>CM065701.1:8440308-8447808 GCA_017654935.2 Phymorhynchus buccinoides | reverse complement strand
GGTAGCAAAGCAGTTGATATTATGAAACATAGATAGGCTGAAATATGGGTTTATAAAACTTGCATAATGTTTTAATACTCGCGCGTGCATACAAGCATGCAACCATACTTACACACTAGCGCGCATGTATATAAAGGAAACATACATTATAGAACAGGGCAAATAAATGCATCATAGGGTATGTAACAGGTAACAGTTTGCATTAAATTGAGGACACCATTTCTAACATATATTAGGCACATTGTAGGCGAATAGTAAGCAAATAGAATAAAATGAACTGAATACATACTAACATTGTCATAAGCATTTAGCATAGCATGAGATATGACCCTGGGGGGAGAAATGAGATTAAGGAGGGTCGAATGTTAGTGTCTTTCGAACACTCGTTTTGAAGGCTGCGATAGAGGAGCATAGTTTAATGTCAAGCGGAAGGGAGTTCCATATGAAGGAACCCGAAAAGGTAAAGCTCGACTTAAATTTACCAATTCTTGTTTGTGGTAAAATATAATTACATGAACCATACTGTTGTGAGGCTTGTGTAACTAGATTTTTCAGGTATTGTGGAGCTATGCCGTTGTGTACTTTGTACATGAGAATGGCTTTATTGTAGCTAAGCTGTGATTGCAGTGGAAGTATGTTTAACTGGGCTTGTTTTTCTAATGTACTGAACTCAGGATCAGTAAGAATTAATTTAGCTGCCCGTTTGTGCATATAATTGAGCTTCAATAGGTGACAATTAGCTGCAGAGTCCCAGACTACAGATGCATAATTAATGTGCGAGAGATAGTGGGCATGAAAAAACATTTTGCGCGCATCTATATCTATGAAGGGTTTAAGTTTTTTTAGTAGGAGTAGGCTGCGTGAAAGTTTATGTCATTTTTTTCAAAATGGGATTGCCATTTTAGTTTGTCGTCTATTGTCACTCCTAGGACTCGGTGCTCGCGTACTTGATCTATGGCATTGTCATTAATATAAACATTTAAAACTAGAAATTATTTCTGATGCTTTTGTCTTGAAGTAATTACCATGCTTTTGGTTTTGTTTGGATGGAGGACCATACGGTTTTGGCTACACCAATCAGAGACATAATGTCGCAGTAAAGCTGACTGAAGAGAGGTTTGAATCGCAGGTAGGTTAGTTGCACTAGAATGGAGAGAGGTGTCATCAGCAAAGAGATCACATGAGACAGAGTCAGTTGATATTGATAATGGTAGATCATTAATGAATAGGCAGAATAGAAGAGGCCCTAAGACAGATCCTTGGGGTACACCAGTCTTTATTACCTCAGTGCACGAATTTATGCCATTACTAAGGACAAACTGTGTTCTATTAGTAAGATAGGATGCAAAGAAAGAGACAGTATTTTCGCCTCGTATATATAGTGCCAGTTTGTTAAGTAGTATTTCATGATTCACAAGATCAAACGCTTTCTTAAAGTCTAAGAATACAGAACCCGTCATTTTGCCTTGGTTGATTGCTGAAAGCCATCTGTCACAGATATGGACTAGGGCAGTTTGACAAGAATGGTGATGTCGAAAGCCGGATTGTAAGAGATGAAAGAGATTATTAACTTCAAGATAGTGCATTAGATGTTTATGAATATGTTTTTCTAGCGGTTTAGACAGAACAGAAAGAAGAGATATTGGCCTAAAATTGTTCAAATCAGAAACATCTTTACTTTTAGGCAATGGTATAACTTTTGCCGATTTGAGACGAGGTGGTACTATGTTCTGGTCTACACACGCATTGTATATAAAAGTAAGAGGTTCTACTATGTAATGAATTGAAAGTGTTAAGAGGGAGCTACTTATTTGATCAGGTCCCATTGATTTTGTATTTTTTAGACTTGAGATAAGGGAGCCAACTTCGTGAATAGCCAAAGAAGGTACTTTAAATGAATTGCCAGGTTTGACATTAGCATTACAGAAGGTTTGAAGAGAAGACGGTGGGTTATATTCTTTAGCAGGTTGTGATGTATCTGTTGGACTTAGAGACTCTGCTAAGTTTATAAAGTGTTTATTGAATGAGTCTGGTGACCAGTTATATACGTCTGCTGGCGATTGGACTTGTGTGTGTTTATGGCTCGCCATAAATAAGATGTGTCATTGTTTATAGATACCATTTTGTTGAAGTGTTGTTTCCTGGAGTCACGAATAAGATCATTGACTTTGTTTCTTAGTTTTGTTAATTCTGATTCAGCTTTTGCACGCTCCAGTCGTTTTTCTGCTATAACGTCATCAGGTAGTGTATCATTTATTTATTTTCCAGCAATTTGTAGTTGTATTTGAGTTGTTTTCGTTTTTTGATTGCTTCAGCTACTTGGGGAGTTAGCCAACCAGGAAGAGTGGAACTTTTCACTCTTTTGCTTCTAAGAGGTGCGTGTTTCTCTATTACGGATAGGAATGTAGAATAAAATACATCTAGAGCTTGAATAGGACATGAACAATGAAGTACATTATTGAAGTGTGCCATGCTTAAATCATAAAAGAATTCAGGTTTATGAAAGTGTTTAAAGGATCTGTAGTGAATAGTAGTGTGTCCTTTGGTTTGAGTCTTATGAGGTCTGTACAGCCATGTGCATGTAACAGAGAAGTGGTCACTAATACATATAGAATCTAGAACATTGACATCAGTGACTAGGGACGTGTTGTTGGTGTAAACGTGGTCAAGTAGTGTTGCTGAAGTGGGAGTGACTGGTAGCTGTAGAGACAAGTTGCTGGAGACCAAATAGGGTAGTAGTTGATCGCCATGAACTTTGAGGCTTAAATAAGTCAGAATTGAAATCACCCAGTAGCAGTATATTACGATTGTTTACCTTGACATTATCCATCATAAACACGAAATCATCCAGCCAATCATATGTAGAGGCAGGGTTTCTGTACAGGTAACCAACTAATAAAGGTGATGATTTAGAATATCTTACTTCTAGCCAAATGCACTCTATGTCTGTGGTTTCTAAGTCTAATCTCCTTTGTGCAAAGGGATAAATACTGTCACAGAGAGAGAGAGAGAGAGAGAGAGAGAGAGAGAGAGAGAGAGAGAGAGAGATAACTCGGAACTCGGATGTTTATTGTACATTGGCCTTAGAGTTTTATGTTTGGAGGAAGGGGAAGCAGGGCATGCAAGATGCAAGTATGTATACATCAACGAGAGAGAGAGAGAGAGAGAGAGAGAGAGAGAGAGAGAGAGAGAGAGAGAGAGAGAGAGAGAGAGAGAGAGAGAGAGAGAGAGAACTCGAAACTCGAATGGTTATTGAGGATAACTAAATAAGCACAAAGTATGTGGTTTTTTCATCAGGTACTCGGACAAAGCAAACAGACAATTAAACGATAAACAACCACACAAATAAACTACAATCAAAACAGACTAAATAAATCAGAAACATGCACACACAAAAAATGCACACACAAACACACACACACACGCACACACATGCATGCACGAACGCACACGCACGCGCACGCGCACGCACACGCACGCACGCACGCACACGCACACACACACACACACACACACACACACACACACACATTTGTATCCACATGTTATCTTATAACATGATATTCAATAGGGTAATAATAATCACCAATGAATAGGGAAAGAAAATATCAGAATTGAAACGCATAGAATTAAATAATTTGTCCTCCCGCGTTTAAACATAAATGCATTGGATGCAAGCCATTTATATATTGGAAGGGAATCATTTTTACATTATGCGGAGGAAACAACATGGCGTACATATATGTGATTTATAAGCATTCTACTAAATATTTATTATATGGTGTTTTGAAAGAGAGAGAGAGAGAGAGAGAGAGAGAGAGAGAGAGAGAGAGAGAGAGAGAGAGAGAGAGAGAGAGAGAGAGAGAGAGAGAGAGAGAGAGAGAGAGAGAGAGAGTAGAGAAAGAGAGTGCGTGAGAGAGAGAGAGAGAGAGAGAGAGAGAGAGAGAGAGAGAGAGACACAGAGAGAGAGAGAGGGGGGGGGAGAGAAAGAGAGTGCGTGAGAGAGAGAGAGAGAGAGAGAGAGAGAGAGAGAGAGAGAGAGAGAGAGAGAGAGAGAGAGAGAGAGAAAACTTGAAAACTTTAACCTTATTTTTCAAGGATAAACATTTTAGGCAACGCCTATTCTTCCAATCTGTCCTTGAGAGAGAGAGAGAGAGAGAGAGAGAGAGAGAGAGAGAGAGAGAGAGAGAGAGAGAGAGAGAGAGAGAGAGAGAGAGAGAGAGAGAGAGAGAGAGAGAGAGAGAGAGAGAGACGCAGACGATTTATTCCGAAAGGCCATGGCCCTTTAGAAGGGGAATAAACAAAACGAAAATACAACATAAGCATGTAAATTATATAGTGAAGATGTACCAACTTTGCACTACTTCATAACGAACTATAAATTTATTATTGTTTAACGTTTTACTATTAAAAAGACAAGAAATCACACACACAAAACACTCGTACTCAACCTATGATATGTAAACACTTCGTATTTTAAATGCTTTATACAAATATACAGCAAGAGATTTTACAATATTTTGATTTGTTGATGCTAACAGTAACACTAGTCTAAATAAACACGGCTCATTAAAGTATTTATGTGGCAACAATTCTTCTCTTAACTGCCTAAGACCTGGACACAACAGAACAAAGTGTACCTCATTTTCTACGGCATCATGACATATTGGACATAGAAGATTATGAGCAAAAGTATGCTTATATCTGTAATAATGAACTTGAATATCTGAAATACCTAAACGAAATTTGGTCATAATACGTTTTAAATGTCTGTCAATAGGTACATAAATGTACGTAGGTAAACAACGTACTTGACTGAATGTTCTATAAAAAAAATATATATATCGCTATCTTCAATTTTACAATTCCAATTTTGCCACCAACAATCAATCATTCTCTGCCGAAATGCACACACGAAGGCTCTTACATCTTCCACTCCTTCATTCATCCAAACGTATCCAAAACCATATTCACATAATTGCATTCTTACATTAGAAACCCAGTTACTTTTGCCTCGATTATCCAACCCTAACAACATTTTATAGGCTTTATAAGGCAATCTATCCCTATTCATCCTAGTTATTTTTAACCAGTACTGAATACTTTTATACCAGAGAGTCCAGATATTGGATATCTAGCAGTTTCATTATAAACTAAATTATTTGGGGTCTTTTGTGATACACCAAGGAATCTTTTTAATGCAAATAGATGAATTTTCTCAGTGCATTGCAGCAGGATATAGACCCCAAATTTCTGCTCCATGTGACGAGGTAATGGGTTAAAAGGCTAAGTCTCTAGGGAAGACTTTAGAAAATTTGCCTTTAGCCCACTTCTCTAGGGTATGGGAGATGAGCAACTTTCCCGGCCCCTTTTCATCTAATAAATTTATATTTGTGCCCGGGTTCTGGCTCGTCAGATGGTTGTAAGAAATACAAGTGGTTGAATTGCTCTAAATGGCAGACAGAGAGAAGTAGGGTTTTACATGAAATTACAAGACTCCCACTCTCATCAGTCTGACCAAAGGGTTCAGGATTATTTGACACTTGTATTTTATTTACTCCCAAAATCTGCATAAGATTATGCAACAATAATAATAAAGCAGCTCAATGGCGCCAAAAAACAAAATATGAATAAAAACACAATGAAATCCGAAAGGATTCACAAGACTTTTGTCTTTCTATAAGGTTCGCCCCATGCCGGAAGGGTTACTAATTATCTTCGGTGTCCGTAGGAAAGTTCAAATGATTGGCGCAGTCAGGTGGACTTAGCTGTTTCAAGTTCTGGGCTTGCTCGTCAGGTGAGAGTAGCTCCCAGTCGTTCCGGTTACGGCTTCGCGGGATGGCACGGTTCAGGCGTGGTCTCCTCGCGGATTCTGGGTGCGGGTCGTCTTGGCGGCGATCCCGTCTTGGTGCTTGGTGGAGTCCAGGGATAATCATCCGGCCCACGATGCCCTGCTGATAATCACAGGAGAAGGTGGATGTAGATCTCTATGGCTTAGAGACAAGGGGCTTCAGTCGGCAGGGCATTTAGTGAATCCCAACCGGCTTGAAGGCTTCCCTTGTACAATAGCACTAATTAATAAATAAACTGAATTTCAGTTAACAAACTGAGATCAGTAAAACATAAAAGGTGATCAAGACAACATCATTCTCCATCCAACACCTGGAAAGGAATGGTATCATAAAGTGCAAGATTGCGGCCCATAGGTTTCCTACTAAAAATAGTGCAAGATTGCGGCCCATAGGTTTCCTACTAAAAATAGACAAATGGGTTAGTAGGCATAAACTCCGGTTCTGGTACCAAAAGTGTTCAAGTCAAAAACACACACACAAATAATCAGTGCACATAAATAGAATAGAATGTTTACCACTTCTTTTCTATAACATATCTATCTACTCCTTATTCATCATTGAACATAGGATCTAGATCAAAACTAGAGTCAAACAAACCAGATCTCAATCACCTGCCATCAATAATACTTACTAGTGGGCTTATGATGACTGGTTGTGAGTGTTGCTCTAGCTACGTTTCAGCATCTTGTGTGACAACTTTTTCTCACCACTCCAATTATAGCCTTCACTTTCAAACAATGAAAGCCTGCTATTGGTGTATTACAGTCCACACGTCACAAGATTGCTGTTCTAAATGTACCGAACAATCACGCGCCTATTACATCCTTATCACATGCCGATATTTGAAATCCTTCTCGTGCTCGGAAAAGCAAAACCTTCTTCAAAGGGAGATAACCTCGGTTGTCACGGGTAAGGACGCGGTGTCTTACAAAGGGAGATAACCGTGGTTCAAAAGGGATAATTGCCTTAGTCGGCGTTCGTTTTGAAGTAGCCGGGCAATTAACGTGGCGGTTGGTCGAGAAATGAAAAGGAGAGGGGGTGGGGAGGGGAGAAGGGGGGGGGTGTAGATAAGGAATAAAGAAAGCGGGTCGCGCGGGACACTTACGTCACAGAGGCCCCCCGAAGAAAAGATTCTGGTACCGGAATCTTCCTGTGGAACGCCGACTCCACTTTCGACTTGGGCGACAGGGACATATTAGTGGGGAGACTGGGTCGGCTGGAATGGTGGAACATCTGGTCACAACACAGAGTTCAAAGGAGCAGGTGGGTTAGAGATCAGTGGAATGGATTCCGACTGAGGTTGGTGCGGCAATCCTGTGTTGAGTTGTCCCAAGGTTGATTGCAGAATAGCAAACACCTCTTGCCTGAGTTTCCCCTTTAGCCTGGATTCATCATTGCTGATGATGTGGTTTGGTAGGCCGATTCGGGCGAAAATGGCTTTGAGTGCCGCAGCTATCTGACTAGCATCAAGTGAGGAGATTGGGGCGGCATCGCACTGCATGGTACATATGTCGACCACGGTGACTATGTACCGGAATTTCTTCTTCCGTTGAGGTAGAGGCCCGACCAAGTCGACTGCCACTCGCTGAAAGGGAGGGGTAGGTGACGGCTGTACGTGCGGCGGCCTGTCCCGATAGTACCTTCGGTG
>CM065701.1:8413779-8439808 GCA_017654935.2 Phymorhynchus buccinoides | reverse complement strand
GTGCGTTGAACTATCAGGCCATCTTTGCTCACCTTCCTGTGGAATCGGCTGCTGACTATGACTTGTTTAACAAAGATGTAGAGGATATTATTGAGGATGCAAGCAACGCTTCTAAAGACTTGAAACAAAATGTGCAGGAAGACTCTCATATATCAGGCCAAGACTCATCTAGTGTGCCCAGATGAGAACTCAAAAGTAGTAGTAGTAGTAGAAGTAGTAAATGCCCTTGCCCTAACATGCTTGGTGCAACTTAATTAAAGTTTGTTGCATTATAATTTATTTGCGTTGCCATTTCGTGTGCAGAACAAGAGAAGGACAGGAACATTGTTAAAAATGTGATAGTCCTACAATGTGTTTTTTACAGAATGTGTATTTAAATATTTGACTTTGAATAACACAGCAATGTTTAATGTGTCAACACTGCCAAATTCTGCTAATCTGTGAGAGTCTAGTCAGACAGTGGTATGTGTTAAACATTAAGTTGGTCTTATTTTATTTTTCAAGGTGCAAAACATGATGTGATTATGACCACCACCAATTGTTTTAAACTTAGGTATGAAAAAGTTCATTCAATTTTTGTATTCTTCGGTCTATATACGGTGCAACTCCCAAATGTAAAAAAAATCCATAACAGACTAACTAACAGGGAATTACAGCAAATGTTGACTGGAATGCCTTTTGTTAATTTCTTAACAAAAGCGTCTTCCAGTCAACATTTGCTGTCATTCCATGTTGAAGGCACACAAATCATGAAGAAGGATAATGCCACAGATTCAACATTTTAGGTTGAAAATCAAGAGACAAACCATGTTTGTGTCAATGATCATAATTCTACTTTTCTTTTAAACAAAGTTTATTGACATAATATATTGCAGTGTACACAAATTATTTCATGAGCTACAAGCTATAAGCTTATAAGCGCACTCAAAAACATTTCAGTTACAAACATAAGGCTGCATCATGAATGTACTTGAATAGCTATGAGAAAATCAATTGCATTGGAATAAGAAAAATAAACTAAGCAAAGATAACAATACATCATGCACCCATTTATAACTAGAAAAAGCAATAGAAGTTTTTTAAAAAATACAAGAAAAAGGAAAGAAGAAAACAAAAACAAAACGAAGAATGGGGGTGGTGTTATAAAATAAAATATACTAAGTGCACTATAAACCAACAAAGAGGCTAATTTTACATCAGTACATCTCAACAGGGCACCTGTGGTATGCTATTGAATAATTATTGTTTGTGTTTTTGCAAATTGCGAATAAAACAATCAGTATCAAAACGTTTCAAACTGCTTATAAAATTACCTACTGCTAACATAATTGATTTGTTTTCATTTAAATTTTTGTCCCTGCTTCCAAACAGAAGGGTAGGAAGTAGTTTGAACATCAAAGGGTATTCTAAAAGAAAATGAGATACACTTTCCACTGCAGAACCACAAGTACAAGATGAATCATCAGAAAGGTGTCGTTTAAAAAGGTAATGCTTAAGATCGCTCATCTCTAACCGAAGCTTGCAAACAACTATTTCCATGGATCTTGTTAGTAAATAATAGTACACAGGAACTTCACTGTCTGTTCGTTTTAGAAAACGTTTAAAGCGACTTAAGGAATCCCATTGTTTTACTTCATCTGGTAAATCGTTCCACAGAGCTGTTGTTGATGGAAAAGAAGACAATTGATAAAGTGCAGTTCTGTAGTAAGGAATCTGTTTTTCTAAAGGATTTCGGTGATGGTATGGATTAACATTAGACACTAGCTGAGGTAAACGATTAGTAAGGTAAAGTGGAACAGTTCTGTTTATGATTTTAAAGTACATGATTAGTTTGTGTCGATGACAGCGTTCTTTTAATGATATAAAACCATACTCAGAATAAAGTTTCTACTTTTATTAATAGAAATATAGCCTGGACACAAGGGGTAAATAGACATTGGGTATACTAATACTGTGTGTTCAAAAAGTTATCTGCCAAACTATGAAGGGGTTAAGCTACATAAACAAAATTTGGCACACTTGTGCATTTTGGAAGATATAGATTTTGTTTGTTTTATTTTTTCTCTAAAATCAGGATCAGTTTTGACTGCTTTTCTACTTCCCGCGGGAAGGAGCAGATTTAAGGAATCTGAGGCTGTTTGTTTATTTTTATTTTTTATTTCATATATATGGACATGGTTTATGCATGCATTAATCTAATTTTTAAAAAGTGCCAAAAATAGTGCGATCTGAGGGGGAAGCTACATCACATTGGTTGTGACTCCATTGAGTTAACCCCTTCATGGTTAGGCCAAGAACTTTTGAACACACGGTACATTACACAATTTAATATGACTTTAAAGTTTAAGAAATCAAGTTCCAACTCTTGGATATTATCAGTTATTATGACTTTGCAATGGGATATTGCTTTTATCCTATCTCAAGAGCCTTGCTGTTTATCACACTCGGTCTCCGACCTCGTGTGATAAACAGCAAGGCTCTTGAGATAGGATAAAAGCAATATCCCATTCCAAAGTCATAATAACGGATATATACCGATATGTATCAACAGAAAAGGATTAAGGAAACAGGCTCAGGTCTGCAGAGAAATGAAAGCACATTCATTTTCACAACAATGGTCGCAGCACACACACTGTAACACGCATTCTTGCGCAAAGAATATAGTTCAACAAAATAGAAAATTTTAACACAAATCTGAAATGTACTTCATAAGATGTGGTGACAAAATGTAACGTATAAAGATAAACACAAACAGAAGCAATGAACTGAAACACTAACAACAATTGCCGTTATTTTAACTTGTAAAGACCAACAAAAAAACATACACACTTAACGAGAGCGAGTCAATTTCAACACACCGTGAAAAAGAGGGGAGTCAGCTTTGACAAGAACAATCACAGGCCCCAAAAACACGCTGCTTCTTTTTTTTTAAACGGAGGTGCGGTAGCTCTTCGCACAGGTTCAGTCAGCTCATTTTTATTTCCGGACTGAAGATGAATTCGAGAGCTGTTCTTGCGACAGTACTGCGTCTACATTATCAACATGGACTCTCGCTGTGACAAAATTGCATATAGCTCGAATTGTCTGCTAATATTGATGCGGTCATGGAGTTGAGTAACCTAGGCCTAGATCCAAGGCTAGACGTTTCAAGTGGCACACAGAATGGTTTGTGTAGATCTGTGACAGCTGGCACTGTTGATTGAGTCGAATCATGAATCTTCGTTGTGCACCAGCATTAAATGTTGTCGTCAGCGCTGAATGAATCCTAGGGGTAGCACTGCACAGCTTGTCAAATTCTGGGTTTGGTAGGAACAGCTCACGTTGACAAGACAGTAATGATATGTCAAGATAAATAACTGTGACATCGTTTCTAATAGCAACGGTGTATTCTTACACCTTTTCTCACGCGCGTTTACACTAAGCCTTGGCAGCCTTCTTTGGCTCTCTTGGAGGTCGGTATATAATGTTTTACAATATCGACAACAAAACAATTCGGAGCTGTATTCTGCATAAAAATATTATCACAAAACACAAAACAATGCTGTATTGTTTCAAAATAATACAACTTCATTGGTTATGAGATACAATAATCCACACTCCAAATAAAATACATTTCCCCCCATCAAGGGAAATATTGGATAAAAAGTTTTGCTCTTAAGAATTATTTCACGTGGACTTGGATATACCTTAATAGATGATAAGTGAACCACACACAGTTTTATTTAAATATTTACAAGAACATTTATTTACATTAACTAATAACTCTGTTATAAGCAATTTGGTGTTCATAAAAACAGACAGTGGGTAAATGAAGTTAAAAAAAAGTATGATTACTGTAAACAGATTACGCTCATATTAGGGTGCAACTTGCTCCACTTGCCCTCGCCTTGGCATAAGGCTGTGTCAGACCAATTGACATAAGCTAGAACACCAAGGCTACATCAAAATGTTGCTATGTTCTGCATAGTTATGCGGGAATTGTCTTTAGCCATGGCAAGCTCCTAGCATATCATCAGCCCAAAATCCTCTAAAGTCGGAGTGTGGCTGCTCACGTGGTGGGGTAATCAAAAACGGTCACACATGTAATGTTCTCATCCCTAGTTGGGGCATTTGTACCATAGTGTTCAATTGCTTCGGCTGTTGGGATGATCCCTGGAGTCTTTAAGCCAGGGAACGACAACAACAACTCCCCCAAAAGCCCTCGTAATATTTATAGCTTAGGACATGGTTTCAAATTCAAAGTGTGCCTTTCACTTCATTTCTGCTATTAAATTGTCGACTTCCTTTGCTCATTTGTATGTCACTTGTCAGGCAAATGTTAAGAATGGCTCCCTCCTCTGCCCCTTCCATTAATTTCAGTTAGGGATAGGGTTAGTGTCAGTTTGGTGTCAAATACACACAAAAAGTTGACTAAGCTAACCCTAAACCTATCCCTAACCCTTTTCCTAACCCTAAGCTGAAACCATCTGAAATGAATGAAAGGGGCAGAGGAGGGAGCTTTTCTTAACATTTGCCATATGTCAAGGGCATCCTTGCTTGAGTAAGTGGCATGAGTGGCATGCACATTATGGAAAAAACCCATTCAGTTTATCAGTGTGGGTTAAGTTTTTGTATGCATGTGTTCGGCGTGAGACCACAGTTAAGGGGCAGACACGCTGTATACGATGCAATTCGATTGTGGCGATTTTACGTGTCATGATTCACATGAAGTACTTCCATTTGAAAATAATTCTACTGTTTTTGTTCACTCTATTCATATAGACCCCAATACACGAATTACATAAAATGTCTGATACAAAAATACAGATATTTCATCAGATTCGTGTACGGGGGACTACAAATATAGTGAACAAAGCTAGTTGGGTTTCATCAGATTCATTTAGACAGTAGAATGTCACGAGAATCATGCCTCACAAATGTCACAGTCGGGTCGCATCGTATGTAGAGTATCTTCCCCTTAAGTCTCGAAGAAACCATGGAGACGTGAATCAGCCAGCAACCTCAAGCCTTGATATCAGCGAATAATTACCTAATTACGAAAAAGACAGAAAAAAATGAAAGCACTTCAGTCTTCACTACCCTCTCTTTTAGAATATCACTGTAAACTATGTAACTATTTTTTCTTAAATCACAACAAAGTAACTCCTTGGACTTCAACAAACATACCATATTTTACTGTAAAATGAAAGCACTTCACTACCCTCTCTTTCAGACTATGACTGTAAACTATCATATGTAGCTATTTTTTCTTAAATCACAATAAAATAATAGACTAGGAAGCTTGACTAATTCTTGTAATTAAAGCTTGGTCAACAAAGTAACGTTTTGGGCTTCAACAAACATACCGTATTTTACGGACTATAAGGCGATACTTTTTTCCTAGACTGAGACCCCTGCGCCTTAAAATGTGACTGATTATAGAGTAAGAAACTATAATAACAAAATCTGATTTTGGGGGTAAAATTTCGGGGGGTGCGCCTTGTAGTCCGTAAAATACAGAAACTGTTGCATCTATGTCTGCAGTCAAATGCAGAAGGAAACCACCTGACTTGAAAACTGTTATCACACACACAAAAGGACCACTCCCCATAATTACCAACCGTGATCGAAGAGAGCGGATTGGTAATGTTTTCATTCGTGTCTGAGGTGGCGTTTGTATGTATCCTCTCTAGCGTTTGAACGGATGGACTTAGGGTGCTCAAATGTTGCATGCGGGTAGGTAGTAGGACGATCTAGGCCAAGTTCGATAATGAAGGTTATGGGTCAAAGTCACTGGAGCCGAATAACGCTGCCGCTCGGTTGGTGATTTAGCGTCTTAACGTTCTAGTTCTTTGATAACAATGTACCAGGGTAGTGTAATCCTTCTAATGACTGGCTTTCTTTATATCAACATTTTGGCTATCTGAAAGTAACATTTCAATTTTGACTTATACAACTTCCACTGTATGGGTTAACAAATTCTTAATGAGTTCTTTCATACTCAGGTACAATTGCATCTGATTTAACTGTAGCCATTTTCAATCTGAAAACCTTTGTAGCCAAGCAGCTAACTGGGAACGTGGGCAAAAATCACCTGAAAACTGCCACCACGTTTGATGACATCCTCCATTCTGACGTCTGTAAACCCAGTCTTCTCTAGCACATTCATGTAGTTGACATGATCAGGGTTGCCATATTTCAGCAACCCTTTCTTCTTAAAATCGTCAAGCACCTCCAATTTCAGGCAAGTCACCATCATCCCCCCAGGTTTCATGACGCGGTGGATTTCCTGCGCCCCCCTCTCCACGCTGGGCCAGAAGTAGAAACAGTTGCAGTGGAAGACGCGATGGAAGGTGCGGGGATCGTAGGGAAGGTCCATGACGTCTCCAGCAGTCAGCTCCACCTTGCCTTCCTGGATCGGGGTGTGCAGCAGAGCCGAGGCTTTCTCCACCATGTACTCAGATAGGTCCAGGCCGTACACTTTTCCAGGGCCATCTGAACAAAAATGGATAAATCGTCGGGGTATCTGTTCGGAGATTTGTTTTTCTTTTCTTTTTTAGCATTGTCAAAACGGTATTTGAGTTCAAACAATTTTTTTCAACTTTTTAAACACAGGAATAATTGTATTATGAACTTTAAAAAAAATCTATGATATACATATGTACTACCGGTAAACATTGAAATCATATTCCATGCTCCTGGTCCAAGGGCCCGAACTATTACAGCATTCAAGCAAAGCAAAGCAAAGCATAGACTTTATTCTAAAAGACTGTTGTTGTTGTTGTACCCTGGCTTAACCCTTTCACCGCCAGCCATATTTCAGCCAAAAATGTCCATTAAATTTACCTGGGTAGAGAACAAAATCCATCTGCAGTATTGGGGATTCTTCTGTGACATATATAAAATAAGGTCTATCCTTACTTTCCAAAACTAAGACAATAGGGTCTTTAGATAATAGACCCCAATTTGATGCCTTTTAATGACATAGGTATTAAATCACTGTGGTGCTAAAATGCGACTTTGGTGGTGAAAGGGTTAAAGACTCCAGGGATCAGCCGAAGCACTTGAACACCATGGTACAAATGCACCAGCTAGGGATGAGAACATTACGCGTGACTGTTTTTGATTACCTCGCCACATGGGCAGTCACACTCTGACTTCAGAGGATTTGGGTCTGATTGTGATTGTTATGCTAGGAGCTTGCCATGGCTTAAGACGATCCACACATAACTATGCAGAACATAACATTTTGATGTAGCCTTGGTGTTCTAGCATATGTCAATTGGTCTGACACAGGGTTATGCCAAGGCATTAAATCTGAATCATTTACTAAAGCTTTTGAATGAAGGCATCTCTTTGTGTGTAAATGTAATTACTAATATAAACAAAATTAAAAACAAAATAAATTAGAAACACACGGGTGAAAGTTTTCCTTCTCAGCAAGGATTTCCTTCATTTGAAAATCAGAAAATAAGGAATTCCTTATTTTAAAATTTTCAAGGAAAAATAGGGGGAAGTACCAACATATGATTGACTGTAATGAGATTTTTTACACTAATTTCTGAGCTTCTTTTTATTGTACAGTATGTGGAACCTCCCTTATAAGACTCCCTCCCACATAAGACCTACTTCTCTGAGACATTGCCCTTCTTTGTAAGTACTAAAATTACCTCCCTTATAAGTCCCCTCCCTTATAAGACCTGGTGGTAACTGGTGTTTTACGTCCTCTCGACCCCTAGGGGCACATATGGGACATCCTTATAAGACCTAACTCCTGAGTTTCTTTTTATTGTACAGTGGAACCTCCCTTATAAGACATCCCATTATAAGACTCCCTCCCACATAAGACCTACTTCTCTGAGACATTGCCCTTCTTTGTGAGTATTAAAATTACCTCCCTTATAAGACCCCTCCCTTATAAGATCTCATTTTGGATTATTTTTTTAAGGTCTTATAAGGGAGGTTCCACTGTACATGCAGAAGGAAAAAGAAACCCACACAAAATAACTACAGAAATAACAAGGCAAAAAAGTCAACTGAAAACACACACACACACACGCAAACATTTTGACCAAAGGTAAGTTTATATATTATTGCAAACCATTTGCTCTCTACACCTGTCACATATTGCAGTGCATGGTTGAGTCCAATCCCAGGTCCAAAGCCCAGCTCCAGAACATTGTGGTGTGGCTCTATGGCAGTTAGTCGTGCTGCGTTCTTCTCCAGCCCACCGTTGTTACGTTGCAGCAAATACTGTTGACCAAAAGACATGTTAATTAATCATTAATAATTCATATTATGACTCCACTTTTGTTCTATGTGCTAACATAGAACTTGAAACTGTGTAACTATCCGGATGGCCTATTAATTAACAAGAAAATAAAATTATTTTTACCATATTATTATTAGCTTCTTGGGGTTTACAAGATTTTCATTTAATTTACTGCAATACAGGTCTCTCTCTCTGTGATGTGTATTCGGGGCTTCTGCCCTAGATGCAGGCCTGCAATTTTAAACTTGCCTTGTAAAAAAAAATCCACTACAAATCCATCTGCTACTGATAAGACATGCCAGTCTAATGATTACACATTTGCACTCACTCTCTCTCTCTCTCTCTCTCTCTCTCTCTCTCTCTCTCTCTCTCTCTCTCTCTCTCTCTCTCTCTCACACACACACACACACACACACACACATCATAATCATGGAACCCAGACTTACCCAAGTGAAATAGCCAAACAATCCTTTAGTGGGCAAACTCAGCTGCCGTGCAATGCTATCCACAAGCTTCGATGCCATGACAAATCATGTGCAGTTGAGGCAGATTTAAGCAGCCTGAAATAAAAGCATGTATTTAACATGCTGTAAGTATATATAATCATTATTTATTCAGCTTGGAAAACCTTTATCTTGGCTTCTTCACCACTCAGTGGCGTTGCCTTTCCCAAGGCACATCCCCACCCTCTCAGCAAACAGGATTTATAAGGACAGGTGGTGTTGAGGAAGGTGCCTAAGCACCATCCAGTCCCTTTGTTTATTAGCAGCAGCACTAAAGGGTCAGCAACACATCCACTAAAACCGCACGACTGTACGATACGATTTGATCACGTGATCTCCAAGAACAAATGTGATTGGCGCATCAAGATCACGTGATCGAATTGTATCGTACAGTCGTGCGATTTTAGTGGATGTGTGGCTGGCCCTTACAATCCAGTGCAAATGCCCCCTAGTTTGAGATATCTTCCAGTTCCAGCAAAGACTAACATAAGCATGATTTTCCATTATACAGTAAAAATCGCTTAAGTCAAAATTGAAGGGACTGACATTTTTTTGGAGATAGCCAATATTTTGAGTTAAAAAGACTTTTCAACATAGAGATTATCATACTGGGCCCCCCAAATTATTGCGAGTTATCCAGTGCAGAGCCGGACCTAAGTTTTTAAGGGGTGGGGGCTAATTCATCGAAGGTGTGAAGCACCAAGACCCCTAGGGGGCTCCGGGGGCATGCTCCCCTGGAAAATGTTTAAATCCGAGAAGCAAAATAGTGCAATCTGGTCATGAAATAAAGGACTAATGCCATTACTGTTCATACCGCTATTGAAACATGTTTTGAACCATTAAGTACACATCATGCTGCTTCCACGCTGCTAGGTATAGCCCGCGAGGAAATTTAGCTGCCGCTCGGCGACATAAATTGACTTGTTTTGGTGTCTTTTTTAGGAAAAAGGGTGGGGACTGTAGCCCCCTAAGCCCGTAGGTCCGGCCCTGCAGTGTTTTTGAGTTATCAGTTCTCCACTGTACTTACTGAAGAAAATCTTTTCTTGCATAGCTCTCAGTTTATTAATGGCCCCTACTTCAGGGTAATGTTGTTGTTGTCGTTCCCTGGCTTAAAGACTCCAGGGATCAACCCAACAGTCAAAGCAATGGTACAAATGCAACAGCTAGGGATGAGAACATTGCGTGTGTTACCGTTTTTGATTACCCCGCCATGTGGGCAGCCACACTCCGACTTCGGAGGATTTTGGACTGATGATGTTATGCTAGGAGCTTGCCATGGCTAAAGATAATCCCCGCATAACTATACAGAACTTAATATTTTGATGTAGCCTTGGTGTTCTAGCTTATGTGAATTGGTCTGACACAGCTTCGGCTTATGCCAAGGCGAACTTCAGGGTAGTGTAGTCTTAGGGAAGCAGACTATCCATTGTGCAATAATATTACAATTTGCTCATTGCTTACATCATGTAGGCCTACGCAATCACTTTATTTTGCTTAGGCCTAGATCAGCAAAACACAAAAGGACCAATATTTAAAGCATCCCCTTATTACTAGCCTGCATCACACACAAAAAACATGATGTTAGGCCTACCTAACAGTGATGGTGAGTAACCGCCGCATGTAAAGTATATATGCATTAAATTAAAGATAAGTACTGCATGATCTAAGCTTTTTGGTTAAATATAGAACTGACCTTATAAATACAAAGGCCTACAAATACAAGACGTTGATGTTTTGGCACATGTAACCCTAACCTGGAATGAAGTGGAGAGGGCTAGGCCTAATAAAGCTGAGACAGCTGCACTGGCTCCCTGTTGACGCTATAGTACAGTACAAAGTGGCCACTCTTGCCTATCGCTACTTCGAAGGCTCTCTTCCAGACTACCTCTCCTCTCTTCTCTCTGCCTACACACCAGAACGCAACCTCAGATCAAGTAGCCTCAAACTTCTTTGTACACCTGTCACCAAATACAAAACAGTTGGAAACAGAGCTTTCCGTTTCCAAGCACCACACATCTGGAACAACCTCCCTTCCTCTCTCCGCAGCTCTCCATCTTTGTCTTCTTTCAAAACTGGCCTGAAAACTGCATGTTCACTTCAAAAAATACCTCTGTTGATCTCCTGTGTCTTCTCCCCTTCAGTTCACCCTCTGCGAGTTTTTGCTGAGTTGGTCTATGTGTGCGTGCAGTGCGATAATGGGCTAATTGGTTTTTTTCATTGATTTTTTATGGTTATGTTTCCACTTTTGCATAATTATGTTGTTTTTCTTCATAATTATTGTATGTATGTTTTTTGTAAAGCGCTGTGAGTCCTGTTGCGCCAGGAGAACGGCGCTATATAAGGTTTTAAATTAAGTCTCTCTCTGTCTCTCTCCTTTTCGCTTGTTGGTTTGCTCAATTTTTTGGGGGGCGAGCAGGAAGACATGTCTGCCCCCCCTCCACTGAGCCGGGGGGGGGGGGGGGGGGGGGGGGGGGGGGGGGGGCGGCGGTCACCCCCCCCCCCCCCCCCTGTTCCTACGCCACTGACTTGTTGGGATGATCCCTGTACAACAAGTAGGCTATGTGACAAGTGTCTAGTCTACAGGCATACCACTAACTTTATTATTATTCTTCTGTGGTGGTGGCCAGCTTCTTTTTATAGAAGTAAATCGTTTTACTAAATGCACACTCCTCATATTCCTGACCTACCTTTGATCAAAGATATTCTAAAAGGGTAAGATGGATTGCTCGGCGAACCGGGCTGATAAAGTTATCGTTAGTGTCCAGTGACGGCTATCCAAAAACTCAGACTGGAACTTGAACGGAGAATTCAACTGGCCTATCGACGTGTAAAATGTGTCCTGTTTAAAAGGGACATAACCAGTGTTTCTGTCCTCACTACTCATATCTAGTAGTATATCTAGGGAAAAGAGACCGGATGCTTACGGAAGAACTTTATATAAAGAAATGTCCCACATGGCTTCGGCCGGGAGGACGTAAAGCAAACTTTTCGTTCGTTCGGATGCTTATCTTCCCCTATACAGTCTACTTTGATGTAGTAACAGTACACAACAGAACCATCAAAAAGATGATGGGTTGTCTACTGCAAGAAGAAGAAGAAGCCTAGGCCTAGGTAAAAGACTAAAACGTCTTGACCTTTGAAACTAGGCCTAGCCGTTCAGCACTGAACTTCCGCAGTCTACTGAGGTGTCCCGTCACAAAGGACACTGCTAAAACCAGCTATTCCAAAGTCAATTTTTTTACTTCAACACTTATGTGCAAAATATACACTGTAAGATATAACTTTTTTATATGAATACAACGGTATCCATTTTTTTCCTCTAAGACAATTAGATCATGAGTTATGATTTTTTGAATATTTAATTTTTACGCTCTTTTTGTGTCATATTGCAAGTTCGTGTATTGTTCAACTTTAAAGATCTTCATATTAAAACTGATTAGGCCAATATAAACAAGTGCAGTTTCTCCAAGACAATAAGTATGTGGACTACATGCTTGATTTATTACAGAAGCCTGTTCCATTCCCAAGTGCCTCAAAATCACTTGTGAAGTTGGTAAAAATAGCGTTTTTGTGTGTACAGAATGATAACATGAAAGTTGTAAATAGGCTAATTTCATATCTTTGGTCATAATTGACCTACAGAACTGGTTTTGGTATCATTGGAATCAGAACGACAAGCTCCTTCTAATTATTGTACTTTCTAGTCTCGAATTTTATTATTTTTAAACCTTGACCTTGACCTTTCACCTTCAAATATGAACTTTTTTGCTTTGCTATATTGTGAGACCTGTTATACAGAATTATTTCGAAATTTGTCTGATGGTACATTGCGTTAGTCTGACATGCCCAGTTGGGTAGCTATTGGTACCTATTGCCTTACTGACCTTGACCTTGACTTTGACCTTGAAAACTTACATTTTTGTCTTTCCGATATCTTGCACTAAAACACGTGTCCAGTCAAAATGGGCACTGGTTAAAAAGTAATCAACTCAATGAGTCAAGACTTAGCCAAGGTGGGCTATATTCACATTTATGCCCGTCAAGAACGATAATCTGTTGACTGAAAAAGCAATCGCTATGTTCTTTTCTGTTACAAATTATCGTTCTTCGAACGAAGACAAAGATGCTCCAGGACTTGAAACTTCCAACACTGGAGGAGCGCCGTAAAGACCAACGCCTCAGCCTTCCTACACAAGATCGAAGAGCACCGGGAGATATGAATGAAACTGTTAAGACCTTAAACGGATATTATGATGCTAGAACCACAAACATACTTTTTCACTCTACCACTAGAGGACACGCTTTAAAACTAACAAAATCATTACTAGAGTTCATACTACTATTTATGCAAAATTTTTTACTAACAGGGTTATTAATAATTGTCATTTACTACTAAATGATGATACTTAGTGCAACCGCGCAGGAACACTCAATAGCTAGTTTTAAAAACAAATTAGATAACTTTTGGGAAGATTATTGCTTCCATACTAACATAAGTATTCAGTAATAATTAGTATGCAGATCAGTTTGCTTGTTTCCATTGTATGTTGTACTCTTTAAAAAAAAAATTAAAAAAAGGGTAAAGGTCAAGATGTGCCACCCCCCCCTACCTATCTCGGTTAATTGTATTTTTCCGTTATTGCCTTTCTTACCATACATAAAGCTGTATTTTAGGAACATTTTTAGCTAATAACCTTTTTGGAATACTAACCCTAACCCTAGCCCTAACCCTAACCCTACCCCCCACCGTATAAGACGGAAAAACGCAACGAACCACAACTGTGACAAATCGCGGTGTACTGCAGTACATAGTGGGGGGTACGGTTAGGTTTAGGGGTAGGGTTAGGGGTAGGGTTAGTATTCCAAAAAGGTTATTAGCTAAAAATGTTCCTAAAATACAGCTTTATGTATGGTAAGAAAGGCAAAAACGGGAAAATACAATTAACCGAGAAATGCATGGGGGGTGGCACATCTTTACCTTACCAAAAGTTTTAAATTGCGTTTCCTTATAAACTAAATGGAAATAGCAGGCTAAAGTAAACAAGCGCGAAATCGCAATAGTTTGTGGCACGCGGTCTATTTTTACCACTCCAATCATGAGTTACCTCCCCTGGCTTTTCAATAATTTTAATCTGTAAACCAGAATGTTATCTCTGCACCATTTCGTAACTTTTTATATCTTTTGGAAAACATTTAAAACTATGTATCCTACTTATACTCATCAAAAGAAGCACTGCACACTCGTCGTGTCTGTTGTAGTGTCTGTATTACGTATGTTTATTATTTTGTACGCTTTTAAAATACATCATTTTAAAGAGCGGCCAGAAGTGTAGCCTCGATTTGAAGTGCGACCATTTTGTCAAAATGTGCGACAATTTTGACCGACAGACAGACCGACCGACAAAGTGAGTTATAGGTTTGTGGCTTGAGCCACAAACAAAAAGCCTATATCATATGCCATATATGATATGATATGATAAGATCTCTGAGGCTCAGATCGCGGCCTTCGTAAAGAATATTTTTAGCATAGGTTGTGTGTAGAGTACGTCGGCAGTGCTCAGATCCCAACTTTACCACCAAAATAAAGCCACAAACCTATAACTCACTTTGTCGGTCGGTCTGTCGGTCCAAAATTGTCGCACTTCAAATCGAGGCTACAAATAGAGGAATGGGTTTTAACATGCGCGCAATATCTTGTGCGTGCGTTCGCACACGGGACCTCGGTTTTAGGTATCATCCGAAGGACCAGGAAATAGGAGTAAAGTATCTTTCCCAAGGATACAACACTGTGACCAGCCGGGTTCGAACCCACCGCACTCGCAAACCTGTTGGATTACGAGCGGCGACTCTAACCAACCGGCCACGGCGCCTCACACATCAAACAATAATGACACATCAAACAATGACAGAATAGTCAGCAAATGATTGTGGTCGCTTGAAGGAAGGAAGGAAAGAAACAAACAAATAGCAATTTTCACTTACATTTTGTTGATCCACAGAACTTGACACTGACGCAATGGCCAAATGTGTGGTGATCGATTTTGTCACGGTGACGGCACTGGCACCCACTAGATCTAAAGATGTGCCAACACAAGATTATAGTTATACTGCTGTAGTGTAGGTCTAGTCGCTGCCCCACTGTACGGCAATGTCAATGCAACAGTGTTCACGGTAGGCACGGCACTTTTTCTCAATCATCTCTTCACTGTTTCCCTACTGTACTTGTAGTACTGGCCAACCTTCTTTTCTCTCTGTAGCACTGGGGTGTGAAATGCTTCGAACACAACAATGAGTTTTCACAAGACACACACCTTCAAGTTGGCCTGCGAATAGATCTTCGAACAGTCATTCCAGTCACTTCTTGTTTTAGATCTAGTATTCTTTGGAAACTTGTGAAGACTAACACCATCCGGTTCAGTTGAATGACAGATAATGAACAAGAACAGTGGTAATCTTCTAGATGATCTTTTTGAGCAATCATCAAAATTGTCGAAAAACAGCTTCTTTTTCAGTTTTTGGTTTCACCGTTCACCTTCAACATCCAGGCCTACTCGGCTACTGGAGTTTCTGACTGACAATCACAGACAAATCACACTAAGATGTAAACTATAATAACGAAATTGATGCCCAAACATATCAGTTTGGCAGAATAAAAGCAATCACAACGTCTGTACCAAATCAATCATTGTGGCCAAGTCACGGCGAGGAGGCAGAACAAGATGAAAAGTTATCGTCTGCTTGCTTGAGTAGCTTCCGTTCTGTTTTAATCTCAAACCAAAATGTAGTCTACGACATCTGATGTGCTAGGCTGATGAAATTAATAACATTTATGAAGAAAGGTGCTGAATTGCTTTAAAATGAATAAGGGATACTTCTGTTTGCATGATACAAACCTTTCATCAAATTGTTGTGGTATATCATGATAGCTGCGCCTTAGCAGATAGTAAATATGGCGGCCCCCTATTCGTGATTAACATGGCGGCCTTCTTGTGACAAATATGTCAGCGCCCAGTGCTGTCACACAGGTGAGTCATAATAGATCTGCTCTAGTTATTTAATAACGAAGCAGAATTTTTTCAAATCGGTATGGAAGAAGTGTTTAACTAATAAAAAGAAGTCTTTCAGCCAGATTTGGTGGCTGAGCGTGGGGGGACTTTAAGACAAATTGTGTTCTGTTAGTAAGATAGGATGTAAAACAATAAACTGTATTTTCGTCCTTCAAACATAGTGCTAGTTTTTGTAATAATATTTTATGATTCACAAGATCAAATGCCTTCTTAAAGTCAAGTAATACAGCACCTGTCATTTTGTTTCGGTTAATTGCTGAAAGCCATGTATCACAGAGACGAACTACGTCAGTTTCACAAGAATGGTGATGCCGAAAGCCAGATTGAAAGGGATGGAAAAGATTGTTGTCCTCAAGATACTGCATTAGATGTTTATGAACATGTTTTTCAAGAGGTTTAGATAGAACTGTAAGAATAGAAATGGGTCTAAATTTGTTTAGGTTAGAGATATCTTTAGATTTAGGCAATGGTATAACTTTTGCTGATTTTAGAGCCGGTGGTACTATCCAGGCATGTGTTATATATAAAGGTAAGAGGTTCTACTACGTAGGGAAGTGCAAGTTTTAAGAGAGAGCTACTGATTTTGTCTGGTCCCATATATTTATTTTTTCAATTTTGCGATAAGGGAACCAACTTCGTGAACAGCAAGTGAAGGTATTTTAAATGCATTTCCAGGTTTTATGTTACTGTTACAAAAGGTTTGAAGAGAGGACGAAGGACAGTAGGCCTATTCGTTTTCGGGGGGTGTTGGGTCAGGTACCCCTATAGAATCTGGTATGTGTATAAAGTGATTATTGAATGAGTCTGGCGACCAATTGTAGCTATTTAGTGAATTGTGCTTGGACTTATGTGTGATGTTGCTGATGGCTCGCCATAAAGTAAATATGTCACGATTTGTTTATATCATTTTATTGAAGTGCTGTTTTCTAGAGTCCCGAATGAGATCATTGACTTTATTTCTTAGCTTTTTATATTCTAATTCTTTGTTTTCACGTTCCAGTTGCTTTTGTGCTTTAATGTCAGTTGGTAGCGAATCAGTCTTTTCTTTCTTCAGTAATATATATTCATGTTTAGAACGCCCCCGTTGTTTCATAGTTTCAGCTATTTCTGGAGTGAGCCATCCGGGAAGGGTGGAACTTTTAACTCTTTTTGTTCTAAGAGGCGCGTGTTTCTCAATTACTGCTAGAAAAGTTGAACAAAACACATCTAGTGCTTGGATGGGACATGAAAAATTGAAAACATTGTTACAATGCGCCATATTAAGATCTTGAAAAAATGCGACTTTATCAAAGTGTTTAAAGGATCTATAGTGAATAGTAGTGTGGCCTTTAGTTTGAAGTTTAGGGGGTCTGTTCATCCACGTGCATCTTACAGGGGAGTGGTCACTAATACATTTGGAATCTAAACCATTGACATCAGTGACTAGGGACGTTGGAGTAAATGTGGTCAAGAAGTGTTGCTGAAGTGTGGGTGACTCTAGTAGCTCGTTTTCGGGGTGAGAGAGAGGGAGAGGGAGAGAGAGAGAGAGAGAGAGAGAGAGAGAGAGAGAGAGAGAGAGAGAGAGAGAGAGAGGGGGAGAGAGAGAGAGAACAATGAACAATGAAATGAAGAACTGTTTAATGGCCAGGCCATCTGCCCATGTCATGTGGGAAGGGGTGACAATGGGACATCTTCACAATGCAAACAAATAAGAGAGAGAGAGAGGGGGGAGAGAGAGAGAGGGGGGAGAGAGAGAGAGAGGGGGATGGAGAGAGAGAGAGAGAGAGAGAGAGAGAGAGAGAGAGAGAGAGAACACTGAACAAAGAGAAAGAGAGAGAGAGAGAACACTGAACAGAGAGAAAGAGAGAGAGAGAGAGAGAGAGAGAGAGAGAGAGAGAGAGAGATGGACACAGAGAGAGCGACAGAGAGACAGATAGACAGAGACATAGAGGGAGAGAGAGAGAGATGAAAACCAGGCAAGAAGGGGAAGGGAGACAGACAGATAGACAAGCCTAGACTGAAAAGGAAGGAGGGAGCTTTCAACCTCTGCTGGTAAAACAATTGCTGGTTCACAACCGACATTCAGTAAGGATGTAGCGTGAAGCACCATACAAAGCAAACAATAACGGCTCCACGAGTGCTTTTTTCGTGGTGGTCCAATCAACAATTCATGAAGATCGCTTCAAACAACCACTCATCCAAAGTCCCCTTCCAACCTCTACTGCGAAAAATACAACCGTTTAAAAACTCGCTGGTTCAAAACCAACATTCAGAAAAAACCCAAAAGGCGTTCTTTCCAAACAGCCATCAATAAGATATCATTGTTAGGTTCTAAACTGCGCGCGCGCTACAATGGTCGATCCTCCTTTGACTATTATCTGGTGCGAAAGAGGAAAACAGCGTGGAAAGCCAGGTCTAAGTGTTTACAACGAGTCTGGCCTCTGGTGATAAGGAATGAGAGAGAGAGACTTCAGACTTCAGACGTCAGACACTTTATTGTACAAGGATAAGAATTTAGGCTGGGCCTAGTCTTCCATTCTGTCCTTGATTCTAAGCATGCAACATATATGTGGCAGAGTCGGTTATTGTGTGTGTGCGTGTGTGTGTGTGTGTGTGTGTGTGTGTGTGTGTGTGTGTGTGTGAGAGAGAGAGAGAGAGAGAGACAGAGAGAGAGAGAGAGAGAACGAGAACGGAAACATTGTGTTAGGAATGTAACCCTTTTGTAAGAAATGATTACATTGTTCATTGATAAGACTCCCTTATCTTGAATCAATTTGTACAGCACGTGCAGTTTGCTCGCCTCGTTTTGATATAGTTAAAACTACTCAGATTGAGTATGTTTAAAAGCTTTGTCTCTTCTACTAAGTTTAGTTGAGGAACCAGACGTGCAAGATGCAGTTTCAACAGATGTGTTGTTATTAGTTTATAGTTGTTTTTGGCGTTCACTGATTTTGCCTCTAGTCACACTGACAAGGTAAGGAAAACTGTTGGTTTGTTAAATAACTAAATGTATCTGTTTTATTTCAAGCATATTGTCGTTTTGATAATGATGCGAATTGTTTTCTTATTGTTCTATTGTTTAATAGTAATTTTATAGTTTCTTGGAATTGATGTTGTTAAAGTCAATATTGATAAAGTGAGTTCTCTTGAAATATTGAAATAGTAACTTGAATATAATTCAAATCCATTTGGCAAGTTGACTGACATTAGTGTAGATGTATTGGGACATGCATTATGGTGTTTTTCATTCGTGAACAGTATCAGCTGTTAGAAGTTATTGTTTGTCAATTATTTTATTAATCGTTACCCTTATTTCTGTAAATAGCTTTTAGCGATATTGTTGTCTTTATTTATTTGCAGAGGCGTATTTCTTATTGGATTCATCCAAGCAATCAAGAATACAAATTAATTCATCAACCTCGTCTCGTATTTCAACGTATGAATGATCCCTTCCCCTTCGCTCCTTCCTATCCCTCAACTGTCCCATCCACTGTGTTCCTTCACACTGCAACATATAACTAATACTATAAACCAACATTGAGCCACAGAAACATCGTCAACAGAAACAGCAAACAGTAGCAGAAATACGACAGTGACATGGTTGGCAGAGCATCAATATCAGTAATAAGAACAAGCAAAACAGAAAACCAAACGACCAAATACACAAACATAAAAAAGAATTCCCCCCCAAAAAAAAACCCCACTACTTCCACCACAAGTTACTTCTTCTGTTACCATTACCACTCCTACCTACTACTATTACTGCTACTACCACCATCGCCATCACACCACCACCACTACTACTACTACTACTACTACTACTAGAGAGAGAGAGAGAGAGAGAGACAGACAGACCAGACAGACAGAATGATGCACACATGTGTGAGCGCGCAAACACACACACATACTAGCACACGCACATACAGACACTTCCATACACGTCACACGCGCGAGCTGACATATATGTACACGTAAACGCACAGAGAGAGAGAAATGATGGGAGATAATATTTGATCAAAGAAACCACAAACACCACTAACTGTGTATACTTTTTGAAGTTAGCTCTGTGCTGTGAAAAGAATAAAATAAAAGTAAAAGATTGTGCTGGTTTTTGCAGAGCTAAACCAGCACAATCTTTTACTTTTATTTTATTCTTTTCACAGCACAGAGCTAACTTCAAAAAGTATAAACAGTTAGTGGTGTTTGTGGTTTCCTTGATCAAATATTATCTCCCATCATTACGGTGAGAACCACTGGCATCCTTTATGGATCCACCACTATTAACAGTGGCATTTTAAGCTATAAAGCCATTTCAAGCCACATTTGTACAGTGCATGGAGGGTTGGTAGTGTTTTGTGGTATAATTTGTTCATAATTATATTCCACTTCGGTGTGTGTGCCACAGGCATCCAATATTGGATCCACTGCCAACTCTTTATGCACTGACTTTCCAGCTCTTTACATGTTGGGTTCAGGGAGTAGCTACACTACAAGGTTTACTAGCATCCCTTTAATTAGAGGATCACCTCAGTGGTTGGCTCTTTCTACCCACATGTATTACATTTTTCAAATCGCAATTTCCGCATTTTAATAACATTTATTTTACCCAAAATGTTCATTTTTCTTTTCACTCTGTGCTGGTTTGCTTAAATTGTGGACTTTTCGGCCTAGAGCAGAGAAGACACCATTCTTTTATTAGAAATGTCTTCCTGTTGGGGTTGATCCACAAGATAGTGTTTGTTAGCAGATATACATACTGACGAGAATTCCATAATTCGAAAGAGATCTCTCTATACTTATGTACCATGCTCATACACTGTCTGTCCCCCATTGGGACAAAAAGTAAACCAGCACAATCTTTTACTTTTATATGATTCTTATCACAGCACAGAGCTGACTTCAAAAAGTATACACAGTTAGTGGTGTTTGTGGTTTCTTTGATCAAAGAGAGAGAGAGAGAGAGAGAGAGAGAGAGAGAGAACGCTGGAACACTGGATTTGTTTAATGTGAGGCCTCCGGCCTATCCACATGGGAACATCTACAATATACCGTACAATATTCACTCAACATAATGAAAATACTTTGATGATAACTCAAAACAACCAATTTACATTGATTTTTCTCTTAGACAAAGTGCATAGTGAACGAACATAGCCACATCTCTTGCTATTATATCTGTTCTCATCTTGCAACAGAAACTTAAGTGGATGGGTACATTTTGTAATGTTTGTTAATATATTATTCACGTAATCAAGCAACCAAGGGACATTTCAAAAGAAAGTGAGTTTCGTTTTTTAAATCATCACAAAAAGGATATTTTTGGAAAGTTCTACTCCACAGTATCTTTCGTTAACTCTCAGCTCAGGTCATTTATGCCAAGAGGTATTTTTGTCATCGCTACTCTACATTTACTTATTGTGATGTCACTTACATATTTTGTTCTGGTACTAATAGATATTTAAATGATCGGTAAACACAACGATCACTGTTCTCCAGTTGTTCGGCCCATTCTTTCATAAAACAGTCAAACATTCTTTGCCCGTACATTTAAAAAAAAGAACGTTCTTCTCATACTCCACCATAAATCCAAACTTCTGAAAATTCAAAAGAATTTAACAGTGTTTTTTTATATTTCATATGCCCAATTCTGTATTGCTGTATCATTTAAATTTCTTTCATAAGCTTTC
Source organism: Phymorhynchus buccinoides (assembly GCA_017654935.2). Lineage (NCBI taxonomy): Eukaryota > Metazoa > Mollusca > Gastropoda > Neogastropoda > Raphitomidae > Phymorhynchus > Phymorhynchus buccinoides. The sequence goes on along the minus strand of CM065701.1, from coordinate 8,418,321 downwards.
CTGGGTAGTCGACACAAAGCCATTCGTTGTAGCTTGAACCACTATTTTAAAGCTCTTACATTGCTATCAATATAGAGCTCACTATAAATTAAGGTATTTGGAGGTTTTTTTTGCATACTTTAAGGAAGCGCTTACAAGCGAAAAGGTGTGTGTGTGTGTGTGTGAGAGAGAGAGAGAGAGAGAGAGAGAGAGAGAGAGAGAGAGAGAGAGAGAGAGAGAGAGAGAGAGAGAGAGAGAGAGAGAGAGAGAGAGAGAGAGAGAGAGAGAGAGAGAGAGAGAGAGATAGAGAGAGGGAGAGAGAGAGAGACAGAGAGAGAGAATACGAATACAAATGTTTCTATTGAGAGTAAAACAGATAAGCTGGGTAGGTCTTTTACACCATTGCCCTCAGAGAGAGAGAGAGAGAGAGAGAGAGAGAGAGAGAGAGAGAGAGAGAGAGAGAGAGAGAGAGAGAGAGAGAGAGAGAGAGAGAGAGAGACAGACAGACAGACAGACAGACAGACAGACAGAGAGTGAAGACAAATACCGCACATGATTACTGTTTGATCGTAAATTACTCCCCTTTTTAAACCTATGCGTTCGTTGTTGCAGCACTGTTAAAGGCTTTTGTTTTTCGCTCTTTGTTTCCACCGTTTTCAAGAGTTGTTTGGAAACGTATCAATTGTTCATTCCGTTGACAACTGTTCTTCGTTGTCGCGTTTCGTGGTGCTGGGTTTATGTTTGCTAAATATATTGTTTCTAGTGCAATACCTTTTTCATGTTCCTTCTGCCTCGTCCCCAAGCCCTCTGCGGCTTACGCAGAGAGAGAAACATTAGAGACCGACAGACTGACAGGCAGAGACAGAGATCTACAGAAACAGACGATGAGATTCAGACAGGCAGACACATAGATATGCAGAGAAACAGGCGATGAGGTCCAGACAGGAAAACGCACTGACAGGCAGAGGCAGAGATACACAGACAGGCACAGACGATGAGGTCCAGATAGCCAGAGACACAGACAGGCAGAGACAGAGATACACAGACAGGCACAGACGATGAGGTCCAGATAGCCAGAGACACAGACAGGCAGAGATACACAGACAGGCACAGACGATGAGGTCCAGATAGCCAGAGACACAGACAGGCAGAGACAGAGATACACAGACAGGCACAGACGATGAGGTCCAGACAGCCAGACACAGGGGCAGGCAGAGACAGAGACAGAGATATTGACAATTGACAATGGTTTAATAGTATATAGGCCTGTGACCCGTTGCAATGTCATAGTAACAAAAGCAAAAATAGAAAAGCACACCGTATCAATTAACAAATAAGTACATGAATGCATAGGGGAAGACGGGGTAAAAAGCGCATGGGCGGGTAAGAAGCCCACCCCAATTATCTCATGAAATAAAGAAAATGTCAGTCAAATTTGCCCATGAGACGAATGCTAGACATTAACGTTCGTCTCATGGGCAAAATGAGACTGCAATTTGCTTCATTTCATGAGATAATTGGGGTGGGCTTCTTACCCACCCATGCGCTTTTTACCCCGTCTTCCCCTACATCAGGCATGGGAATTAGAGAAGACAAAAAAGACTGGAAATTGGGGTCTGGAAGCAGGCATAGGAACAAGGAATAAAAAAAACCCACCTGAAAACCGTGTGTGTTGGGATACAGCCCCACAACACTGAAGCTTCTTCTGTTATCTAAGCCTTAAAAACAGTATTAGAGATAAGACTGATATATTTAGTTCATTTTGCATTCATTTATAACCAATGACTTAAGTCTTACTCATTGGGCTTCTTTGTTTATCTCATAAATGTCCTCTTGGACCATCAAAAAAGCTAAAACTTGAAAAAAAGACTGAAGAGGACCATCAAAAAAGCTGAAATCAGCCAAAAGACTGACAAATCCCATGCCTGTGCCTGATACATACATGCATACACGCACACACACGCATGTACGCACATTAGAGATATACATATAGACAATGAGAGACAGACACAATGAGGACTACGGAAAGCGACAGTTTCATTTCATAATCCACATAAACTATACTTCCATTAAATGAATGAAAGACGGTCAGAAGGCACATTAAAAACCCACCAGATCACATGTCAAAATCATGGGTTTCACGTGTTTTCCCTCTTATGGCTGGAAATAAATCTTGTTTTGACCAGGTCTCATTACCATACAAATGCCCCCAAATTCAAAGCGATACATCATTTTAAAGAGCAGCCTCAATTTGAACATGGGGACATTTCTATATGGGTCACAGCTACCCAGAAAAAAACAAGGGACTTAATCGTGGCGTCTCTCTCTCTCTCTCTCTCTCTCTCTCTCTCTCTCTCTCTCTCTCTGTGACGAGGTAATGGGTTAAAGGCGAAGTCTCTAGGGAAGACATTTAGTGTGTTAAATTTTCAAATAGAAAATTTGCCTTTAGCTCACTTCTCTAGGGTGTGGGAGGTGAGCAACTTTCCCGGCCCCTTTTCATCTAATGCATTTATATTTGTGCCCGGGTTCTGGCTCGTATGATTGAAAGAAATACAAGTGGTATATTTGCTCTAAATGGCAGACAGAGAGAAGTAGGTTTTTACATGAAGATTACAAAACTTCCACTCTCAGCAATCTGACCAAAGGGTTCATAATTATTTGTACACTTGTATTTTATTTACTCACAAGTCTGCATAAGATTATGCAGCAATAAGAATAAAGCAGCTCAATGGCGCCAAAACAAAATATGAATGAAAAACAATGAAATCCGAAAGGATTTACAAGACTTTTGTCTTTCTAGAAGGTTAGGCCCAAGCCGGAAGGGTCACTAATTTTCTTATGTGTCCTGGTTCCGCTTTGTGCTGTCCGGAGGACTTATCTGGTGTAAGGTTCCTCTGTCGGGAGCGGCGAGTGCTGGGGTGACTAGGCTTGCTCCTCGGTGTAGAGTAGCTCCCAGTCGTTCCGGTTGCGGCGTCGCGGGATGGCACGGCTCAGGCGTGGTCTCCTCGCGGATTCTGGGTGTGGTGGCGACTTTGCGGCGGCCCTGTCTTTATGCTTGTGAGTCAGGGATGATGCCTCCTGACCACGATGCCCTGCTGATGATCACAGGAAAGCATGGGGGTAAATCTCTATGGATTAGAGATAGGGGCTTCAGCCAGCAGGGATTAGTGGATCCCAACCGGCTAGAAGACTGCCCTTGTACAATAGCACTATGACAAGAGTTTCAGTTGTCAAACTGAAACAACACATGACATGTGTACTGGAATCAACTGATATGATTCAGTAACACAAGCCAGCAAACATCACTCTCAGTCCAACACTTGGAAAGGAATGTTATCACAAGTTGCAAGGTTGCAACCAAGGGATTTCCTACTAAAAATAAACAAAAGGGCTAATAGGCATAGAATCCAGTTCTTGTACCAAAAGAGTCAAAGTCAAAAATCACACACAAACATAATAACTGCACATAATTAGAACAGCATGTTTACCAATTCTTTTCACTGACACATCTACTCCTTATTCATCATGGAACATAGGATCTAGAACAAAAATAGAATCAAACAAAAACAAATCTCAACTAGAATACTTGCGTAAACTGACCCAGTCACGACACACGCTTGCACCCCTAACCTTAACACTAAACCTAATCATAACCCAAACCCTAAACGCTAACCCGATTTTGCCCAAATCCGAACTTGTCCAAGCTTTTGACCCCTAGTATCCACCTGTAAATGTTCATGTCGATATATCCAAGCGTTCTCGAGTTATCGCTGTCACAGACAGACAGACAGACAAACAGACAGACAGACAAACAGACAGACAGACAGACAGACAAACAGAGAGACAAACAAACCAACCTTTTTTTCCCCGTTGAAACACACTGATAACTGTATGTGAGGCCATTTTACACCGAAATATGCATTTTGAGCAAATTTGAACACGGACGGACAGACGAATAAACTGAAAACAATACCAGTCTCGCTTCGCGACTGGTAATCAAGTATTTTACACAACGGCCTTATTTACTAGCACTCACGAGTTGGGCTAATATGACTGGCAGGTAGAGAGGTTGATTCTACAGTGTTGCTCAGCCAGGTTTTGGTAGTCTTGTGAGTGAGAGACGGTTTAGGCGTTTTTTTCCTCTCACTACTCAGATCCCCATTTGATTTTAAATCAATAAGGGCCTATGATTGGCTAGTCGTAGCAGACGACAAGCGAGGGCGCGACAGATCACGCGCATATTATGTCATCATCACATGCCTACATTCCTACAACTGCGAATGGCACGTGTCAAGAATACTTCAAAGGGCAGTGTCACAAGCTAGCCGACAAGGAGGGAAAACCGGGGTTCAAAGAGATACCGTCCCGTACTAGGTGGATTGTTTGATGTTAGGCGATTGCAATTAGAGTGACGGGGTGGCGGGATCAAAGAGTGGTGGGCGCCGGACTGGGGGGGGGGGGATAGAGGGGGGGGGGGGGGGTAGCGTAGAAAGTGGGTCGTGTGGGACACATCATCTCTCTCTCTCTCTCTCTCTCTCTCTCTCTCTCTCTCTCTCTCTCAGT
>CM065701.1:8391279-8406279 GCA_017654935.2 Phymorhynchus buccinoides | reverse complement strand
ACTTAGGTCCGGCCCTGCTCTGTGACTATAAAGTACTTAGTACCTAGTACCTAATACCTAATAATCACACTTGGTTTATTCAGGCTTTTTGCAGTGACTCACCCAGCTCTCTGTCGGCCCCCATCCAGAACCTTTCGTACCCTGCGGCATTCAAGAAGGGAATCAGTCCGGTCCAACTGCCAACATGAAGCACCACTGTAAGGACTCGGTGCCAAAGCGTACTGCAGTGGAACCTCACTTATAAGACCTTCAAAATCATCCGAAAAATGAGGTCTTAAATAGGAAGGAGTTGTATATCCACATTGGTGGAGGAATGAGCTATATAAATGATTCACTATTATTATTATTATTATATTAATGGAGGTCATTTTAATACTTACAAAGAAGGGCGATGTCTCAGAGAAGTAAGGTCTTACAAGGGAGGGAGTCTTATAAGGGAGGTTCCACTGTATATACCGATGCTCTTTATTTCTTTGTCGACAGTATCTTCCAAATCCAAATCCAATCCAGATCATCTTTATTATCTCGTAACTGACAAATTGCAGTCAATTGCACATAAGAATCACCACAATATAAAAAACAAGAGGCAATGTCTTCAAGGCTCACTCGAACAGGAACATGTGGGACAACAACAAAGAGTGAGGGGGTGTCTAATGTACAAGATTGCCAATAAAATGTTAAAGCACAAATGAAGCTATCGTTAATGGATACAACTAAACAATCTTTTTTTTTAAAGTGCCCGTGCCGAGAATCGAACCCGGAACCATTGGCATAACAGACAGACACTCTACCAATGAGCTATCGAGGCTTTCAGTCTTGATGAGTTTATTGACTCATGTTGCCGGTTGAATACTCTCTCACCCACTAATCTAAAATGTTATCTGCTTGTTATCTGTTTACAGTGTTGTTTTAAGTAGGCTTATTTATTCAAATCAGTCTTGTGTGGAAGCTTGTATAGACATCTATATGTGTGCAAAGTTTGAACAATGTATGCCTTCTATTTCCCGAGAAAATCGGTCAAACCGGGGACGCCACTCTACCATCAGCTCTTGCAGCCTATCGACTCGTGTGTTTGAGCAGACATACAGCACTTAGAACACCGTGCGTCATTCTAAAAGTTTATGTAATTTATATTTTTACGTCACATTTTGCACATTTTATCAGTTCTATGAAAAAAAATGTTTGCAAGTCGCCGACTTGCATCCTGCGGTTTCAAGCTTCGACGCCATTGTTGCATTGTTGCTATGGAATTTGACCGAGTAATGGAGGTAAACAAGTAATTTTCACGAAGTGCTCTCCCCTAGTTTTTCTCTCTCCGAAAATCGTCTATTTAGACAACGACATTCACAGCAGTAAAGTAATCTATTGCAGAAGAGCTTCTGGTTTTTACTCGATGGAATGATAGTACCGTACCTTTGGGCAAATAGTTCTCGATTTCGTAGCAGGCAAAGCAAAACACTTCGATTTTTATCACCCTCACGGTTTAAAAATAAATAAAAAATATTGTGATTCTGCAATGCGACACACTTAAGAATTTATAAAGTGCACAATTTTCGATGAAATTTATTTACACTGCATTGTCTTTTTTCATCATCATTAGTATTAGCAGCAGCATCGTTGTCATGACCACAACCACCATTTTCATCATCATCATCCTTATCATCGCACTATTTATCTTCATCATTATTCGTCATCAGTCACAATCATCATCATCATCATCATCATCATCATCATCATCCTTATCATGGCACTATTTATTTTCATCATTATTCGTCATCAGTCATCATCATCATCATCATCATCATCATCATCATCATCATCGCACTATTTATCTTCATCATTATTCGTCATCAGTCACAATCATCATCATCATCCTTATCATGGCACTATTTATCTTCATCATCATCATCATCAATTGTCATCCTCATTATCAACCTTCGTCATCATCATCAATCGTCATCCTCATTATGAGCAATCATCATTATCACCATCATCAATCGGCATCCTCATTTTGAGCAATCATCATCAATCATCATCCTCACTATGAGCAATCATCATTATCATCATCATCTCACCGTCTTCGTCATCGTCGTCGTCTTCGCCAATATCATCATATTTATTATCAACCACCACCACCACCACCATCACCACTATATAGGTCGCCAAACCTATGGGAAAAAGGTACACCTCCATCATCACTGTCATCATCATCATCATTGTCGTCGTCATCATCGTCATCTTCACCCCTACCTTGTTCCACTGCCCTCGTTAAACATAGCCAGGTGGTAGGCGGGGATCTGGGAGCACAGGCACTTGGCCTCCGACAACTGAACTATGTCGTCATAGATGACGTAATACCGCTCGTCGTCATTCTTGTGCCAGGATATCAGATCGGGATCCAGGATGCATGAGAAGACCCCATCTGGAAAAAGGATTGAAGGCTTAGGTCGGGTTCACATCAGACGCCTAATTTCCGTACGGAACCCCCTAACTAAGTGGAAGAAAGAAGGATAAAAGTTTACGCCGTGTACACACATAAGCGGATATTCCATGCGGAAACCCGTGCGCAATCCATAAATAAGTGCAACAAAGAAGGGGGAAGATTTGCGCACGTGTCCGAACTTCCCCTTCTCCATCTTTGTCTTCTTTCAAAACTGGCCTGAAAACTGTTCTCTTCAAAAAATACCTCTGTTGATCTCCTGTGTCTTCTCCCCTTCAGTTCACCCTCTGTGAGTTTTTGCTGAGTTGGACTATGTGTGAGTGCAGTGCGATAATGGGCTAATTGGTTTTTTTCATGGATTTTTGTATGGTTGTGTTTCCACTTTTGTATAATTATGTTGTTTTTCTTCATGATTATTGTATGTATGTTTTTTGTAAAGCGCTGTGAGTCCTGCTGCGCCAGGAGAACGGCGCTATATAAGAGTTATTATTAGTATTATTATATGCGTAAGCTTTTATCCTTCTTTCTTCCACTTATTTAGGGGGTTCCGTTCGGTTTCAACCACGGCGCTCAATCACGGGACTCATAAATTATGCGCAAATGTCTTTTTTTAAAACCTAATAACATTCACTCTGACATGTTCCTAACCCTATCCCTAACCCTATTCCTTACCACGATACGTAAAATATACGAAATAAGAAAATGCGTTTTGTTGACGAAAACTTCGACTAGGAAGAGTTACTATCCCTGAACAGGGTCCGAGTGTTGCAAGAATGGCGTACCTCTAGCCACTGTGAATTCTTACAGGTCTAAGGAACAAACTACTCACATGAAGTCAACAGTAGCAGTTGAAGAAGACATGACCTCAGAGTGATGAGTCTGCTTGGTCCCATAGTCTCTGAAACACTGAAGTATGAGGGATGTTTATTTCCTAGGAAACCTCCCCCCCCAAAAACAAAAACACCAAAAAAAAACCCACCACCATACAAACAAATGCACGACAGTTGCAAAGTGACGTTATTGTATTGACCAGACAAAACAAAACATGTGATATTTCAACAAATATGTCTTGATCTTGATAGTAGTCGAAAGCGTGGCATTATATCGACGAAACTTTAGGGAGAGCACATCTTTAACAAAAAAATAAAAAAGCTATTCTAATTTTAGTGACCTGGCCAGCCAGCGCCCGTTCAGCGGGACACCAACTACACAGAAAACAAAAGCAATACTCCCCCTCTTCACAGCAAAGTAGTCTTCTTGCATATAGCATCCTCCATTAACACACTGATGATTGTGACGCTATTAGTACATAGGGGAGGGTTGCACTATATATAAATATTCTTCTTAGCATTCGCAATACCACTGGGACCCTCTATCCCACCTCTAGGACCCTCTATGCTGTAAGTGAAGGAGTCCTTGAGACCCCTTGTTTTGCGGGACGATTGGGAGCCCTGGATTATTATACTGCTAGCTAAAAAAGGAGAGAGAAAGAAAAACAAACAAGCCCGGATTCGCAATCGTTTGTGGCAGCGGTCTATTTTTACCACTCCAATCATTACATACACTGAGTCGCCTCCCCTGGCTTTTCAATAATTTTAATCTGTAAACCAGAATGTTATCTCTGCACCATTTCGTAACTTTTTATATCTTTTGGAAAACATTTAAAACTATTTATCCTACTTATACTCATCGAAAGAAGCACCGCATACTCGTCGTGTCTGTTGTAGTGTCTGTATTACGTATGTTTATTACTTTGTACGCTTTAAAATGAAGATTCATGTGCTCTGTTCAGTATACAATTATTTCCATACCTAAGGTCTATGTGATCAATATTAACTTGTGGCGGTGCCATAGCCGATGAGGTTTAACCGAGGCGTGGTTACTGCTACAGCTATCTGTATTAATAAAAAAAAATCGGGACTTTACTGGTTTCGTACTGCCTCCGGGCATTGCCTCCAGTATCGTTCCCACCATATTTGTATTTACAAATGTCCCATATATGTGTCTGATTCAGACCAAGAGGACGTCAAACTCTATTTTCGCCATACCTAAGGACTGTAGATATGACAACTGAAACGTTACTTTATGCCCAAGTATTTTTTTCTCTTTTACAATATGTGCGACAATTTTGGCAATATGTGCGACAATTTTGGACCGACCGACCGACCGACCGACCGACAGACAGACAGACAGACAAAGTGAGTTATAGGTTTGTGGCTTGTGCCACAAACAAAACAAGTGTGAATTCGGAGGGTAGTATGGGAGGAAAAAAAAGAGAAAGAGATGACAATACGTTGCTGTGAAGAAATGAACAAACAGTATAAATATGTTTTACAAAATGCTGATAATAAAAACGCTTTGGGCAGTAATAAGTATCTATGAAAATGTGTGGTGCGCGCGCGCACACGCGCACACGCACACAGACAGACAGACAGACAGACACAGACAGACAGACAGACACACGCACGCACACACACACACACACACACACACACACATTTTTTATTTTGTGTTTGCATTTTGTCTTTGTTAGATGGCTTGATGAAAAAGCATGTATGTTTGCTTATTCAATGTCCATCTTTAAATACAATTTCGGCTTGACTTTGACTTGACACACACGCGCGCACACGCACACACACACACACACGCACGCACACGCACACGCACGCACACGCACACACACACACGCACGCACGCACGCACGCACGCACGCACGCACGCACGCACACGCACGCACGCGCACACGCGCACGCACGCACACGCACGCACACGCACGCACACGCACACACACGCACACACACACACACACACACACACACACACACACACACTGCTCGCAAACAGAACAAACAAAAAGTGAATGCGTGGATGAGAAGCAACAGTGGCCTGACAGACAATCAAACCAATAAGTGTTTGATCGGATGAAGGCACAAAATCAATGCTTAATTCAACGAAGTTCTGGAACAGGCTGGAAACTTAACACCCTAATGAACACCACGTGCATAGCGTGGCTGCTCGCTGGAACCACGAACACCACATTAAATATAGCATCCATGCTGGAACAAATGGGACAGTACTCTTCCCATAAGCCAAACCGTTTAAAAAACAAAAACTAAAAAACGTAAGTGTTGTATTTCAAAACCCTTTCGCCGCCAGCCATTTTTTAGCCAAAAAATACCATTAACCCTTTCACCGCCAGCTATAGTTCACCAAACAAATTCCATTAAATTTACCTGGGTAGAGAACATAATCCATCTGCAGTATTGGGGATTCTTCTCTGACATATATAAAATAAGGTCTATCCTTACTTCCCAAAACTAAGACAATAGGGTCTTTGGATAATAGACCCCAATTTGATGCCTTTTAGTGACATAGGTGTTAAATCACTGTGGTGCTAAAATGCGACTTTGGCGGTGAAATAGTTAAACTAAACTAGGTAGAGAAACAATACTGATCTGGAACTTGGGGGATTTCTCTGTGAGGTATAACATTAGGCCTATCCTGACCTCCCAACATCAAGAAAACAGGGTCTTCGGATTAACAGGCCTTGATTTGAGGCCTTTAAGTGACAAGGGTGCTAAACCGTTATGGTGTATAAATGCGACATTGGCGGTGAAAGGGCTTAACCCTTTTGCCGCCAAAGTCGCATTTTAGCTCCACAGTGATTTAACACCCATGTCACTAAAAGGCATCAAATTGGGGTCTATAATTATTCAAAGACCCTATTGTCTTAGTTTTGGGAAGTAAGGATATACCTTATTTTATATGTCACAGAAGAATCCCCAATACTGCAGATGGATTTTGTTGTCTGTCTGGGTAAAGTCTGTGGCTGAAATATGGCTGGCGGTGAAAGAGTTAAATAATAACGTGATTCAGGTTCTACAGTTAAGCGTCTAAAGACAGATACAGGCCCCGTGGTCATGAGAGTGTCGTAGACAGTCAACACGGGTAGTAGTATGTACATTGGGTTAATTAAACAGCCAATCGTTTCGGGGGAGATCAGTCTAATGTACGTACTATACTACCCGTGCTGACTGTCTAAGACGTGCTCACGACTACAGGGCCAGACGTACGAACATCTGTAATATCATCTAATGAAAATCCGTATCAATGTTTTGACAAGCTCGCGATTTTCCTTCTACGAAAATGAACGAATCATGCAGGATGCTGTCGCTTTCTTTTTAGTCCTTGATTAACGACCCAGCAGGTCACGTTTGAAAATCACGGGTTTCACGCGTTTTCCCTCTTTTTGCTGATAAGAAATCTTGTTTTGACCTGGTTTGACTCCTATACAAATGTCCCCAAATTGAAAACGAAAGCATCATTTTAAAGAGCAGCCTCAATTTGAAGTTGGGGACATGTGTATGTGGGTCACAGCTACCCAGAAAAAAACAAGGGACTTAATCGTGGTGGGTCAGTGGGTCTTTAATAGGCCTACCCTAAAATGTACGCTGAGTCACAGCAAAATTACGCGTTGACAAAGATAAGAAAATTCACAACAAAAAAATGCACATGCACACATTAAACATCAGTAAGATAAGCGAACAAGGCTAAAAAACCAAAAAGGAGGCAAACATACAGAATGATAAAATGAGTAGATTTCTTAATTACTGGGCGTCTTACTAAATGTCCTTCACACCCTCATCCTTCAGAATGTCATGTTAGTCTTGGTTCCTACTCGGAGCCATAAGGCAAATAACAAGGAAACAAAAACAACAAGACAATTACCTAAGGAGAATTTTCGACAAGCTCACTGCTTGTATTCCTCAAACCATATTACGCGTATTATAATATAGACTAGCGCAACGCCGAGTACCAGTAACGCCTAGTAACGGTAACGCCTAGTAACGGTAATGCCAAGTACTGGTAACGCTGAGTACAGCAAATTTGAAGCGATTTGGTTAAGAAACGGTGGAGTTATAAGGCCCCGTTTCCCATTGACGCTGCTCTGAGAGTGATGCGCTCTCCCTAGTAACGGTAACGTCTAGTAACGGTAACGCCAAGTAGTGGTAACGCTGAGTACAGCAAATTTGAAACGATTCGGATAAGAAAAGGCGGAGTTATAAGGCCCCGTTTCGCGTTGGCGCTGCTCTGAGAGTGATGCGGTCTCCCTAGCAACGGTAGCGCCTAGTAACGGTAACGCCAAGTACTGGTAACGCTGAGTACAGCAAATTTGAAGCGATTTCGTTAAGAAACGGCAGAGTTATAAGGCCCCGTTTCCCGTTGGCGCTGCTCTGAGAGTGACGCGCTCTCCCGATTTTCTTCAAATTTGCTCCCAGGCTTAGCCCCAGTGACAGCAAGCCTGACAGCAAAATTTGACGCGATTCGGTTGAAAACCGGCGGAGTTATAAGCCCGATTTGCATCATGCTGCTGTTATGCGCCTAAGTAATCGATTCGCTTCCGGTTTGGCACATTGATCGTCACCGTCCCCGGTCATATATCTGCCAAATTTGAAGGCAATCGGTCCAGAAATACCGGAGATACGGGCGCCGAAAGGCCGGCGGATGCGCGTTTCGCGCATTTGCAAAACCGCGCAAATGACACGGCCGCCTCGGTTACCGTTGCCGTTGCCATCGCCCCGTTAGGGCTCACAGCAAATTTGAAGCGATTCGGTCGAAAAACGGCGGAGTTATAAGGCCCGTTTTGTGTTTCAGACAGACAGACAGACAGACACACACACACACACACACACACGGACACTTGGCTTATTACTATACGATGACCACACAGAGAGAAAGAGAGTAAGTCAGAGAAAGAGAGAAAGAGAAAAAGAGAATTTTAACACTAAGCATTTGTGATTTATAATTATTCTGTGTTTGTGTGTGTGTGTGTGTGTGTGTGGGGGGGGGGGGGGTGTCAATGTGTGTGCGGAGATAATTTTACCACTAAAAGGGGGGGGGGGGGGGGATGTGTGTGCGCGCGCGCGTGTGTTAAGTGCTGAATTGTAGGTGATATTGAACTGAGCGCGTGTATGTGTGGTGTGGAACTAAAATCTAAATGACGTGTACATGATGACAAAAGTTTGTGTATGACGTTTCATGCCTGTCAGTGTCACTCCCAGTAGAAGTCCAATAAAGGACGAAAATTTGGAATACAGCTTCGCTTTTTTGTTTTTTTTATTTCTTGTTTTGTTGTTGTGTCAAACCATATTGGCTGGCAGTTGCGGGTGCTGTTGGTTTTGTCCACTGAGTGGTTTTCATTTGCAGTGTGATTGATGTTCAGTAGAGAATCGTAAATGAGTGTAAGTCATATTTATAATTTCATCCGTCATTTTGGGTGGCACTTTTCAGAGTGTGGTGAGAGAACAATTTCCTGCCAAACGGAGAGTGGACTGAACGAAGTACTTTTCAATGTATCAACAAATGTCCATGCAGAACGAGGATATTAATACGCTAAAGAATCAATATCATTTGAAAGCATTAATTACTAGCTACATAGTACATGCTCTATCTATTCTTATCAATCAATTTTTACCCGCGCAATGAAAACAGTTCCATTCCAAACTCCCAGTTAATTCCGCTGCGCTATTACCAGGATTGAGTTAACAGTGGCAGTGGGGTTACATCATTCATTATACACTTGCTGATGTTATCAATGAAGTGCCTAAATTGTTATCCTATTATTAAAAAAACAATACCAGTCTCGCTTCGCGACTGGTAATGAAAAGACTCATTCAAAGCTTTTTTTGTTCCCAGCATGAGCTACCAAAATGTGTGTGTGTGTGTGTGTGTGTGTGTGTGTGTGTCAAGTCAAGTCAAGTCAAGTCAAAATGATCTTTATTGAGGGTTAAAGAATAAGCTAACAAAGCTTTTTTTTAATCCTGCCCTCCAGTGTGTGTGTGTGTGTGTGTGTGTGTGTGTCTAGCAGACACAATTGGTATTTTTTGCTTCAATTTGGTGTACATATGTGATTGATCAATGCATTTTGCCATTTTTGGTATCATTTTTGCAAAGACATCCACAAGAATTCCTTCAATTATTTGAACAAAAACTGTTGGACATACAGAAAATCATTTTTGTGCAAAAACAAATTTGTTCATATGAAAACATAATTTGTGTTGACTGTGATGTCTTTTTAAAACACCAAGTATAGCCTTCTTGCAAGATTTCCGGTGAAATCCTTCCCTATTATGGTTATCTTGCATTATTACTGTTGGTTGTCACTGAGGACATACGCCATCAAATTGTTTCATAATACACCCTTCTATGTCATGAAATTAGTCAAGCATGAAAACTGCAGTGAAATAACCCAACTGCAACATCATAATCATTAAAACTTATTTAGCTGCACATAATCAACTTTTACAAGGAAAAATGTAGGTGGACATACTTTTTGCAGTTGCGGACATACACCAAGTCTTTTGCTCATCAAAGACACAATTTAAAGAAAAGTATGTTGTCTTTTGGTGTACAAGATTATTTCATTAACATCTTTAGAGGAGACACAGATAAAACTTTCAATTTCAATTGTATGACTGTATTTCAAACGTCCAAACTGTTGGTTGTCACCCGGACGACCTTTTGTCACAGGCTTATATATGAATTAATTAAACAATCAATTAACATGATTGTTTAACAACTTCGATAAAATATGGAGTCTTAACTTGTTTGAAAATTGAAAATGTTCCTCCCCGTGGGGATACTGGGGGTGGGGGCCTTTAGTACAAATAGTACCACCGCTTTCTGGGAGTCCTGAGCTCGTAACTTCCTCTAATCTGTCTCTTTGAGCATGCCCTTTCCCGTTGATATTTGTCATCTGCTATTTTTTTTCTGACTTTTAAAAACATCAAAAATACATTTATTATTTGAGCTCCTCCGAAATCGAAATGTGTCGGCTGAATGCAGCGGGGAGACCAGTGAAAACTGAAAACCGGACACATGCATATGCGTGCCTCAGCAATTACGGTCATATGGCCTGGGAACGCATAAGAAGAAGAAGAACATTTATTGTTAACAAGACCGGGCTGGCAATAGCAGCTGATGATAGTAGAACAATGAACCAAGAAGAATGACGAAGACATAGCCTTCTTGGTGGAAGGACGAACAATTGCAAGCGACTATATTCAATATTATTGAAGTCCTCAGCATCTCAGGCTACACCAGATGGGCCTGGGAAGTACATGGGAGCAAGAAGATCTCCCCCCACCCGTCCTCTAAGCAAACCACACCACGCCGCGGACACGTCACCATCCCCTATGTCCGTGGCATCACAGAGGTGCTGAATCGCAACATTCTTAAGTGTGGAGTCGTAGTTCACACTAAACCCTGCAACACCATACGCAGCATGCTCGTCGCCCCAAAGGACAAACCAGACAAACTAGACCAGTCCAGTGTCGTGTACCGCACAGACTGTGACAACTGCAGCCAACACGACATCAAAGAGTTCTATGTGGGAGAAACTCAAAGACCTGTGAAGAAAAGACTGGGGGAGCACCGACGGGAGTCGTCCCCGGTGGGCGAACATCTTGACTGGGCAAAGCACGACTTCTCTGAAGACAGCGTCTCGGTGCTGGAACGCGAGGCGAACTGGTTCCGCCGAGGAGTGAAGGAGGCCATTCATATCGCGGCCACCAAACCCACGCTGAACAGGGACAAGGGCAGACACGTCTTGGCAGCAGTCTACAACTCCCTTAGTCAGTCACACGTCGTGAGTTCATCTCACCGGCGTGTTGACTGAACTCCAGGTCTCCACCTTCAGTGTGCAAGCGCTGAGGAAGCCAGGCGGACGCTTGGCGAAAGCTACGAGTGAGTAGAAACTGTATGGGTTGAGAGAATAAGTTTAAATTTTCTTCATTATATTATTATTTATGCTATGTCAGTAGATGGAATGTGGCTGTCGCGCAGTGACGACTAACAATCAACAAAGGAAACTCAAGCAACGTGTATCATGTACAGGAAGACACACACAAGTTACCAAAGAGAAGAGTGTAACTTAACCGAGCAGCAGACATGTCACCCCCCACCCCCCCCCCCTTCTTCTCCCCACCCCCACACATCTCTATCCCCTCTATCTTCCACGTTTTGCATCCCTTAGGTGATGCTGATCAAGAACATGTAAGGCTGTGTGGGTGTATCATCAATGGTTTTCAGACTTAAAGCTACAAGTTCAAAAGTCAAAATCAAGATAAACAAAATATTTTCTTATATAAAAAGGGTTGAAACTAGAAATGTCGAAACGGTACCTATTCGTCAAAGTTTGACCATACCATCCACCGTAATATTTGACGTAATATTTCTGACCTGCGCCGTTATATTACTGATTGAATTCACACCAGCCAAGTGCCCGGTATCAAAAGCAGCGTGTATTAATTATTCGGCATCCGTTAACCCCGTGATGTAGATCATTGCTGCCCAAGGTTATCAGTTAACACCGGAGTTATTTTCATCAAACAGGCAGCTTTTAGTATCCAGGCAACATTGTGCAAAAATGCTTCGGGGTTCGAGAAGAGAGGAGGTAGACCTACGTGGACCATACCAGTATTGAGCGTCTGCAAACAGGTATTATGATCTTCGGGTAGGCCCTACAAGGTGGCATGAACTGGTCATAACACTGTTGTACATGCATATTAACCCTTTCACCGCCAATGTCGCATTTATGCACCACAGTGATTTAACACCTATGTCACTAAAAGGCCATCATAATTGGGATCTATTATTCAAATACCCTATTGTCTTACGTTTTGGGAAGAAAGGATAGACCTTATTTTATATATGTCACATAAGAATCCCCAATACTGCAGATGGATGTTATTCTCTACCCAGATAAATTTAATGGAAAATTTGGCTGAAATATGGCTGGCGGTGAAGGGGTTAAAACCACGTTAAACAATAAACACATCGGGAGTTTTGAAGGTGGACCCTGACGGAGACGGATGAGTTTTTTTGCATGAAACACGTCGAGATCACCAGAAAGACAGCCTTTTCAAGGATCGGAGAACTCACTTTGCTCTGGTTTCCTCGAACTTAAACCGTCAAAACGTCGATTCATCCTTGGCGGAGATGCTGGAGAGAGTAGCCATTTTGGATGGGGTGGGTGGAGGTCCCTCATTGTGGTTGAAGCGTTTTCGTTTTTTGTAGTGAAGCAAAAAACCCACAAAGGAGCTATTTCCTTTGTTGTGAGCGAAACTTCTTTAGATAAACTGTATACCAAAAAAATTAAATAAATAAAAAGTCTTGTATTGCGAAAATGTTGTGCCTTCTCTTTGGGTCAAATAATTTGACTTCCAGCACCTCCGCCAAGGAGGAATCGCCGATTTGACGGTTTGATTTCTTAAAAACCTGAGCAAAGTGAGTGTTGCAATCTCTTTAAAGGTTGTTTTTCTGGTGATCTCGACGTGTTTCTTACAAACACGCATCTGTCAGGGTGCCCCAGGGATTACAGGGTGGTAGAAAATGGGTTACTGGTCATTTCATTGATCATTCTCGGTCCGTGGCCTTTATTAGGGATACTCGATCTAGGCTAAGAGGCCCACTGACTAAGTGAATATGTCGAAAAACGGCAAAGTAAACAGACCACAATTGCCGCAAAAATAATGCTACCATCTCTCTCTCTCTCTCTCTCTCTCTCTCTCTCTCGCTCCTCTCTCTCTCTCTCTCTCTCTCCCTCTCTCTCTCTCTCTCCCTCCCTCTCTCTCTCTCTCTCTCTCTCTCTCTCTCTCTCTCATCTCTCTCTCTCTCTCTCTCTCTCTCTCTCTCTCTCTCTCTCTCTCTCTCTCCTCGTCCCTCCCTCCCTCCCTCCCCCCCCCCTCTCTCTCTCTCTCTCTCTCTCATCTCTCTCTCTCTCTCTCTCTCTCTCTCTCTCTCTCTCTCTCTTCTCTCTCTCTCTCTCTCTCTCTCTCTCATACACACGCGCGCGCGTGGATTACATGTTGCTACATGTGCTACGTCTTATTATTCTTAAGAATTTCAAAAAAAAATTAAAAGACAAGAAACTGAGCCAGGAAGTAGGCAACAGCAAATGACACAAAACATAATAACAACAACAGCAACTGGAACAATTATACTGGCATGGATAATATAAGAAATTCGAAGAACATCAAACCCGTGTGGACAATCAGAATAGCTAACATTTATCGACATGATTTGCACAGCATTAAGTTGTGATAGTCAACGGCGAAACACGGATCTCAAACATCCCGCAAAACAAGGGGTCCCAGTGACTCCTTCACTTACAATATAGAGGGTCCTGGAGGCGGGGTAGAGGGTCCCAGTGGCATTGTGAATGCTGAAAATATTTTTTTTAGTGCATCCCTGGGACCCCCTGCACATTCTTTTAGAGGGTCCTTTAGAATGTTAGTACTTCATAGAGCCCAGATGGGGGTCCCTGGGAGCCCTGCGGAGGATGGACAACTGCTAGGACAAAATGTCCTAAAGCAATACTATCATAAATAGGACAACATGTCCTGACTCAATAAATATGTCCTGCAGATTATTTTACTTTATTTGCTCCCATTTTGTCACAGTTGTGTTGCATGCATATTATGTTGATTGGATGAAACATTGAGTGAAAGCAGGAATTGTGGAATGAAAGAAGAGTCGGAATAAAAGTATTGAATACCCCAAAAATATGCCCTGCAGAAATCAATAGATCATAGCGAGGGGTGAATGCCAGAACTGCCCATCTGTGCTCTTTATTCCTTTTGAGATAGACCGTTCTGGCAGGCACCCCTCGATAGGATATTAATTTTGTCCTGAAAGAAGGGGGAGGGGGGTGGGTGGTAGGAATACTATGATAGTGCATGGGAAACCCCCCATAATTTTTTGCAATGGAATTTTGGCATAACTTCAGTTTTGTCTTTATACAAGAGAACAAAGATTCCAAGTGAATATACAAAAAACGCAATCGAGTTATCTTGTTTAGCTTTGAGTTTTATAGCCATTTGTTTGACATTCGAAATGGATCATTTCCAGAAATCGGACCAAGAAGACATAATTATTGTGCCGCTTTGCTTTCAAGGACTTGATTTAACCCCTTGACTGCCACCAACGTATTACGTACTGAACTGATTACATCACTGATGTCATCAGATGAAGAGGAATAACCCTGATATGCTGGCGTTTGCTCCAACACAGTCAAGAGAGTAATATCCACAGGCCATTTTGCCAGATTGGCTCTATCAGTTGTCTTTTTAATGGCATGATTTGCCCAATGGTTTATTCTTTAATTTTCTCTGGCAGTCAAGGGGTTAAAAAGCAATCAAGCAAGCAAAGAAATAGTTTAAATTGTCTTTCATGTTGTGGATACTGACAGAATACATAAAAATAGGCATCAATTTACCCTAAACAGAAATATTGGTGTGTTTTTGTGTGTGTTATTTTTGGGATGGGAGGGGGGGGGGGGGGGCTATTAACTATCTTTAGCATTTGCTAAAAAACATTATTGTGCCTGTTTACCTACGCACCATTTCATTTTTAATAGGACTAAAACATTCCTGATTATACGAACTAATTTGAAACGATATAAGAACCATTCTTATAAGTTTTTTCGTTTAAGAGTTATGAGCATTCAAAGTTGGTAGGGTGTGTCGGGTTCAAATTCCCATCGTGCTCAAATTCCTAGC
>CM065701.1:8378779-8386279 GCA_017654935.2 Phymorhynchus buccinoides | reverse complement strand
TGTCGACTTTTCGCATGGCATTATAAGCTTAGTTAATCAAAGAGTGAAATAGTGAGGCGATTACGAAATTGAACAAAGGGCGAATACTCTCTTTCTAATTAACTCCCCTCCACCAAAGTTGATTACGATACCAACCACCTAGCAGTGCGTGGGTCAGACCCAAAGTGAGACAAACAAAGCATCATTCTCCATTATTATAAGCTTACCGTTAGAGAATGTTGCTATTACAATACTTATGAAATCGGTAGATTTTTTTTTGTTCGTTTGTTTGCTTGTTTGCTGTTGTTGTTTTTCACATTATGCGTTCGTTGATTAAAAAGGGCTGTCAAATTGCTTATTATTTTGTGGAGTAAAAAGGAATAGGAATTGTTCGGAAATAATTAACCCTTTCACCGCCAGTGTCGCATTTTTGCACCACAATGATTTAACACACATGTCACTAAAAGGCATCAGACCAAGGTCTGTTATCCAAAGTCCCTATTTTCTTCATTTTGGGAGGTAAGGATAGACCTTTCTTTAAATATGTCACAGAGGAATTTCCAATATTGCAGATGAGATTTTTCTCCACCCAGGTAAGAGTAATGGACATTTTTCGCAGCAAAATGGCTGGCGGTGAAAGGGTTAAAGAGAGTAATCTTATTGTATATGGGAGTGATCTCGCCTAATTCAATCGGTCAAACATAGGAAGTTACTCTACCATCAGGTAGATCCCCCAAATAGGGATGATTACCATCGGGGGGCGGGGAAATTGCAATTATGTATTTTGTTTTAACATTTGTAGAGTCACCCCTTTCCAAAAATGCATTATAGCAATCTGAAAGTGGAAACTTTGTAACATGTTATTTATAATAATACCCCTTATTGTGCAGTATTTTTAGTAAGGGGGACCCTACAAATGGCAAGACTGTATGATAGCAGCCCCCCCCCCCCCCCCCCCCCCCCCCCCCCCCCCCCCCCCCAGATGGTAACAATCACCCCCCGAACATGCTGCGTTTGAGTAGATCTAGATTTAGACACTCGGTTTGTGTTTCTCGCCATCAAGCTATCTGAGTCAATCTCAATGTTTATTTCTTGGCGAGTTCTCGACGTTTTGCAAGTTAGATCAATTTGTAACCCCTCTTTCTATTTAAAATGTTTGCAAATCGTTCACTCGCTTCGCTTCACTCTTCGACGCCATTTTTGTGTGTTGCTATGGTTGGTATTTGACCGAGTAAGTAAGGTAAGCAACTCAATGTTTTTTACGAAGTTCTCCCCTAGTTACACACACACACACACACACACACACACACACACACAGACAGACACACTCACATACACGCACACGCATACACACACACCACCACAGCACACCACACACACACATACACACAACGCACCCCCCACCCCCCCGCACACACACACCACACCACACAAACACACACACACACGCTCAATCACCACAACTGATCTTGTTTGCATTCAAAACAAACTAAGTATAACAACAAACAGCGACATTCTCTCTCTCTCCCTGTGAATATTGCATGGGCGGAAACAACAGGAGACAGGTGCAAGTCAATTAAAACCCTTTAAAATACATTGTCCTCTTCACTCTGTCCAATGTTGCGGATTATTGGCTACGTAGCCAATATTTTGCGGGTCTGCACACACACGCGCGCGCGCAGAGAGAGAGAGAGAGGAGAGAGAGAGAGAGAGAGAGAGAGAGAGGGGGAGAGAGAGAGAGGGAGGGAGAGAGAGAGAGAGAGAGAGAGAGAGAGAGAGAGAGAGGGGGGGGGCATACACACATGTGTGCACGCACGCACGACCGCGCTCACACACTCACAAGCGCAACCACACCCACACAAAAAGAGAAACACGCGCGTGCAAGCTTATACGCACGAGGGCACGCGCACATATACAAGTACAAACATGCATGCATGCATGCACACACATACAAGTACACACATGCATGCATGCATATGTGCACGCACACGTACGCACGCACACACATACACATACACACACACACACACACACACACACACACACACACACAAGGGCCGGATGAAAAAAAGCAGCTTTGTCAGCTTATTCTTTAACCCTCAATAAAGACCATTTTGACTTGACTTGACTTGACATACAAACACACATACATGCACGCACGCACGCACGCACGCACGCACACACGAAACTCTCTCAGTCTTGCATGATCTACCACCTCACTCTCACACAAGCTGGCAAATCCCACCAATGGCAAACGATGTAAACGCAATGCCAATGTCCATATCAGATTTGTTATTGATATAAAAATATTAAATATTACAAAATTAAAAGATTGATCGCTATAGTGCTATTATAATTGGATCGCTTACACAGTTCGAGCAAAAATGGTCTTTATATTTACCTGTCATTGTGAATGACCATACATAGATATGCACATTACCTTACATGATATACACAAACGATATGGGTGAAGTGGAAACCAATGATGTGCTATTTCCCTCTCTTTCTTTTTCTGTCTCTCTCTCTCTCATCTTTCCTATAATTGTATTTTTTGTTGTAGTTGTTAGGTTTATTTGTTATGCTTATTTACTTAGATATGTGTGTACAAGATAGTACATGTTTGATTATGAATGATTGATGATGCATTCTTACTCTTGTATGTTTTATGTTTCTTTCCTTAACATGTTATTATGTTTTCGACAAAAAGAAAAGAAAAAAAGTGTTTAAAAAAAAAGAAGAAAAAAAGAATGATTTACGTAGACAAGCACATGCGATGCTTCGCTACAGCGAGATAATAATCATGATGACAGAATTTCAGCCTACGTCATTTTGTTAGCACAAGTTTATGTATAAACTAGCAGTCCTGCTCACTTCACTTCGCACGCGCGCGCACGAACTCTCTCTCTCTCTCTCTCTCTCTCTCTCTCTCTCTCTCTCTCTCTCTCTCTCTCTCTCTCTCTCTCTCTCTCTCTCTCTCTCTCTCTCTCTCTCTCTCTCTCTCTCTCTCTCTCTCTCTCTCTCTCTCTCTCTCTCTCTCTCTCTCTCTCTCTCTCTCTCTCTCTCTCTCTCTCTCTCTCTCTCTCTCTCTCTCTCTCTCTCTCTCTCTCATTCACACTCTCCCTCTCGCCTCCGCCCTCTCTTTCATTCAGATTTATGATGTAAGGGAAGTAACCACTGAAAACCAGTCATTCCAGTCATTCCTTAATTACTGCCCTTTAGTAACTAGCCCTACTTCTGACCGGTTTTCAATGTCAAACTCCAAGGTCAAGGTCACCACGGCTACAGCATTTCTGAGGGACCCTCCCGGCACCATAATGCACCACCAAGCAAAATGTGAAGCGATTCTGTCCAGGGGTTCATGAGTTACAGGGCGAACAATCAGACAAACAGACAGACAGACAGACAGACACACACACACACACACACACACACACACACACACACACACACACACACACACACACACACACACACACACACACACAAAGAGAGAGAGAGAGAGAGAGAGAGAGAGGAGAGAGAGAGAGAGAGAGAGAGAGAGAGAGAGATAACAAATCCACAAGGCTGCAGCACATACCTAACCAGGATGAGCTGGAGCTGGTTTCCAGCACTCTTGATCATCTGCTGGGTCTTCTGCATGTGAGTGAGAGAGAGAGAGAGAGAGAGAGAGAGAGAGAGAGAGAGAGAGAGAGAGAGAGAGAGAGAGAGAGAGAGAGAGAGAGAGAGAGAGAGAGAGATACAGAGAGAGACAGACAGAGACAGAGAGAGACGCAATGACGCAATGAATTTTAATGTGAGGCCACCGACCTATGCACATTTGGAGGTGCAACTAAAATATGCACACGACTAAAGAGAGAGAGAGAGAGAGAGAGAGAGAGAGTGCTTCTTTTATTCTAGGTATTAGATATATATATGCTTCCTCAAATTAAGAAGTACTGAAGAATCGTTATTGCCATTATTTCTTGATGATAGCATTTAGACCTTTTTAATGTAAACAGAAAACACCCAACTACAACCATGTACGCTACAAGTAAGAACCACGCATATCTAAATATGAAACCTACTTTTTTGTGCAAAGTCTATACAGAAATATTGTTTTCCGTATATCTCCTTAATTTTTTCTGTTTCTTTTTTTAAAATATGAAGTTATGTTGTTTATATGCCCGTCAACAGCTAAGGCCGTGTCAAGAGCTGTCACCACGTTACATTCTGACCACGTGATGGTATTTCATGTGAAATATACAGTTCGATCAAAATAGAAATAAGCGACCCACATATTGGTTTTGTATATGTCGTGTGTGTGTGTGTGTGTGTGTGTGTGTGTGTGTGTGTGTGTGTGTGTGTGTGTGTGTGTGTGTGTGTGTGTGTGTGTTTGTGTGTGTGTGTGTTTGTGTGTGTGTGTGTGTGTGTGTGTATGTGTGTGTTTGTGCACGTGCGCATATATGTGTGTGTACATGCGTGCGTGTTTGTGTGCGTTGATGTGAGAGTGTTTGTATGTGGGGAGGGAAGGATGCGTTTGTGTACATGTGCGTGTGCATGTTTGTATAGCTATGAGCATGTGTTTGCGTGGGGGTGACGGTGGGAATGCGAGCGCGTCTGAGCGTGTTCGATAATATGTATGATCAATATTGCATGCAAAGTGATTTTAGTGTTGCTAAGCGCCATGAGTAGTTCGTCTAGAATGTGCGCTCTATAAATGTATTTATTATTAAATAAATGTCTTTATTATTAAATAAATGTCTTTATTATTAAATAAATGTCTTTAATATTAAATAAATGTCTTTAGTATTAAATAAATGTCTGTAGTATTAAAAAATATATATTTATGATTAATTTTTTTAATTTAAGATTAAATAAATATATTTATTAGTAAATGAATGTCTTTATTAGTAAATAAATGTTTTTATTATGTCGTAGACTGTTTATTTACACGTCCAAATTTCATCCACTCAACGTTTTGTCCCCGTTAAGGACAAACAGTTCTGATAATGACAAATCACAGAATCGCCAACCGCAGCATTCCGTTCTTGCTAGCCTGGGACTATGGGAGACTTAATGCCGTTTGGTGGGTGGAAGAGACAGACAAACAGAGAGAGAGAGAGAGAGAGAGAGAGAGAGAGAGAGAGAGACAGAGACAGAGACGGGGACAGAAAGACTGATACATGCATACAGAGAGAGAGAGAGAGAGAGAGAGAGAGAGAGAGAGAGAGAGAGAGAGAGAGAGAGAGAGAGAGAGAGAGAGAGAGAGAGAGACGGGGACAGAAAGACTGATACATGCATACAGAGAGAGAGAGAGAGAGAGAGAGAGAGAGAGAGAGAGAGAGAGAGAGAGAGAGAGAGAGAGAGTGAGAGAGACGGGGAAAGAAAGACTGATACATGCATACAGAGAGAGAGAGAGAGAGAGAGAGAGAGAGAGAGAGAGAGAGAGAGAGAGAGAGAGAGAGAGAGAGAGAGAGAGAGAGAGAGACAATATGAATACGAATGTTTTATTGAGGGTAAAAAGGATAAGCTACAATGGCTTCTTTGCACCTTGCCCTCTCACTCACACACTCACGCCATGCATCAAGCAAAGAAAATTTGACATAAAAACAATGAAGCAAAGAAAATGAAACAAGAATGACAGAAATTGGCCCATGAAACAATTGAAAAAGAATCAAAATGGGAATTAAAAGCAAACGTGGATAACAATAAGCAATGGTGAACTTGAACTGGTGGTTTGAATTGATTACGAAAAAGGGAACAATTATGAGACAAGAGAGAGAGAGAGAGAGAGAGAGAGAGAGAGAGAGAGAGAGAGAGAGAGAGAGAGAGAGAGAGAGAGAGAGAGAGAGAGAGGGAGAGGAAGAAGTAGAGAGAGACACAAAGATAGTCCAAGAGGAGTAGAGAGACAAGTCAAGTCAAGTCAAGTCAAGTCAAGAATAAGCTTTCAGTGTTGATGAGTTTCTTAACTCATGTTGCCTGTTGAATACTCTCTAGCCTGTCATCAACACTGAAATACCCCCATCATGTTTACGACTCTCAATCTCAAAGTCATTTGTTGGCAATCTTGTATTTTAAGCCCCCCTCCCCCCTCCTCATGTTTACGACCCTCAATCTCAAAGTCATTTTTGGTTGGCAATTGTGTACTTAAACATCCACCTCATGTTTATGACCCTCAATCTCAAAGTCATTATTTGTTGGCAATCTTGTACTTAAACACCCACCCACCCTCCCCCGAGTGAGCCTTGAAGGCTTTGCCTCTTGTTTACGTCTTGTCCTCAACAATGTTGTCGTTGTTGTTGTTGTTGTTGTTGTTGTAGTTGTTCTCTTACCCTGGCTTAAAGACTCCAGAGATCATCCCAACAGCAGAAGCACTTGAACAGTATGATACAAATGCACCAGCTAGGGATGAGAACATGTTACGTGCATGACCGTTTTTTATTACCCCGCCACGTGGGCAGCCACATTCCGACTTCGGAGGATTTTGGACCGATGATGTTATGCTAGGAGCTTGCCATGGCTAAAGCCAATCCCCGCATAGCTATGCAGAGCATACCAACATTTCGATGTAGCCTTGATGTTCTAGCTTATGTCAATTGGTCTGACACAGCCTTATGCCAAGGCGTGCAATTGCGCAACAATATATAAATGAGACAAGACTCAGCAAGAGACAATTACACCTGTCTGTATTGTTGAAGGATCGGACTTTACTGGTGTTGCACTGCCTCCGGGCATTGCCTCCAGTATCGTTCCCACCATCTTTGTATCTACAAATGTCCCATATGTGTCTGTTCCAGACCGAGAGGACGTAAAACACCATTTTTCATTCGCAAGAGACAGAGAGACAAAGCTTGAGTGTTTATTTGTAATCATTGATTCATTTTCATTTGATTAAAAATAATCTTCAACTACCTAGTCTATCTATCTCCTAAAGCGGAACTTCAGCAGCGTAAAAAAAAACCAAGAGTCTACGCGCTTTACAATGACACCAAAAATGGTGTGTGAGATGCATTAGGGGAAGACGGGGTAAAAAGCGCATGGGCGGGTAAGAAGCCCACCCCAATGATCTCATGAAATAAAGAAAATTTCAGTCAAATTTGCCCATGAGACGAATGCTAGACATTAACGCTCGTCTCATGGGCAAAATGAGACTGAAATTTGCTTCATTTCATGAGATAATTGGGGTGGGCTTCTTACCCGCCCATGTGCTTTTTACCCCGTCTTCCCCTACTGTATATGATATCATACTAATTATTATGTGCACGCGCGAGCGTGCGTGTATGCGCATGGAAGTGTTTACGCGTGAGGCGAGGCAGCGAATCATACAAGAAAACGAACAAAGGGTGATAACTCTCTTTCTAATTAACTCCCCTCCACCTAAGTTGATTACGATACCAACCATCTAGCAATGCGTGGATCAGAGCCAAAGGGAGGCAAAGAAAGCATCATTCTCAAAGCAAAAACATAATGTGCCCAGTTCGCCTTTATGACCCTCCACCCACACAGTCCACATCAACAATGGTGGAGAGGACGACATGCAGA
>CM065701.1:8346279-8361279 GCA_017654935.2 Phymorhynchus buccinoides | reverse complement strand
TTTCACGCGACACCGGGTCAGTTATCTACAGTTTATATCACATGAATTTTTACCGTGGGAAACAACCAGTAGAAAACTGACATGGTCTACTTTCTCCGGGCGAATATTGACCTCGGTGTATATTATTCTATGGGGGGTCTTTATTTCATGTAACACCGGTCTGTGTCGGTGCCAGAAGAGCTGCTGGGTTTACCTGGAATTCTCCGTTCACTTGGAATGGTGCCCAGGTGGGCCAAATTGGTAGTACCTGCATGCATGTGCATATAGCCCTTGCTGTCGCCTTGGGTAGCATTGCTATAGCTGAGCGCTTTGTAACGCTATGAGGCGATAAAACTGGGCAACCTCTATCATTCTGGGTGCGATGCCTGAGACGAAGCGCTACAAATGGCTTCACAAGCAACATTACTTTACAACATACACTTACAGCCACATACACATCTGCATTGTTAGAAACTCGCGACATTCCTGGTATTTGCACTGCCTCCGGGCATTGCCTCCAGGGTCGTTCCCACCATCTTTATATCTACTAATGTCCCATATTTGTGTCTGTTCCAGACCGGAGGACGTTAAGCAGAATTTCATCATTACTTACAACAGTACAGTTGCTGTTGATTTGCGGTTTGTAAGTTCTCTTTGAGACAAAAAACGAACAATCTGGGTAATCACTATTTTTGACACCCGCTCGTCGTGACCAATTGAAGTGTTTTGTTAAAGGTGGACCCGGACGGATAAGTTTTTGCAAGAAACACGTCGAGATCACCAATAAGACAGCCTTTTCAAGGATTGGAACACTCTGGGTTCCTAGAAATTAAACCGTCAAAACGGCGATTCCTCCTTGGCGGAGATGCCGGAGACAGTAGCCATTTTGGATGGGGTGTGTGAATGTCACTCATTGTGGTTGAAGCGTTTTCTTTTTTTGTAGTGCAGTTAAAAAACCCAATTGGACCTATTTCCTTTGTTGTGAGCGAAACTCCTTTAGATAATCTGTATAAAAAAGAAAAAAAAGAAAGAAAAAAAGGCTTGTCTTGCGAAAATTTCGTGCAAACGATTTGGTCTAAACACAGGCGGCCATTAGAAAAGAGACGGCACACGTCTTCTTTTTGGGTGAATGAATTTGACTTCCATCACCTCCGCCAAGGAGGAATAGCCGATTTGACGGTTTGATTTCTAGGAAACCAGAGCAAAGTGAGTGTTGCAACACTCTGTAAAGGGTGTTTTCCTGGTGTTCTGGACGTGTATCTTACAAAAACTCATCCGTCAGGGTGCCCCTTTAAAACCACACAGAGCGCATGAGAGTATGGTGCGAGTATGGCAACGGTCTTCCGTCATTTTTGTTTGTTACTCACTCCATTATCCCGTGGACCGCTGCACAAAATCACTTCAAATTTTATCTTTTAATAATTATATGTGACCCAGCACCACGAAAGGGACATTAAGTCACTGTGCTAGTTTCTCATAACATGTTTGCAAAGTCTAAAATCTGATGTTTATCAATTTTGAGTTATGGGTATTTTTGTGCTCTCTAGCATCTCATATTTCATATGTATCAAGGATAATCTTTATTTAGGGTCTCTAAATACTCAAAAGAGTGCTTTGAAATTAGTAGGTTGATGTATTTTCTTCAGCTAGACTAAACTTTAGACTGTGCTTTCTCAAAATGGCTGACAGTCACCCTACCAACTTTGAATCAATGCTCACGATTCTAAAAACAAAAATAAGTTACCAGAATGGTTCCTACATAATTTAAAGACCCCCCACGTCACGTGCCACATTCCCTCTTATGCTTGGAATATTTCTTAAGATTTCTTACCAGCTATAAGAGGGAAAACACGTGAAAACCGTGATTTGGACACGTGACGTGGGGGGTCTTTATAAGAGAATTGTTTGATTTCTTTTTTCACTGGACCACTGTGTCATAATGATGATTTTGACACTTAATGTCCCTTTCGTGGTGCTGGGTCACATAATATAGCCTAAAACTAATGTGTCCCGTTAAGCAACAGTGACCTTTCGAGGGGTTTCGTTGGGGAGGGAGGGGGGGGGGGGGGGGGGGGGAGGGGGGGGGGGGGGGGGGGGGGGGGGGGGGGGGGGGGGGGGGGGGGGGGGGGGGGGGGGGGAGGGGGGGGGTGGGGGGGGGGGGGGGGGGAGGATGGGGGGGGGGTGGGGGGGGGGGGGGGGGGGGGGGGGGGGGGGGGGGGTGGGGGGGGGGGGGGGGGGGGGGAGAGTGTGAAACTGGGTGACGAAAAAACTTCGGGGTTAGGGAACAACAGCGGAGAACATTGTGTCGTACTCGTTCACACTCTTGTTTGCAAGGCAAGGCAAAGCAAGGCAAATGTTTTATTTTATACCCACTTGGGGCACAGGAATGTAAAACAAAGCACACACATAGTTAACCCTTTCCCCGCCAGCCTTTTTTCAGCCAAACATTTCCATTTAATTTACCTGGGTAGAGAACAAAATCCATCTGTAGTATTGAGGATTCTTCTGTGACATAAGCTATCCACAAAAAGTTAAGGATCACTTGCAAACTAATTCATAACTTTCCAAATAAGAAAGCCAATGCGTTGAATTTTGGCCAACATTTAATTCAATGCTTTAGTGATAACGATACACAATTGCCTTCAATTTCGAGCAATCGTTTGGTCTGTACATTTGATCAAAGTGGGTACGTATCGAAATTTGATTTCCCAAAGTCATTGAAATCACAAGACAGGGCATTCTGATGCTCCCAAAAGTTCAGTAATGCGTGTATCCGCCATGGCTGTTCTGGCACTCGACGCAGCGAGTCCTCATGGAGTTGACCAGGGTGGTGAAGATCCTCTGTGGAAGCGCCTGCCACTCAGCCTGCAGCATCTGGTAGAGGTGCTGGGCATCCCTGGGAGGGGGGTGGTTGCTCCTCACTTTGCGATCCAGCTCATCCCAGAGGTTCTCAATCGGGTTGAGATCGGGACTGCATGCTGGCCACTCCATTCTGTTGACTCCAGACTGCTGCAGGAAGTCGTTGACCACCCTTGCCCTGTGGGGGCGAGCGTTGTCATCCTGGTAGACAGCCGGCGGTCCCATCTGCTGCAGTGTAGGCACAGCCAGCGGTCGAAGGATCTCATCCCGGTATCGGAGGCCAGTCAGGTTACCCTGTACATGATACAAGGGTGTTCTGTGGTGAAGGCTGAAGGCCCCCCAGACCATTACAGAACCTCCACCAAAGGCCACCTTTTCTTGGACAGTGGCGTCAATAAAGCTTTCCCCTGCGCGCCTCCAGACCCTCAGTCGGCCGTCGTTGTGGTTCAGGGTGAAGCGTGATTCATCACTGAACAGGACCTGGGACCATTGCTGACGTGTCCACCTCACGTGACGTCTGCAGAAGGCGCGGCGTGCTGCCCTATGGGCTGGAGTTAAGCGTGGCCGTACAGCTGGGCGACGAGAACGGAGGTTAAACCCATGAAGGCGGTTCCGTATGGTCTGCTGGCTGATGTTGATGTTAGTAGCCACCCTCAGCTGCCTTCGAATGATGCTGGAAGAGGCTGTTCTTGTCTGCAGGGCTTGGCGTTCAATGAGACGATCTTCACGTGGAGTTGTCTTCTTCGGTCGACCAGATCTGCGTCTTTCATGGACCCTCCCAGTGGCTGTGAAGCGTTGAATCAGTCTGACAATGACCGAGATGGACACCTGAAGTCGCCTGGCCACTTCTTGCTTGGGAACACCATCTTGGAACCATGCAACAGCTCGTCCCCTATCCAACTCGCTCAATTTTCGTCGTGGAGGCATTGTCAAATCAGGCCTAATACTGGTGGTATGTCTTCTTATAAAGCCAAGCAAGAGACAGCATCTCACACATAAACAGCAGTGCTTGCACGTGCATAATGGTTTTTCCATCTGGCTTGTGCAATGTGTTCATGCAGAACGATCCAAAACAAGGTCCTTTTTCGCAAGTTTCCGCTTTTTCTTTTGCTGCCAAGCTCAGTAATAGAGAATCACGTGCAATGTTTCCACTAACACAACATCGCCCACTTACAGCTGAACAAGAATTCATAACAATTTGGCTTGACTGAGAAAAAAATAACAGGAGCGAACGGAGTTTATTGCGCACCTGTTTTCTCATAGTGATCCTTAACTTTTTGTGAGTAGTGTATATAAAATAAGGTCTACCCTTGCTTCCCAAAACTAAGACAATAGGGTCTTTGGATAATAGACTCCAATTTGATGCCTTTTAGTGACATAGGTGTTAAATCACTGGTGCTAAAATGCGACATTGGCGGCGAAAGGGTTAAACACTCAAACATCAATACAGAGTGATGTCTATACTAATTACTATCAGAAACGACAAACATTATCAACAAGTAGATTATGTAACATCATGGACTTGTACTTGTACCATAATAAAAAGAACAAAACATGTGTCATTTTATCCATATAAATCATCGAAAAGAACTGTTTATAGCTCTAACGAAGTGCTTAAGTTTAGCCAAAAGATTCTTATTTCTTGAGACAAACAAAGCATTAAATTTATACGTATTTGGTCGCACAAAAAAGTTCCGCGGAAGATATCTATTTCTTTCAACATTGAAAAGGGGACAAACCAACAAATAATGGAACTCATCTGCCACATCATGTACGCCTACAGTTGCACTTTTCACAGATTCTTTCACTTCTGGGTATATTATCATAGCGCAATTTATTTACTGGCAAGTTATTATTAGTTGTTCTAAATTTTAGAATGGTAAACACATAATTCTGTGGAAGTACTAAGTAGGGCTGCATACGATAAGCGCGCATTTTTGTATTGTCGATAAACGCGCATCGAATTTTTCCGGCTCATATGAGCGCATGCATGTAGTCCGAAATGAGCGCATCCCCTCTGTCGTAATTGAGCGCATCACTTCTGTCCTAAATGAGCGCATTCAGTTTTTATCATCGAGGTTTGCTAACACACATATACAGACATACACAGATTGTCACGTATGTAACTAATTTCACGAATGTTTATTCTAAAATTTGTTTAATATAAAACAAAACTGAAATAAATTCCATCGAAGTTGTTTTTGAGACGGGTGGACTAGTGCGTTTCTGCATCGATTCGCTTCCGGTTTGGCACATCGATAGTCACCGTCCCCGGTCATCTACCTGCCAAATCCTAAGGCAATCGGTCCAGAAATGCCGGAGATACCGGCGCCGAGAGGCCGGTGGATACGCGTTTCGCGCATTTGCCAAACCGCGCAAATGACACGGCCGCCTCGGTTGCCGTTGCCATCGCCCCGTTAGGGCTCACAGCAAATTTGAAGCGATTCGGTCGAAAAACGGCGGAGTTATAAGGCCCGTTTTGTGTTTCAGACAGACAGACAGACACACACAGAGACACCCCCCCGGACACTTGGCTTTTTATTATATGATAATTATTTGTTTATGCTTCTTTTAAAATGCTTTTTAAATGGTGTCTATAATGTGTACGTGAAAAAGGGTGGGTGGGGGTGGGGATGAACGGCGTGAGCATTTTGTTTATTTGTTTTTCTTCTTCTTCATAATGTTTTGTAATAATGTGTTTCTTCTTGAGTGTTTTCTCTTTGTACTACGCTCTGAGGATGGGTTGGGGTGTTTTTTTTATAATCGAAGAGCGCTATAGAAGCTTTATTTATATTTATTATTAGTTTTTGTCACGTCATCATATGCATTTGGATATTCGTTTTCTGTAATCATCAAGTCCGCTCCGATAACGACACAATATATATACGCACACAGGTAACAAACCACCTACACGCCGCAGACCTTAATATATAGCCGGTAAGACAATGCAGGCACAATGCCAGAATAAGACAAAATGCCGGTGGTGCTTACTAACTTATTAGTTGGGGGCCAAAAAGCCTGAATATGCAAAGAGTTCGCATTCCGCGGCTGTCAGAAGCCGTGTTTTTTTTAAAACTCCCACCCTTTTACCTACACTACAGGTGGGAATCATTGCGAAATCACTCACTGCCTACTGCTACCATACTTAGGGGAAGACGGGGTAAAAAGCGCATGGGCGGGTAAGAAGCCCACCCCAATTATCTCATGAAATAAAGAAAATTTCAGTCAAATTTGCCCATGAGACGAATGCTAGACATTAACGCTCGTCTCATGGGCAAAATGAGACTGAAATTTGCTTCATTTCATGAGATAATTGGGGTGGGCTTCTTACCCGCCCATGCGCTTTTTACCCCGTCTTCCCCTAACACTTCCCACCTTCCACCTTTTCATCAATCCTTATGGTTTGTAATATCTGTCTTGTTCACAAATTCGGGAGTCTCCTGGTGTTGCACTGCCTCCGGGCATTGCCTCCAGGATCGTTCCCACCATCTTTATATCTACTAATGTCCCATAATGTGTCTGTCTCAGACCGGAGGACGTTAAACAGATTTGTCTTCACCTTGTCACCTTCCAGGTGGGAAGTAAGAAATTTGGCGTTTTTCTTTTTGCACGTTTGGCTAGCCTGCGAAGACTGAATCACTCTTTGTGACGTTTAGGGTGTTTTTTTTGTTGGGGGGCCTACGCATCCTTCACTCTTCTGGCTGCATCGGGACATGTGCCAAATACTCCATCACACTACACTACACTACACAATAGGCCTACTACACACATGTGTGCGCGTGCGTGTAGGCCTCCTAACGCTTGCATAAACGTGTAAGCTATGCTCGTGTGCAAACACACAAACCCGTGGCATGCAAGATGCATGTGTCCTGGCGCACACAGGCCTATAGGCCTACTACTACCCTCGCCCATCAGCGTGACACACACACGCACGCGCGCATAAACACACACGCGCCGCGCACGCACGCGCGCGCACACAAATGCACACGGACAAACGCCTACACCCCCCCCCCCCCCCTCCCCCAAAACCCTCACAAGAAACCATTTAAAGAGTATACGCCTAGACACACAAACACATTCGCGCGTCCACGTGTGCACCCGCACACACATACACACGTACGCTGACACAAGTACACAGACGCGCGTGCATGCCCTCACGAACACACACACATGCACACACACACTCGCACCCCCCTACACACACACACACACACACACACACACACACACACACACACACACACACACACACACACACACACACACACACACACACACACAGAGAGAAGAGAGAGAGAGAGAGAGAGAGAGAGAGAGAGAGAGAGAGAGAGAGAGAGAGAGAGAGAGAGAGAGAGAGAGAGAGAGAGAGAGAGAGATAGAGAGAGAGAGAGAGAGAGAGAGAGACAGAGAGGAGACCCACACACACACACGCGCGCACGCACGCAACGACACACACACACACACAGGCACAGCAAGCACACGACACACACACATATAAAACGCACACACACACACACACACAGAAAGAGACAGAATAGAAGTGACCTTCTATACTTACTGGTTGCAGCCCAAACAGACACACGTATCCCAACTTTCATGCATTGAGAAACACACCACCCGTGAATTCGATCCTGTACTTTAAGCAAACCTGTTGGCACAAACTCAGGGAAAGGAGAAACATCAACATAAAAACGGAGCCTTTAAAACATTATTATACAGAAATAAAATAACAATAATAATATGTTTTTCAATTACTTTTTGCGGACATCAATATCTGTGTGTTTAAGAAAGAGTTGCTATATTGCTGGATGATTCCAGGGGGGGGGGGGGGGGGGGGGGGGGGGGGGGGGGGGGGGGGGTAAATTGTGACCAAATGACAACTTTTTCGTTGCCACTGGGCTTAGCGTATGCTAAGTGCATGGGCACACGGGACCTCAGTTTATCGTCTCATCCTAAAGACTCCACGTTCAGACCGTAAGGCCTAATGCAGAGTGAGAGGAACAAATCCCCCGTTTCGCGGGAACAGTTTGCAATCCAGACTCCAGTAGGCCTACAGTATCTTCTAAGCCGCTTATACTTTTCTTCTTTATTGTTCTGTTCTTCCCTGATATTGGGTGATATTGGGTGATTTGGGTGATATTGGGTGATATGTGGTGATATTGGGTGATATGTGGTGATATTGGGTGATATGTGGCGATATTGGGTGATATTGGGTGATATGTGGTGATATTGGGTGATATGTGGTGATATTGGGTGATATGTGGTGATATTGGGTGATATTGGGTGATATTTGGTGATATTTGGTGATATTGGGTGATATGTGGTGATATTGGGTGATATTGGGTGATATTTGGTGATATTGGGTGATATGTGGTGATATTGGGTGATATTTGGTGATATTGGGTGATATTTGGTGATATTGGGTGATATGTGGTGATATTGGGTGATATGTGGTGATATTGGGTGATATTTGGTGATATTGGGTGATATTTGGTAACATTTGGTGATATTTGGTGATATTGGGTGATATTTGGTAATATTGGGTGATATTTGGTGATACTGGGTGATATTTGGTAACATTTGGTGATATTTGGTGGCATTGGGTGATATTTGGTGCTGTTTGGTATTATTCTAGTCACATCTTATTTTACACGGTGAAAGACGAGTTTCCATGCCCGTTGTACAATGCCAACGGACAATAGATAAACTTATGACTAAATGATTTATGCTTTAACTTTATTACCCCCCTTGGTGGTTCCTTCTGGGCAGGTGCAGCCGGGCACGCCTAGTGCCGGGGCATTGTGCCCGGGGGACGCCATCTTGGGCATCGGGGCCACCAACGCACAGAACCTGACTCACATCCAGGCCCAGCAGATGATCAAGAGCGCTGGGAACCAGCTGCAGCTCACCCTGGTTAGGTAGGTGCTGCACCCTTGTGGATTTGTTGGCTCTCTCTCTATCTGTCTGTTTGTGTCTCTGTCTGTCTGTCTGTCTGTCTGTCTCTCTCTCTCTCTCTCTCTCTCTCTCTCTCTCTCTCTCTCTCTCTCTCTCTCTCTCTCTCTCTCTCTCTCTCTCTCTCTCTCTCTCTCTCTCTCTCTCTCTCTCTCTCTCTCTCTCTCTCCCTCTCTCTCTCTCTCTCTCTCTCTCTGACTCACATGCAGGCCCAGCAGATGATCAAAGGCGCTGGGAACCAGCTCCAGCTCACCCTGGTTAGGTAGGTGTTGCAGCCTTGTGGATTTGTTGGCTCTCTCTCTGTCTCTCTGTCTCTCTCTCTCTGTCTCTCTCTCTCTGTCTCTCTCTCTCTATGTCTCTCTCTCTCTCTCTCTCTCTCTCTCTCTCTCTCTCTCTCTCTCTGTGACTCAGCTCACCCTGGCTAGGTAGGTGCTGCAGCCTTGTGGATGTGTTGGGTCTCTCTCTCTCTCTCTCTCTCTCTCTCTCTCTCTCTCTCTCTCTCTCTCTCTCTCTCTCTCTCTCTCTCTCTGTGACTCACATCCAGGCCCAGCAGATGATCAAGAGTGCTGGGAACCAGCTGCAGCTCATCCTGGTTAGGTAGGTGCTGCAGCCTTGTGGATTTGTTGGCTCTGTGTGTGTGTGTGTGTGTGTGTGTGTATCTCTCACTCTCTCTCTCTCTGTCTCTCTCTCTCTCTCTCTCTCTCTCTCTCTCTCTCTCTCTCTCTCTCTCTCTCTCTCTCTCTCTCTCTCTCTCTCTCCCTCTCTCTCGACTCACATGCAGGCCCAGCAGATGATCAAGAGCGCTGGGAACCAGCTCCAGCTCACCCTGGTTAGGTAGGTGCTGCAGCCTTGTGGATTTGTTAGCTCTCTCTGTCTTTGTCTCTCTCTGTCTCTCTGTCTCTCTCTGGTTCTCTCTGTCTCTGTCTGTCTGTGTCTGTCTATCTCTCTCTCTCTCTCTCTCGCTCTCTCTCTCTCTCTCTCTCTCTCTCTCTCTCTCTCTCTCTCTCTCTCTCTCTCTCTCTCTCTCTCTCTCTCTCTGTCTCTCTCTTTCTGTCTCTCTCTCTCTATGTCTCTCTCTGTCTGTCTCTCTCTCTCTCTCTCTCTCTCTCTCTCTCTCTCTCTCTCTCTCTCTCTCTCTCTCTCTCTCTCTCTCTCTCTCTCTCTCCCTCTCCCCCTCTCTCTGTATGAGGACTGGATGAAGAAAAAGCTATGTTGCTTAAAGTATGTACAATTTACTCTAATGTTCCATATATTGGTAACTTGACACATTCAGCAACAACAAAGAAGGCCAAACGTAGATACTTCTTGTCGACGTGTCATGTATTTGTCATGCTCCTTAGATTTTCTCTGGCGTTTCTTTCTTTTCAGGGGAGGGCAATCCAACGATTTCTCCGCCATCAAACCCCAAGGGCCGGTGAAGTTCTCTCCCTGGAAGTACAAGTGACGAGGAATAATGGCCGCCAAATTGAAAATGCAACGAAACATCTTCTCAATGTGAAAAAAAGAGACCATCATTAAAACTCTTACCATCAGTGCTCAAAAGTATCTGTCGAGCAAGTGTGAACAAGCTTTAGAGCTTAGTATGCTGCACAGGTTTTTTCTTCCTTGTTATGTGTTCAAATGTAGGGCATAATTAATTGTTTTTAAGAGCTTGTTTGACTAACTGTTAGGCCTGCCATGACGTGTATATGCTTTACTTAATCAATGACAAAATTGGCCTAACTTAGAAACATTTTCCTTTCAAGATTATACGCAAGTACCCTTTTTGTCGAGTGGTTTGTCATCCATACAAATTAAGATTGAAATGTTTTACCTTATGAAATTTCAGTGTCAAGTTGGGTGGTTTTTTTTCTTTCTTTTCTCTCTGTTTTTGTTGATTTTGACAAGTCTTCCAAACGTTTTTTTGTTTGTTGCTGCTGTTGTTGTTTTAGATATGATCAATTGCATTTCTTATTCTCTTGGGTCTTCTAGGTGTTAATGATGCATTGAAAAGCGATTCGTTAAAAGCTTGACCGTTAAATTGCTTGCTGCTTGACCGTTCTCTCTAATGTCAGTAACAAGTCTGTGTTATTGTTGATAACAAGCTAATAAGTAGTAGTAGCAGTAGTAGTAGTAGTAATTAGGGCTAGAAATGGGCCTCGCGGCCCTTTTACGCCCTTTCTCGTTTGTGACTTTGATTTGTTTCAAGGTGGCTTGCTTTCTACAGCTAAACTGTAAAATGTAACAAAAATATGGAATGGACTTTTTCTTCTCTTTTTTATTCATCGAAAGTATTATAAAAATTGACATCATGTCTTTGTCCAGAAGAGTTTTGAATATATTTATGTTAGGTGCAGCCTTAATGTTAGTTGACAAATTATTATTGTAGTAACAATATCAAAGATAATGTATTCACTTTGAATGAAGTAATTTAGGATAGAAGTATTAAAACTAAGATCTAGGTGTGGTTTTCAAAATCACAATGGAGACTTATAACTTTAGCTCAAAAGATGCAATCTCAAGATCTTCGATTTTGAGTTGATCGAACAATTAAACACATAATTATTAGGACAACGTATTGGTGCTGATTGATTCCCAGTGCCTTCGCAGTCTATTTATTCATGATACTCACGAGCCACCAGTGCCTTACTGTCCACGAGTTGGAGATTATAGCTGGACACAGATTGAAATAGTGAGATCAGGAGAGCAGATTGTGAAATGAATAAGGGGAAGAAACTATCCATTAATTATTTCCAACGTTATTTGCAACACCACCGTTTGCCTCCCTTTGGCTTTTGCTCACACTGTGCTAGGCGGTGGCGTCGAGAATAACTTTGGTGGAAGGAGGTAATTAATGCAGAATGTCTTCCCCTAGTTATAGCTTGAAAGGGAATCATTAGTTCTTGCGTTAGTCCGAGTGGAGTTCGCTACACTGTAACACGTACAAATGGTTGCTGAAAACCCCCGAAAAAGCCAATTGTCTTGTCAATTCGCTTTCAGGTCACAATAATATCTGTATTGTTAACACAATTCGGGACTTTCCTGGTGTTGCACTGTCTCCGGGCATTGCCTCCAGGATCGTTCCCACCATCTTTATATCTGCTAATGTCCCATATGTGTCTGTTTCATACCAGAGGACGTTAAACAGATTTTTCTTCTTCCCCTTTCTTCTTGAATTCGCTTTTCTTAATTTTTTTAAAGAATAATCTTGCACAGTGGGTTATCTAAATGAATGATGGTTGGTTGATGGTTCGTCCCATATGTGCTGTTTTGCAGCCGAGTGGACGTAAAACCTAACTTTCATTCATTCAATTCGTTTTTCATTTTGTTTTTGTTTTGTTTTATGCTTGAGTTTTCTACCATCGATACTAATCCTTGCACAATAGTTAGAGTTGAAGAGTTAGTAAGTAGCCTCTGTGAGGTGAAATAATATATGATAGGCCTACATTACGAGAGATGGAATAGTTGTTGTATAGTTATTTTTCTTTCCCCTTGAAAACTTAGCCATGACAGAAAGTAAAAAAAGAAAGAAAGAAAAACGCTCGTTTTCTGGACTGCAGGCCAGCTTCCATTGTCTTAGTTTCTTTGTTTAGTTATCCTACTGCTTTCCTTTCCCTCTTCTCTCTCTCTCTCTCCCCTCTCTCTCTCTCTCTCTCTCTCTCTCTCTCTCTCTCTCTCTCTCTCTCTCTCTCTCTCTCTCTCTCTCTCTCTCTCTCTCTCTCTCTCTCTCTCTCTCTCTCTCTCTCTCTCTCTCTCTCTCTCTCTCTCTCTCTCTCTCTCTCTCTCTCTCTCTCTCTCTCTCTCTCTCTCTCTCTCTCTCTCTCTCTCTCTCTCTCTCTCTCTCTCTCTCTCTCTCTCTCTCTCTCTCTCTCTCTCT
Organism: Phymorhynchus buccinoides; assembly: GCA_017654935.2. Taxonomy (NCBI): domain Eukaryota; kingdom Metazoa; phylum Mollusca; class Gastropoda; order Neogastropoda; family Raphitomidae; genus Phymorhynchus; species Phymorhynchus buccinoides. Next base: position 8,348,633 of record CM065701.1, on the reverse strand, counting down.
CTCTCTCTCTCTCTCTCTCTCTCTCTCTCTCTCTCTCTCTCTCTCTCTCTCTCTCTCTCTCTCTCTCTCTCTCTCTCTCTCTCTCTCTCTCTCTCTCTCTCTCTCTCTCTCTCTCTCTCTCTCTCTCTCTCTCTCTCTCTCTCTCTCTCTCTCCTCTCTCTCTCTCTCTCTCTCTCTCTCTCTCTCTCTCTCTCTCTCTCTCCTCTCTCTCTCTCTCTCTCTCTCTCTCTCTCTCTCTCTCTCTCTCTCTCTCTCTCTCTCTCTCTCTCTCTCTGTCTCTCTCTCTCTGTCTCTCTCTCTCTCTCTCTCTCTCTCTCTCTCTCTCTCTCTCTCTCTCTCTCTCTCTCTCTCCAATCCTCTCTGTCTCTCTCTCTCTCTCTCTCTCTCTCTCCCTCTCTCTCTCTCTCTCTCCCCCTCTCTCTCTCTCTCTCTCTCTCTCTCTCTCTCTCTCTCTCTCTCTCTCTCTCTCTCTCTCTCTCTCTCTCTCTGTCTCTCTCTCTCTCTCTCTCTCTGAGACTACAACGCTCCAGTTTAGAACAAACCTTCCTTTTCTGTTGTCGTTGTTGTTGTTTTTTGGTTCTTCCAGAAGCTGCCCAACATGCTCTGATTTGGACTGAAATATTTCGCAAGGAGGTATATTATAATCCTCGTGCAAACTGGGGCAAGTTTCACAAGAGATCGCTGTGCGCGCGCATTACCTTTGCGCCGAACAGGATCTAAGAAACACCAATTAACTTCGTTATACATTTTGGCGGCTCTGGTGCTGCAGCCAAAGGGATGGGCTGGCCTTTGGGGACCTTCCTCAACGCCAGCTGTGTCCTCAAATCCCTTTGGCCGAGAGAGTGGGGATGTACCCTGGACAAGGCATCTCCACTATAAACAAATTCTCGCCCAGCCCGCCAGAATAGCATCTGCCCCTCTCTGCTATCTGGCAGTCATTGTCGGAAACGACAGACTAGCATGCAAAAACTTTTTGGCTAAATTCGGATAACCCTAAAAGCTTAACTCTTCACTTCCGGAGAAAAAGGAAAGAGCTGTTATCATACCTCTACGTCAGACTGTACAAAGATTTTGATTTCATTCACGTCTGTTTATGTGCAGACAAATTGATGTTGCACTATATTATGCCATCTAACCTGATGGAGAGAAAGAAAAAAAGAAACTGCACTCAAAAACACTTGTGTTTGTTTAATTTGCTAACAAAATCATCCCGTATGTTTTCGTTATAGAATAAAGAATACTTGTATTTTGTTGGTTTGTCTACTTTGGCTGCCATTTTAAAATTTAAAAAAAGTAATGTTTTCGCGAGACCGTAATAAACGGAAGTACAAAAACAGGCGTATATTTCCCATGATTCAACTAATAGTTTGTCATGATCACGTGATAGTTTCTCCGCGTGGTTGGTTTTTGGAAGAGGTTCAGAACGTTCGCCAAACTATCGGCAAACGATGGTGTTTCTTGGGACCGTTTTGTGCGAATGTTGTGCAAACTGTTACGAGCGTTCGCGCTTGTGAAACTCACCCCTTATGTCTGCTTATTTCGAAGTTTTATCAGAGCACAGTGGCCGAGGGTGTATTCACATTGAATGAGAATAATATTGGACCTTCCCACACGTGTTCTTCAAATCACTATCAATCCTATCCATAGTCAACCTGGACACGTAGAAAACCAGCGAATTGTCTGTTTTTAAAAGAAGTATTATATTAAAGAGTCAAGTTAAGCCATTGCGTGCCAACCACCTTCGAAGTTGAATAACAAACATTGTTACAAATCCGAACGATTTTCAGTCCACATCAGCTGAATAAAAGTGATAAGAATGAAAATGTCTAAATGGAGCCTAATAAAGCTAGAACACACACATTTGGCCTAGTTCTAACATAGGCTTACACAAGTTTTTGAAAATCTGAAAATTGCGAAGTTTATGCTTAATAAGCCTATATGACTGAAGATAGGGTCAACTTAAAAACGAATTGAATTCACCTCTTTGCCAGTCATGAAATACAGCAAAAATATGACGACAATAACAACAGCGAGTAACATATTTCTTTTCTTTTTTGGTCAAGATTGTAGTGTGCTGACTATGAACCTGTGGACTATGTCTCCTTTACACGAACAATAACTCTTCTATTCATTATTGGACTGATCTCCCTTGATCGATCAACTAGCCGTTAAAACCAAACAACGTTATACAGATCAGAACTTCAATCTTGTAGCTGAGGTATCCAATTATGTGTCGCACGCAACACTGCACTATAGTTTCATTGTCATTGGGGGGTTTCTGCCATACCCTATTCTAGAACAACTGCATAATTATTCATATAATTGTCTGTTTGTTTGTTATCTTTTCGTTTTAA
>CM065701.1:8306279-8321279 GCA_017654935.2 Phymorhynchus buccinoides | reverse complement strand
GAATCGACGTTTTTATTAATACCATTCACATTTGAGTGCTTGGGCAAACCTTTTTCTGTTTTCCTGAAGACAAAGAAAGGTAAGGAAGCTGCAAATACGGCCAGAAAATCTATGAAACAGTTGTAGAATTTGAAGAAATAAAATGACTGCTGGGTTCAATAAGATTCACAACAAATTAAAACAGAGTCGAATTTAAAAAACACAGAACAAAACAAATCACGACGTTTGTTTCATTCTGTGTTTTTCGTTATTAAACCTTTTCTTTTGACTACGAAACAGTAACAACCAATGCTAGATTACTGCTGATGTTCATGGTTCAAGGGGGGCATAATCAGGGTTTCTGTCCTCACTATTCATTATAGGGGAAAGTGTACGCTTGTCTGTCTTATTCCCATTACATTGTCTTTGTCCCTTTGCTTATATTTGCGAACAATTCCTATTTTGTGGATAGATTATGATGCTGTTGCTGACCGGTGGTGTGTCTGTGCTGTGCAGCTCAAGTGCTGTGGAGGGGTCAGTCCTACAGACTACAACAACAGCACCTGGCAGAACGCACAGACCAACGCTGCTGTGAGTTATGCAATATTTAACTTTCTTCTTCTTCTTTTTTTTAGTGAGTGAATGAGCAAGGTGCAAATAAGTTATTGTAGCTTATAATTTTTACCCTCAATAAAACTTTCATATTCGTATTCTCTCTCTTTCTCTCTCTTCCTTTCTCTCTCTCTCTCTCTCTCTCTCTCTCTCTCTCTCTCTCTCTCTCTCTCTCTCTCTCTCTCTCTCTCTCTCTCTCTCTCTCTCTCTCTCTCTCTCTCTCTCTCTCTCTCTCTCTCTCTCTCTCTCTCTCTCTCTCTCTCTCTCTCTCTCTCTCTCTCTCTCTCTCTCTCTCTCTCTCTCTCTCTCTCTCTCTCTCTTCTCTCTCTCTCTCTCTCTCTCTCTCTCTCTCTCTCTCTCTCTCTCTCTCTCTCTCTCTCTCTCTCTCTCTCTCTCTCTCTCTCTCTCTCTCTCTCTCTCTCTCTCTCTCTCTCTCTCTCTCTCTCTCTCTCTCTCTCTCTCTCTCTCTCTCTCTCTCTCTCTCTCTCTCTCATATTCTCCTATTGGTGGTTGATCGCCTGTCATTCTTTCTCTCCTTTTATTTTTCTTTCAGAGGTTCTTTTTCTTTTTCTTTTTCTTTTTGAATTTTTTTAAAATTCGTATCTACAATCAACTCTTTTCCCCACGTGCAATATGTTACGATTTGTTTTCTCTGTGCCCTTTTTTTTCTCTCCAAGTTGTAATCACTTATTTTATTTTGATGACACGGGATGGTTTTTAGGGCAATAAATGTTTTGTCAGTTTGGCACAACGCTTTAGCTCGTAAAAGTTTAAAGAACAAACAAACACGAAATATTGCTAGAGTACTAACAGATCTGCGCGTTGGTTGGGTTGGGTACGCGCGTACCCCCCACCCCCCACCCCCCTTGAAATCGTAGAGATTGTAGAGAAATCACGTCATGCTTGCGTCATTGTTTGCGTCATTTTGAGGGGTACCCCCTTGGTACTGTTTTTTTTTTTACAGCAGCTGTGTTGCTGTTTTGATTTCTTCTACTAATCTCAAAAGATGATTTAAAACCCTTTCACCGCCAACGTCGCATTTTTGCACCACAATGATTTAACACCCATGTCTCTATAAAGGCATCAAATCAGGGTCTGTTATCCAAAGACCTTATTCTCTTAATTTTGGGAGGTAAGGATAGGCCTTACTTTAAATATGCTCCAGAAGAATCCCCAATATTACAGACATATTTTTCCCCCTCTACTCAGGTAAGTTTAATGGAAATATTTTGCTGAAAAATGGCTAGCGGCTAAAGGGTATTTGCTTCTGTCGTTTTGTTTCTATACCAGATCAAAATCCCCCTGTCCTGCTGTATCCTGGGCAGCGATGACCAGCCGGTAGACTCCGCCAACTGTCAGGACATGGTGTCCGACTACCACCAGAACGTGAGTGATAGCAAGACTGGTAAATTAATAGTGTGGATTTATAGACTGCTTGTCTTGGCTTAAAGATTCACTGATCCACCACGATTAAGTCCCTTGTTTGTTTTCTGGATAGCTGTGACCCACATACAAATGCCCCCAACTTGAAATTGAGGCTGCTTTTTAAAATGATGTTTCGTTTTCCATTTGGGGGCATTTGTATGGTAGTGGGACCTGGTCAAAACAAGATTTATTACCAGCTATAAGAGGGGAAACATGTGAAACCCGTGATTGTGACACTTGATCTGGTGCGTCTTTAAGGCAGTGTCAGACCAATTGACGTAGGCTAGAACACCAAGGCTACTACATAAATATGTTTGTTAGGCTCTGCATAGTTATGCGGTGATTGTCTTTTGCCATGACAAAGCTCATATAGCATAATATCATTAATCTCACAAATCCTCCGAAGTTGGAGTGTGGCTGCCTACCTGGTGGGGTAATAAAAAAAAAACACACGGTCACACACGTAATGTTCTCAGTCGTAGCTGATGCGCTTGTTACCATAGTGTTCAAGTGCTAAAATCGGCTGTTGCGATGATCCCTGGAGTCATTTAGCCAGGGTAAGCCAACAACAACAACATAGACTGCTTGTTCTCGGAGGGGGGGGGGAGCTATTGGACCATTATTTTTTTTTGACATTTTTTTAAAACACATACATAAATGGTGTAATCGTGATGGATATATAACAAGAAATAAGTCATTTTCTGTGAATATTTCGAACAAGCTGATATTTGATACAATGGTCAATGGTGACTATACATTATTCACTGATATTGTTTCCTTTCAGGGCTGCAAAGATGAGCTGGTGGACTGGGTCAAGGACCACAGCACCATTGTCATCGGCGTGGGGTGCGGCATTGCCGCCCTACAGGTGGGTGTTTTCAGGGTTAGGTTAGTTTAGGTTAGGTACATTACAGAGGCGTCTCTGTGAAATTCGGGTTGCTCCCACCTGGAGAGCGCGTCGCAGCTGCCCTGCAGGTGGGGTGTTTTCAGGGTTAGGTTAGGTTAGGTACTTTATAGTCGCAGAGGCGTCTCTGTGAAATTCGGGTTGCTCCCACCTGGAGAGCGCGTCGCATGTTTTTTTTACATGCGATTTTTGAGTGACTGATGAGGAAGGAATGGAGGGGGGTAAATTTTGACCAAATGACAACTTTTTTGTTGCCACTGGGTTTAACGTGTGCTAAGTGCATGAGCACTCGGGACCCCGGTTTATTGTCTCATCCGAAAGACTCCACGTTCAGACTGTAAGGCCTAGTGCAAAGTAAGAGGGCAAAAAATCCCCTGTACCCAGGTTCGAACTCGGGTTTACTTGACACGAGGCGAACGCGCTACCACTGTGTCACTCTACACTGTGCTTGTGCTTCATCATTATCGCCATTGCAACTATCCTTACTTGTCACAAACCAGTATCCAGCATTCCAGGGCTATGACATCAAAGGGCGTAGAGTGGCACAGAGGTAAAACGCGTTCTTCTTGTGTCAAGTAAACCAGAGTTCGAACCTGAGTACAGGGGATTTTTTCCCTCTCACTTTGCACCAGCCATGACGGTCTGAACGTGGAGTCGTTCGGATGAGACGGTAAACCGAGGTCCCGTGTGCCCATGCACTTAGCACACATTAATCCCAGTGGCAACGAAAAAGTTGTCATTTGGTCAAAAATTTACCACCCTCCCTTTCCTTCCTCATCAGTCAAACAAAAATCGCATGCAAAAATATGGTGATGACAATGGTGCTGTGGTCCTTGACCCAGTCCACTAGCTCATCTTTGCAGCCCTGAAAGGAAACAATATCAGTGAATAATATATAGTCACCATTGACCATTGTATCAAATATCAGCCTCTCGCTGCGACTCACTCCCCAGATGGGAGCAACCCGAATTTCACAGAGACGCATCAGTGACTATAAAGTACCTAATTCCTAAGGCCGGGTTCACATCAGACGGGGTGGGGGTGGGTGGGGGGGGTCTTTTGTACAAATAGTTTCCCCACCTTCTGGAAGTTTTGTGCTACTGTATTTGAAAGGCCAACAAGGTTTATCTTTTATTTTATTTTTTTAAGTACTTTAACCCTTTCAATGCGAGAGAAACATTGAGAAATCATCGAGTTTCCTATTATAAAATTTAAAAGAGACCTGTTAGACGCAATCTGAGAAACTGGTCTTGTGATATATCTTTCCTGACTTGTCCCAAACCAATAACCAGAATTCCAGGGCTATGACGTCAAAAGTTATGACATCATCAGTGACATCACACACACCCTGGTAGACTTGGGGCTAGGCAGGGAAGGGGTTATTAACCCTTTTGCTGTATAAAATAAGTATGGTAATTAATGGACGGTTTGATTAATTAACTGATTTGTTTTAAGTGGTAGATTGCTTGCAGATTTACAATTGTTGTGTGGTTTCTGTTTCAGATTTTCGGGCTGATTTTTGCTGTCTGCTTGTGCCGCAGCCTGAACAAGGATTCCTACTAATCACCACACCGCATCACACTGCATCACACCACACTATGCCACACGTCACCACACTACACCACGCCGCACATCACACAACACTATACCACAGTATACCACACCGCACCACTCCATACCACACCAAACCATAACGCTCCATACCACAACGCTCCATACCACAATATACCACAACACACCACATCACACCATTCCACACCAAACCACAACGCTCCATACCACAACACACTGCACCACACCAAACCAAATCACGCCATACCACACCACATCATACCATGCCACACCCTACCAAACCTCACCACACCACACCATACCATACCACACTACACCAACCCAAACCAAACCAAACCACACCACCCCCAAACCAAACCACCCCCAAACCAAACCATACCACATCAAACCACACCAAATCACACCAAACCACCACACACCAAGCCACACTTCACTATGTTTCATAGCACTCTATAACCTGTGCACACACACACACACACACACACACACACACACACACACACACACACACACACAACTAACTTTTCTTCAGTCGTGCTCTCCTCTCGCGGCAACCAATCGTATATCCCATCCGCTTATTTCTTACTTTCTTTTACTTTGCTTGGGGATTGCGGATGGGGGTTTCCGTTACGGAAGTTGAGTATAAATGTGTGTGGAAAATGTTGTTTTCCCCTTTCTCAGAGCTATCCCTGTTATTTCGATTGTTAAACTTTTGCCATGAAACTATTACTGTTGTAAAGAGGGTAAAATGTCGGTTAAATATTTTTGAAAAAGGATGTTTACAAAAATGAAGGATCTGATATTTTTTTCTTTTTGAAGAGAGGCTATCTTTATATATCATTCTTAAATTAGAAAAGTTGTGGGGATTTAGTTTTTCATCTCCCGGCCCAGAGCAGCCTTTGTTATTTTGTGACTGTTTAGGTCTTGCCTTGAAATTTGTATTGGTCTTTGAAGGCTGTGAAATTATATTTTTTTCTTTTTTCAGAACTGTTCTTCTTATCTTGGCTATTTAGGTATCTTGCCTTATAACCTAACAAAAAATTGTTTGGCTGTTCTTTGAATTTCATATAAATATTTTCGAGAACATAATTTTTTTTAATAAATTTCAAAAGTGAATAATCTATTACGGGATATCAATATCTAAATATCATAACTTTTTTCATTGTTATATTTTGTGAACCTCTCTCTTTTGTGAATAATTAGATTATTGCTACAGCTGTTTTATATTGCTATGCTAGTGGGACTGAAAGGAGACGTTAGGCTTTGTTTTTTGTTTTGTTTTTTTGTTTGCTGTTTTGGGGGGAGGGGTACATTATGGACAAGAAAGAAGTGATCTTGAAATTCAGACTATTGAATTGCTTGCAAGCGTGGGGAAATCTGCGTGCAATTCTTAAGCATTTCCACCATGTTTTATTTCATACTTTTATCTATTATTTGTTTTATGGTGAGTTGCGAACGAACGAAATTTAGGGCTTTACGTCCTCTCGACCTGGGAAGGCACATATGGGACATTTAGTTTTATGGTGAGTTGAGCTATTATTTTTCTTTTTATATTTAAAGACTTCGCTGCATATCAGAATGCACCAATGTTGCTTTCTGTGTTAAGCTTTTTGTATAATCATGATTTTTGTCATAACTTACCAACTTATAACTTACCAAAACGGTCAAATTTTGTAGGAAAAATGAGTCTCTTTTGTTAGATTGTTTGATCTTATAAAATAAAAGACTAGTGTTAGTTTTACTGTAAATGACGTACATGAACAACACTTTATCAAGTGGAAAAGAATGTGTCTTATATTAGTGTCTTCTTCTGTATTCGCTTAGTCTCATTATTAATCAGTTAATACTAACCACAATGATCACACATTTGTATTTTACCATTTTAGAATTTAAAAAAAAATTTGATCGTGAAATGTCAAGTTTCTTGTGCAATCATTGCAAATGCTTTCTTCTCCAATGGATGCGTTTTTTTCTAATTACTTTTTAAATATGTTAAATGTGTTTGTGGATACTACTGTTTGATCTTTATTCTTACCTTTACATTACTTTACATGACTTTACATGACTTTACATGACTTTACCTTATTAGTAAGTAAGTCCTACTTTGTTATTTTCCCCCTTCAGCATTAAAGGGGTTATGTGGCTTAATGTTTTTTTCAAACGGTTCATAATCGTGGAAAATGATCTCTAGTCCATGCTTTACATACCAAATCCTATTTTTGGCGAGATCTAAAGTTGTTTTTGTCCCTCACTGTCTGTTAGCCATAGCGTGGCCAATCCACAAGAAATACAGCTGTTGCTTTCATTATTAACTGCTGAGTACAGTTGTTTTTAGTCTAGTTAAGACGATATTTTGTGCAACTGTAAGGATGTTTTTCATTTTCCATCAGAAATATAGTTATGATCATTTTGAAACCTATTACTACTTGGTTTGATGGTTTAGTATTCCTTATTTCAGAATAAGCTGATGTTCTTAATTTTGTTCTTTGAACATGTATTCTAGCACAAAGATGTTTTGTAGTAAATTATGCCATTCGTAAACTGTGGAAAGGGTGATATTTAAATAGCTGGGAAGAAAATACTCTGATTTTGAAAATTTACTGTTGTGCAAGGGTGGCACTATATTTACAAAATGTACCCTGCATTATTAATTTCCTTTTTCTTTTATATCACAAAAGAAAGAGAAAGAACTGGACAAAAAGTAAACATTTATTAGTGAATGCAAGATCAACAACTTTGTAAAGATCATGAGAAGGAATTGTGACTTGGGATATGACAATATAATTTTAATAGTAAACATTTCACTTCAGTCTATTAGAAAATAAACAACTGAAGTTATTGGCTATGTGCGGTGATTTATTTGTTTCTTTATTAAAATTATAATATTATAGTAGCTTTGATTTTTGTCCATACATATCATCGCAGTGAATGGATGGACCAATCAAAAGTCAGATGAATCGCTACAAGATCAAACCGTCCATCATTGCTGCTGACAATATCTAGTCAGGGTTTTTAACAGTTTTGTGTTTTACAATGAGACATTCCACGCTGGCTTCTGTAAAGCATCTGATATACCAGACTGCATTTTGATGTTATTGGTTTCTCCCGTCATGGGCTTTTGCTGATCAATACTGAATTGATGCTTCTAGTACCCCTATACTTGCTTCTTTCTCTTTTACTTACAACCAAAAATATCTTACCATGCAATGGAGTTCCTCGCTGAAGTGTACTCTTTTCTGTTTTTATGTATTTCACGGGATGTATATTACCAGCATTGTGTGTATTTAATTTAATAAAAACCGTTCATTATTTTGTACTAAATCAATAACTGTATTTTGCGTTTTTGATAATTACATGTTGTTGGTTGGGTTTTTTGCCTGCTTGATAACAGATATGTCTGTAGCAGTTGGGTTTGATTATTGTTTATTGTAACATCATTTTGTTTGGTTGGATTTGTTTTGGAAAAAGAATGTCTTAGATTTTATTATTTTTATTTATACTTCTTTTCTTATTTCATAATTGACTAGGACACGATCAAAATTGCGTTTGTAAGCACAAAGCGGAACATTTTTTCACGCTGAAAATTAAAAGTTGGTAAAGCAACAAAATTATCATTAATTATTTAGAATAAGGGAAACACACATTCAGTCGATGGTAAAGATCTAAAAGTAGTGTATTATGCTGTTATGACAGACATGTTGGTGTATTTTAAATTTGTGCCCAGTCAAACCAATGTTAGATGAGAAAAGATATGCCTTAGGAAAGCTTTACTGTGGTTCCTTTTCATTTCTGTACGAAATGGTTCTTGGATACATTGCTGCTTATGGTCATAAAACTGGTCACAAAATTATACAAAAAATATATTATCACTGATCTACCTACCATTTCCACCACCCCCCCCCACCCCCCACCCCCACCCCCGCTTGTGAAAAGAGATCATATTACATTTTAGATCTGCTTAGCAACCCCCCCTCTCTCTCTCTCTCTTTCTCTCTCTCCTCTCTCTCCCTCTCTCTGTCTCTCTCTCTCTCTCTCTCTCTCTCTCTCTCTCTTCTCTCTCTCTCTCTCTCTCTCTCTCTCTCTCTCTCTCTCTCTCTCTCTCTCTCTCTCTCTCTCTCTCTCTCTCTCTCTCTCTCTCTCTATCTCTCTCTCTCTTCTCTCTCTCTCTCTCTCTCTCTCTCTCTCTCTCTTCTCTCTCTCTCTCTCTCTCTCTCTCTCTCTCTCTCTCTCTCTCTCTCTCTCTCTCTCTCTCTCTCTCTCTCTCTCTCTCTCTCTCTCTCTCTCTCGTCTTTTCCGTTATAACTTAAATTTCTATGTTTGATATGGAATCAATATTCTTGTTGTGTAATATTCCATTATTAAGATTCTACAGAATAATACATTATTTATTCTTTTATGTATTATCCTTATCAACGTTGTTGGGTTGTTGTTTTTTAATGAAGTTTGTCTCCATTTATTTTGGTACTTTTTAATGTCTGTAAGTTGTCTGATCAAACTCATGCTGTGAAAACTGCGTTGTATTTCATATTGTGAACTACCACCATTGAACCATATTGACGGTTGTATGATCCGAATGTAATACACTTTTATTGATGGAATTTGTTTGTGTTTATTAAATTTGTTTTAAACTATATTTGTGTTCAGGGCCGAAACGCTTGATTGGGGGCTTCTTCTCTGAAGACCTTCTCTTGTCCGGCTCTCCGTAGAGTTTCTTTTCACTTTCATATCATTCCCCTGAAGATGGAGTGTGGCTGCTCACGTGGCGGGGTAATCAAAAACGGTCACACACGTAATGTTATCATCTGTAGCTGATGCATTTGTAACCATAGTGTTCAAGTGCTTCGATCGGCTGTTGGGATGATCCCTGGAGTCTTTTAGCCAGGGTACATCAACAACTTTCATATCAGTGTACTTGCTGTATTTCTATTTCTCTTTTTGTTTGTCTGTCTGCTGTTGCTGTTGCTCTCACTCTCTCTCTCTCTCTCTCTCTCTCTCTCTCTCTCTCTCTCTCTCTCTCTCTCTCTCTCTCTGTCTCTCTCTATCTCGTTCTCTCTCTCCTCTCTCTCTCTCTCTCTCTCTCTCTCTCTCTCTCTCTCTCTCTCTCTCTCCCTCCCCCCCTCTCTCTCTCTCTCTCTCTCTCTCTCTCTCTCTCCCTGTCTCTCTGTCTATCTCTTTCTCCTCTCTCTATCTCTCTCTCCATCTCTCTCTTTCTCTCTCTCTGTCTCTCTCTATTCTCTCTCTCCCTCTATCTCTCTCTCCCCCCTCTCTTTCTCTCTGTCTCTCTATTTTTCTCTCCCTCTATCTCCCCCCCCCCCTCTTTCTCTCTGTCTCCCGTTCACTCTCCTTCCACATCCTACCATTTCTCTCTGTCTCCCCCATAGTAGTGTGTGTGAGTCATGCACTGTGCAATCCAGTAATCCTATAACCATTTATGTCCAGGTATTGTTGTTCAGTTTATTAATCTTGATATACTCTTCGATGGGGGTAAAACACAAAATGAACCGACGTACACACGAACCTCAAATTTGTTTTCCACCCATACACCGAATCTTTAAAGTAATGTTCTTAAATAACATCTTTTTTTTTGGCCTTTCATTCTATTTCTTGAATGAGACTTACACTCTCCACCCATGAGCCCCTTGGCTTGTCCACAGGGTGCAGTCTCTGGGAAGGCTAAGGCACCTCGCAAGAGGAGGCCCCGCACTGCGGCTGAGTCGTTCTGAGGATGTATAATAAAACCTGTCTTGAATATCATACATGGGTGCTCCTTGGAAATTTAAATTATCCTGCAAGGCAGGGGTCCAGGGGTCACCCAGGCCCCGGCGGAGTGCAGGGACAGCGTCCTTCCTGGGGGTTTCAGGGGGCAATGCCTCCTGGAAGCTGAAGGGAAACAACAGTTTCCAATGTAATTGACAGGCTCTCGTTGCACTTTCACTTCTGGTTAAACTTCATGACCTCTATAACCAGCAACATGTATCTTCTCAAATTCTCATAATACGGGGATGCCGGCTCCAGGCAAGAAAAAAATCCTGAACTTCAGGACATCCTGGACCCAAACACCTGGAACTTCAGGACATCCTGAAAGCAGGCGCATCCATGTATCATAATTTTATAATGCAGAATTTCCCACTTGTCTCCATCGCCACTTTCCACCCTTTAACGATCCATGCTCCTCACTTGCTGACACGAGTAATCGCTTATTTTGTTAAACTTCATTCCCGAAAGTGGGGTGAAACACTTTCGACGTGCTACTGGGTGGCAGACAGCAGCAGGGCAGCGCAGTCATCCTTCCCTCACCATGGGTGTTGGTTGACTTGGCATGCGGGACGGGGCGACACACCTGGATCGCCGCTGTAGTGCTTGCCTTGAGCCAACAAGACGCTGATGCCCAGCAGGTGCCAGATGCAAGTTTCCCCAGGCTGGGTAAAGTGGGTTGTGGGTCGCCCACTCATCTACTGGGGGGGGGGGGGGGGGGGGGGGGCTATTCGACTCGATTGTGTCTCTCCCGCCCGTGTGTCGACGACGTCATCACCTAGGTATGAAGAAGGCTGCCCGGCACGGCCCGGACTGAAACCATATGTCCCGATGCATTCAGGGCCGGCCTAGGTGGCATTTACATCAGCCACCAGGCCTCCGTCTGTTGATTTCCCAGTGGACCAGTGTATATAGTTTTAACCTCAAGTTTTAGGGATGATCCCAAATTATTATTCAAGGTGTTTGTTTAACCCTTTCTCCGCCAATGTCGCATTTTTGCACCACAGTGATTGAACACACATGTCATTAAAATTCTTGAAATGAGGGTCTGTTATCCAATTATCTTGGGTTCTTAATTTTGAGAGGTAAAGATAGGCTTTATTTCAAATATATCACAGAAAAATCCCCAATATATCAGACAAAAATCTTTTCTCTGTTCATTAATTTTAATGCAAAAGTTTGGCTAAAAAATGGCTGCCGGCATTGAGAGCACACGCCGCCTGTCAGTCGCGTACCAAGTTAGACATTAAACGCCGCGAAGAACCAGTCCAGTAATAGGAAGAAGAAGAAGAAGAAGAAGAAGACTTTGCGAGGGGAGGTGAACGACCAATGCAGCGGCAAGCAATGTGGGCGCAGAGATCGACAACCTATGACTGTCTCACAATGCTTCACCATCTCAATAATACTGTCAGTATTATTAACACACACTCAAATATAAGTCAAGATTTCAAGATTACCTTTTACAGGCGCATGAAATGTTGGGAACGGGAAGGGACCCCAAATATGTGAAAGCTTGGGGTGAATTGGAGAGGTGTGTGTGGGGGTTGGGGGTTGGGGGGGGGGGGGGGGGCATGGGGTGGTGGTGAATACATGAATGCGAGGATAGAAATGGTGGGAAAGAGGGCAGTTCTTAATGTTTTGATAGTCGCTTGTATCGACCCTAACTATGTCCAACTTCTTGCGAAGCATGATTTGTTATCCATTTTTCCTTAGTTTTGTTTCAAACACTTGATGCAAATGTGTTTCCTTGCTTGTATTGTGCTTGTACGAGACCACACTGTAATTTCACCTGACGTGATAATAAAGTATTTTTGACTTCTTGACTTGACTTTGTCAGCTTCATCCCCAAGCCACACTATATACTACATACCAGCTCGAGTGGGGAATTAAGCGCTATGGGAAACAACCCAAAACTGCATACTCACACCACAGGGTTGATTTGATATAAACAGTTTCTCCCCTTGAGGTAATTGATTCATGTCGCTTTTTGTGAACACTTAAAGGCAAAGCAGTAAATAAGTTCGTATATTTGAATTATATTTACTTTAGACTTTCTTGTAGTTTAAAATTCCTGGTGCATGCTATTTTATCAAAATGAACTCAAGAGAGTTTTGAATATTTCAACAGTTCTCTTAAATAATCAGCAAGGGTTTAAACACGAAAACACGTAAAGGACAATGTGTCCGAAAGACCCTAAGATGATCCTTCAAGTTTATGGGAGTTATTAATAACAACCTTTAAAAATTGATGAGTAGGGGAAGACGTGGTAAAAAGCGCATGGGCGGGTAAGAAGCCCACCCCAATTATCTCATGAAATAAAGAAAATTTCAGTCAAATTTGCCCATGAGACGAATGCTAGACATTAACGTTCGTCTCATGGGCAAATTGAGACTGAAATTTGCTTCATTTCATGAGATAATTGGGGTGGGCTTCTTACCCGCCCATGCGCTTTTTACCACGTCTTCCCCTAACATTTTTCACAGACGGAAAAGCAGGCAAACCATCAAAAAGAAACGCGCAGCCTCCTTGGTAAGATAATATTGTTTATAAAAACAACAACAACAACAAAGACACCAACAAAAGACAGCAATCTTGGCGGAGCTAATTTATGTAGCCACTACTGTTACCTTTAATATTATTTTTTTCAAATGTTATTACTTGGACTACGCACTGCAAGCAGTCTAGCGTAGCATCCGTGTCAAATGCAACGCGCCAAACGAAAACAGCCAACCACAAGCTTAGTTTTGATCACGTGATGTTTGCAACAATTACCAGACGATATAAGATGGCCGTTTCTGATAACCTCAAACCTAGCCGATGTGCGTATCACCAGAGGCGATTTCCTTGACGATTTGACAGAGGGATACTAATGAGAGAGGAAGAGGGGGCCAGGGGGGGTGGACACCTTGATCAAGATTGTTTTCGTTAGTGTCATTTTCTAGTTTTGAAGAGGCGAAGGATTTTGATCATTGCGTGAAGTGTGTGTGTGTGTGTGTGTGTGTGTGTGAAGTCAAATCAAGTCAAGTCAAAATGATCTTTTTTGACGATAAAAGAATAAGCTTGATAAAGCTTTTTTACATCCTAAAAAATCCTGTGTGCGTGCGTGCGTGCGTGCGTGCGTGTGTGTGTGTGTGTGTGTGTGTGTGTGTGTGTGTGTGTGTGTGTGTGTGTGTGTGTGTGCGTGCGTGTGCGCGTGTGCGTGCGTGCGTGCAAGTGCGTGCACGCGCGTGTTTTTTTGTATACGTGTGTGCACGCCAGGGCATGTTCAGGCGTACACGTGTGAGTATTTGTATCCCTACGTGCATCTATGCATGTGCGAACATGTATGTGTGTATTTGTGCATCCTTTCATCCGTGTGTTTGTCTGTCTGCCTGTCTGCCGCCTTTCTGTCGACCTACTGAAGCTGTTTATGTAATACAAAGTTTTCTGAACCATTCCCAGATTTTGTAAAAGCTGTCTTATCCAAATAAATATTCAGCAAAAAAATTAATACGTAAATAAAACACATAGAAAACAATACCAATGAACTTTGATGGAGGGGGTTCATTAGAAAGAGAGTTTTCCCATTTTGTTCAATTTCGTTATCTCCTCTCTTTGGCCTCACTATTTCATTCTTTGATTAAGCATTACATATAAAATATCACAATGGCCTGACCATTTCACGCTCGTTCATTATGCAAACGGTTCGAACCGTAAACTCTGAACATCTCACAAACGAACCTAGAGCGCAAGGTCGAGGGACTCAAAGAAGACATAGCGATCCAGGAAATGAATTAATCCGAGGGGGTCAAGACGCCGCGAGACAGTTCGACCAGCCACTGTAAACTTTCAACGCATTTGGTGAACAATGGAAAGTCAAAAGATGATGTTTATTCTCTTTGTTGGGAGTGCCATGCTCATTGCGAAAGGTAAGTTTTGGAAAGAGCAAACCAATACTTCTTAGAGGTGTGTGTGTGTGTGTGTGTGTGTGTGTGTGTGTGTGTCTGTACTGTGTGTGTGTGTGTGTGTGTGTGTGTGTGTGTGTGTGTGTGTGTGTTCACACCTTGCTTCCTCAAACCACTACCATCATATCCTCCCTTTCCACTTAATTCTGTCTTTTTACTTTCACTGTCTCATTGATTCATGATTTCTACTCACCTCACCTCACCTAACCCTCTCTTACCAATCTGAGCTCTATTCAGGTTTTTGTTGTCTTGCTTTTAAACTCTGTCTCTCTCCCCACTGACCCCCAGTCTGATGAAAGCTCTACGAACGGAAAGCTTGCTTCTTCCCTTGTTCTACCTTGATCACCAAACCCAAACCCTGGTGAGTTTTCCCCACTCTACCATTTTCCCCCCAATACTTCTTATGATACGAGTTTTAAGAGTCGTGAGTAAGTTTTAAACAAAAACACCTATTCATTTTCTTTCTTTTGACATGCAAAAAAAGTTTCTCAGGCATTTTCATTATATGATAATGTACAGAAGCTTTCAACAAAGTTGACACATAATGGAATGTTTTGCATGGAAGAGAAAGGAACATTTTATTTTAGATGTTCACTCAATACTCTTTTACTCGGCTTTCGATGCAACTGCATTTTTTTGTTAGTTACATTTTTGTACAATTCGATAACTATCCTTCAAGTCTGATTTAAAAAAAAAATTGTAACCTTAACGAAATTAATGTTTGACTGACTGACTGACGTTTTGACTTTACGTCCTCTCAACCAACTGTGGGTCATGTGGGACATTTAAATATATTATCGAGGATTTATG
>CM065701.1:8293779-8301279 GCA_017654935.2 Phymorhynchus buccinoides | reverse complement strand
TCTTTCGATGAGTATAAGTAGGATACATAGTTTTAAATGTTTTCCAAAAGATATAAAAAGTTACGAAATGGTGCAGAGATAACATTCTGGTTTACAGATTAAAATTATTGAAAAGGCAGGGGAGGTGACTCATGATTGGAGTGGTAAAAATAGACCGCGTGCCACAAACTATTGCGATTTCGCGCTTGTTTGTTATTAAATCTTTTCTTTTGGGTTTCAATTTCGACTCTGTTTGAATTTGTTGTGTATGTATGCATGTTTATCTGTTTTGTTTATTACGTCCAGGCTACTTTTTCTAAATGAGTATTTCAGCGAGTTAAAGACTCACCAGATCACGTGTCAAAATCACGGGTTTCACGGGTTTTCCCTCTTATAGCTGGTAAGAAATCTTGTTTTGACCAGGGTTGACTCCCATGCAAATGCCCCCAAATTGAAAACGAAACATCCTTTCAAAGAGCAGCCTCAATTTGAAGTTGGGGGCTTTTGTATGTGGGTCACAGCTACCCAGAAAAAAACAAGGGACTTAATCGTGGTGGGTCAATGTGTCTTTAACATAAGCCTGATGTACATTCCTCTAAGCCCAAAGTGTTTTGATGTTCATATATTTTGAAATTATTTTGTGATTAAATTTTTACAACGATTCCAGCTTTTACAATTTTATTAAAAGACGTAAAATAATGTTTCTATTAATGAAAATTTAACCAAATCTACGATAATTGAATAAAACAAGGATACTGAGAGCAAAGTGAAG
Source organism: Phymorhynchus buccinoides (assembly GCA_017654935.2). Taxonomy (NCBI): domain Eukaryota; kingdom Metazoa; phylum Mollusca; class Gastropoda; order Neogastropoda; family Raphitomidae; genus Phymorhynchus; species Phymorhynchus buccinoides. Next base: position 8,300,528 of record CM065701.1, on the reverse strand, counting down.
GCCCTGCGTATAGTAGCCTCTTTAATCCTACTTGAATGTAGGGGAAGACGGGGTAAAAAGCGCATGGGCGGGTAAGAAGCCCACCCCAATTATCTCATGAAATAAAGAAAATGTCAGTCAAATTTGCCCATGAGACGAATGCTAGACATTAACGCTCGTCTCATGGGCAAAATGAGACTAAAATTTGCTTCATTTCATGAGATAATTGGGGTGGGCTTCTTACCCGCCCATGCGCTTTTTACCCCGTCTTCCCCTACAATTTCGTAAAGGATAAGAGAACCTCCTTAGTATTATAACTAAAGGCTGTTGAAAGTTAATTAGCTTAACTGGTAACTGGACTAAGATTCAATAAGCATTTTCATGAATATTTAGACGAAGCCTGAAGGCAACATAGAACATAAAAATAATTTCTCTTTCTGATGCGTTCTTTTTTTCCTTACCTATTTTAACTAAGTCCGGACGAATTGCGCAGTGATGCAGTACGCGAATACCCAGCTAAAGTCGGCCAGCCACAAGAGAGAGAAAGAAAGAGAGAGAAGAAAGAAAGAGAGAAAAAGAGAAAGAGAGAGAGATTTGATTGATTGAAAAATTGTTCAAAATAAACTATTAGAGATAGATGAACTCTGTTTTTTGACTGTTAATCTGTTGTCTCTGGCCTTTCTGAAAATATGAATAAGTCAAAAGTGATCATTTACGACATTAGCCTGGTTTTCCTGTGCTGCATCACGGACTCATCATACTCGGAACAGGAGAACGCCGGTCACCTAATGCCCCACATGGCCGAAAGGCCGAAGAGGGCGTAAAGCCTCTTATTTCGCGAACGCCAGTCAAGCCCTACTGCGAGTATTCTCAGAATAGCGATTTTGTTTTAGTCTAAAACCTGTCTAAATCCATGGTTTTTACCCCCAATCCAAACCACGTGTTTTGAGTTAAATAATACTTCATCACTGCTCCAGCTTACGTTATACTTATTTTGGGTACTTCTATCTTATTTTGTAATGCTAAAAATGTACAAAAAACAAGCGCGAAATCGCAATAGTTTGTGGCCGGTCTATTTTTACCAATGGCTTTTCAATAATTTTAATCTGTAAACCAGAATGTTATCTCTGCACCATTTCGTAACTTTTTATATCTTTTGGAAAACATTTAAAACTATGTATCCTACTTATACTCATCAAAAGAAGGCATACTCGTCGTGTCTGTTGTAGTGTCTGTATTACGTATGTTTATTATTTTGTACGCTTTTTACATCATGCCTCAATTTGAAGTGTAGCCTCGATTTGAAGTGCGACAATTTTGTCAAAATGTGCGAAATTTTGGACCGACAACAGACCGACCGACAAAGTGAGTTATAGGTTTGTGGCTTGAGCCACAAACAAAAATAAAGGCCCTAGACAAGCCTCAGAAAATACTCCAATACATTTTTATCTTTAACAGTGATAGGAGACTACTGATTCTGATTGTAATGCGAGTGGCCACGATCTCAAAGCGAAAAATAAACTCGGATCAATCAGTAATGTTGCTAAAAACCGAAACATTGACAGTGTGAGTGTTGTTGCGCTCCTTATGTGTTATAACAAAAACATTCTAGGCAGCCCCAGGGCAGAAATGGAGTTTACCTAAGGCAGTGAAGTCCTAAAAGGGGTTAATGTCAGTTGCTCACGTGCGTTAGCACAAGCAGGCACACGAGAGAGCGCTCGCACGCGCGCACAGAGAGAGAGAGAGAGAGAGAGAGAGAGAGAGAGAGAGAGAGAGAGAGAGAGAGAGAGAGAGAGAGAGAGAGAGAGAGACAGACAGACAGACAGACAGACAGAGAGACAGACAGACAGACAGAGAGAGAGAGAGAGAGAGAGAGAGAGAGAGATAGAGAGAGGGCAGGGTTGTACGTCTTAGGACACGTACACAAGTACATTCGGATTTTCTGCGCGGAAATAATCAATAAGTAAAAAACAAAGAAGGAAAACAATAAGCGCACGTGTCCGTATCTCCCCTAATCCGTATATGTCTTTCCTTCTTTTCTTTTTCTTATTGAATATTTCCGCGCGGAACATCCGGATGTAGGCCTACTGTGTACGTGCGCTAAGTGTCATTGCTAGATAAGAGGGGAAAAGAAAAAACCCAACACATTTAAAGAACAAGACTCCAGGACCAACGGTCTGGAAGTTATGACCCCTCAAAGATTTTCGGTTTTCAAGGTCATACGCCAAGGTCAAGGTCACGAATGCAATACTTTATGCGCGGATGCCTTCCTCTCATGGTGACACACCACCACACCAAATTTGAAGCGTTTCTGTTCTGGAGATATCGTTGGGACAGACAGAAAAAAAAAGAGGAAAAAAAAAAGTACAAGTGCAACGCCGAGCGGCTACAAAGTCCCCTCGCAGCATCGCCCAGCTACTCCGAAATCGGAATGTGTCGGCTGTACACATACATAAAAACGCATCAAAACAGCACGTAACTACATAAAAACGTATGAAAACAGCACGTAACTGAATAGTTTTTTTAGATATAGCCTTGGGGTTCGGACCCGTGATTTGAGCGCGCGCGATCATGCGCACACGCGCGCACAGAACAATTCATGACAACTGTGTTATAGACCATTCATCAAGAAATTTTGTGAAAAACACTGCATTAAAATACATGCAAAACTTCGCGAGATATTAGCGATTATGTGTTTCGGGGTTTGAACCCCGTAACTGACGCGACCTTGACCTTAATGTAAAACTAAATACATCAGTGGATAGCTTGCATCTTGGCAAACTAGTATGCCAAATTTGATGATGATAGACTGACTAGTTTTTGAGAAAAACGGACGAATAGCCGGACGGACGGAGGCACGCCGGACGGACGGGTGGACACCGGACGGACACCGGACGGACGGACCAGACAAAAACAATAGCTCCCCGAACCTTCGGCTCGGGGACTAAAAAGAAACATACACGAACGAAAACATACTCCTTTGCGATCGTAGATCGGCAAAGGACAACAACAACATACACGAACGAATTCATACTCCTTTGCGATCGTAGATCGGCAAAGGACAAAAAGAAAAGATATGCATGATGAGGATCTTCATTCAAATCAGATATCTTAGTTTTACTCTGATCCTCGCAGCTGCCTTCAAGCAAAAACTCTTTTCATTGCTTTGAAAGAAGAATCCATTTTGAAATGACATATTAAGGTATTTTAAAGACACACTGACCCAACACGATTAAATCCCTTGTTTTTTTCTAGGTAGCTGTGACCCACATACAAATGTCCCCAACTTCAAATTGAGGCTGCTCTTTTAAAAGATGTTTCGTTTTGAATTAGGGGGCATTTGTATGGGAGTCAAACCTGGTCAAAACAAGATTTCATTCGTGATTTTGATACGTGATCTGGTGGGTCTTTAAAGAGACACTTGGTTTTTTTGTGAGTAGCTGTAACCCACAAACAAAATGTCCCCAATTATGTTTCGTTTTGAATTAGGGGGCATTTGTATGGGAGTCAAACCTGGTCAAAAGAAGATTTCTTACCAGCTATAAGAGGGAAAACACGTGAGACCCGTGATCTTGACACGTGATCTCGTGGGTCTTTAAACCATCTTCATTGATGTTCAAAGCACAAGGATATTTATATTAGTCGGAGCAGCCAAGCCCTTCTGTTTCAGAGGTCGAAATGTTAAAGACCCACCAGATCACGTGTCAAAATCACGGGTTTCACGTGTTTTCCCTCTTATAACTGGAAAGAAATCTTGATTTGACCAGATCCCATATAAATGGCCCCAAATTCAAACCGAAACATCATTTTAAAGAGCAGCCTCAATTTGAAGTTGAGGACATCTATATGTGTGTCACAGCTACCCAGAAAAAACCCGAGGGACTGAATCGTGGTGGGTCAGTGGGTCTTCAAGACTATGAGTGTAAAAAGGCCGCTACACTGCATACGATTCGATTCCAATGCGATCCGATTGTGAGGCGTGATTCTCGCGCAATTCTACTGTCTAAAATGAATCGAATGAAATCTTACTAGTTATGCTCACTATATTATTTTGTAGTACCCCGTACACAAATCCGAAGAAATATCTGTATTTTTGTAGTATCTGACATTTCATGTGATTCGTGTCTTGGGGTCTATTAATTAACCCTTTCATCGCCACTGTCGCCTCTTGGCACCACAATGATTTAACACCCATGTCACTGAAAGGCGTCAAATGAGGGTCTGGTATCCAGTGACCTTACGTTCTTCATTTTGGGAGGTAAGGATAGACCCTATTCTATACATGTCACAGAGGAATCCCCAGTATTCCAGACGAAATCTTTTCTCTACCCGGGTAAGTTTAATGGTAAATTTTGGCTGAGGAATGGCTAGCGTTGAAAGGGTAAAATTAAGTAAAATGAGCAACAATAGTTGAAATATTTGTTTAGACAGAAGTGTTTCTTGTGAATCACGACTCACAATCGGATCGCGCTGGGATTGAATCGCGCGTGCAAGTGTAGCGGACACTCTAGACTAAGCGTGTAAAGGGCCAGCCACACGTCCACTAAAATCGTACGGCTGTACGATACGATTCGATCACGTGGTCTCCAAGAACGAAAATGGGATTCGCGCTTCGAGATCATGCGATCGAATCGTATCGCACAGTCGCGTCATTTTAGCTGACGTGTGGCTGGCCCTTAACTCGAGTTTCCTAGAAATCAAACCGTCAAAACGGCGATTCCTCCTTGGCGGAGATGCTGGAGAGAGAAGCCATTTTGGACGGGGTTTGTGGAGGACAAGTCCATTGTGGTTGAAGCTTTTTCTTTTTTGCAGTGCAGTTGAAAAACACAAATTGGAGCTATTTCCTTTGTTGCGAGCGAAATTCGTTTAGAGAAACTGTATAAAATAAAAATTAAAATAAAATAATAAATGTTTGTATTGCGAAAACTTCGTGCAAACGATTTGGTCTAAACTCAGGCGGCCATTAGAAAAGAGACGAAATAATTTCACTTCAAGTACCTTCGCCAAGGAGGAATCGCCGATTTGACGGTTTAATTTCTAAGAAACCAGAGCAAAGTGAGTGTTCCGATCCTTGAAAAGGCTGTCTTTCTGGTGATCTCGACGTGTTTCTTGCAAAAAAACCTCATCCGTCAGGGTGCCCCTTACACTCCCACCAGGCTCCTTCGTTTCTCCAAACAAAGAAGCTGGTGAGGTCAAATGATGGTATCTCTCTCTTCATCACACATTCCATCACACATTCCTGTTACTGACCGAGTTTTAAGGGAGAGTTCATGGGGCAATGTGTGACCGGCTCACATTCGTTAACTGGCATGGATGACTACACTGAACAAAAGGAAACAGGTATTTAAAGGGCACCCTGACGGATGAGTTTTTTTTGTTTTTGTTGTTGCAAGAAACCCGTCGATATCAACAGAAAGACAGCCTTTTCAAGAATAGGAACACTCACTTTGATCTGATTTGCCGGAAAATTAAAAAAAAAATCCTTCGTGAAATATGCATCATAAAACCAATACAAAAATAAGAAAATGGATAAATAAAAGATATACACATAACACAGAAAATAAATAATAAAATATATGAATAAAAAGAAAAAAAAAAAAAAAAAAAATCACATTCAGAATATGAAAGAGACATGAAGATGATGGGGAATACAAAAGATATGAAATGAATCAATGACTAATTACAGTGGTTACAAAGCATATGTCGACAGAAGGGAACTCCTCTACTGATACACTTTAAATACCCACCTGTACCTACATGTATATGTGTATTATAAACCTGTTATAATTCACAGTCGTGCATTTTCGGTAAACGTTTATGCATCTAAATATATATATGCCAGCTGTGTCTGTCTGTCTGTGGGTCTGTGTGGACGCTATGCAACTGTATTTAGCGTGGCTTTAGCGCCGCCAAACTTTCGCAGTATCCAGAGGGATGACCCATGCTGACGGTAGGGTACTTTACATTTGGCAACGCGCCCCGTAATTAGCGTAATTAGTCAAAGTTCGGGTCAGTCGAGCAGTGGGTCAAAGTTGGGGTCACTATAAAAGGGTACATTTTACTTTTTATCAGATCAAAAATTTGTGGCGGTGCCATAGCCGATGAGGTTTAACTGAGGCGTGGTCACCGCTACAGCTATCTGTATTAATTTAAAAAATCGGGACTTTACTGGTTTCGTACTGCCTCCGGGTATTGCCTCCAGTATTGTTCCCACCATATTTGTATTTACAAATGTCCCATATGTGTCTGATTCAGACCAAGAGGACGTAAAACACCATTTTCGCTCGCTCACGTTTTTTAGAGAAAAACCGTATATGTGTGGGTTAGGCATACTACTCTCACACGAACGTTCCGAGTTTCGAACCTGGCTCCGTCCCAATTATTTTTATATATATTTTTTTGGGGGGGTAGGGGATGGGGGGGGGGTTAAGCAATCAATCTGGCTATTATCCGCGAAGCGGGTGTTCAACCGGCTAGTACATTATATAGGTTTATGCATTCATAAACAATCAGAAATAATGTGCATAGTACTTTTACATTCGCATACTTGCTGTAGTGCTTGCTCGTGATAATAGGGTTTTACGCCCTCTTCATTGAAATAGTAGTGCTTGCTCACAACACACAATGCTCACAACACACAAGTCATTAAGTAGGCTACCACTAAAAGAGTTTTAACTTAGGCCGGGTTCACATTAGACGCGTAAGTTCCGTACGGAAAACCCTAAATAAGTGGAAGAAAGAAGAATAAAAGTTTACGCATATAGGGGAAA
>CM065701.1:8276279-8288779 GCA_017654935.2 Phymorhynchus buccinoides | reverse complement strand
TGTTGCTCATACTTTGTGCTAGGCGGTGGCGTCGTAAAATAACTTTGGTGGAGGGAGTTAATTAAAGGAGAGTTTCTTCCCTTTATTCATTTCACTACAGTCTACTCTCCTAGCCTCCCTATTTCAATCTTTGGTACACACACACTCTCTCTCTCTCTCTCTCTCTCTCTCTCTCTCTCTCTCTCTCTCTCTTGTTTACACTAATGGCAGCAGTTCCAAAGCAGATAGTTAATCATAAAGAGTTGTATGCTTCCTTTGTAGATTTGGAAAAAGGCTTTCGACTCTATTTCTAGAAAATTGTTATGGCCTATTCTATAAAACAAACAAACATTGTATGAAGAGGTTAATTGTATTGCAATAATTCTGAAGTATTTATTGAAAATGATCAGTATAGACTCAATGTTTATTATGGGATATGTGTTTTTCACAGGGTCTGTTACTATCTTTAGCGAATTTTTGTGTGAATGTATTTTGCTAAATCTTACATTCACAACATATATCCTTTAAAGATTGCAGCAGAGCCACTGACAAACATAGTTCATAATAATGTCGTGTCAGATGCTCGGTTCCAAATACTACACTAATGTGTTATTATATCGTATTTATATCAGAGCATTTGTGTTACAAAGGATAAATGAGTATTTGATTGTGATGTGCATGTACTTTTTTCAGAGGGGAAGCCATTACCGGAAGATGCCCCTGGTGACCCGGAAGAAGAACTGAAGGTCAAGGACACTATCAGCCGTGGTAAGTGTACACACTGAGAGAGAGAGAGAGAGAGAGAGAGAGAGAGAGAGAGAGAGAGAGAGAGAGAGAGAGAGAGAGAGAGAGAGAGAGAGAGAGAGGGGGGGGGAGAGAGAGAGAGAGAGAGAAAGAGAGAGAGAGAGAGAGAGAGAGAGAGAGAGAGAGAGAGAGAGAGAGAGAGAGAGAGAGAGAGAGAGACACAGAGATACACACACACACACACACACACACACACACACACACACATTTTGTGAATGTTCACACACATACGTGAATGCATACACACTAATACGACTCGCACGCACGCACGCACGCACACGCACACGCACACGCACGCACACACACACACACTACGCACGCACGCACGCACACACACACACACACACACACACACACACACCACACACACACACACACACACACACCTAGCCTACATACAACTCTATTTCTGTTTATCTGTCTCTGTGTCTGTTTGTCTGTCTGTCTCTCTCTCTCTCTCTCTCCTCTCTCTCTCTCTCTCTCTCTCTCTCTCTCTCTCTCTCTCCCCTCCTCTCTCTCTCTCTCTCTAAATTATTATCCTTGTAAAATAAGTATCTGAAGTCTGAAGTCTCTCCGTCTCTCTGTCTCCCTCCATGTCTCTCTCCCTCCCTCCCCACCCACACTCTCTCTATATCTATCCACACTTCTTTACAGTAAACCATGTTAAGACTATCTACATGTACATGACATATAATAAATGTGACCCAGCACCACGAAAGGGGCATTAATTCGCTGGGCTAGTTTCTCACAAGAGGCTTGCAAAGTCAAAAATCTCATTTTTTGTCAATTTTGAGTTATGGGTATTTTTGTGTTCTCTAACATCTTATCTTTCATATTTACAAAGGATAATCTTTAATATGGTCTCTAAATGGTCTTTGATTAAGTCGATGCATTTTCTTCAACTAGGCTAGAACTTTAGACTGTGTTTTCTCAAAATGGCTGATGCTCCTCACCCTACTAACTATAAATGCTCATAACTCTGGAATGGGAAAAGATACAAGAATGGTTCTTGTGTCATTAGAAAGAGAATTGTCTGAAGTCTTCAAATGTATTATTTTCTCAGAATTAGGTATTAGGTATATAGTCACTGAGGCGTCTCTGTGAAATTCGGGTTACTCCCACCTGGAGAGCGCGTCGCAGCCAGAGGCGCACCACCCTTTTTTTTTGGGGGGGCATGCGATTTTTGTGTGACTGATGAGGAAGGAAATGGGGGTGGGTGGGTAACGTTTGACCAAATGACAAGTTTTTCGTTGCCACTGGGTTTAACGTAGGGGCCTATGCTAAGTGCATGGGCACACGGGACCTCGGTTTATCGTCTCATCGGAAAGACTCCACGTTCAGACCGTAAGGCCTAGTGCAAAGTGAGAGGAAAAATCCCCTGTACCCAGGTTCGAACTCGGGTTTACTTGACACGAAGCGAACGCGCTACCACTGTGTCACTCTACACCTAATGGTCAGTTTGACACTTGTAAGTGTCCCTTTCGTGGTGCTGGGTCACGTTTAACACTTTCACCGCCAGCCCATACTTCAGCCAAAAAATACCACTGAACTTACCTAGATAGAGAAAAAAAACCTGTAATATTGCGAATTCCTCTGTGACATGTATAACATTAGACCTATCCTTACCTCCCGAAATCACGAAAATGGGGTCTTCAGATAACAGGCCCTGATTTGATGGGTTTTTTGTGACATGGGTGTCAAACCATTGTGACATTGGCGGTGATTGGGTTAATAATGTGCTGCCTCAGCGGAGATTCAGGATCTGGACAGTCGTCTGTTGCAAGAGTGCACGCCCTACGCCCATTGCAGCGAGGTGTATCACAACGCTATGGGGGTGGGCCGCCTACCTCCCCAACCCTCAGCAAACGCTTCGCCGCCCTCTGTCTGTGGGTAGAGAGAGAGAGAGGAGAGAGAGAGAGACAAGAGACGAGAGAGAGAGAGAGAGAGAGAGATGAGAGAGAGAGAGAGAGAGAGAGGAGGAGAGAGAGAGAGAGAGAGGAGAGAGGGAGGGAGGCAGAGAGAGAGGAGAGAGAGGGAGGGAGAGAGAGAGAGAGAGAGAGAGTGAGAGAGAGAGATGGACGGGGGAGGAGAGAGAGAGAGAGAGAGAGAGGGAGGGAGGGAGAGAGAGAGAGAGAGAGGAGAGGGAGGGAGAGGGAGGGAGGGAGGATGGATAGAATGAGGAGAGAGAGAGAGAGAGAGAGAGAGAGAGAGAGAGAGCTGAGTTGAGCGGAGGGAGAGGAGAGTGAGGGAAAGTCAAAGTCAAAAAAATGGTTTAATTGTTAGGCCACTGGCCCATAACAATAACAATGCAAGCAAAAACTTTAAGTAACATCTCGTGCATTCTGCCTTTCACTCAAACATTGACGTCTAACTGTTAAAGCTTTATGTAAAAACGATGCTACTTTAGAGATTAGTTGAGAATTTTCGGAAGATAAGATTAGAGTTAACTTGAATAAAGATGGACAATTATAATATTTCTTTGGTATTAATTCCATTCTAAGCTCGTTATATTTAGGACAAACAAAAAGAAAATGGACTTCGTTTTCTACTACAGTTACACAAAATGGACAAAATTTATCACCTTCATTGAATTTATATTGCAAAAAAGTGTTTTTTAATGGGTGACATACCAATTCGAAACTTAGCCAAACACCTTCGCCAAGTTATGTTCTTGATGTTGTTCAAATAGCTTTTACAAGATATTGAATTACAAAATGTTGAATATATTTCAAAGAAGTCGTGATTTTCTAAAGCAGAATGCCAATCTTGGCTGAAGGAATCAATAAGTCTCTGTTTAAACATAGAAATAAACAATTTTATTTTTCCCACTCACTGCGCTTCCCAAACAAACCCAAAACCATATCTGTATAGAACATTGCGTACACGACATGCCCATGTAACATAATTCTGCCTCTGTAAACAAAGTAACATGTTATAACTTTTCTTCAGGTATCTGTCCTCATCCATGTTCACTATTCTTAATCAGAATTTCACACATTTTGTATAGGTATTAACAAAGAGAGGGTATCTTCCTGTTTCACTATAAATCAATTGCCTTGGTGCTTTTGGGCTCACACCCATGAATCGTTTTAAAGCTGATAAATGAATACGTTCTATGTGCTGTTGGTCAGAACATAAACCCCATACTTCTGATCCATACGTTAAAATCGGCTGAATTTGACAATCAAACATTTTGAAAAATAGTTGTGGGGAATGCTCTCCTATAGACCACATCAATCTAATAATTACGGAAACGCCCTTTCTTGCCCTACCTGCCAAATCTTTTAGAGAGGGGGAGAGAGAGAGAGAGAGTGGGAGAGGAGAGAGAGAGAGAGAGAGAGAGAGAGAGAGAGAGAGAGAGAGAGAGAGAGAGAGATGAGGAGCAGAGAGAGAGATGAGAGAATGAATGAATGAATGAATGAATGAATGAATGAATGAATAACTTTTATTTTCTGAGGATAATAGAGTAAGTATAAATACTTTTTTTTTTTTCATCCAGTCCTCACAAAAACAAAAAAAGGAAAACAAAATCAAAGCAAAAGAATTCAGTAAATAAGAAAGGCATGCAAAGCAAAGAAAACGAACACACATTATCATCAAAGCAGGCACATTATCAATATAAACAGACACATAATAAATTCAGCATTATACATAAATACTTAAGAAATGGGATGTGGAGGGACCGAAAATAAGTGAGTATCTAGGAACAAAAAATGAAGAAAAGAAAAGAAAAATAAGAAGAATAGGAGGGGGAGGGGGGGTAAAGAAGAAAGGAATGAGAGGGGGGGGGGTGTAGAGAAAGAAATGGTAGAGCGAGACAGCAAAGACATAAACGGAAAGCTGAGGGAGAAGGAGTAAAGGAAGGAGAGAGAGATGGAAGGAGGACAAACAGATGAGAGAGACGAGAGAGAGAGAGAGAGAGATGAGAGGGGAGAGTGAGAGAGATGAGATGAGAGAGCTGGAGAGACGATGAGAGAGAGAGAGAGAGAAGTAGGAGAGACAGACAGGTAGGCAGACAGACGAACAGACAAAAGAGTATGGATAAAGAGAATGAGAGAGAAAGAGGAAGGGTACATGTAAGATAAAAAAAAATATATACATACTGAATTGTTTTGATAACACAATAATGGTATCAAAGTTAGTATATTCACAATGAACAACGTAGCCCCTCTCTCTCTCCTCCCCCCTCCCCCTCCTCTCTCTCTCTCTCTCTAACCCCCCAACCCCCACCCCCCACCCCCTCCCCTCTCTCTCGTTGCACACAAACATACACACAACACAGCACAAACACACACACACACACAGAGATGCGCGCACACGCACGCAAGCACAGAGCAAACACACACACACACACGCACACGTGCATTCATACAATTCATAACATCAATATTAAGGTTATTCAAAAGTGTCTCAAGAACATCCTTTGTACATGTGAAATATATTAAGCCACATTTTGTAAGCAGGGACTCCTCTGCTTATTAATAACTTCAAATATTCATCAAAATTAGATAGAAGTGACACTATTATTGGAACATGTTAATCATAATATTTTAATACATTTCAATACATTTCAGGGGTTAATGACAAGTTTTCATTGCTCATAAGATAATTAAAAAATGATGTTTTAAATCTTCCAAAATTTGGTTCAGCTTTTAAATAAATAGGAAGCTTATTCCATAACCAGCTACCAGAATATGAAAGGCTCGATTTAAAAAGTGTTATGGAGGGCAGTGGTAGTATCAATTCTATGACTGTGCCTAAACTCGTTGATTGTGAACATACCACTTATTGAAGATGGACAGTTTCCGTGTAAAATCCTATGCATTAAGATTCCTTTATTGAACAGTAGTTTGTATTTGAGCGGAAGAATATTTGAAGATGCATAGTCAGGAATAGTTAAAGTTGATTTATTTAATGTTACTGTAATGGCACGTTTATGAGCACTGACTAATGGTTTCAGTGAGTTGTCACTTGTCAAGTCCCAGAGGGTAGATGAATAGTCTATGGCAGACTGAATAAATGAATAGAAAAACATTTTCCGAGCATGAAAGTTTAGAAAGTGTTTTATTTTATTAAGCTGATAAACTTTAGAAGCAATGCTTTTTGATAGGTTATGCACATGACATGACCAATTTAAATTATGATCAATATTTACTCCTAATAGTTTATGATTTGAAACCTCTTCTAACATTTTATTATTTATGTACAAATGTGGTAAGATTGATTTAATATTTTGACGTTTTTTGTCTAGTAGCAATCAGCATAAAATTTGTTTTTTGAGGATGTAGGGCTAGGTGATTTAGATGTGTCCATCTAACAAGTAGGTTTATGTTATCTTGTAAAATGTGGCAAACTTGAAAGGGATCTTTATGACATGTATCCATGGTTGTGTCGTCTGCAAACAGTTCTGATGATGCATTTAAGTAAATAGGCAAATCATTTATATATAAAGTGAAAAATAGTGGTCCAAGTACAGACCCTTGTGGAACACCATATTTATTAGGGAGACAGTTTGACATTTTGTTATTTAGATACACTGTTTGCTGTCTGTTTTCTAAAAATGAGGAAATAAGATTTTGTGCACATGAAGATATGTTATACAAGTTTAGTTTTCTGAGGAGGAGCTTATGGTTGACAGTATCAAAAGCTTTAGCGAAGTCCACGAATAGTACGCCAGAAAACAAAGATTTATTCATGTTGGAAAGCCATCTTTCTGTGAGTTTCAATAAAGCTGTGTGGCAGGAGTGTTTTGCCCTGAAACCAGATTGACTAGGGTGAATTAGATTGTATTTGTTTAAATGTACAAGGAAACATTTATGAATATGTTTTTCTAAGGGCTTTGAAAGCACTGAGAGAATGGAAATTGGTCGGTAGTTAGAAGGGTCATCGGGATTTCCTGATTTATACAATGGTATTATTTTAGCATTTTTAAAAAAAGCAGGGAAAGTGTTCTTTGTGATGCATAGATTGTAAATATAGGTTAAGGTTTCTGAAATTACAGGTGCAGACAGTTTAAGAATGTTACTGTCTAATCCGTCAATTCCACGGGTTGAAGACTGTTTTAGATGCCTTAATTCAGCATAAACTTCATGAACACTAAGAGGTGTAATAATCAATTCGGTATTAATATTCTTTTCTCTGCAAAAACATTTTAAATGTTCTAGTTCATTGTCTTTTGATTCATCATTAGTTATTATTTTATTAACTACAGTGGCAAAGTGATTATTTAGTGAGTCCGCAGATATATTATTTATGGGATTGACTTGAGTGTATGCACTTCGGTTAGTAAGTTGATTGATGGCTTTCCATATAGACTTGCTATCCTTTTTCTGATCAACTAATGTAGCAAAATACACCTTTTTCTCTTTTCGAATGAGGGAAGTTACATAATTCCTTTGCTTCTTATAGTTCTCACGTAGCCCTTTTAATAACAAAAAATCTCTAAGGTAAATGTTCATTTGTATTTCTTTACTTAGCCAAGGGGGCTTTATACGGTATCTTACTCTTTTCGTTTGAAGAGGGGCATGCTTGTTGTAGATAGTGTAGAAAAGATTGTACCAGAATTCTATAGCCTGGTCTGGATCTGTGTATTGATAAGCATTAGATAGAAAAGAGTTTGAAAGTTCTAAAAGAAAATGAGCACTGTCAAATTTAGAGAAATTCCTATATGTGATAATTTTATGGCTTAGTTTCTGGATTCTGATTCCTTTCTTTGACCAAGTTATACAGATGGGGAAATGGTCACTACAGCCAAAAATATGAACATTCGTTTCGATAACAGTGCTGTGGTTTGTGACATAGATATGGTCAATTAATGTACTAGAAGAGTTCGTGACACGAGTTAGAGTTCTGATTAGCTGTTTTAGGCTAAATGATTCGTATGCCTGTACCCAATTATTATTTGATTTGAATAAATCTAAGTTAAAGTATCCTAAAAGTATAACATCTTTCGATTCTTCATCAACCCTCTCCATCATAGAAATGAATCTATTTGTCCAATTAGCATTTTCAGCAGGATTTCTGTATATAAAAGAAATGAGAATTGGATTAGAATTTTTCATTTTAATTTCAATCCAAACTGATTCAATGTGTTGTTGTTCTAAAATTTCCCTTCTTCTAAACTGTACTGATCGATGAATATATACCAATAGTCCAGTTTCTAGAGGACTTTGAGGATCTTTGCGGACAATATTGTAGCCTGGCATCGAAATATCTCTGTCAGAAATGTGCATGGAAAAATGTGTTTCAGAAAATCCAAAAATGTGAATTTTTTTGTTCGAGTTAGATAATATTGAAGACATTTCGGTTAATTTGTTCATTCCATGATTAATATTTAAATGGCCAATGCGAAAGCCATCTTTCGTTAGCCATGGAGTAGTAACATCTGACATATTGATGAATAATATAGCTGATTACAAATGTACATACAATTTTAAGTATAAAAACTATAATAGAACACACAAGCTACAATACACTCATCTAGCACCACGCTCACAACCATGTCAAGGTAAGACCAATATACAAAAGCAAGCACAAGGAAAGAAAAAAGAAAGAAAGAAAAAAACCTAGCAAGCTATCAAATTTGCAATAACAATGTGGCAAATTTGCAATCTCAAGGGAAAGTAATAATTACTATCATGCAAGGAAATATTCAATCAAAATCCAACAGCATCCCTTCGTTGTGATA
This sequence comes from Phymorhynchus buccinoides, assembly GCA_017654935.2. Taxonomy (NCBI): domain Eukaryota; kingdom Metazoa; phylum Mollusca; class Gastropoda; order Neogastropoda; family Raphitomidae; genus Phymorhynchus; species Phymorhynchus buccinoides. The sequence goes on along the minus strand of CM065701.1, from coordinate 8,280,309 downwards.
CAAATAGCAATGAGCTTGTCAGAACGAATATGCAAATAATATTTTGTCAATATCACATAGAAGAAAGGAAAGCGGAATCATAGCATTCATACATACTCGCACACCACACATTTCACTCACACATCCTTTGTATGATGTTCAGTAATACACAAATTAAGCTATGGGTTAGTAGAAACTTACTGATCAGGTCAATTTGGGATATTTCTTGGGAAACGTTGGTCTATATTAATGCGAGAGAGAGAGAGAGAGAGAGAGAGTGAGAGAGAGAGAGAGAGAGAGAGAGAGAGAGAGAGAGAGAGAGAGAGAGAGAGAGAAGAGAGAGAGAGAAGAGAGAGAGAGAGAGAGAGAGAGAGAATGAACGAATGAATGAATGAATAACTTTTATTTTCTGAGGATAATAGCTAAGTATATAACTTTTTTTCATCCAGTCCTCAAGAAAAAAAAAGAGAAAGGAAAAGAAAATCAAAAGCAAAGAATTCAATAAACAAGAAAGGCATGCAAAGCAAAGAAAACGAACACCATTTCAAGCAGGCAACATTATCAATATAAACAGACATAATAAATTCAGCATTATACATAAATACTTAACAAATGGGATGTGGAGGGGCCGAAAATAAATGAGCATTTAGGAACAAAACAAAACATGAAGTAAGAAAAGAAAAGAAAAGATAAGAAGAATAGGAGGGGGAGGGGGAGTAAAGAGGAAAGAAATGAGCGGAAAGGGATGCGCTTGTAAGGTCTTTCCCTATCCCTAACAACCGTCATTGAAAAGAAACCTTGCGAAGGGAAACAGCTAGTTCTCTGAGGAAAGTTAAAAGCAGTCCCAAACTCAGAATGTGGGGAATGGCTCCAACCCACCTGCGTGCGCATCTCGACCCTTCCAACGGAAGTGTCGCCATCTTAGTCCTTATTTGTGTGTAAACAAAGTGAAAATGTTATTTAAACGTGTAAAGAAAACATCCAGATGTTATAAATACAGTTTAGATAAGTTTCGAATTGGAACAGCCAAAATACGCAGCATCGATCTGGCATTTAAAAAAAAAAGGTAAGGACTAAGATGGCGTTCTCCCATAATATGGCACGCTCCTTGTGGCCGGATATGACGACACGTGGGTACCAGCCATTCGTGTGTACTGTACGTGTTGTTTTAACCCTTTCAGGGCGAACCGTCTGAACATCGTGTGTATGAGTGACTCGTTCTGCACGTGCAAGGAAGGGGACAACGAGTTGCTTCAAAAGGCCATGAAGACCATTCTAGAGGGCCACCAGGACAACTGCCAAGAAAGTGAGGGAGGCCTTTAAAGGGGCACCCTGACGGATGCGTTTTTTGCTGTTGCAAGAAACACGTGGAGGTCACCAGAGAGACAGCCTTTTCAAGGATCGGAACACTCACTTTGCTCTGGTTTCTATAGAAACCAAACCGTCAAAACGGCGATTCCTCCTTGGCGGAGTTGCCGGAGAGAGAAGCCATTTTGGACGGGATGGGTGGAGGACACTGAGAGTGGTTGAAGCTTTTTCTTCTTTGTAGTGCAGTAAAAAAAAAAGGAGCTATTTCCTTTGTTGTGAGCGAAACTCTTTTTTAGTAAACTGTATATAAAAACTATAAAAAGGCTTGTATTGTGGACATTTCGTGGAAACGATGTGGTCTAACTCAGGAGGCCATTAAAAAAGAGAAGGCATGTGACTTCTCTTTCACTAAAAGAATCTGACTTCCAGCACCTCCGCCAAGGAGGAATCGCCGATTTCACGGTTTGATTTAAGCTACCAGTGATGTCAGAAACCAGAGCAAAGTGAGTGTTGCGATCTCTGTAAATGGGTGTTTTTCCTGGTGATCTCGACGTGTTTCTTGCAAAAAAACCGTATTCGTCAGGGTGCCCCTTTAAAAAGAAACAAAAGTATTTTTACTCTTGTAACATATTCAAGATTAGAAGGCTATGTCATTCTTGAATAAATGTTGATTTGTCTGTAAACTATTCTCTCTACCAATGTTGCTGTGTCCTATGTGAGTGCGGATCACATATTGGTCACTGCAACAACCCCCTTTTGTTAGAGTGAATGCCCTTGGTGGGTGGTAAGATGCTTGAGTACTGACCAAACAAAGGATTAACTCTCGCCAATAACCCCTATTTGAGGCCACTTAATGGCTGCCTTTTGCAAGAGTGAATGCCCTTTTGGATACTGACCAACAGGGGCATTCCACTCTCTCTCTGTCAAGGGCGTCAATAATCTTGGTTGGCGTTAATAACCCTAAGATTTCTCTGCCCAATTATTTCAAGTGCCAATTTTTGTTTGATTTTCTTGACTTTATTGTTTTTATGTCAGTTGTTATTTGCCTGATGCATGGTGTGAGTGTGTGAGTGAGAGGGCCAGGTGCAAAGAAGCTATTGTAGCGTATCCTTTTTACCCTCAATAAAAAACACTCGTATTCCCTCTCTCTCTCTCTCTCTCTCTCTCTCTCTCTCTCTGATTGGGTTAGTAAGCTTAATTCAAGTGATCGCTTTAGTACTTACGATTCATTCAAGTCTCTCTTACAACCAGAATCCTATTTAGCCTGCTTAACCTTTTCGCCGCCAGCCTTTTTCCAGCTAAATATTTCCATTAAATGAACCTGGGTAGAGAATACAATCCATCTGCAATATTGGGGATTCTTCTGTGACATATATAAAAAAAGGTGTCTATCCTTACTTCCCCAAACTAAGACAATAGGGTCTTTGGATAATAGACCCCAATTTGATGCCTTTTAGTGACATAAGGTGTTAAATCACTGTGGTGCTAAAATGCGACTTTGGCGGTGAAAGGATTAACAGTTAACACGTTTAGAATACATTTGACAAGATTTCGTCTTGGCGTAAACGACCTGAACGTCAATATCAGATACCAAGAAAATGTTCAAACATGCCCATTCTGTAACCAAATTGAGAACGAACTGCAATTTTGTTTTATTGAGATGCAATGTTTATACTCCTCTCAGAGAAAAATACATATTGAAGCACAGACAGTTTTCGAATGTTGATTCTATCGAATTAAAACAACTACTTGCGAATGATAACATATATATTACTAGATATATTGCTATGTACATCTACTATGCACTGAGGAAAAGAGAAGAACTCGTGTCTCAGATATGATAAGCAACCTTTATGATTGATGCTGTTAGTATATATAAATGATAGGGGAAGACGGGGTAAAAAGCGCATGGGCGGGTAAGAAGCCCACCCCAATTATCTCATGAAATGAAGCAAAATTTCAGTCTCATTTTGCCCATGAGACGAGCGTTAATGTCTAGCATTCGTCTCATGGGCAAATTTGACTGACATTTTCTTTATTTCATTGAGATAATTGGGGTGGGCTTCTTACCCGCCCATGCGCTTTTTTTTTTACCCCGTCTTCCCCTACACCTGTTGACAATTTCTTTTATGTGTGTGCACCGCACCTCCTATGTTATAGGTCGGAGGCCTGAAGCGTTAAAATTGTGTCAATGTTCTCTACTCTCTTTTTTATTTGTCGCCCCGCTTTAGTCGTGACTCACTCGCTCTCTCTCCCTCTCTCTCTCTCACTCTCTCTCTAGTCTGATCTTAATTTAGCAGAGACATTAGAATAAACTCTCCGTTTCGAGACTTTTTCGCTCGACTCCCGGCTTCAGGCTTTCCAACCCCAAGCCATCCCCCCAGGTCCACCCATCGTTATGTGTATGGGTGTGTGTGTGTGGTGTGTGTGTGTGTGTGTGTGTGTGTGTGGTTGTGTGTGTGTGTGTGTGTGTGTGTGGTGTCTCTCTCTCTCTCTCTCTCTCCTCTCTCCTCTCTCTCTGTAATGTGGTGTGAGTGTGGTGTGTGTGTATGGTATTTTCGCGTGCGCATGTGTATGTATGTCCGCGCGCCTGCGTGTGCATGCGTTGTCTCTTCTTAAGCATAATTTTACATGAATAAAAGTTAGGCTCAGTTTCCTTTGTCTGTGCTCTTGATCCTAGTATTCCCTGTGGCAACGATCGCAATGATAGCGAGAAAAGCTCGCCACAATCCCTCGTACCCCG
>CM065701.1:8261954-8275779 GCA_017654935.2 Phymorhynchus buccinoides | reverse complement strand
CGTATCTACATCAACATCTTTTCCCCACGTGCAATATGTTACGATTTGTTTTCTCTGTGCCCTTTTTTTTCTCTCCAAGTTGTAATCACTTATTTTATTTTGATGACACGGGATATGTTTTTAGGGCAAGAAATGTTTTGTCAGTTTGGCACAACGTTTTAGCTCATCAAAGCTTTAAAACGACAAACAAACACGAAATATTGCTAGAGTACTAACAGATCTGGCGCGTTGGTTGGGTTGGGTACCTCGCGTACCCCCCACCCCCCACCTCCCCCCTTGAAATCGTAGAGATTGTAAGAGAAATCACGTCACACTTGCGTCCTTGTTTGCGTCATTCTTTGGGGTACACAACCCCCCTTGGTACGGTTTTTTTTTTTTACAGCATCTGTGTTGCTTTTTTGAATTTCTTCTATACTAATCTCAAAAGATGATTTAAACCCTTTCACCGCCAACGTCGCATTTTTGGCACCACAATGATTTAACACCATGTCTCTCTAAAAGGCATCAAATCAGGGTCTGTTTATCCACAAGACCCTTATTCTCGCTAATTTTGGGTAGGTAAGGATAGGCCTTACTTGAAATATGTCACAGAAGAATCCCCAATATTACAGACATATTTTTTCTCTATCCAGGTAAGTTTAATGGAAATATTTGTTGCTGAAAAATGGCTAGCGGCTAAAGGGTATTTGCTTCTGTCGTTTTGTTTCTATACCAGATCAAAATCCCCCTGTCCTGCTGTATCCTGGGCAGCGATGACCAGCCGGTAGACTCCGCCAACTGTCAGGACATGGTGTCCGACTACCACCAGAACGTGAGTGATAGCAAGACTGGTAAATTAATAGTGTGGATTTATAGAATGCTTGTCATGGCTTAGATTCACTGATCCGCATCATGTGGGGGAGGGAGGGGGGGGGGGAGGGAGGGGGGGGGGGAGCGATTATCCCTTGGTTTTTTTCCTGGATAGCTGTGACCCACATACAAATGCCCCCAACTTGAAATTGAGGGGGGGGAGGCTGCTTTTTTTAAAATGATGTTTCATTTACAATTTTGGGGGCATTTGTATGGGAGTAAGACCTGGTCAAAACAGGATTTATTACCAGCTGTAGGAGGGAAAGCACGTGAAATCCGTGGTTTTGACACTTGATCTGGTGCGTCTTTAAGGCAGTGTCAGACCAATTGACCGTAGGCTAGAACACCAAGGCTACTACATAAATATGTTTGTTAGGCTCTGCATAGTTATGCGGGGATTGTCTTTGGCCAATGACAAGCTCCTAGCATATCATCATCAGTTTCCAGAATCCTCCGAAGTTGGAGTGTGGCTGCCTACCTGGTGGGGTAATAAAAAAAGAACACGGTCACACACGTAATGTTCTCAGTCGTAGCTGATGTGCGCTTGTTACCATAGTGTTCAAGTGCTAATTCGGCTGTTTGGATTATCCCTGGAGTCTTTTAGACAGGGTAAGCCAACAACAACAACATAGACTGCTTGTTCTCGGAGGGGGGGGGGAGCTATTGGACCATTATTTTTTTTTGACATTTTTTTAAAACACATACATAAATGGTGTAATCGTGATGGATATATAACAAGAAATAAGTCATTTTCTGTGAATATTTCGAACAAGCTGATATTTGATACAATGGTCAATGGTGACTATACATTATTCACTGATATTGTTTCCTTTCAGGGCTGCAAAGATGAGCTGGTGGACTGGGTCAAGGACCACAGCACCATTGTCATCGGCGTGGGGGTGCGGCATTGCCGCCCTACAGGTGGGTTGTTTTCAGGGTTAGGTTTAGTTCAATTTATGTTACACTTACAGAGTCGTCTCTGTGAAATTCGGGTTGCTCCCCACCTGGAGAGCGCGTCGTAGCTGCCCCTGCAGGTGGGGTGTTTTCAGGGTTAGGTTAGGTTAGGTACTTTATATTCACAGAGGCGTCTCTTGTGAAATTCGGGTTGCTCCCACCTGGAGAGCGCGTCGCAAAACATTTTACATGCGATTTTTGTGTGACTGATGAGGAAGGAAGGGAGGGGGGTAAATTTTGACCAAATGACAACTTTTTTGTTGCCACGGGGTTTAACGTGTGCTAAGTGCATGAGCACACGGGACCTGGGTTTATCGTCTCGTCCGAAATATTCCACGTTCAGACCGTTAGGCCTAGTTCAAAGTGAGAGGAAAATTCCCCTGTATCCAGGTTCGAACTCGGTTTTACTTGACACCGAGGCGAACGCGCTACCACTGTGTCACTCTACACTGTTGCTTGTGACTCATCATCATTATCGCCATTGCAACTTATCCTTACTTGTCACAAACCAGTATCCAGCATTCCTAGGGCTATGAACATCAAAGTGTGTAGATTGGCACAGTGGTATCGCGTTCGCTCTCGTTTACAAGTAGACCCGAGTTCGAACATGGGTACAGGGGATTTTTTCCCTCTCACTTTGCACTAGGCCTTGACGGTCTGTATGTGGAGTCTTTCGGATGAGACGATTAAACCGAGGTCCCGTGTGCCCATGCACTTTAGCACACGCTAAACCCAGTGGCAAAAAAAAGTTGTCATTTGGTCCCAAAATTTACCCACCCACCCTTTCCTTCCTCATCTGTCAAACAAAAATCGCATGCAAAAAAAATGGTGATGACAATGGTGCTGTGGTCCTTGACCCAGTCCACTAGCTCATCTTTGCAGCCCTGAAAGGAAACAATATCAGATGAATAATATATATTCACCATTTGACCATTGTTACCAAATATCAGCCTCTCGCTTGCGACGCGCTCCCCAGATGGGAGCAACCCCGAATTTCACAGAGACGCCTCTGTGACTATAAAGTACCTAATTCCTAAGGCCGGGTTCACATCAGACGGGGGGGGGGGGGGGGGGGGGGGTCTTTTGTACAAATAGTTTCCCCACCTTCTGGAAAGTTTTTGTGCTACTGTATTTGAAAGGCCAACAAGGCTTATCTTTTCTTTTATTTTTTTAAGTACTTTAACCCTTTCAATGCGAGAGAAACATTGAGAAATCATCGAGTTTCTTATTATAAAATTTAAAAGAGACCTGTTAGACTCAATCTGAGAAAATGGTCTTGAGATATATCTTTCCTGACTTGTCCCAAACCAATAACCATAATTCCAGGGCTATGACGTCAAAAGTTATAACATCATCAGTGACATCACCAACTCCTCTCGCGGCAATCAAAAGTTATAACATCATCAGTGACATGGTAGACTTGGGGCTAGGCAGGGAAGGGGTTATTAACCCTTTTGCTGTATAAAATAAGTATGGTAATTAATGGACGGTTTGATTAAATAACTGATTTGTTTTAAGTGGTAGATTGCTTGCAGATTTACAATTGTTGTGTGGTTTCTGTTTCAGATTTTCGGGCTGATTTTTGCCGTCTGCTTGTGCCGCAGCCTGAACAAGGATTCCTACTAATCACCACACCGCATCACACTGCATCACACCACACTATGCCACACGTCACCACACTACACCACGCCGCACATCACACAACACTATACCACAGTATACCACACCGCACCACACCATACCACACCAAACCATAACGCTCCATACCACAACGCTCCATACCACAATATACCACAACACACCACATCACACCATTCCACACCAAACCACAACGCTCCATACCACAACACACTGCACCACATCAAACCAAATCACGCCATACCACACCACATCATACCATACCACACCCTACCACACCTCACCACACCACACCATACCATACCACACTACACCAACCCAAACCAAACCAAACCACACCACCCCCAAACCAAACCACCCCCAAACCAAACCATACCACATCAAACCACACCAAACCACCACACACCAAGCCACACTTCACTATGTTTCATAGCACTCTATAACCTGTGCACACACACACACACACACACACACCACACACACACACACACACACACAAAACTAACTTTTTCTTCAGTCGTGCTCTCCTCTCGCGGCAACCAATCGTATATCCCATCCGCTTATTTCTTACTTTCTTTTACTTTGCTTGGGGATTGCGGATGGGGGTTTCCGTTACGGAAGTTGAGTATAAATGTGTGTGGAAAATGTTGTTTTCCCCTTTCTCAGAGCTATCCCTGTTATTTCGATTGTTAAACTTTTGCCATGAAACTATTACTGTTGTAAAGAGGGTAAAATGTCGGTTAAATATTTTTGAAAAAAGGATGTTTACAAAAATGAAGGATCTGATATTTTTTCTTTTTGAAGAGAGGCTATCTTTATATATCATTCTTAAATTAGAAAAGTTGTGGGGATTTAGTTTTTCATCTCCCGGCCCAGAGCAGCCTTTGTTATTTTGTGACTGTTTAGGTCTTGCCTTGAAATTTGTATTGGTCTTTGAAGGCTGTGAAATTATATTGTTTTCTTTTTTCAGAACTGTTCTTCTTATCTTGGCTATTTAGGTATCTTGCCTTATAACCTAACAAAAAATTGTTTGGCTGTTCTTTGAATTTCATATAAATATTTTCGAGAACATAATTTTTTTTAATAAATTTCAAAAGTGAATAATCTATTACGGGATATCAATATCTAAATATCATAACTTTTTTCATTGTTATATTTTGGGATCCTCTCTCTTTTGTGAATAATTAGATTATTGCTACAGCTGTTTTATATTGCTATGCTAGTGGGATTGAAAGGAGACGTTAGGCTTTGTTTTTTGTTTTGTTTTTTTGTTTGCTGTTTTGGGGGGAGGGGTACATTATGGACAAGAAAGAAGTGATCTCCTTGAAATTCAGACTATTGAATTGCTTGCAAGCGTGGGGAAATCTGCGTGCAATTCTTAAGCATTTCCACCATGTTTTATTTCATACTTTTATCTATTATTAGTTTTATGGTGAGTTGCGAACGAACGAAATTTAGGGCTTTACGTCCTCTCGACCTGGGAAGGCACATATGGGACATTTAGTTTTATGGTGAGTTGAGCTATTATTTTTCTTTTTATATTTAAAGACTTCGCTGCATATCAGAATGCACCAATGTTGCTTTCTGTGTTAGGCTTTTTGTATAATCATGATTTTTGTCATAACTTACCAACTTATAACTTACCAAAACGGTCAAATTTTGTAGGAAAAATTAGTCTCTTTTGTTAGATTGTTTGATCTTATAAAATAAAAGACTAGTGTGTTAGTTTGACTGTAAATGACGTACATGAACAACACTTTATCAAGTGGAAAAGAATGTGTCTTATATTAGTGTCTCCTTCTGTATTCGCTTAGTCTCATTACTAATCAGTTAATACCATGTGTATAGAAATGTTATAGTGTGTACCACAATGATCACACATTTGCATTTTACCATTTTTGGAATTTAAAATAATTATTGATCGTTAAGTGTCAAGTTTCTTGTGCAATCATCATGGCTGTACATTGCAAATGCTTTCTTCTCCAATGGATGCGGGTTTTTTTCTAATTAGACTTTTTAAATATGTTAAATGTGTTTGCGGATACTACTGTTTGATCTTTATTCTTACCTTTACATGACTTTACATGACTTTACCTTATTAGTAAGTAAGTCCTACTTGTCATGTTTCCCCTTCAGCATTAAAGGGGTTATGTGGTTTAATGTTTTTTTCAAACGGTTCATAATCGTGGAAAATGATCTCTAGTCCATGCTTTACATAACAGATCCTATTTTTTGGGAGATCTAAAGTTGTTTTTGTCCCTCACTGTCTACTAGCCATAGCGTGGCCAATCCACAAGAAATACAGCTGTTGCTTTCATTATTAACTGCTGAGTAGAGTTGTTTTTAGTCTCTCACTGTCTGTTAGCCATAGCGTGGCCAATCCACAAGAAATACAGCTGTTGCTTTCATTATTAACTGCTGAGTAGAGTTGTTTTTAGTCTCTCACTGTCTATTAGCCATAGCGTGGCCAATCCACAAGAAATACAGCTGTTGCTTTCATTATTAACTGCTGAGTAGAGTTGTTTTTAGTCTCTCACTGTCTATTAGCCATAGCGTGGCCAATCCACAAGAAATACAGCTGTTGCTTTCATTATTAACTGCTGAGTACAGTTGTTTTTAGTCTAGTTAAGACGATATTTTGTGCAACTGTAAGGATGTTTTTCATTTTCCATCAGAAATATAGTTATGATCATTTTGAAACCTATTACTACTTGGTTTGATGGTTTAGTATTCCTTAATAAAGTCGGGTGCATTATTTCAGAATACGCTGTGGGATGTTCTTAATTTGTTATTTGAACATGCATTCTAGCACAAAGATGTTTTGTAGTAAATTATACCATTCGTAAACTGTGAAAAGGGTGATGTTTAAATAGCTGGGAAGAAAATACTCTGATTTTGAAAATGTACTGTTGTGCAAGGGTGGCATTATATTTACAAAATATACCCTGCATTATTAATTTCCTTTTTCTTTTATATCATAAGAGAAAGAGAAAGAACTGGACAAAGTAAACATTTATTAGTGAATGCAAGATCAACAACTTTGTAAAGATCATGAGAAGGAATTGTGACTTGGGATATGACAATATAATTTTAATAGTAAACATTTCACTTCAGTCTATTAGAAAATAAACAACTGAAGTTATTGGCTATGTGCGGTGATTTATTTGTTTCTTTATTAAAATTATAATATTATAGTAGCTTTGATTTTTGTCCATACATATCATCGCAGTGAATGGATGGACCAATCAAAAGTCAGATGAATCGCTACAAGATCAAACCGTCCATCATTGCTGCTGACAATATCTAGTCAGGGTTTTTAACAGTTTGTGTTTTACAATGAGACATTCCACGCTGGCTTCTGTAAAGCATCTGATATAACAGACTGCATTTTGATGTACAGTATACATTTGTTTCTCCCGTCATGGGCTTTTGCTGATCAATACTGAATTGATGCTTCTAGTACCCCTATACTTGCTTCTTTCTCTTTTACTTACAACCAAAAATATCTTACCATGCAATGGAGTTCCTCGCTGAAGTGTACTCTTTTCTGTGTTTATGTATTTCACGGGATGTATATTACCAGCATTGTGTGTATTTAATTTAATAAACCGTTCATTATTTTGTACTAAATCAATAACTGTATTTTGCGTTTTTGATAATTACATGTTGTTGGTTGTTTTTTTGGCCTAGCAGTTGGGTTTGATTACTGTTTATTTTAACATCATTTTGTTTGGTTGGATTTGTATTGGAAAAAGAATGTCTTAGATTTTATTATTTTTATTTATACTTCTTTTCTTATTTCATAATTGACTAGGATACGATCAAAATTGCGTTTGTAAGCACAAAGCAGAACATTTTTTCACGCTGTTAAATGTGCTGAAAAATTAAAAGTTGGTAAAGCAACAAAATTATCATTAATTATTTAGAATAAGGGAAACACACATTCAGTCGATGGTAAAGATCTAAAAGTAGTGTATTATGCTGTTGTGACAGACATGTTGGTGTATTTTTAATTTGTGCCCAGTCAAACCAATGTTAGATGAGAAGAGATATGCCTTAGGAAAGCTTTACTGTGGTTCCTTTTCATTTCTGTACGAAATGGTTCTTGGATACATTGCTGCTTATGGTCATAAAACTGGTCACAGAATTATACCAAAAATATATTATCACTGATCTACCTACCATCTCCACCCCCACCCCCCACCCCCGCTTGTGAAAAGAGATCATATTACATTTGAGATCTGCTTAGTAACCCCTCCTCTCTCTCTCTCTCTCTCTCTCTCTCTCTCTCTCTCTCTCTCTCTCTCTCTCTCTCTCTCTCTCTCTCTCTCTCTCTCTCTCTCTCTCTCTCTCTCTCTCTCTCTCTCGTCTTTTTCCGTTATAACTTAAATTTCTATGTTTGATATGGAATCAATATTCTTGTTGTGTAATATTCCATTATTAAGATTCTACAGAATAATACATTATTTATTCTTTTATGTATTATCTTTATCAAAGTTGTTGGGTTTTCTTTTTAATGAAGATTGTCTCCATTTGTGTTGGTACTTTTTAATGTCTGTAAGTTGTCTGATCAAACTCATGCTGTGAAAACTGCGTTGTATTTCATATTGTGAACTACCACCATTGAACCATATTGACGGTTGTATGATCCGAATGTAATACACTTTTATTGATGGAATTTGTTTGTGCTTATTAAATTTGTTTTAAACGATATTTGTGTTCAGGGCCGAAACGCTTGATTGGGGGCTTCTTCTCTGAAGACCTTCTCTTGTCCGGCTCTCCGTAGAGTTTCTTTTCACTTTTATATCATTCCCCTGAAGATGGAGTGTGGCTGCCCACGTGGCGGGGTAATCAAAAACGGTCACACACATACTGTTCTCATCTGTAGCTGATGCATTTGTAACCACAGTGTTCAAGTGCTTCGATCGGCTGTTGGGATTATCCCTGGAGTCTTTTAGCCAGGGTACATCAGCAACTTTCATGTCAGTGTACTTGCTGTATTTCTCTTTCTCTTTTTGTTTGTCTGTCTGCTGTTGCTGTTACTCTCTCTCTCTCTCTCTCTCTCTCTCTCTCTCTTTGTCTCTCTCTCTCTCTCTCTCTCTCTCTCTCTCTCTTTGTCTCTCTCTCTCTCTCTCTCTCTCTCTCTCTTTGTCTCTCTCTCTCTCTCTCTCTCTCTCTCTCTCTCTCTCTCTCTCTCTCTGTCTCTCTCTCTCCCCCCCTCTCTCTCTCTCTCTCTCTGTTTTCTCTCTGTCTCTCTCTCTCCCTCTCTCTCTTTCTGTCTCTCTCTCTTTCTCTCTCTCTCTCTCTGTCTCTCTGTCTGTGTGTCTACCTCTCTCCCTCTCTCTCCCCCCCCTTCTCTCTCTCTCTCTCTCTCTCTTTCTCTCTCTCTCTCTCTCTGTCTGTGTGTCTCTCTCTCTCCCTCTCCCTCTCTCTCCCTCTCTCTCCCTCTCTCTCTCCCTATCTCTCTCTCTCTCTCCCTCCCCCCTCTCTCTCTCTCTCTGTTTTCCCTCTCACTCCTTCCACCCCCTACCATTTCTCTCTATCTCCCCCATATTAGTGTGTGTGAGTCATGCACTGTGCAATCCAGTAATCATATAACCATTTATGTTCAGGTATTGTTGTTCAGTTTATTTATCTTGATACACTCTTGGATATGGGTAAAACACAAAATGAAGCGACGTACACATGAACCTCAAATTTGTTTTCCACCCCATACACAGAATCTTTAGAGTACTTTTCTTAAATAACATATTTATGTTTTTGCCTTTCATCCTATTTATTGAATGAGACACACCCTTCGCTACACTCTCCGCCCATGAACCCCATGGAATTCACAGCGTGCAGTCTCTGGGAAGGCTAAGGCACCTCGCAAGAGGAGATCCTGCACTGCGGCTGAATCATTCTGAGGATGTATAATACAATCTATCCTGAATATCATACATGGGTGCTCCTGAGAAATCAAGTGGCCACCCAGGCCCCGGCGGAGTGCAGGACAGCGTCCTTCCTGGGGGTTTCAGGGGGCAATGTCCCCTGGAAGCTGAAGGGAAACAATAGTTTCCAATGTAATTGACAAGCTCTCGTTGCACTTTCACTTCTGGTTAAACTTCATGACCTCTATAACCAGCAAAATGTATCTTCTCAAATTATCATAATCCGGGGATGCCGGCTCCAGGCAAGAAAAAAAATCCTGAACTTCAGGACATCCTGGACCCAAACACCTGGAACTTCAGGACATCCTGAAAGCAGGCGCATCCATGTATCATAATTTTATAATGCAGAATGTCCCACTTGTCTCCATCGCCACTTTCCACCCTTTAACGATCCATGCTCCTCACTTGCTGACACGAGTAATCGCTTATTTTGTTAAACTTCATTCCCGAAAGTGGGGTGAAACACTTTCGACGTGCTACTGGGTGGCAGACAGCAGCAGGGCAGCGCAGTCATCCTTCCCTCACCATGGGTGTTGGTTGACTTGGCATGCGGGACGGGGCGACACACCTGGATCGCCGCTGTAGTGCTTGCCTTGAGCCAACAAGACGCTGATGCCCAGCAGGTGCCAGATGCAAGTTTCCCCAGGCTGGGTAAAGTGGGTTGTGGGTCGCCCACTTATCTACTGGGGGGGGGGGTCTATTCGACTCGATTGTGTCTCTCCCGCCCGTGTGTCGACGACGTCATCACCTAGGTATGAAGAAGGCTGCCCGGCACGGCCCGGACTGAAACCATATGTCCCGATGCATTCAGGGCCGGCCTAGGTGGCATTTACATCAGCCACCAGGCCTCCGTCTGTTGATTTCCCAGTGGACCAGTGTATATAGTTTTAACCTCAAGTTTTAGGGATGATCCCAAATTATTATTCAAGGTGTTTGTTTAACCCTTTCTCCGCCAATGTCGCATTTTTGCACCACAGTGATTGAACACACATGTCATTAAAATTCTTGAAATGAGGGTCTGTTATCCAATTATCTTGGGTTCTTAATTTTGAGAGGTAAAGATAGGCCTTATTTCAAATATATCACAGAAAAATCCCAAATATATCAGACAAAAATATTTTCTCTATTCATTAATTTTAATGCAAAAGTTTGGCTAAAAAATGGCTGCCGGCATTGAGAGCACACGCCGCCTGTCAGTCGCGTACCAAGTTAGACATTAAACGCCGCGAAGAACCAGTCCAGTAATAGGAAGAAGAAGAAGAAGAAGAAGAAGAAGAAGAAGACGACTTTGCGAGGGGAGGTGAACGACCAAAGCAGCGGCAAGCAATGTGGGCGCAGAGATCGACAACCTACGACTGTCTCACAATGCTCCACCATCTCAATAATACTGTCAGTATTATTAACGCACACTCAAATATAAGTCAAGATTTCAAGATTACCTTTTACAGGCGCATGAAGTGTTGGGAACGGGAAGGGACCCCAAAATATGTGAAAGCTTGGGGTGAATTGGTGTGTGGGGGTTGGGGGTTGGGGGGGGGGGGGGCATGAGGTGGTGGTGAATACATGAATGCGAGGATAGAAATGGTGGGAAAGAGGGCAGTTCTTAATGTTTTGATAGTCGCTTGTATCGACCCTAACTATGTCCAACTTCTTGCGAAGCATGATTTGTTATCCATTTTTTCCTTAGTTTTGTTTCCACACTTGCATGCAAATGTGTTTCCTTGCTTGTATTGTGCTTGTACGAGACCACACTGTAATTTCACCTAACGTGATAATAAAGTATTTTTGACTACTTGACTTGACTTTGTCAGCTTCATCCCCAAGCCACACAATATACTACAGACCAGCTCGAGGGGGGAATTAAGCGCTATGGGAAACAACCCAAAAACTGCATACTCACACCACAGGGTTGATTTGATATAAACAGTTTCTCCCTGTGACGTAAGTGTCCCGCGCGACCCGCTTTCTTTATTCCTTATCTACACCCCCCCCCCCCCCTTCTCCCCTCCCCACCCCCTCTCCTTTTCATTTCTCGACCAACCGCCACGTTAATTGCCCGGCTACTTCAAAACGAACGCCGACTAAGGCAATTATCCCTTTTGAACCACGGTTATCTCCCTTTGTAAGACACCGCGTCCTTACCCGTGACAACCGAGGTTATCTCCCTTTGAAGAAGGTTTTGCTTTTCCGAGCACGAGAAGGATTTTGAATGTCGGCACGTGATAAGGATGTAATAGGCGCGTGATTGTTCGGTACATTTAGAACAGCATCTTGTGACGTGTGGACTGTAATACACCAATAGCAGGCTTTCATTGTTTGAAAGTGAAGGCTATAATTGGAGTGGTGAGAAAAAGTTGTCACACAAGATGCTGAAACGTAGCTAGAGCAACACTCACAACCAGTCATCAATAAGCCCACTAGTAAGTATTATTGATGGCAGGTGATTGAGATCTGGTTTGTTTGACTCTAGTTTTGATCTAGATCCTATGTTCAATGATGAATAAGGAGTAGATAGATATGTTATAGAAAAGAAGTGGTAAACATTCTATTCTATTTATGTGCACTGATTATTTGTGTGTGTGTGTTTTTGACTTGAACACTTTTGGTACCAGAACCGGAGTTTATGCCTACTAACCCTTTTGTCTATTTTTAGTAGGAAACCTATGGGCCGCAATCTTGCACTATTTTTAGTAGGAAACCTATGGGCCGCAATCTTGCACTTTATGATACCATTCCTTTCCAGGTGTTGGATGGAGAGTGATGTTGTCTTGATCACCTTTTATGTTTTACTGATCTCAGTTTGTTAACTGAAATTCAGTTTATTTATTAACTACATGTAGTGCTATTGTACAAGGGAAGCCTTCAAGCCGGTTGGGATTCACTAATTCCCTGCCGACTGAAGCCCCTTGTCTCTAAGCCATAGAGATCTACATCCACCTTCTCCTGTGATTATCAGCAGGGCATCGTGGGCCGGAAGATCATCCCGGACTCCACCAAGCACCAAGACGGGTCCGTCGCCAAGACAACCTGCACCCAGAATCCGCGAGGAGACCACGCCTGAACCGTGCCATCCCGCGAAGCCGTAATCGGAACGACTGGGAGCTACTCTCACCTGACGAGCAAGCCCAGAACTTCAAACAGCTAAGTCCACCTGACTGCGCCAATCATTTGAACTTTCCTACGGACACCGAAGATAATTAGTAACCCTTCCGGCATGGGGCGAACCTTATAGAAAGACAAAAGTCTTGTGAATCCTTTCGGATTTCATTGTGTTTTTATCCATATTTTGTTTTGGCGCCATTGAGCTGCTTTATTATTATTGTTGCATAATCTTATGCAGATTTTGGGAGTAAATAAAATACAAGTGTCAAATAATCCTGAACCCTTTGGTCAGACTGATGAGAGTGGGAGTCTTGTAATTTCATGTAAAACCCTACTTCTCTCTGTCTGCCATTTAGAGCAATTCAACCACTTGTATTTCTTACAACCATCTGACGAGCCAGAACCCGGGCACAAATATAAATTTATTAGATGAAAAGGGGCCGGGAAAGTTGCTCATCTCCCATACCCTAGAGAAGTGGGCTAAAGGCAAATTTTCTAAAGTCTTCCCTAGGGACTTAGCCTTTTGACCCATTACCTCGTCACACTCCCCTTGAGGTAATTGATTCATGTCGTTTTTTTGTGAACACTTAAAAGCAAAGCAGTAAATAAGTTCGTATATTTGAATTATATTTACTTTAGACTTTCTTGTAGTTTAAAATTCCTGGTGCATGCTATTTTATCAAAATGAACTCAAGAGAGTTTTGAATATTTCAACAGTTCTCTTAAATAATCAGCAAGGGTTTAAACACGAAAACACGTAAAGGACAATGTGTCCGAAAGACCCTAAGATGATCCTTCAAGTTTATGGGAGTTATTAATAACAACCTTTAAAAATTGAAAACTTCAGTCAAATTTGCCCATGAGACGAATGCTAAACATTAACGCTCGTCTCATGGGCAAATTGAGACTGAAATTTGCTTCATTTCATGAGATAATTGGGGTGGGCTTCTTACCCGCCCATGCGCTTTTTACCCCGTCTTCCCCTAACATTTTTCACAGACGGAAAAGCAGGCAAACCATCAAAAAGAAACGCGCAGCCTCCTTGGTAAGATAATATTGTTTATAAAAACAACAACAACAACAAAGACACCAACAAAAGACAGCAATCTTGGCGGAGCTAATTTATGTAGCCACTACTGTTACCTTTAATATTATTTTTTTCAAATGTTATTACTTGGACTACGCACTGCAAGCAGTCTAGCGTAGCATCCGTGTCAAATGCAACGCGCCAAACGAAAACAGCCAACCACAAGCTTAGTTTTGATCACGTGATGTTTGCAACAATTACCAGACGATATAAGATGGCCGTTTCTGATAACCTCAAACCTAGCCGATGTGCGTATCACCAGAGG
>CM065701.1:8249454-8254454 GCA_017654935.2 Phymorhynchus buccinoides | reverse complement strand
TTCTGATGCGTTCTTTTTTTCCTTACCTATTTTAACTAAGTCCGGACGAATTACGCAGTGATGCAGTACGCGAATACCCAGCTAAAGTCGGCCAGTCACAAGAGAGAGAAAGAAAGAGAGAAAGAAAGAGAGAAAAAGAGAAAGAGAGAGAGATTTGATTGATTGAAAAATTGTTCAAAATAAACTATTAGAGATAGATGAACTCTGTTTTTTGACTGTTAATCTGTTGTCTCTGGCCTTTCTGAAAATATGAATAAGTCAAAAGTGATCATTTACGACATTAGCCTGGTTTTCCTGTGCTGCATCACGGACTCATCATACTCGGAACAGGAGAACGCCGGTCACCTAATGCCCCACATGGCCGAAAGGCCGAAGAGGGCGTAAAGCCTCATTTCGCGAACGCCAGTCAAGCCCTACTGCGAGTATTCTCAGAATAGCGATTTTGTTTTAGTCTAAAACCTGTCTAAATCCATGGTTTTTCCCCCAATCCAAACCATGTGTTTTGAGTTAAATAATACTTCATCACTGCTCCAGCTTACGTTGTACTTATTTTGGGTACTTCTATCTTATTTTGTAACGCTAAAAATGTACAAAAAAAACATCGGCCCTAGACAAGCCTCAGAAAATACTCCAATACATTTTTATCTTTAACAGTGATAGTAATAAGGAGACTACTGATTCTGATTTTAATGCAAGTGGCCACGATCTCAAAGCGAAAAAGAAACTCGGATCAACCAGTAATGTTGCTACAAACCGAAACATTGACAGTGTGAGTGTTGTTGCGCTCCTTATGTGTTATAACAAAAACATTCTAGGCAGCCCCAGGGCAGAAATGGAGCTTACCTAAGGCAGTGAAGTCCTAAAAGGGGTTAATGTCAGTTGCTCACGTGCGTTAGCACAAGCAGGCACACGAGAGAGAGCGCTCGCACGCGCGCAGAGAGAGAGAGAGAGAGAGAGAGAGAGAGAGAGAGAGAGAGAGAGAGAGAGAGAGAGAGAGAGAGAGAGACAGAGAGACAGACAGACAGACAGACAGACAGAGAGAGAGAGAGGGAGAGAGGGAGAGAGGGAGAGATAGAGAGAGGGCAGGGTTGTACGTCTTAGGACACGTACACAAGTACATTCGGATTTTCCGCGCGGAAATAATCAATAAGTAAAAAACAAAGAAGGAAAACAATAAGCGCACGTGTCCGTATTTCCCCTAATCCGTATATGTTTTTCCTTCTTTCTTTTACTTATTGATTATTTCCGCGCGGAAAATCCGGATGTAGGCCTACTGTGTACGTGCGCTAAGTGCCATTGCTAGATAAGAGGGGAAAAGAAAGAAAACAACACATTTAAAGAACAAGACTCCAGGACCAACGGTGTGGAAGTTATGACCCCTCAAAGATTTTCGGTTTTCAAGGGTCGTACGCCAAGGTCAAGGTCACGACGGCAATACTTTATGCGCGGATGCCTTCCTCTCATGGTGACACACCACCACACAAAATTTGAAGCGATTTCTGTTCTCGGGAGATATCCTTGGGACAGACAGAAAAAAAAAGAGAAAAAAAAAGAACAAGTGCAACACCGAGCGGCTACAACAAAGTCCCCTCGCAGCATCGCCCAGCTACTCCGAAATCGGAATGTGTCGGCTGTACACATACATAAAAACGCATCAAAACAGCACGTAACTACATAAAAACGCATCAAAACAGCACGTAACTGAATAGTTTTTTATATATAGCCTTGGGGTTCGGACCCGTGATTTGAGCGCGCGCGATCATGCGCACACGCGCGCACAGAACAATTCATGACAACTGTGTTATAGACCATTCATCAAGAAATTTTGTGAAAAACACTGCATTAAAATACATGCAAAACTTCGCGAGATATTAGCGATTATGTGTTTCGGGGTTTGAACCCCATAACTGACGCGACCTTGACCTTAATGTAAAACTAAATACATCAGTGGATAGCTTGCATCTTGGCAAACTAGTATGCCAAATTTGATGATGATAGACTGACTAGTTTTTGAGAAAAACGGACGAATAGCCGGACGGACGGAGGCACGCCGGACGGACGGGTGGACACCGGACGGACGGACCAGACAAAAACAATAGCTCCCCGAACCTTCGGCTCGGGGACTAAAAAGAAACATACACGAACGAAAACATACTCCTTTGCGATCGTAGATCGGCAAAGGACAAAAAGAAAAGATATGCATGATGAGGATCTTCATTCAAATCAGATACCTTAGTTTTACTCTGATCCTCGCAGCTGCCTTCAAGCAAAAACTCTTTTCATTGCTTTGAAAGAAGAATCCATTTTGAAATGACATATTAAGGTATTTTAAAGACACACTGACCCACCACGATTAAATCCCTTGTTTTTTTCTAGGTAGCTGTGACCCACATACAAATGTCCCCAACTTCAAATTGAGGCTGCTCTTTAAAAGATGTTTCGTTTTGAATTAGGGGGCATTTGTATGGGAGTCAAACCAGGTCGAAACAAGATTTCATTCGTGATTTTGATACGTGATCTGGTGGGTCTTTAAAGAGACACTTGTTTTTTGTGAGTAGCTGTAACCCCCACAAACAAAATGTCCCCAATGATGTTTCGTTTTGAATTTGGGGGCATTTGTATGGGAGTCAAACCTGGTCAAAAGAAGATTTCTTACCAGCTATAAGAGGGAAAACAACGTGAGACCCGTGATCTTGACACGTGATCTCGTGGGTCTTTAAACCATCTTCATTGATGTTCAAAGCACAAGGATATTTATATTAGTCGGAGCAGCCAAGCCCTTCTGTTTCAGAGGTCGAAATGTTAAAAGACCCACACCAGATCACGTGTCAAAATCACGGGTTTCACGTGTTTTCCCTCTTATAACTGGAAAGAAATCTTGTTTTGACCAGATCCCATATAAATGGCCCCAAATTCAAACCGAAAACATCATTTTAAAGAGCAGCCTCAATTTGAAGTTGAGGACATCTGTATGTGTGTCACAGCTACCCAGAAAAAAACCCGAGGGGACTGAATCGTGGTGGGTCAGTGGGTCTTTCAAGACTATGAGTGTAAAAAGGCCGCTACACTGCATACGATTCGATTCCAAATGCGATCCGATTGTGAGGCGTGATTCTCGCGCAATTCTACTGTCTAAAATGAATCGAATGAAATCTTACTAGTTATGCTCACTATATTATTTTGTAGTACCCCGTACACAAATCCGAAGAAATATCTGTATTTTTGTAGTATCATACATTTTATGTGATTTGTGTCTTGGGGTCTATTTAATTAACCCTTTCATCGCCACCGTCGCCTCTTGGCACCACAATGATTTAACACCCATGTCACTGAAAGGCATCAAATGAGGGTCTGGTATCCAGTGACCTTACGTTCTTCATTTTGGGAGGTAAGGATAGACCCTATTCTATACATGTCACAGAGGAATCCCCAGTATTCCAGACGAAATCTTTTCTCTACCCGGGTAAGTTTAATGGTAAATTTTGGCTGAGGAATGGCTAGCGTTGAAAGGGTAAAATTAAGTAAAATGAGCAACAATAGTTGAAATATTTGTTTAGACAGAAGTGTTTCTTGTGAATCACGACTCACAATCGGATCGCGCTGGGATTGAATCGCGCGTGCAAGTGTAGCGGACACTCTAGACTAAGCGTGTAAAGGGCCAGCCACACGTCCACTAAAATCGTACGGCTGTACGATACGATTCGATCACGTGGTCTCCAAGAACGAAAATGGGATTCGCGCTTCGAGATCATGCGATCGAATCGTATCGCACAGTCGCGTCATTTTAGCTGACGTGTGGCTGGCCCTTAACTCGAGTTTCCTAGAAATCAAACCGTCAAAACGGCGATTCCTCCTTGGCGGAGATGCTGGAGAGAGAAGCCATTTTGGACGGGGTTTGTGGAGGACAAGTCCATTGTGGTTGAAGCTTTTTCTTTTTTGCAGTGCAGTTGAAAAACACAAATTGGAGCTATTTCCTTTGTTGTGAGCGAAATTCCTTTAGAGAAACTGTATAAAATAAAAATTAAAATAAAATAATAAATGTTTGTATTGCGAAAACTTCGTGCAAACGATTTGGTCTAAACTCAGGCGGCCATTAGAAAAGAGACGAAATAATTTCACTTCAAGTACCTTCGCCAAGGAGGAATCGCCGATTTGACGGTTTAATTTCTAAGAAACCAGAGCAAAGTGAGTGTTCCGATCCTTGAAAAGGCTGTCTTTCTGGTGATCTCGACGTGTTTCTTGCAAAACCTCATCCGTCAGGGTGCCCCTTACACTCCCACCAGGCTCCTTCGTTTCTCCAAACAAAGAAGCTGGTGAGGTCAAATGATGGTATCTCTCTCTTCATCACACATTCCATCACACATTCCTGTTACTGACCGAGTTTTAAGGGAGAGTTCATGGGGCAATGTGTGACCGGCTCACATTCGTTAACTGGCATGGATGACTACACTGAACAAAAGGAAACAGGTATTTAAAGGGCACCCTGACGGATGAGTTTTTTTTGTTTTTGTTGTTGCAAGAAACCCGTCGATATCAACAGAAAGACAGCCTTTTCAAGAATCGGAACACTCACTTTGATCTGATTTGCCGGAAAATTAAAAAAAAAATCCTTCGTGAAATATGCATCATAAAACCAATACAAAAATAAGAAAATAGATAAATAAAAGATATACACATAACACAGAAAATAAATAATAAAATATATGATAAAAAGAAAAAAAGAAGAAAAAAAATCACATTCAGAATATGAAAGAGACATGAAGATGATGGGGAATACAAAAGATATGAAATGAATCAATGACTAATTACAGTGGTTACAAAGCATATGTCGACAGAAGGGAACTCCTCTACTGATACACTTTAAATACCTACCTGCACCTACATGTATAGGGGAAGATGGGGTAAAAAGCGCATGGGCGGGTAAGAAGCCCACCCCAATTATCTCATGAAATGAAGCAAATTTCAGTCTCATTTTGCCCATGAGACGAGCGTTAATGTCT
>CM065701.1:8186954-8234454 GCA_017654935.2 Phymorhynchus buccinoides | reverse complement strand
AGCAATTCCCCCCAACTTCAAATCGAGGCTTCTCTTTAAAGTGATGTTTCGTTTTGAATTTGGGGGCATTTGTATGAAAGTCAAGCCTGGTAAAAATGCAAAACCCCACTAAGATTTCTTACCAGCTATAAGAGGGAAAGCACGTGAAACCGGTGCTTTTGACATGTGGGTCTTTAAAGAGTACATGACTAGTGCTTTTAATATTGTTGTTATTGATAATAACTGAACCTGTATCGCAATCAAAAAGAGATGACGCAAAATATTTATCTTGATGACAGTCGATAGGGCCACACTATGGCATAACATCAACGGGATATGATTACGTATACTTTATAATGTTTCTGTCTTTTATTTTTTTGTACTAAAACAATTACTTTTGATTCAAACGTAAACCATACTTCCTTGTTTGTTTGAATCTTAGACTATAGAATGTCTTTGGTTTGAATGTAATCGATTTAATTTGATATCTTCGTTTTCATTTAAATAAAAAAATTATGTACCTCTTGTTTCAGAAATCAGCGAACCGATCATGCAATGCTCTGGTGAGTTAGTGATGTCTGGTTTTGGGGTAAAATGTTGGTTTTTGTTATCGATATGCTACAGCCATGTTCGTGCAGGAACATGCATATGTATATATGGTAATAGGTACACACACGCTCACAAACGTATGCACAAAAGTATGCGTGTCCGGATGAGTCTGTGTATACTGAGGAGAGAGAGAGAGAGAGAGAGAGAGAGAGAGAGAGAGAGAGAGAGAGAGAGAGAGAGAGAGAGAGAGAGATTGAGAGATTGATTGATTGATTGATGAATTTTATTTATAGAGGGTAATAGAGTAAGCAATAACATGCTTTTTTACATCCAGCCCTCTGGACAAAATACATATATAAAAGTAGAAAATGGAAAACGAAAATAAACACATACAAAGTAATATAAAGCATGCAAAAAAACATCCCTATATTGTAACACATCAATAACAAAATCAAACCTATTATTATTAACTATACTAATTATTAACATTCAAAATGTGTGAAGTAAGCGCATACACACGGGAAAATAAAACCCAATCCTACTTTTCACACTCATCTTTAAACATTCAAAATAGAGAAGTGCACAAACATAAAAAAATACCTCAATCATACTTCATCATTAAAATGTACTTATTTGAAGAAACCCATGCATATAATAAGTCAAACATAGTATTACTTTACCTACTCATCTTAGCATGCACAATTTCAAATGTAAATACATGTACCCATGGCAACATGAAACCTATTCCTACATTCCATTATTCATTTTTAGCATGAACATATTAAAAAGTAAACACACACTCGTAACAAAAGCAAACCTAGTCATATTATTTGCAAGCGAATACACATATTAAAAAGTAAATACTGTTCATACCGAAATCAAGCCTGAACCTACTTTCTAGTCCTCATCTTTAACACGCACATAAGTCAAACTTAACTCATCACAAAATTAAAACTAATCCTTATTTTACATACTCGTAACATGTACACATTTTAAATTTAAAGCCGATACACATAATAAAATCAAGCCTAAGCCCATTTTACATACTAATCTTAAAAATACATCAAGCTTAAATGTAAGCACATACACATGACGGAATAAAACCAAATCCTATTCTACATACTCATCTTTAACATGCACGCATTTTGGAGTAAACACTTATGCATAACAAGATGAAACCCAATCCTATAATAATAATAGTAGCAATAATAATAATAATAATAATAATCAAAATAATAATAATTCATATAGCTGCTAAAACTCCATATAGTAGTATGCTCGTTGCACGTTACAAAAGCAACAATGAAAGATGAAAAACATTAATTAAAATCAACAAGAAAGTCATACCACCAACATTCGAATACAAAGAAATAAAGCAACGAAATAACATGATTTTCACTCACAAAGACATCCACCCTCGTTCACCAAGCACTGTCACTCTCTCATTACACATCACACTCACAAAAACTAATAAAAATGTAAACAAGTAACCGGAAGGAATGCACCAATTAATACGTGCGTACACACTGCCCTCTACTCTCTCTCTCTCTCTCTCTCTCCTACTCTCTCTCTCTCTCCCTCTCTGTCTCTCCCTTCTCTCTCTCTCTCCCCCTCACCCTCTCCCTCTCTCTCTCCTTATCTCCCCTATCTCCCTCTCTCTCTCTCCCTCCCCCTCCCCCTCTCTCTCCCCACCCTCTAAGTCCCCCTCTCTTTCTCTCTCTCTCATCATACAGGATCACCAATACAATATGTCAAAAAAACCACTTTTCGTTACATAAATATAAACATTCTGGCTAAATCACAATAAACAAAATAAAACAATATAAGCCTAAAGAAAAAAGAAAGAAAAAAAAAAGAAAAAAAAGTGTATACTAAATAATTATTTTATGACACTAAACACACACACTGACGCGCGCACGCACGCACACACACACACACACACACACACACACACACACACACACACACACACACACATACACGCGATGCGCACACACACTAAGAGAGAGAGAGAGAGTCAAGCCTGGTAAAATACAGACAGAGACAGAAGATAGATAGAGCTGAGATGAGAGAGAGAGAAGCGGTATCTAACACACTCATCTTTAACAAGTACATGACTAGTGCTTTTAATATTGTTACCAGTCGCGAAGCGAAGCTGGTATTGTTTTCACTTGGTCCGTCTGTCTGTTTGCATATTCAACTAAACAGCGATAACTCGAGAACGCTAAGCACATACAACGTTATAAAATACATAGTGGATACTATAGGTCAACATTGGACATCATCGAATTTGAGCAAAATCGGGTTATAAGTTAATTTATTTTAAGATTTTAGCACGGTTAAATTTGCAAGCGTGTGTACGCGACTGGGTCAAATTTAACTTAGTACTCTAGTTGTTATTGATAATAACTGAACCTGTATCGCAATCAAAAAGAGATGACGCAAAATATTTATCTTGATGACAGTCGATAGGGCCACACTATGGCATAACATCAACAACGGGATATGATTACGTATACTTTATAATGTTTCTGTCTTTTATTTTTTTGTACTAAAACAATTTCTTTTGATTCAAACGTAAACCATACTTCCTTGTTTGTTTGAATCTTAGACTATAGAATGTCTTTGGTTTGAATGTAATCGATTTAATTTGATATCTTCGTTTTCATTTAAATAAAAAAATTATGTACCTCTTGTTTCAGAAATCAGCGAACCGATCATGCAATGCTCTGGTAAGCTAGTGATGTCTGGGTTTTTTGGTAAAATGTTGGGTGTTTTTTTTTAATCGATATGCTACAGCCATGTTCGTGCAGGAACATGCATATGTATATATGGTAATAGGTACACATCACAGCTCACAAACGTATGCACAAAAGTATGCGTATCCGGATGAGTCTGTGTAAAATGAAAATACCAAGAGAGAGACAAAAAATAGAGAGAGGTAGAACATATGAGAGATAAGAGATGTTCTGAGAATGTTATGTACCTGAGAGAGAGAGAGAGAGAGAGAGAGAGAGAGAGAGAGAGAGAGAGAGAGAGAGAGAGTGAGAGAGAGAGAGAGAGAGAGAGAGAGAGAGAGAGAGAGAGAGAGAGAGAGAGAGAGAGAGAGAGAGAGAGAGAGAGAGAGAGAGAGAGAGAGAGAGAGAGAGAGAGAGAGAGATAAATCAATTGAAATGGTTTATTTTGATCTAGGCCATGTGCCCGTGTCAAATGAGAACAGGGGGGGTGGGCCAGAAAAAAAGTAATAATAATAATGAGAGAGAGAGGGAGAGAGAGAGAGAGAGAGAGAGAGAGAGAGAGAGAGAGAGAGAGAGAGAGAGAGAGAGAGAGAGAGAGAGAGAGTACTACTACTACTACTACTACTACTAAAATTACTTCTGTGCTACGCCTACTACTACAATAATTGTGTTTTTATTTTATTTTTGTGCAGGGGCGGTACGTTCCACACTATCCATTCTTCTCTTCGTCCTAACGACGGCACTACTGCAGATAACATTCAGTGCGTTTTGAGACGTTCACGTTAATCCCCCCGTGGGGATACCGGGGGGTCTTTTGCATAAATAGTTCCCCCACCTTCTGGAAGTTCTGTGCTTGTAACTTCCTCGAATCTGTCACTCTCTTTGACTCTGCCTTTTCCCTTTGCTTTCTGTCATCTACTATCTTTCTGCCTTACCGGTCCATCCATTCTCCTGCCTTTTTTTTATATCTCTCACGAAAAACACTTTCAAAAAAGATTTCCTCCAGCCGAAGTCGGACTTGCTGGGCCTAAATATTTCTTAGTTAGGCGCATAACGGCAGCTTGACGCATCTGCGCTCAGAATTGACAGGAAACTGTGTCTGAGCGATCGAAGAAGAAGAAGAAGAAGAAGAAGAAGTTTACGTTAATGACGGTGGAACTTCTTCTTACAACATCCTGGAATTTCGAGGATTTCATCACTCGGATAATGCTGTTTCTTTAAAGGGACAGACACACTGCATACGGTGCGATCCGATTGTGACGATGTCTGCGAGTCATGATTCACGTGAAATACCTACGTCTAGAAATAACACTACTGTTTTCGTTCACTGTACCGTATTTTACGGACTATAAGGCAATGTTATGTTTTTCCTATAGGCCTCTGCAACTAGGGTTATTAACGCCCTTGACAGTGAGAGTGATGCCCTTGCAGGTCAGTATTGACAAGGGCATTCACTCTTGCGAAAGGCAGCCATTTAGTGGCATCAAATAGGGTTTTTGGCGAGAGTTATCCCCCTGTTTGGTCAGTACTGAACCATCTTCCCCCACCCACCAAGGGCATTCACTCTTGCAAAAGGTGTTCGTTGCAGACCCCAATACTGAGACCCTTATAAGTTGACTGATAACATAGTAAGAACCTATAATGACAACAGAATCTGAATTTTGTGTAAAACATTTTGGGGGGTGCGCCTTATAATCAGGTGCGCCTTGTAGTCCGTAAAATACGGTGCTCACGTAGACCGCAATACACGAACGGTGTAAAATGTCTGATACAACAAATACAGATATTTTATCAGATTCGGGTACAGGTGGACTACAAATGTAGTGAACAAAACTTGTAGGATTTCGTCAGATTCATGTAGACAGTAGAATTTCACAAGAATCATGCCTGACAGTCGGATCGCATGGTACGCAGTGTGTCTGCCCCTTTATAAGAAACCTGCATTTTGAAGGTCGCTTTCTTTTTCAAAGTGATTACTATTGTAATATATTTTAGTAACATTCCGCGCGCGCACTATAGCCCAGCTCTGCTTAATTTTATGAAGTTCTACCATTATTGATGAAAATGGTGTTTTACGTCCTCTCGGTCATAGACACATATGGGACATTTGTAAATACAAAGATGATGGGAACAATACTGCCTGCAATGCCCGGAGGCAGTGCAACACCAGTAAAGTCCCGAGTTTTTAACAATATAGATAGGTGTAGCGGTAACCACGCCTCGGTTAACCCTCATCGGCTATGGTACCACCACATTTCAATAAATCGGTTTACTTAATTTAGAAAGTAACAACCTTAGTTTCCCACTTCCATACATAAAGCTGTATTTTAGGAACATTTTTAGCTAATAACCTTTTTGGAATACTAACCCTAGCCCTAACCCTACCCCCCACCCTATAAGACGGAAAAACGCAACGAACCACAACTGTGACAAATCGCGGTGTACTGCAGTACATAGTGGGGGGTAGGGTTAGGTTTACGGCTAGGGTTAGGGATAGGGTTAGTATTCCAAAAAGGTTATTAGCTAAAAATGTTCCTAAAATACAGCTTTATGTATCATGGTAAGAAAGGCAAAAACGGAAAAATACAATTAACCTAGAAATGCAGGGGGGGGGCACATCTTTACCTTTACCTAGAACTTCATACAATTAAGCATAGCACTTTATTTTTTGCACGTACATTTCGAATAAATCGTTTGATATATTTTCCTGTGTGAATGATTTAACGGTTACTATCTGTAAATAATGGAGCAACATTAAGCACCATAATTATACTGTTTTTTTTTCCCCTGCACTCTTTCGAAAATAAAAATCACTGTGAATACTTGGTTGGATTATGTTATGTGTAAGCCTATTACTTATTACTTATCGTATTGTGCTTGTTCCAAATCTCTCTTATCAAACTTTGAACATTACCGAGTCGCACAACAAACCCTTATCAACTCAAACAAAAATCTCCCCCTCCCCCCTCCCCCCCCCCCCCCCCTACCCCCCCGGGAGGATACCGGGGGGTCATTCGCACAAATAGTTCCCCCACCTTCTGGAAGTTATGTGCTTGTAACTTCCTCTAATCTGCCACTCTCTTTGACTCTGCCTTTTCCCTTTGCTTTCTATCATCTACTATCTTTCTGACTTATTGGCCCATTCTCCTGCCTTCCAAATAACTTTTCTCCTTTGAGCTCCTCCGAAATCGGAATGTGTTGGCTGTACGCAGCGGGGAGACCAGTGAAAACTGAAAACCGGACACACCTTACCCATTGTGGCGCACAAATAGTTCCCCACCTTCTGGAAGTTATGTGCTTGTAGCTTCCTCTAATCTATCACTCTCTTTGACTCTGCCTTTTCCCTTTGCTTGACTGTCATCTACTATCTTTCTGCCTTACTGGGTCCACCCTCATTACCCTTCTTTGCTCTAAAAAACACTTAACAAAGATTATTTCTCCAGCCGAAGACGGAACGTGCTGGGGCTTAAATGTTTTCTTAGTTAGGCGCCTAACGGCAGCATGACGCATCTGCGCTCATAAGACAGGTGACTGTCTGAGTGATCGAGGAGGAGGAAGAAGAAACGAAAACCACTGCTACAGAAGTACAAGCTTTTCATTCGTTTTTCACATCGTCTATGCATTCACTCGCACGCTTGTCGTTTGACCTACAGAGCCGGCTGTCAAAATCACGTATTTCACGTGTTTTCCTTCTTATAGCTGGTAAAAAATCTTATTTTGACCAAGTGTTGCTCCCATACACATTGAAAACGAGGCATCACTTTAAAGAGCTGCCTCGATCGTATACGAGGAAAGTCTAAATGCGGACCACATCGACCCAGAAAAAACCAAGGGACTTAATCCAGCCGGCTCTGTGGGTCTGTAATGGTTCCTTTCTGGTCAATATATGTAAATACAGTGGAACCTCCCTTATAAGACCTTCAAAAATCATCGAAAATGAGGTCTTATAAGGAAAGTAATTTTAATACTTACAAAGAAGGGTAATGCCTCAGAGAACTAGATCTTAAATGGGAGGGAGTCTGATAACGGGAGGTCTTATAAGGGAGGTTCCCACTGTAATATATAAATACTGGCAACACATCACGCGGTGTTTTGTTGTTGTTTCTGTATGCTTGTTTATCTGTGTTTCTGTTAAGTTTTCTAGATTTCCTATGTTTAGTTTGATGAGTATTATATTTTGGGGGCACTTCAGTCACATACACACACACACACACTTATATTTTCGCATGGCACAATTGTCACTAAGAAGTAACGTTCTGTCATGTCATCTTTGGGGAAAGTGATAGGCCTACATAGAATTAGAATCAGCCCAGGATTATTTTCATGAAAACAGAAAGAATCAGACTTTCAGATTGAGGGTCATAAACAAGGGGGGGGGGGGGGCTAAAGTACAAGATTGCCGACTTTTGGTGGGTAAAACTTAAACCAGAGGGTATTATCACTACAAGAGTAGAGTAAAGAAGACTGCTAGCACCTTCCGGTTTTTATTAGCATGTGCTTTCTTCTGGAGTTAACTGGGCCTGTATTCATATTGAGATAGTATGAGACTATACATCTTAGAAGTCCTTCTAAAGTCCTGTTAACCCTTTCGCCGCCAGCCATTTTTCAGCAAAAAATGTCCATTAAATTTACCTGGGTAGAGAACGAAAACCATCTGCAGTATTGGGGATTCTTCTGTGACAGATATAAAATAAGGCCTACCCTTACTTCTCAAGACTAAGACAATAGGGTCTTTGGATAATATACCCCAACTTAATGCCTTTTAGTGACATGGGTGCTATATCACTGTGGTGCTAAAATGCGACTTTGGCGGTGAAAGGGTTAAATGCCGTGGAAGCAACTTTTCCTGGTATACAAAGATTTTCCTGTTTTTCAATTTCACCAGACAAGGAATTTCTGATTTTTTACTTTTTTATATACATTTGTCAAACAAGATATTGTTCGTCAACTGTATTTTCCAAACACTTTTAAATAAGCATTTGGTATAAATTGTGGAAAAAGCAAACTAAAATACCTTCATATTTTTTTTTCTTTCTTCAGCTGCAAAGGGGGGGGGGGGGGGGGGGGGGGGGGGGGGGGGGGGGGGGGCATTACCCCTAGAGCCCGGCCTTTCAGTTTTTATTTTCATTCTGTGTAGTTGCACCCATGTTAAATTCCTACTACTTTAGAAGGACTTCTAAGGTGCAACGATGATAAGTATCATACTATCTCAATGTGAATACTATCTCAATGGTGTGGATCATGCTTACTTCTTGTCACGTGTTGTGCTTCTATCAGCCTTTCACTCTGTATGCTTTTTATTTTATTTTATTTTATTAAAGTCGTTACAATATAGTTCCACCAGGTACTTTTGAGTGTCCTTATTAAGTGACAGCTTGCAGGTTTTAATTTTTTTATACTTAAAAAGTCGTTACAATAACGTGACACCCAGATATACTTTTGAGTGTCATTATGTGACAGCTTGCAGTTCTTTTCTTATTAAAAGTCGTTACAATAAAGTCATACTTTTGAGTGTCCTTATTATGTGACAGCTTGCAGGTTTTTTGTTATTAAAAGTCGTTACAATAACGTTACATCCAGGTTCTTTTGAGTGTCATTTTGTGACAGCTTGCAGTTCGTTTCTTATTAGAAGTCGTTACAATAACGTTACACCCAGATATACTTTTGAGTGTCCTTATTATGTGACAGCTTGCAGTTCTTTTCTTATTAAAAGTCGTTACAATAAAGTCATACTTTTGAGTGTCCTTATTATGTGACAGCTTGCAATTTCTTTTCTTATTAAAAGTCGTTACAATAACGTTACATCCAGATATACTTTTGAGTGTCTTTATTATGTGAAAGCGTGCATGAATGCTATTACATATGACAGTATGTATACGAGTAGGTACAAACATGCGCACCATGAATGCAATGTCTTACATAATATACCTGAATATTGGGATGCACTTAAGGAGTAGGCCTACCCATGTTGGACCATACACGCCACACACGGAGAGGGGCAGAGAGCACACACACATATGTACATGCACAGAGGCGTGCATACACACACGCGCGCGCGCGCGTACATACACACAAGCACACACACACACACATAAACACGTACATACACACAGGCACACACACACACACACACACACACATACACAGAGGCACCCCCCCCCCCACACACACACACACACGTACATACACAGATACACACACACTCACATAGTTACACGCGCACAAACACACAATTATCTACAGTAACCATACACACACAGAGGGAGAGAGAGACAGATAGACAGGCAGATATAGCGAATCCTTAGAGTCAACACGAACTATCCCCAGATATTCCATTGACTTATTATTGAACTTACTGAAAACACAAATAACATGTATTTAAACAACAACAAAACAGACTGAAAACAAGAATTATAAAAAAAATGGGATTACGCTATTTAATATATCGCCTCAGTCTTGCTTTTTAATACAAGCTACAGTGGAACGTCTCTTAGTTATAAGACCTTAAAAAAACACATCCAAAATGATGTCTTAAATGGGAGGGAGTTGTATAAGGGAGGTAATTTTAATACTTACAAATAAGGGCAATGCATCAGAGAAGTAGGTCTTTAAAGACCCACCAGATCACGTGTCAAAATCACGGGTTTCACGTGTTTTCCCTCTTACAGATGGAAATAAATTTTGTTTTTAGCAGGTCTTACTCCCATACAAATGCCCCCAAATTCAAACCGAAACATCATTTTTAAAGAGAAGCCTCAATTTGAAGTTGGGCACATGTGTATGTGGGTCACAGCTAAGGGAGGTTCCTCGGTACTATGTTTCCCAATAAATTCAATAATACGTCAATGGACTGTTTGGAGATAGTCCGTTTTGACTCTAAGGCAACAACGTTAGATAGAGACAGAAAATAAAAGAGACAGACAGGACTAGAGAGACTGACAGGGTCAGAGAGATGGATAGAGAAACACATATACACACAGACAGACAATGAAGGAGATAAGAGACAGATTAACATAGACAAAAATCGTCAACACCTATGCACACATTAATAAAGATTTTGCTGAAAGTATATATTTATATCTACAAAGTTTAAAAAAACCGTAACAGAATGTAACTCAACAAGAAGAAAAGTTGGAACAACATGATAAAATACGCATGAAAACTCTACGAACCTAACAATCCACCGATCTTTTGAAAAAAACCCTAACGTAAACGATTTTTATGATCATCAGGTGGATTGGAAAAGGTGTATTTTATTGTGTTTTATAATACACACAAAACCTTGCCCACACTAAACTCAATCCAACATTGTTTCTATACAAAAACACAGTAGCATTTAATAAGCTGTGCAAATACCAACACACGACAATGTGGAACTCTTCAATATTTATCTGTACAATTGAATAAAGCAACAAAATCGACCAAATCACTCTTTTTTTTAAAATTACAAAATTAAAAATGTTGACACATTTTTACTAGTTGCAACAGAGATCATTGAAACGAACTCCCTCAAAGCAACATAAAACATAAGTATTAATTACCTTGCCATTTTATTCATGAACTCTGCCTATACTGAGCGAAGTAAAGCTTACTACAACAACAACAACAACAAAACAGCAACAACGATAACAACAGTAACAAAATATCACAGTTGCTTGTAATAGGCCTATATACAGCAGGACGGATGCAAGCCTCTTAAAAAGAGACGTTAACGAATATAAAGAGAAACAGTAATAATAACAATATCATTTTGTGCCTAGGTGAAAATATATGTGAACAAACCCAATGTGAAAAAGTTGATTCTTTACATTACCCAAAAATAACATCTTTTTTTTTTTTTACATTTGATTTTTTTTTTTACAATTGTACAATTTCTTTGGTTACAGATCTTCACATATAATACACAACTTCATAACATGAACTTGCTATATCGTCATTAGGTACAGTCAACACATTGAAAATATATTTCCTTTTACAAAAATATTATCCTTACGCGTAAATATATTTACATATCGCCAAAAATAGGACTGAAATTTCCCGAATCATTGTTAAATGTGTGAGACTGTGTCTAAAAAACACCTTAAAAATCGAGTTTTGGAAGTTCTATAATTCTAGCAATGTTAAACTATATATTGATATTAGCATGAAAAGTAAAAGGATGGCTGCATGTAAGATTGTTCCCATGTGGGTAAGCCAAGCAACCCTTGCTATTGAAAACAACCAACATTTTAATAAGTAATGCGGTTGTTTTTCTGTAAATAAGATGCCACATTGAAATGCTTTAACTTTTCAGTTTGTAATTGTTCACCTATTTGTCACGTCAGTGTGGCCGCTCACTATCAGAAATATTTATTTCACTACACTGAGGCATCATTTTAGAAGAGTTGGGGATCTACCGTTTTGCTGCTCGATTCCACTTTACTCCATAACACACTCGGGCATTGTAAAGAGCCTTGTTTCGTGCAAAATAAGGACATTTAGATTTCTGAAGGCACCAGTCGTGATATGCATTACCAGTAATGATCTATCTTTCGAAGTCAAATAACTGGGATATGAACTTATTAAGAATGGAATACATCGCTTGGAACTGCATCTGCTTTTTCTCTTCATTTCTTCAAAACTTAGAGAAATTCTTTAACCTAAATTCCATAAGCTCTACCATCCTATCCAAAATCATAACTAAAAAACCCAACAGTTATTGACAGAGAACATTTTAATATCGAAACGAGGCAAAAATTAGATAGAAGAATCGCTTGCTTTTCAAAACCATCCTTCCATCATCTCCAAATTATGCCAACTCTATACTTCCCCCTAAAAAAATAATCAAAACAAAAATACCAGCGAAATTAAATAGGAAAGCATACAAGAAGGACAGTCGCTCAAAAGATGCTGTTGGTTTTCTAGATGTTACAATCAGTCTCTAAAAGTCATGGTCATGGATATTAGGAATACAGAGGAAACTGTTGGTTTTGTAGAATTCAATAAAATGAATAAACTGCCCCTAGAAGGCATCGAAATAATAACGTAGAAAAGGGAAAATAAGAACTTGACAGACGCCTTCGTGTACCTTAAACCTTACAATGAACCTTCAAGATCGTAAAATAAATATTGATGGTTTGGAGTCAAAACGGACTATCTTTAGATAGTCCATTGACATATTATTGAACTTATTATGAAAACTAATAACTTGTATCAAAAAGAGACTGCCGAAATATAAAAAGCAAAACTCTCATTTTATCTTTCTGCAGTCATTGTTTGATACAAGTTCTTAATTATTGCAATAAATCCAATAATACGTCAATGGGAAATCAACAGATAGTCCGTTTCGACTCCAAGCCATCGGGACTTTCTTGCAAACATCAGCAGCAGGTTTTCCTCGTTAGGCCATGGACCCCTTCTCCATCCTGTCCACGGAGTCAGCAGCAGCAGTAGTGCCCAGGCTGGACAGGGAGTCGCTCATGGACTTGGTGTCGGGTTCTGGCTCGGAGCAGGGGGACACCATGAGCATCCTGGCGGTGAGCACGGTGCTGGAGCGGTGCTGGGAGAACATGGTGGACTCCCGAGCCCACAGGTCAATGTCCTCGTTGGGCAGAGGGCTCACCCTGTTGGTGGTGGAGGTCGTCGGTCTGGACGAGCTGGTCGTGGGCCGCGGGACATCGTCGGGGAGAGTCACCATGGGTGGGGGGTGGTGGTGGTGGAGGTCGGCACTGGCCAGGCTGGTGTGGCACGTGCCATACAGCTGTTCGGCGGTAGGGTGAGGCGAGTGTGAGGATACGTCCAGGGCAGCGGCGTCCTCTCTCTTCTTCTTCTTGTTGACGTTGAAGGCCACGGCCAGCACCACAGCCACAATGGCCATGGCCAAGATGACGCCGGCCGCTACCCCGCCGATCAGTGCAGCCTGGTTCTCTGAACTGTCCGTAGAGCCTGTGTGTAAACAAGGCGAAGAGAGGGTGGTGATATTACCTCTTAAAACCGCCTTTGGCCTAAGGCTGTGTCAGACCCATGGACATAGGCTAGAACACCAAGGCTACATCAAAATGTTGTTATGCTATGCATAGTTATGCAGGGATTGTCTTTAGCCATGACAAGCTCCTGGAATAACATCGTCAGTCTCCCAAATCTCCATCAGTCTCCAAAATCCCCCGAAGACGGAGTGTGGCTGCCCATGTTGGCGGGATAATAAAAAGCGGTCACACACGTGTTCTCATTCATAGCTGATGCACTTGTACCATATTGCTCAAGTGTTTCTGCTGTTGGGTTCATCCCTGGATGGAGTCTTTAAGCCAGGGTAAACCACCACCACCACCAACAACAACCACTAAAAAGTATGTGATTGAATACAAACCTACATGACTGAAAAGGTATACAGGAGTTCACTAAAAATATCAGCTCTGTTGTCTGCTCAGTATCTGTTGTCTGAGGAGCCTGAGTGAGCAAAGGAATGGTGATGGTAATCGACTGTACAACATTGTCGAACGTGTTGGTGTTCTTGAGTACAAATCTATATTAGATGTATGCAAAGGTTTCGGGGAAGTCTATAAAAAGAAATCAGTGCTATCTCATGTTATCTGGGCTGTCGGAAAAAAACAACCTGGTGCAAAGCAAGGAAGGGTGATGAAAATCAACAACATTGTGGAATCTGTTGAAGTGCTTGTCATTCAGTATACAAATATATATCAGTTACACTGGACCCCCCAACCATCCATCTATTAAGACTCCCTCTAGGATGTGACCCCCAAACAAAACCCACCCAAAACAATGATGTTGTCCCATTCATTTCTGGACTACTGAGTAACTACCTCCCTATTATGACCCCTCCCTTATAAGACCTTATTTCAAGGTCATATTAGGGATGCTCCACTTTATATTCAACGATATAAGGGAAGTCTATACAAGAATCAGTACTGCCTCATATTCTCTGAGCTGGCTGAGGAACCTGTGTATAGGCAAAAGAAAGGAAGACCTACATGCAAAGGTATATGGACATCTATAAAAACACTTCAGTGCTGTATCATGTTCTCTGAGCTGTCTAAGGAGCCTGTGCATAGACAAGAGAGAGGAAGACCATTCCTACAACATTGTGAGGCCCGTGCCTTGATTACAAACCTACATGCAAAGGTATAAGGAAATCTATATAATTTAAAAAAACCCACCAATCAGTGCTGTCTCATGTTCACGGAGTTGTCCGAGGAGTCTGTGTACAGGCGGCAAGGGAAAGGAAAAGTAGTGATCATTAACTGTGCACATGGTATACTTCCATACAAATTGCATGCAAAGGCATAGGGAAATCCATTACAAAATTAGTGCTGAAGGCAACCACTCCGCTCTTACTTTCACTTTAGACATGTCCAAGGTCAAAGGTCAAGGTCAAGAAGCTTCAAAACATCTCCCACTGCATTTATCTAGGGTGATGCCGATCTAAAACACATGATATAATTATGTGATTGTACGATAAGACAGCACCTTGAAGACCCTCAATAGTCCAGCTCTCCCTATAGTTTCATTACAGTGATTTTTCTCTGGCAGGTGACAAACATAGACAGCACAATGAAAGACCCTCAATAGTCCAGCTCTCCCTAGAGTTTGCCAACAGTGATTTTTTTCTCTGGCAGGTGGCAAACATAGACAGCACAATGAAAGACCCTCAATAGTCCAGCTCTCCCTAGAGTTTGCCAACAGTGATTTTTTTCTCTGGCAGGTGGCAAACATAGACAGCACCCTGCAGAACGCTTTTATAATTATAACAGAGCAGATTCTAGGATTTTGAAAAAGTGGGGACGTTCCCCCTCTAAGAATGAAAAAAGGGGTACAGGTCCATAGGGGGGAAGGGGAGGCGGCCCGATTCAATCTTTGCTATCATGGCCACTTCTTCAGCCACTCATCTTGGAACCGGTGTTCCCTCGCACTAGTGCCGTTATCTTCCGGCTGCTTTTCCGAGACTGTTGATGCAGTAGCCGTTTCTGCAACATCTTCTGCACACTCGTTTGGCAGAGGATTTTTTTTTTTTTAACTTTGCCGCCACAAAAATCAAAAGTCGAAGAGCGTCGTTGTCCGCTTCATTTTGAAGAAAATTCAACATGGCGGGTAGGACTCTCGCAAGTTCTTGTCGGTAAAACGAGATGAACGCGATTGGTTGATTTACACTAACATTGTAAAGGAACCAATGAAATGTCGAGAAATCATTCATTCCTGCTCGATGCTTTTGGTTTGTGCAGACGACGGATTTAGCAGACAAAGGAATTTCCGCAGCGATTGGTTAAAAAGTGCGGGCAGTTTTGCAAATATGCGGGCGTCGGTCCGCATTTAGACCTGATTATTGCGGGAAGGAACAGATTTTGGGGGGATTGTACCAATCCTGCGCCCTAGAATCAGCTCGGATAAAGACCACTTCCTTTCCTCCTTGACTGCTCTCTACTAACTTGCTAAAAGATATTTCCTATCTTTTCCTTTCCTTCATTCTGTACGTCTTTTGAGTTTGAATTTTTAATGTATTTTAATCTTGTCCTCTAATGTAGCTTTATTCTTTGACGATCTTTTATTAGTTGTAACCTAACATTAAGCTTCAGGGTGGGGTTTCTACACACACACAATGGTGCCAAGTCCTTACCGGACACAGTGAAGGAGCTGAAGTGGGTGGTCTGGCAGGTGATGCTGCTCCCTGTGCCCAGCACTTTAAGTTAAAATTTAACCATCTGAAAAGTGGGCCCCTTAAACATCTGAACAGTGGGATTTTTAAACATTAGAATAGTGGGTTCTTTAAACATCTTTATTAAAGACCCAGTGGGGGTATAGAATTTACACATAAAAGAACAGTGCCTAGTCCTTACCGGACACAGTGAAGGAGCTGAAGTGGGTGGTCTTTCAGGAAAAAAATAATCCTCTGGATAGTGGGGACTTTAACCATCCGAACAGTGGGGTCTTTAAACATCTTTATTAAAGACCCAGTGGGGTCTTTAGCTTAAACACAAAGAACAGTGCTAAGTCCTTATTACCAGACACGGTGAAGGAGCTGAAGTGGGTGGTCTTTTATCTTGAATTCAGGAAAAATGCTCAGAACAGTGAGTGCTAGAAACATCCGAATAGTGGGGTCTTTAGCCATCTTTAAAGACCCAGTAATTACAAAAGAATGGTTTCCAGTTCTTACCGGACACGGTGAAGGAGATGAAGTGGGTGTGGGTTTTTTATCTTGACTTCAGGAAAAATCCTCAGAACAGTGAGGACTAGAAACATCCCAACAGTGGGGTCTTTAACCATCTTTAAAGACCCAGTAAATACAAAAGAATGGTGCCAAGTCCTTACCGGACACAGTGATAATCTTGAATTCAGGAAAAATCCTCAGAACAGTGGGGACTAGAAACATCCGAACAGTGGGGTCTGTGACCATCTCTAAACACCCAGTAAATACAAAAGAATGGTGCCAAGTCCTTACCAGACACGGTGAAGGAGCTGAAGTGGGTGGTCTTTCAGGAAAAAATCCTCTGAACAGTGGGGACTTTAAACATCTGAACAAAGGGGTCTTTAAAAGATCTTTAAAGACCCAGTGGGGTCATCTTTAAAGAGCCAGTGGAGTCTGCCCGGACAAGAATGGTGCCAAGTCCTTACCGGACACAGTGAAGGAGCTGAAGTGGGTGGTCTGGCAGATGATGCTGCTGCCTGAGTTCTGCACGGTGGTCACTCCCTCGTCTGACCACTCGCCGCTGGACGTGTTGTACCACATGCACTTGCACTCGCTGCACGCCACGGTCAACGGGAACACCAGGGTCACCGGGGTGGACAGCGAGGTCACGTTCAGGTCATCGCCTGCAAGTTCATCGTCATCGTCGTCGTCATCATCATCATGTTCATCATCGCCATCATCATCATCATCATCGTGATCCTCATCATACGTAAGAATATTGATAATAGCAATAACACCAGCGTCACCGGGGTGGTTAGTGAGGTCACGTTCAGGTCATCGCCTGCGAGCTCATCGTCATCATCTCATCATAAGTAAGAATATTGATAATGATAATAACACCCAAAATAAAGTAAACAAGAGGCAAAGCCTTCAAGGCTCACTCAAACAGGAACATGTGGGACAACAACAAAGATTGAGAGGGGTGTCTAAAGTACAAGATTGCCAATACAATTTTAAAGTACAAATTATTATGAAACTATCGTTAATGGCTACAACTTTAAAAAAAAGAAAAGAAAAAAAAGTGACCGTGCCGAGAATTGGACCCGGAACCATTGGCATGACAGACAAACACTCTACCAATGAGCTATCGAGGCTTTCAGTGTTGATGAGTTTCTTAACTCATGTTGCCTGTTGAATACTCTCTAACCCACTAATCTAAAATGGTATCTGTTAGTTATCTGTTCACAGTGTTGTTTTAAGTATTTAATTATTCAAATCATTATTGTCTGAAAGCTTGAATAGACATCTATATGTGTGCAAGGTTTGAACAACGTATGCCTTCTATTTCCCGAGAAAATGCCAACGTTAAAGTTTGGAGATTAGACCACGGACACAACACACACACACACACACACACACACACACATACACACGGAACCGAACAATTGTTAACTTCGTTAACACGAGTGAGCCAAACAGGAAAGAAAGACAAAACAAAAAAGGACAACAAAAGAGAAAGAAAAGAAAGAAAAAGAGAGAAAGGAACAGATATTTAAGAACCAAAATGAAGACAGAAGTGGTGGTGGGTTGCATGAGTGAGCAAGATAGCGAGCGGAGAGCAGATGAATGACTGGGTGTGGTGTGAGAGTTACATATTTTGTTTAAAGACCCCGCACGTCACGTGTCAAAATCACGGTTTGCACGTGGTTTTCCCTCTTATACCTAGTAAGGAATCTTAAAGAAATCTTCCTATTATAAGAGGGAATGTGACACGTGACGTGTGGGGTCTTTAACCCTTTCACCGCCAAAGTCGCATTTTAGCACCACAGTGATTTAACACCTATGTCACTAAAAGGCATCAAATTGGGGTCTATTATCCAAAGACCCGTTTGTCTTCGTTTTGGGAAGTAAGGATAGACCTTATTTGACATATGTCACAGAAGAATCCCCAATACAGTAGATGGATTTTATGCTCTATTCAGGTAAATTTAATGGAAAATTTTGGCTGAAATATGGCTGGCGGTGAAAGGGTTAAATGTAAATTTTCTGCTTCATGTTTCTGATTAATATTTTAATTTTGATGTATTTGATCTTGTTTTACACGGTGGAACATAATTGTAATGCCAATGGACAATAAAGAAACGTATGACTTATGACTTATGACTTATGAGGATTACCAGGATGCATAGTGGTCACGTGATGTCACGTTCATGTAATCACCTGCAATCCTATAATAATAATCATCATCATCATCATCATCATCATCGTCATACTCCCCATCGTCATCAACGTCATCGTCGCCGTCATCACTACTACTATCATTCTCTATTTCATCAATATCCTCCTCATGAACAACATCATCACCATTATCATCATCGTCATGATCATTATCAACACTATCCTCCTTCTCTGCCTCCTCCTCATCGTCTTCATGATCACCATTATCATCATCATCATCATCATCATCATCATTACCATCATCATCATCGTCATCATCACCATCACCCTCATTATCCTCCATGCTCACCAGACTCCTGGTTGAAGAGTCCCAGTTCGATGACGTCAGCCAGCAGCGGTGTGCCGGTGCTGAAGGGGTCCTCCCCAGTGTCGTAATGGTTCATCTGGATGCCCACACCCAGGTACATGTCCGATCCATAGGACCAGCTGCTGTACCTGTGGACACACACACAGCACAATACGGTAGAGGACATTACACTATGCTACACTAAACTACACTACACTGCACTACACTGTGTCGTAATGGTTCATCTGGATGCCCACACCCAGGTAGATGTCCGATCCATAGGACCAGCTACTGTGCATGTGGACACACACACGGTACAATACGGTAGAGGACATTACACTATGCTACACTAAACTACACTACACTACTCTACACTACACTACACTACACTGCACTACACTGTGTCGTAATGGTTCATCTGGATACCCACACGCAGGCGCGTGTCGGATCCACAGGACCAGCTGCTGTACACATGATACAATACGGTAGAGCTCATTAGTCCAGTGTTGTATATTTCTTGGACCCCCGAAAGGACAATGTGCCCTGACTCCAAAATGTCATTGGGACAATTGTCCTGAACATGCAATTTAAATAGGACATCTAATATTCAGTCGGAAAAGGGTACATAGTTAATGACTGGGGGTAGGGGAGGTGAGAGAGAGAGGGTGGGGGAGGGAGAGAGCGAGAGAGAGAGAGGAGGGAGGGGGGTGACGGGAAACTCCTAAAATAAGAGAAGGACCTTTGATTCCCACACTGGAATGGTATGTCCCCTTGATTGCAAAAACAATAGGACAACAGACAGCTTCAACTGTGATGCAACAGGACAGTAATTGTCCTCGCAATGTTACATTTTGTTCTGACTCAGTCTATAAAATAAAATAAAAAATACATACTTAAGAATCAGCCTAAAACCAGAAGGCAAAAAGCCTAGTTCAACAACAGTTCTATTCATAAACTGTTTTCGTTTTTCTTTGCTGCTTGTCTTTTTTATTTCATTTGAGGTGGCATGATAATTGAGAAACCATAATCGACAGTGATGGCTGACCCAGTGCTCTTGAAATCAATTAACTAACCAATTGATCAACAAATCAATCAATCAATATCACTCACTCGTTAATCAGCTCGTCTCCAAAGTCGACAGTGATGCCTGACCCAGTGTTCTTGAAATCATTTAACTACCCAATTAATCAACAAATCAATCAATCAGCATCACTCGCTCATTAATAAACTCATCTCCAATGTCCACAGTGATGGGGCTTCCCGTTCTCTTGAAATATAATTAACTAGCCAATTAATCAACGAATCAATCAGTCGGCATCACTCACTCGTTTATAAGCTCGTCTCCAAAGTCGACAATGATGGCCGACCCAGTGCTCTTGGAGGCCTGGGCGGAGGAAGGTACGTCCACAATGTAGGTCAACGTGGAATATCCTGTGCTCATCACGTCCTGTGTTCCATAGGGCAGAGACTTCCGGGCCGCGTTCTTTAAGTCGCTGTTCATGCTTGCCACCTGCCAGAGCAATAGCACTGTTATGAAACTCTAGGGAGAGCTGGACTATTGAGGGTCTTCAAGGTGCTGTCAATGTTAGTCACCTGCTAGATAAATCACTGTTGTGAAGCTCTAGGGAGAGCTGGACTATTGAGGGTCTTCAAGGTGCTGTCAATGTTAGTCACCTGCTAGATAAATCACTGTTGTGAAACTCTAGGGAGAGCTGGACTATTGAGGGTCTTCAAGGTGCTGTCAATGTTAGTCACCTGCTAGATAAATCACTGTTGTGAAACTCTAGGGAGAGCTG
This sequence comes from Phymorhynchus buccinoides, assembly GCA_017654935.2. NCBI lineage: Eukaryota > Metazoa > Mollusca > Gastropoda > Neogastropoda > Raphitomidae > Phymorhynchus > Phymorhynchus buccinoides. The sequence goes on along the minus strand of CM065701.1, from coordinate 8,213,751 downwards.
GACTATTGAGGGTCTTCAAGGTGCTGTCAATGTTAGTCACCTGCTAGATAAATCACCGTTGTGAAACTCTAGGGAGAGCTGGATTATTGAGGGACTTCAAGGTGCTGTCAATGTTAGTCACCTGCTAGATAAATCACTGTTGTGAAACTCTAGGGAGAGCTGGACTATTGAGGGTCTTCAAGGTGCTGTCAATGTTAGCCATCTGCCACATAAATCACTATAATGAAACTCTAGGGAGAGATGGACTAATGAGGATCTTTCAATCAGATGTCAATGTCATCCACCTGCCAGAGAAAAAAGAAGTGTAATGAAACTCTAGGGAGAGCTGGACGTCTGAGGTTCTTCACAGAAGAAGCCCTTTTCAATCTCTCGCCAAAAGACCTCACCATGGCAAATCATGCTGTTTTTGTGACTTAGCTATTATAAAGCGCTTAGAGTGTGGTCGAAGAGCGAGTGCCACATAAATGTACAAGCATAATGCAGTTCAAAAAAATTGGAGCTGTTTCCTTTGTTGTGAGCGAAACTCCTTTAGATAATCTGTATAAAATTTGCAAAAAAACGAAAAAAAACTCTTGTACTGCGAAAATCTCGTGCAAACAATTAGGTCTAAACGCAGGCGGCCATTATAAAAGAGACGGCACACGCCTTCTCTTTGGGTGAAAGAATTTGACTCCCAGCACGTCCGCCGAGGAGGAATCGCTGATTTAAACGGTTTGATTTCTAGGAAGCCAAAGCAAAGTGAGTGTTGCAATCTGTGTAAAAGGGTGTTTTCCTGGTGATCTGGACGAGCTTCTTGCCAAAAAACTCATCCGTCCGGGTGGCCCCTTAAAACCCTTCCATCGCCACTGTCGCCTCTTGGCACCACAATGATTTATTACCCATGTCACTGAAAGGCATCAAATGAGGGTCTGGTATCTAATAACCTTATGTTCTTAATTTGGGAAGGTAAGGATAGGCCCTATTTTATGCATGCCACAGAGGAATCCCCAATATTGCAGACATAATATTTTCTCTACGCAGTTAAGATTAATGCACGTTGTAGCTAAACTATGGCTGGCGTTGAAAGGGTTAACTCTTTGGCCCACTGACCACGCTGGAGCTGATGCCCAGGTCCCTTTCAGCCCCACCGGCAAACTGGGTCAGAGACTCCACGTACTCTGGCTTCATCTGCGTGCTGGAAGCCTTGAATCCGTTCAGAATGGTCTGCACACACACAAGGGGCAAGTCAAACATTATATAAATAATAATAATAATTGATAGCATTTCTATAGCACCTTTCTATAATTATTTTACACTCAAGCGACTTCCATTCACTGATACACCCGCAGTCACGCAAAACATTACTACCCAATCATTCACCCAGGTACAAGATCAGGAAGGGAAAATGAACAAACCGAGTGAGCTTTGAAAGTAGTGAGTCTTGAGTTTAGCTTTGAAACTAGAGATAGTTGGTTCATGGCGGAGATCGACTGGGAGGGAATTCCAAACAGCAGGGGCACTGAAACTGAAACTGCGGTCACCAAATGATTTTAGATTTGTTTTTGGAAGTTCAGAAGTTTTGTGTTTGAGGACCTGAGTGAGCGGGAAGGGGTGTAGGTGTGAAGAGCACTGGAGAGGTAAGGCGGAAGGGTCTGTTCAAAGTGACGGAAGGATAGGACAGCCAGCTTATACTGAAGGCGGGACTGCACAGGGAGCCAATGGAGCTCCTTCAGAAGTATATCCCCCGAAGACGGAGTGTGGCTGCCCACGTGGCGGGGGTAATAAAAAAACGGTCACACACTTAATTAACGCTCTCATCCCGTCGCTGATGCATTATGTAATGTACCATACTGTTCAAAGTGCTTTGACTGTTGGGGGGTGATCCCTCAAATCTTTAAGCCAGGGTACTTCAACAACAACAACAACAACAACAACAACAACAACAACAACAACAACAACAACAACAACAACAACAACAACAACAACAACAACAACAACCGTTTGTAGTTCACTAATGTCTTTTTAAGTCCATCGACAATTAAAGAAAATCAAATTTGCCAACTATTTTGTTATCACAATACATACAACAAGCGACACTATAAAATAGCAACAGAAAAAATAAAGTGCACACAAAAAAAGTTATTCAAAGACTACACAAACAAATCCAAAGATTGGGGAATGCTTAAACAAAAACACTAAATAAAATAAAGCAACAACATTGCTGTAGGCAAATGAAAATGAACTCATCAGATCTTGTAAATCACAGTTTCGTCTACCACACGTAAACAAAAAGTATCATTTCAAACGTTTTACTAAGAAACACAATTGTTACGCACACAAAATGAATTTTTTTTAAAAGGCAAAACTCGAGGTTTGTCTATCTCCAGCGGGCTACACAATGCAGATAGTTTTGCCAGGTGGTCACCGATACAGTAGAACCTCCCTTATAAGACCTCCCATTACAAGACTCCCTCCCACATAAGACCTGCTTCTCTGAGATAGTGTCCTTTGCGAGTATTAAAATGACCTCCATAATAAGACCCCTCGCTTATAAGACCTCATTTTGGAGTTTTTGTGAAGGTCTTATAAGGGAGGTTCGACTGTATCGCGAACTCACTACAGATACTGACAGAACCGAGAAGAACACGTTTGTCCCATACTAGTCAGCCAAAGAACAGAGAAAGTAGGGACAGAAAAACAAAAACTACTGAACAATTGCAGGGATCTCACACAGATCCAGTTCCTTGCTTAGACGTTTCTTTATTTACTAAAAAGAAGATTTATACAGCGCATACATTTTTATCTCTATGCGCTTTACAAAATCACTAGACAGATATAAAACGAATAAAAGGCATATATCACACACGCACACAAGCACAACACGTGCAGAACATATAGACAGTATATACATATTACGCACATGTTTGTATGTGTGTATGTGTCGGTAAGTGTGTGTGTGTGTGTGTGTGTGTGTGTGTGTGTGTGTGTGTGTGTGTGTGTGTGTGTGTGTGTGTGTGTGCATGCGTACGAGTGTATGAGTGTACTTGTATGTGTATCCTCTAATGGTTGTGTATGTGTGTTGGTGTATGTGGTCTGTCCGTGCAACTCAGTTGCTATGGCTTACTGAATGAAAGATGAATAATGAGTCTATGTCTATATGGTGTGTGTGTGTGTGTGTGTGTGTGTGTGTGTGTGTGTGTGTGTGCGTGTGTGTGTGTGTGTGTGTGTGTGTGTGTGTGTGTGTGTGTGTGTGTGTGTGCGCGTGTGTGTGCGTGCGTGCGCGCGTGTGTGCGTGTGTGTGTGTGTGTTTTGTATATGCGTGTTGCTGGTTTGTGTCATTCTTAAACACTATTTGTGTTGTCTAATTGTTGATGAATATTTGATTGTAAAGCGCTTTGGGCTCATTTGAGGAGCGCTATATAAATGTACTTTTATTATTATTATTATTATTATTATTATTAGGGTTAGGGTTACTGAATTTTAAAAAAAGCAAAACTAAAAATGTAAGGACACTCCATATCCAAAACAGCAGAGCAAATGAAAGAAAAACCATGGCCTAATAAACAGCACATTATACTGACATAAAAAAAACCTCACAGTGAGAGAGAGAGAGAGAGAGAGAGAGAGAGAGAGAGAGAGAGAGAGAGAGAGAGAGAGAGAGAGAGAGAGAGAGAGAGAGAGAGGAGGGAGAGAGAGAGAGGGAGAGAGAGAGAGAGAGAGAGAGAGAGAGAGAGAGAGAGAGAGAGAGAGAGAGAGAGAGAGAGAGAGAGAGAGAGAGAGAGAGAGAGAGAGAGAGAGAGAGAGAGAGAGAGAGAGAGAGAGGAAATACGAATGTTTTATTGAGGGTAAAAAGGATAAGCTACAATAGCTTCTTTGCACCTGGCCCTCTCACTCACACACTCACACCATGCATCAGGCAATGAAAAATTGACATAAAAACAATCAAGTCAAGAAAATGAAACAAAAATTGGCACATGAAATAATTGACAGAGAATCAAATTGGGGCATTAGAGAGAGAGAGAGAGAGAGAGAGAGAGAGAGAGAGAGAGAGAGAGAGAGAGAGAGAGAGAGAGAGAGAGAGAGAGTCTGAAGTTTTTATTTTATTGATTAGGCCTCTCTGTCCGTATCAATAGATCAATAAATAAAATGTAAACTTGAACAATAAAATCATGCACATACATATAATCCATAAATAGGGAGAAATAATTTTGAGAAAAATAAGTTATCACGAGAGAGAGAGAGAGGGAGAGAGAGAGAGAGAGAGAGAGAGAGAGAGAGAGAGAGAGAGAGAGAGAGAGAGAGAGAGAGAGAGAGAGAGAGAGAGAGAGAGAGAGAGAGAGAGAGAGAGAGAGAGAGAGAGAGATAGGTCACCCCAGCGAGGTTTAGTTTCCTCAAGACATCAAAGTTACTCACATAAGTAAGCATACAAATATTAACAAAGAAAGGAAGAAAAGGAGAAAGAGATAGACAAACAGAGAGACAGAGATAAAAAGAGAGAGAGAGAGACACATAGACAGACAGAGAGACAGACACGCTGACAGCCAGACAGACAGAAACAGTAGTCACCCCAGACACATCCAGTTTTCTTAAGGCGTCATTGTAGCTCAAATGACTCAGGGGCATCGTATCCATTACTTCCATCAGAGACTCCAGATTCTGGACATCAAACAACACGTTGAGGATTTCAGGGGGGGGGGGGGGGGGGGGGGGGGGGGGGGGGGGGGGGGGGGGGGGTGGGGGGGGGGAAAAAAAACTAAACACAAGAATTATTTTTCGTCGTCGTCAACCGCTTAGATAGCAGTTTCCTGTCATATGAGACACACTCATCCAAAGTGCAGAAAACATTTGTAGTATATGGCTTGTACCCACGTGTCGTCATATCCGGCCACAAGGAGCGCCATATTACGGGAGACAGCCATCTTAGTCAGTAACTTTGTTTGAAAAATGCCAGATTGATGCTGCGTATTTGGCTGTTCCAATTCGAAACTTATCTAAACTGTATTTATAACATCTGGATGTTTTCTTTACACATTTAGATAACATTTTCACTTTGTTTACACACAAATAAGGACTAAGATGGCGACACTTCCGTTGGAAGGGTCGAGATGCGCACGCAGGTGGGGGGGAGCCATACACTTTGTGCACATGCTCACAAAAGAATATCTATTATGTTCTAATAGAATGTTGTATCCATTATTGAACACGAAAATTAATGCTCTGCACCTTCCATTGCTTTGCCACGCCTTGGCTTAAGGCTATATCAGACAAATCGACATAGGCTAGAACACCAAGGCTACATCAGGTACTATGCTATGTATATTTATGCGGGGATTATTCTTAGCCACGACAAGCTCCTAGCATATCTTCAGTCTCCAAAATCCCCCCCCCCTAAAGACGGAGTGCGGCCGCCCACGTGGCGAGGTAATCAAAAACGGTCACACACGTAATGCTCTTATCCCTAGCTGGTGCGTTTGAACCATAGTGTCGAGTGTTTCGGCTGTTGGGATGATCCCTGGGTCTTTTAGCCAGGGTACGTCAACAACAATGACTTTGATCCTTGTTCAGCAAACAGGTCTATGATAGGAGGCGGGTAATGTCATACAGTTTTCCTTTTAATTATATGACAATGTATGCTTTTGCTTTATAAATTCCTTTGTGATGTTCGAGCATACTGCTTTAATATCTTATTTTTGTGTGTGTGCTCTTAATATCTTAATGTAAATTTAATTAATATTTACATTTTATTTATTGGACGATGTTAATGTATTTACTGTTTTCCTCTGTCCTAATATTTTATATGTAAATTTAATCAATGTCTACATTTTATTCATTGGATGATGTTAAATGTTTTTGCTGTTTCCCTCTGGTATGTTTTATATTGTTTCATCGAGCCGTGAATGTGCTTTGTAATTTCCCCAGGGATCATTAAAGTTATTGATTGATTGATTGATTGATGTTTCACCGAATAAGTCTGGTTATAGCGTGTAACCAAAGATATTCTAAAAGGGTAAGATGGATTACTTAAAAGCTCGGCGAACCGGGCTGATAGAGTTATCGTTAGTGGGGACGTGTACACTATTCACAGTGGATGCTATCCAAAAACTCGGACTGGAATTTGAACGGAGAATTCAACTGGCCTATCGATGTGTAAAATGTGTCACGTTTCAAAGGGACATAACCAGTGTTTCTGTCCTCACTACTCATACAGGGAAAAGAGACCGGATGTTTATCTTCCCCTGTACAGTCTTTGGTGTAGCCTTTGGCGCATGTGTACAATTTAGAAACATCTCTGTATCTGTGTATCATATCTATAATTCACTTTCTGTCACTTTGCATTTTTTTTTTCTTTTTTTTTTTTTCTTTTTCGGGGGGGGGGGTATCAAAGACCTCGCTGGCCTTCTGACTAGGGTAGAAAATGGACAGGCACGATTAAGTCAAGTCAAGTCAAACTTCAGATTCGGATTCGCTTACAGACCTGTTTACCCCCTACACAAGTCTTGAGTAGTCTGGATAGCTAAAATGAGTAGTTTTGGTGCAAAATGTGTAGTTGTATTTATTAAACCATCAATTAATGTTCACTAAAAAAAGAGTAGTAATCAAGAATTAAAGAGCATTATTTTCAGGTTTGAAGAGTAGTAGAGGTCCAAATTGAATAGAATACTACTATTAAAAAAACCGTAGAGTAAACAGGTCTGCGCTTAATATGTACCACCAGGCCATGATGCCCATGTCATGGCAATGGGCTTACAATAGGAAGGAAACAAAAAACAAAACCTTAACTTTTTATCTCTCATGAATAGAGAAATTAGAGTTTGGATGTAATGTACAAAAATGTTGGTCATGAATTGTATCCTAAAAAAAGAACGCAATATCCCACACTATATTATATTGAATGTTTTATGACAGTGATGATGATGATGATGATGATGGCGACAATGATGAGCTTCCGAGTTTCAAGCATCAAAAGACATATAGGGTGAGTGAAAAAAATGCAACCCACGAAATCGTTAATAACAATTTTTAATAATAAATCTATCATTCTGAGTTTTTCAGGTTAATTAAGAAGGTTCAATGCATGAAAGGTGGTACCATTTTGTTTTTTCAAGTTGCCTCGGAGAACTCCAGAAAATAAGTTTCCGTAATAACCCGGTTTTTTTTAAAAGTCCGTGGTCATCATTATCGTCAACATTCTGTGTGAAACACTTTCACAGAAAATTCTAATTGTCAAGAAATTGTCTGTTTCTCAAAAACGACTGTCTCTTTCGCCCTGGAAATGGAGAGGCAAGAAACTTTTTTTATATCCCAACTTTTTGAGCCCACATATGAAGGAAACTTTTGTCCAGATACCGTACAAATTGACATTGCTGGGATGCTAGCAACCTACTGCCTACACATCTGAATTGCAAACGAAGACATTGAAATTGCAAACCTCCCCATGGGGATACCGGGGGGTCTTTCGTAAAAATAGTTCCCCCACCTTCTGGAAGTTCTGTGCTTGTAACTTCCTCTTTTCTTTCACTCTCTTTGACTCTGCCTTTTCCCTTTGCTTTCTGTCATCCACTGTCTTTCTGACTTATTGGCCCATTCTCCTGCTTTTTTTCTCTCCCCAAAACATCTTCCAATCTTTGAGCTCCTCCGAGTGTCGGCTGTACGCAGCGGGGAGACCAGTGAAAACTGAAAACCGGACATAATACGCACCTTACCCATTATGGCCTGGGAACGCAGAAGAAGAAGAAGACATTGCAAACGTGTTTCTGGACCTCAAAAGGGGACTTCTTCTGAAACTGGGGTACCATAAAAACTGTTGAAACAAAATCTTCGAAACACAAACAGTTGTAATCTTTGAAGAGTTAACGCTTCTTTACTTCTTCTTCTTCTTCTGCGTTCCCAGGCCATAGGACCATAATGAGTAAGGTACATATGTGTCCAGTTTTCAGTTTTCACTGGTCTCCCCGCTGCCTACAACCGACACATTCCGATTTCGGAGGAGCTCAATGGAGAAAAATTATTTGGAAGAGTTTTTTTGAAAAAAAAAAGGCAGGAGAATGGGCCAATAAGTCAGAAATATAGTAAATGACAGAAAGCAAAGGAAAAAGGCAGAGTCAAAGAGAGTGGCAGATTAGAGGAAGCTACAAGCACAGAACTTCCAGAAGGTGGGGGAACTATTTTTATGAAAGACCCTCCCCCGGTATCCCCATGGGGCTTCCTTACAAACCCGATAAATCAAAATATCTTGTTTATTCATTATTTTCATCACCGATTTAGTGGGTTTGAATTTTGTTATGAGCCACCCTGCATCATCATCTGACCTCCTGGTTGGGGTAGGAGGTGGACAGACTCTCATTCATGTAGTCCAGCATCATGCTGTTGAGGTTAGAGGTCACCGAGCTGACCGATCGCTTCCTACGGCTCAGACCAAGAGCCTTCAGGGCCAGGCTCTTCAGCAACATCAGGCCGGACATGATGTCACCTGGAATAGCAATCATCATCATTATCATCATCATAGTCATCATCAGCGTCGTCGTGATCATCGTCATCATCATCATCGTCATCGTCACCATCATCATCATCGTCTGACGTCATCAATAGACCAAGAGCGTTCAAGGCCAGATTCTTCAGCAACGTCAGACCGGCCATGGTATCACCTGGGTAGCAATCATCCTCCTCATCATCATCGTCATCTTCATCAGCATTACCATCATCAATAGACCAAGAGCGTTCAAGGCCAGACTCTTCAGCAACGTCAGACCGGCCATGGTATCACCTGGGTATCAATCATCCTCATCATCATCATCGTCATCTTCATCAGCATTACCATCATCAATAGACAAAGAGCAGTCAGGGCCAGACTCTTCAGCAACGTCAGACCGGCCATGGTATCACCTGAGTAGCAATCATCATCATCATCATCATCGTCATCTTCATCAGCATCACCATCATCAATAGACAAAGAGCAGTCAGGGCCAGACTCTTCAGCAACGTCAGACCGGCCATGGTATCACCTGGGTAGCAATCATCATCATCATCATCATCGTCATCTTCATCAGTAACACCATCATCAATAGACAAAGAGCAGTCAGGGCCAGACTCTTCAGCAACATCAGACCATGCCATAGGATCCCAATGGACAGAATTACGATATTGAACATCATCATCATCATCATCATCGTCAAAACCATCATCATCATTATCTTCATCATCATCATTGCCATTGTCAACAGACAAAGTGCCCTGACTCAATAGCGGCATCAGGCAAGCCATTGGTTCACCTTGCTGAAGTAATGATAATCAACATCATAGTCATCAACATCATGCTCATCAGTATCAATCAATCAATCAATCAACCAGTCAATTAACCAATCTATCAGTCAGTCAGTAAATGCTGACAGTAACGATGTAGATAGAGCTGAGACGAAAATGATGCTACAGTGGAACCTCCCTTATAAGACCTTCAAAAATCATCCAAAGTGAGGTCTTATGAGGGAGGGGTCTTATAAGGGAGGTAATTTGAATACTTACAAAGAAGGGCAATGTCTCAGAGAAGTAGGTCTTATATGGGAGGGAGTCTACTAATGGGAGGTCTTATCAGGGAGGTTCCACTGTAGTAATGACACTCACAATAACGACGAAAATGATGATGGTGATAATGATGATGATGATGGTGATGATGATAATGATGACTTTCATGACGACCACAACGACACTGATGAAGAAGACACTGATGATGACGTAAAACAAAAAGGTTCGTTTTGATCATTTATATACATTGAACAAGACTTTCGTTCGGCTTTGTTGATGGAATAAAAGTTTAAACCGTTATCAAAAACAACTAAAGCGAACCTGCTTTCTTGAGATCGTTGGCGGAAGCGACAACGGTGATCTGGATGTTGATGACGAAGGTGACAGTGACAGTGTTGACAGTGACAGGGGAGCTGTAGAACATGTTGCACCCTCCCACCTTGGCACACACCTGGAACATACATACACAGATACATATGCTTAGGTGCACACATACAAACCCATATGCACACACACATACTAAGACAAGACGGACAGACACAGAGATAAATGCAAAGACGACATTGCTTTGAGAGAGAACCTAATCTTAGTACAACATTTGATGTGATTCTGTGCTATGGTTCCTAAGACATTGCTAGTAGTGCCGATCAAAGAAACAGAAATAAACAGACTGCTAGTAATGCCGATCAAAGAAACAGAAATAAACAGACTGCTAGTAATGCCGATCAAAGAAACAGAAATAAACAGACTGCTAGTAATGCCGATCAAAGAAACAGAAATAAACAGACTGCTAGTAATGCCGATCAAAGAAACAGAAATAAACAGACTGCTAGTAATGCCGATCAAAGAAACAGAAATAAACAGACTGCTAGTAGTGCCGATCAAAGAAACAGAAATAAACAGACTGCTAGTAATGCCGATCAAAGAAACAGAAATAAACAGACTGCTAGTAAAGAAACGAAATAAAGAGACTGCAGAAATAAACAGACTGCTAGTAAGTGCCGATCAAAGAAACAGAAATAAACAGACTGCTAGTAATGCCGATCAAAGAAACAGAAATAAACAGACTGCTAGTAATGCCGATCAAAGAAACAGAAATAAACAGACTGCTAGTAGTGCCGATCAAAGAAACAGAAATAAACAGACACCCACAACCGTACCATAAGTGGCAGAGGACTAGTGATTATGCAATGGAGTGCTTATGATCGAAATGAAAAAGAAACACTGAATGTGCTGATGGGACTCAACAGCATGTGACCTAACAGGATGTGATCTTTCCCCCTGGAATTATATCCACATAAGCCCGTTTTCAACATTAAAAATACAATCTAAAACTTTATCAGGCTGGTGTTTGTTTGTTTTTGTTTGTTTTTACCAACAGGCCATCGACTGTATCCACAATTAGGACCGCAATGAGGATAATCTATGAACAGGAAACAGCAAACGAGCTACTATCTCCATCAATTGATTAATTAAACAGATGATCTTTTCTTACAAGGAGAGAAGGCAGATTTCGAAAAGCTAACTTCTGCTTCAGGCATTAATCTGAATTTTTTAATGGTGAAAATTCACGTTGTAGGTTTTCACTTTTCCCCAATGGCAAAGCAGTGGTACGCTGATAATTACTGGTATAAATACATCTGATTAGTTTTCACTATTTCCCCATGGTAACACAGTGGTACGCTGATAATGAGAAGGCGGATTTCCAAAAGTTAACTTCGGTTTCAGGTATGAATCTGAACTTTAATGGTGAAAATACAGCTTGTTAGTTTTCACTTTTCCCCAATGGCAACACAGTGATACGCTGATAATGACTGGTAGAAATACGTCATGTAAGTTTTCACTATTCTCCCATGGCAACACAGTGATACGCTGATAATGACTGGTAGAAATACGTCATATAAGTTTTCACTATTCTCCAATGGTAACACAGTGATACGCTGATAATGATAGGTAGAAATACAGCTTGTAAGTTTTCACTATTCTCCCATGGCAACACAGTACTACGCTGATAATGACTGGTAGAAATACGCCTTGTTAGTTTTCACTATCCCCCCAATGGCAACACAGTACTACGCGAGTAATATCATCGCTAGCACTGGTGTTTTCAATGGGGAAAGAGTGAAAAAATAACAACGGGTATTTTAACCATTACCGATTGTAGCTTCAAAACAAACAAAAAGATGACTGACCTTGACAGCGAAGACGTTGGAGCCGGAGAGGTAGGCCTTGGGCCCGTACTCCATGGAGAAGGAGGCGCTGCTGGACTTTTTGGTCAGGCGGTCCAGTTTGGAGTTGCTGCTGTCCTTGGACACGTAGTAGCTGTAGGTCAGAGGGTAGCCCTCACTGTCCGTGTAGCAGTTCTCAACTTCACCTTCCACCTACACAGCAAATAGCAATAAACGGATAGTAATAGGAATTGTTCGGAAATAATTAAGGGGAGTAATTTCATGGTGTGTAGGAGTTATCTTGCCTAATTCAGTCGGTCAAACAGGGGAAGTTACTCTGCCATCAGGTAAATCCCTAGCCCTCGCTTCTTGAGTTTGAGGATACACACAGCATGCAGAATTGAAATTGATGTAATTTATAGTTTTACGTCACAGTTTGCAAGTTCTATCACTTTGCAGCAACTGGTCACCCCTTATTTTTTTACAAAATGTTTGCAAGTCGCTGACTCGAATCCTGCGGTTTCAAGCTTCGACGCCATTGTTGCATTGTCGCTATGGTATTTGACCGAGTAATGGAGGTAAATAACTCTAATTTTCACGAAGTGCTCTCCCCTAGGTTTTTTTCGAAAATCGTCTACGCAAAATGAAGACTTCAAGTTAGACTGGGAAGCAATGGCAATTTAAGGTGGCAAAACTTCGTAGTTAGCCTACACATCGCCGTCTATGCAGCAGTTTTCAACTTCGCCTTCCACCTAAACACCAGGGATTAAAGTGTAATGCACATAATGATGAAACAGCATTGTCGCTGTCCTTGGATACGAAATAGCAGTATACCTAGGTCAGGGGGTAGCCCTCGCTGTCTGTGTAGCAGTTCACCTTACCCTCCACCTATAATGAATGAATGAATCTTTAATTTGATGTCTTTTCACATAGATCGTGATTTTAGACAGCATGCAAACATTTTGTTTTGGGGGGAAAAAAGAAGAAAAAAAAGAAGGTAAAATAACATGCATAAGAACGACATATTAAAAAAAGTAAAGAAAACCTCTACAGTAGTCTTCCAATAGTTGAGGACAGCATTGCTTTTGCAATTACAGTAATGTCAATTTCTGCGTCATTTAAAATATCCTTGGTATTATCATACTTACGAAAAAAGTCCATATTGATCAGTCGATATTTAGAGAGCAATACTGGGCATTCTAATAGTAAGTGATGAATTGATAATTTATCACTACAAAGACAGTTAGTTTCCAAGTATTTAGTTTATAGAAACATCAAGGGTGAAGGTGTACAGTAGATAATAATAAAACAAATATTGACGCCGTCCTTGGACACACAATTGCTCCCCCCCACCTGCGTGCGCATCTCGACCCTTCCAACGAAAGTGTCGCCATCTTAGTCCTTATTTGTGTGTAAACAGCATCGATCTGGCATTTTTCAAACAAAGTTACTGACTAAGATGGCGGTCTCCCATAATATGGCGTGCTCCTTGTGGCCGGATATGACGACACGTGGGTACAAGCCATAGCTGTATACCTAGGTCAGAGCATAGACCTCGCTATCCGTGTAGCAGTTCTCTGCCTCACCCTCCACCTAAATATCAGGGGTGAAATTGTAATGATAAGAAGCATTGACACTGTCTTGGACACACACACACACACACACATTCAGAGACACACACTTGGATACATACACCGACGCACAGAGACAGACACACATATTTTATATATGGTAATATAGGACTACTCGCGGGTCCCAGTTGGGTGTAGGAGTTTCCAGTGATGGTAGTGAACTGGCAAAGAGGTCACAACGTTGTAGACGGAGATGGAGATTCAACCTGGCTTTAGAACACAGTCTCTCTGTCTCTCACTAGGCCTATCTCTGACGACGAAAATGGTGTTTTACGTCCTCTTGGTCTGAATCAGACACATATGGGACATTTGTAAATACAAATATGGTGGGAACAATACTGGAGGCAATGCCCGGAGGCAGTACGAAACCAGTAAAGTCTCGATTTTTTTAATTAATACAGATAGGTGTAGCGGTAACCACGCCTCGGTTAAACCTCATCGACTATGGCACCGCTACAAGTATTTGTAATAATAAAGCGATCGGCGAAAATGGTGTTTTACGTCCTCTTGGTCTGAATCAGACACATATGGGACATTTGTAAATACAAATATGGTGGGAACAATACTGGAGGCAATGCCCGGAGGCAGTACGAAACCAGTAAAGTCCCGATTTTTTTTATTAATACAGATAGGTGTAGCGGTAACCACGCCTCGGTTAAACCTCATCGGCTATGGCACCGCTACAAGTATTTTAATATTATTAGGTAAGTATATAAAATAAAGCGATCTTTGACTCTGGTCTTATTTAAAGTTACCCACCCCACCCTCCATGAACACACTAGTAGCTCATGGCTACGATAGCTAACGAATCAAATGGGCACAGTTCATATCTGTCCCAGTTCGGTGTATGAGCTTCCAGTGAAGGTGAACTGGCAAGAAGTCGCACAATGTAAAACTTCATATCACCCGAGCTTTAGAACACAATGTATCTCTCTCTGTCTCTCTCTCTCTGTCTCTCTCCCCCCCCTCTCTCTCTCTCTCTCTCTCCTCTCTGATACAGACCTGTCCCAGTTAAGTTAGGAGTTTCCAGTAATAGTGAACTGGCAAGAATTCGGCACCGTTGTAGATGGAGAATTCCCTCTGGTTTTAGAAACAATCACCTCTCTCTCTCTCTCTCTCTCTCTCTCTCTCTCTCCCTCCTGATACAGACCTGTCCCAGTTCAGTGTAGGAGTTTTCAGTGGTGCTGAACTGGCAAGAAGTCACCCCATGTAAAACTTCACCCCAGCTTTAGAACACAATGTCTCTCTCTCTCTCTCTGTCTCTCTCTCTCTCCCATGACACAGACCAGTCCCAGTTCGGTGTAGGAGTTTCCAGTGATGCTGAACTGGCAAGAAGTCACACCGTTGTAGATGTAGAACTTCACCCGAGCCTTGGCCTCCTGGTTCTGACTATCTGTCACCGTGCACCCGAACCGATACTCCGTGCCACGATCCAGCTTGTCTGGAACAGACATACACAAAGGCATGAAAAACTAAATAAAATAATGGCAGACATGCACGCACACAAACGCAAGCACGCGCAACATACAGACCGACCATCGCAGACACAGATATTAATACTCACAGGCACACGTATTGATAAACAATAGATAATGTACACGCAAACATACAGGTGTGCACGAAGGCGTGTACGTACGCACATATATGCCAGGCATGGGAATTGGAAAAGTAAAAGGGGCCTCGGAAGGCCCTAGTAGGGAGCCAGGGGTTAATGCGGGAGCTTTTCTTGGTAATTGAAGCCGTAAAACAGCATTAGAATGGCTAAGTTTAGGTCATTTGTTTTTTTGTCTTTTCGGCGGACAGACTTTTTCAGCGGAAAAGCAATGTCATTCTGGCGGAAATGTGCTGTTTGGCGGACAATTCCCATGATATGGACGGAGGATTCACTGGGTTTGATGGAGAGGAATGAGATGTTCCTGTTGCTGGCAGCATTCGCCAGTTAGACAGACAGACACGCACGCGCACGCACACACACACACACACACAGAGAAGAACTCACTGGGTTTGATGGAGAGGAAGGAGATGTACTTGTTGCTGGCAGCGTCCACCAGTTTAGGTTCCTGCTGCTTGAACACGTAGTCAGGATCACTCAGGTTGACGTAACCCAAGCCTGCCGTAACCCAAACAAAACAGACGTACATGTAATTTTTTTTATAATCAAAGATCAGATTCTTTTCAACCTGAAATAGCAAGACACGTTCATGACCGTCTTACTGTCCGCAATAAATGATTACGTGAGTATATTATTAATATGTTTTACTAATCTTTACTTGCTACATTTTTGTTTCTCTCGCCAACTTTATCCTGTGCTTGTTTCGTTGTGTTTTTATTTTCCTTCGTGGTATGTGTTTGCCACATCTGTGTCAATCATTCCTTTGCTGGTTTTACGACAAATGAAAGAGTTTGAGTTTGAGTTTTTTTGTTCAAACATAGGAGAACTAGAAAGCACTGATACAGCGCACCCGGTGCCGAAAGAATACAAAAAATCCCCCCCCCCCCCCCCCCCTTTATGTTCACGACCCTCAATCTCAAAGTCTGTTTCTGTCAGTTTTATAAACAAAATAATCGTCGGTCGGTACTAATTACTTTCCCAAAAGGGGACCCCACCCCCTCCCACAAAAACACACACACGAAACTCTCTCTCTCTCTCTCTCTCTCTCTCTCTCTCTCTCTTTCGGTCACTGTTACATTCACACATGTCTAAATGGCTTGAAATCCTTTACAATTGGTCACGCTTCAGTTCACTTTATGTGTGAGACCGTTTTTGATTCCTCGCCAAGTGGGCAGCCACACTCCGATTTCGGAGCATTTTTTTTAAAAACGTAATATTATAACTGACCTGTGTCCGACAGAGACTCCCAGGTAATGGTGGGGGTAGTGGAAGAGAAGATCCTGGCGGCGATGGTCACCGTGTCGTCCACGTCGTATTTGCCCTTCTTGTCGTTGATGCGGTCCAGTCTGATCTGTGGACATCAACATCATCATCGTTATCCTCACCGTTATCATCATCAACATCATCATCATCATCATGGTGACCGTGTCGTCCACGTCGTATTTGCCCTTCTTGTCGTTGATGCGGTCCAGTCTGATCTGTGGACATCAACATCATCATCGTTATAATCACCGTTATCATCATCAACATCATCATCATCATCATGGTGGTGACCGTGTCGTCCACGTCGTATTTGCCCTTCTTGTCGTTGATGAGGTCCAGTCTGATCTGTGGGCATCAACATCGTTATCATCGTTATAATCACCGTTATTATCATCATTACATCATCATGGTGACCGTGTCGTCCACGTCGTATTTGCCCTTCTTGTCGTTGATGAGGTCAAGTCTGATCTGTGGGCATCAACATCATCATCGTCATCATCATCATCATCATCATCATCATGTTATCATCATGGTGACCGTGTCGTCCACGTCAATTTGCCCACTCTTGTCGTTGATGAGGTCAGTCTGATATGTGGGCATCAACATCATCATCGTTATCATCATGGTCATCGTTATTATCATCATGGTGACCGTGTCGTCCACGTCGTATTTGCCCTTCTTGTCGTTGATGAGGTCCAGTCTGATGCTGTGGGCATCAACATCATCATCGTTATCATCACCGTTCTTATCATCACAATGATCATCATGGTGACCGTGTCGTCCACGTCGTATTTGCCCTTCTTGTCGTTGATGAGGTCCAGTCTGATCTGTGGATCATCAACATCATCATCGTTATAATCACCGTTATTATCATCAACATCATCATGGTGACCGTGTCGTCCACGTCGTATTTGCCCTTCTTGTCGTTGATGCGGTCCAGTCTGATCTGTGGACATCAACATGATCATCGTTATAATCACCGTTATTATCATCAACATCATCATGGTGACCGTGTCGTCCACGTCGTATTTGCCCTTCTTGTCGTTGATGCGGTCCAGTCTGATCTGTGGGCATCAACATCATCATCGTTATAATCACCGTTATTATCATCAACATCATCATGGTGACCGTGTCGTCCACGTCGTATTTGCCCTTCTTGTCGTTGATGAGGTCCAGTCTGATCTGTGGACATCAACATCATCATCGTCATCGTTATCATCATCATCGTTATTATCAGCATGGTTAGAGGTGAGTATTGGCGTTTCTTTTGGTAGTGAGTAGGGGAAAACGTGGTAAAAAGCCCATGGGCGGGTAAGAAGCCCATGCCAATTATCTCATGAAATAAAGAAAATTTCAGTCAAATTTGCCCATGAGACAAATGCTAAACATTAACACTCGTCTCATGGGCAAAATGTGACTGAAATTTGCTTCATTTCATGAGATAATTGACATGGGCTTCTTACCCGCCCATGGGCTTTTTACCCCGTCTTCCCCTGTATCATTTCAACACTAACCTTGGGCGGGTCCCCAGCGCTGCCGATGATAGTGACGGTGGAGGAGGCGAATCGCGTGGTGCCCCCTGACTTCTTGCTGATGGTGGAGGTGAAGCGGTACGTCGTGTCCACGGCCAGCTCCGAGGAGTTGAGGGTCACCACGCCCTGCGTCTTCTGAGAACTGTCCGGCATCACCTGGCCGCTGGTGTCCAAGCACGTAGTCACCGTGCCCTGAAATCATCATCATCATCATCGTCATCATCATCATTGTTATCATCACCATCATAGAGGAGTTGAGGGTAATCATGAACTGCGCCTTCTGAGAACTGTCCGGCATCACCTGGCCGCTGGTGTCCAGGCATGTGGTCACCGTGCCCTGAAACCATCATCATTATCATCGTCATCATCATTATTATCATCGTTGTCATTGTCATCATCATCACCACCATAGAGGAGTTGTGGGTAATCATGTCCTGGTTCTTCTGGGAACTGTCCAGCATCAAACTGGCCGCTGGTGTCCAAGCACGTGATCACCGTGCACTGTCAACAGCATGGTCATCATTATCATTAGTATCGTCGTCATTATCATCACCATCATAGAGGAGTTGAGGGTCACCACGCACTGGGTTTTCTGGGAACTGTCCGGCATCACCTGGCCGCTGGTGTCCAGGCATGTGGTCACCGTGCCCTGAAATCATCATCATCATCGTCATGATCATGATCATCATCATCATTATTATTATTATCATCACCATCATGGAGGGGTTGAGGGTAATCATGTCCTGCGTCTTCTGAGAACTGTCCGGCATTATCTGTGACCACTGGTATCCAAGCACGTGGTCACCGTGCCCTGAAATCATCATCATCATCATCATCATCATTATTATTAGCATCATCATAGAAGAGTTGTGGGTAATCATGTTCTGGTTCTTCTGGGAAATGTCCGGCATCAGCTGACCGCTGGTGTCCAAGCACGTGGTCACTGTGCCCTGAAATCATCATCGTTATCATCGTCATCATTATTATCATCACCATCATTGAGGGTACGCCCTGCATCTTTTGAGAACTGTCCGGGGTCCATCCATCTGCTGGTGTCCAGACACTTGACATCTTACCATTTTGTGCCCTGCAGTATAGTAATCATGAACAACTATAAAATAGTGATGATGAGAATCGAGAAGTACCCCACCCCCGCTCCATCTACTGACTATTTGCACCCTATTCCTTCATTCAAACCTTTCAATGTAGGCTACTCAGGGAGAAGGCAATTTCCAGTTGAAGCAAAGAGTCAAATGTGAAATGAAATCTGACAACCAATACACAGGCTACCATACATATTAAAACTAAGTTATGATAGCTGTTAAATGGTTTGACAGTCATTTAAATGTATGTGAATCAATATCATTTCCATTGTTTTGTATTAAGCCTCTATCTCTCTTTCACTCTCTCTCTCTATCTCATACACACGTACAATCTCTCTCAGTCTGCTTATAGAGTTTTGTTTTGCATTTTAAAATAAATACATTCATTCACTCACTTTTCCTACTCTCTCTCTCTCTCTCTCTCTCTCTCTCTCTCCGCCCCTTCCCTTCTCTCTCTCTCTCTCTCTCTCCGCCCCTACTCTTCTCTCTCTCTCTGCATCTTACATCTGCCTCCTCAGCCTCGCATGTCCACTCATACTCCATGGAGCCGGTCAGTCCGTCAGGGTCAGTGGACGTGGTGGCGTCCAGTTCAAACGTGCCCGTGTTCACACCCACCGTCACTTCCTCTCCACCTGAAGCCAAACAAAACAAGTATATGTGAATGTCTCAACGACCCGTCCTTTCCTCTCTGTTCTTTCTTCTTTGTTCATGCATGTGCATTAATTTTCTACTCGTGGTATGATAAGGCCGGGTTCACATTAGACGCGTAAGTAACACACACATACACAATAAACGAATACATTAACCCTTTCGCCGCCAGCCATTTTTCAGCCAAAAAATACCATTAAACTTAACTGGGTAGAAAATATCTGCAATATTGTGAATTCCTCTGTGACATGTATAACATTAGGCCTATCCTTACCTCCCAAAATTAAGAAAATAGGGTCTTCGGATAACAGGCCCTGATTTGAGGCCTTTTAGTGACATGGGTGTTAAGCCATTGTGGTGCAAAAATGCGACATTGGCGGTGAAAGGATTAATTCATTTGTTTGTTTATGCATTGGTCAGTCAGTGTGTTGGTTTGCCCAGTCTCACGAGACAACTAACGAGATTACAGACCGAGTCTTGCCTTTCCCTCTCTCTATGGCATTCTTCTGGTGCACTTAAGTATGACATAAACAGACACACACACAATCACACGCCTGGGCACGCACGCAGAAACGCACACACACACACACAGAGAGAGAGAGAGAGAGAGAGAGAGAGAGAGAGAGAGAGAGAGAGAGAGAGAGAGAGAGAGAGAGAGAGAGAGAGAGAGAGAGAGAGAGAGAGAGAGTAGGGAGAGAGAGTGAATGAATGTATTGCTTTAATGCAAAACAAAACTCCATAAGTAGACTGAGAGAGTGTACGTGTGTATGCGTGTGCGTGAGATAGAGAGAGAGAGAGAGAGAGAGAGAGAGAGAGAGAGAGAGAGAGAGAGAGAGAGAGAGAGAGAGAGAGAGAGAGAGAGAGAGAGAGAGAGAGAGAGAGAGAGAGAAGCAGAGACAGAGACAAATACTGACCATCAATCTGTGAATCCAGTTCACTGAGAACGGTGATTTCAATGGAGTCCTTATTATAAATAGTACTGTCGTTCTTCAGAGGGAGAGAGAGAGATAGAGAGAGAGAGAGAGAGAGAGAGAGAGAGAGAGAGAGAGAGAGAGAGAGAGAGAGAGAGAGAGAGAGAGAGAGAGAGAGAGAGAGAGAGAGAGAGAGAGAGAGAGAGAGAGAGAGAGAGAGAGAGAGAGAGAGAGACAGAGAGAGAGAGAGAGAGAGAGAGAGAGAGAGAGAGAGAGAGAGAGAGAGAGAGAGAGAGAGAGAGAGAGAGAGAGAGAGAGAGAGAGAGAGAGAGAGAGAGACAGAGAGACGTAGACAGAGACAGAGAAACATACACAGATATAGACAGAGACAGAGAGACAGAGGCAGAGAAACAGAGATGGATACAAGTACTGACCATCAATCTGTGAATCCAGCTCGCTGAGAACGGTGGTGATTTCAATGGAGTCCTCATTATACACGGTACTGTCGTTCTTCAGAGAGGCTCGCACCGTCGCCGTGATCGTGTCCGGGGCTGTCGTGACACAAACACGCGTCATCAGTGACGTCATACAAAAAAAAATTATGTGACCGTCACAAAGGCTTGTTTTTATAGTCAATCAAGTACCCTCGTGCCTTATCCACTCATGTACTCTTCGACGAAAATGGTGTTTTACGTCCTCTTGGTCTGAATCAGACACATATGGGACATTTGTAAATACAAATATGGTGGGAACAATACTGGAGGCAATGCCCGGAGGCAATACGAAACCAGTAAAGTCCCGATTTTTTAAATTAATACAGATAGGTGTAGCGGTAACCACGCCTCGGTTAAACCTCATCGGCTATGGCACCGCCACAAGTATGTATGTATTCAATGTGATCTCATGTACTCTTCTCAAAATGATGCAATAATTGATAACACAATAAAGCACAAAACAATATTTAGAAGATTTTTTAAATATGAGCAGTGCAGTTGCTTTGTCTTTATTTTTCATCTAAAACTTTTGTTGGGTTCTTTTGTTCTTTTGTTTTAATATAAAAGAACCCTTTTGTTTTTCAGTTGGAATTTGTTTATTGCTAAATAAATAATATATGGTTTGTCAAAATAAAGGTCACTACAGTGGAATCTCCCTTCAAAAAATTATCCAAAATGAGGTCTTATAAGAGAGGGGTCTAATAAGGGAGGTAATTTTAATACTTACAAAGAAGGGCAATGTCTCAGAGAAGTAGGTCTTATATAGGAGGGAGTCTTATGACGGGAGGTCTTATAAGGGAGGTTCCACAGAATTGCTTATTGGGTATGTTGCTTAAAAGCAAAGTTCAACTTGTACACACGGTAATAAATACAATACAGATAGAGATGTATCATTGCTTTCACCAGATATTAAGCTTTAAGGCTCGACACAACATTATTCAACACAACATATAGCACAACAATATAGTCTCACCAGGGCAAGAGATAGGCTCTTTAGTGAAGGTATCATACTCACCTTTGTAGGTGAAAGAGTGATAAAAAAAAACCACGTGAATTCCATCCACACAACACAATGCAAAGCAACATTATTCAACACAACATACTACGACAATATGGTACAACAATCATTACAGTCTCACCAGGCAATACATACGGGTCTATGGTGAAGGTCTCATACTCACCTTTGTAGGTGAAAGAGTGATCGAAAAACCAGGTGATTTCCATCCACACAAGACAATACAATGCAACAGAATTCAACACAACATGGCAATAATGTAGTACAACGATCAATAGTCTCACCAGACAAGACGTAAGGCTCGGTAATGAAGGTAGATCTGCTCTCGTACTCAGCGTTGTAGGTGAAAGAGCGATCGATAAATCGCGTGAATGCCATCCACACAACACAATACAATGCAACATTACTCAACACAACATGACAATAATATAGTACAACAATTAATAATACAGTCTCACCAGGCAAAACGTAAGGCTCGATAATGAAGGTCTCATACTCAGCATTGTAGGTGAAAGTGCAATCGAAAAATCACGTGAATTCCATCCACACAACATATTAATGCAACATTATTCAACACAACATATGACAATATAGCACAACAATATAGTCTCACCAGGCAAGATATAAGGCTATACAGTGAAGGTCTCATACTCACTTTGTAGGTGAAAGAGTGATAAAAGCAAGCGCGAAATCGCAATAGTTTGTGGCACGCGGTCTATTTTTACCACTCCAATCATGAGTCACCTCCCCTGGCTTTTCAATAATTTTAATCTGTAAACCAGAATGTTATCTCTGCACCATTTCGTAACTTTTTATATCTTTTGGAAAACATTTAAAACTATGTATCCTACTTATACTCATCAAAAGAAGCACCGCATACTCGTCGTGTCTGTTGTAGTGTCTGTATTACGTATGTTTATTATTTTGTACGCTTTTAAAATACATCATTTTAAAGAGCGGCCTCAATTTGAAGTGTAGCCTCGATTTGAAGTGTGACAATTTTGTCAAAATGTGCGACAATTTTGGACCGACAGACCGACAGACCGACCGACAAAGTGAGTTATAGGTTTGTGGCTTGAGCCACAGACAAAAACACACACACGTGAATTCCATCCACAGAACACAATGCAAAGCAACATTATTCAACACAACATACTACGACAATATGGTACAACAATCATTACAGTCTCACCAGGCAATACATACGGGTCTATGGTGAAAGTCTCATACTCACCTTTGTAGGTGAAAGAGTGATCGAAAAACCAGGTGATTTCCATCCACACAAGACAATACAATGCAACAGAATTCAACACAACATGGCAATAATGTAGTACAACGATCAATAGTCTCACCAGACAAGACGTAAGGCTCGATAATGAAGGTATAATACACTCACCTTTGTAGGTGAAAGTGTGATCGATAAATCACGTGAACTCCATCCACACAGCACAATACAAGGCAACATTATTCAACACAACATAGACAATAATAGTACAAATAAAGCAGTCTCACCAGGTAAGACTGTAGGTGAAAGTGTGATCGATAAATCACGTGAACTCCATCCACACAACACAATACAAGGCAACATTATTCAACACAACATAGACAATAATAGTACAAATAAAGCAGTCTCACCAGGTAAGACTCTGGGTGAAAGAGCGATCGAAAAACCACGTGCATTCCATCCACAAAACACAATACAAGGCAACAGTATTCAACACAACATAGACAATAATAGTACAACATAATAAAGCAGTCTCACCAGGTAAGCCTGTAGGTGAAAGAGCGATCGAAAAACCACGTGCATTCCATCCACAAAACACAATACAATGCAACATCATTCAACACAACATATGACAATAATAGTACAAATAATGCAGTCTCACCAGGCAAGACGTAAGGCTCAATGGTGAAGGTGGCCCTGCTCTCATACTCAGCGTTGTAGGTGAAAGAGCGGTCGAACGACCAGGTGAATTCGATTTCGTCGTCCGCGCAGCCCTTGTACAACTTAGCCTTGGCCACCAAGTCAAACCTGATGGGAAAACCCCCGCGAAATGATACATTGCTATCAATATTACTATCTATTCTAACTAAATACTTACCAACGCTCAAAACGATTAGCATAAACCATCATCAGTTGGAAACCAAATGCCACAGCACATAAAAACGAAAGTAGCAAAGGACCGCTACACCGCTTACCCGGAAGCCCAGTTACTCCCCTTAGCTTCCGGTCACGCGGTTCCTTTGACTTGCCCAATCACGTTTTCATTTTCCACTGATGTGGCAACATCTACCTTTTGGAAGCCATTTGCAATATTTTTCATTCATTTTGCGAGTTTCATCATCACCATCTCATCATCATATCTCTTATACAGACCACATTTTTATTCTGTTTTGATCTCAATGTAACAGCTACAATGAAAGCAGTACCTTCTTTGGGCTGATTTTTCAAGGTCTTAACAGAGAGGTTCGATCCACTGTACTAACTAAAGGCAGGCTGGGTGAGTCAGCCAAGGTCACGATCTTCGCGTCACAGCTACAATGAAAGCAATACTAACATGTCTGCCCTTTACACAAACGGCTTTTAACATCGGTTGACATTTGCCTGTAGTATGGGCCAACAGTAGCATGAGAGGATTACAATAGATGGCTTTCTATAGTAATGGAAAACCATGGTACCGGCTCTGGTGCTACAGCCAAAGGGATGGGCTGGCCTTTGGGGACCTTCCTCAACGCCAGCTGTGTCCTCAAATCCCTTTTGGCCGAGAGAGTGGGGATGTACCCTGGGCAAGGCATCTCCACTATAAACACATTCTCGCCCAGCCCGCCAGAATAGCAGCTGCCCCCCTCCGCTATCTGGCAGTCATTGTCGGAAACGACAGACCGGCATACTAAACATCGGTACAACCACCTATGTCATTACCAAAAAAATAAAAATGAAAAAGTTTTACGTCCTCCGGCTCTGGCACAAGCAAATATGGGACATTTTATAAAACATTACCAACACATGCCACAGAACTAGACTAGTAACACTACAACACGTAGTTATGACGCACATGTCGGAGGGCTTGATCTGGGTGACGTCAGCCCAGGGTCTCGATATCCACGTCACAGCTACAATGAAATAAATACTTACAACATTACAAACACCTAAACCCATCTCCCTGTCAACACCAGCATAACAACGATAACAACAACTACAGGGATGACAATACCATCACCAACAACAACCACAACGACACAATCAATGACGCACATGTCTGAGGGCTTGATCTGGGTGACGTCAGCCAGGGTTTCGATCTCCACGTCACAGCTACAATGAAAGCAGTACTTACAACATTACAACACCTAAACCCATCTCCCTGTCAACACTAGCATAACAACGACAACAACAACAACAGGGATGACAATGCTATCACCACCACAACAACACAAAATGACGCACATGTCCGAGGGCTTGATCTGGGTGACGTCAGCCAGGGTCTCGATCTCCACGTCAGGGGCGGCGGCAGCCTTCTGGGTGACGTCTCTGGTGGCGGTGGTGCACTGCCCCAGGAAGTTGCACAGCTGCAAGCTCACCGTGTAGGTGGTTCCGGGGGTCAGGCTGCTCACCGTCAGCTGAGGGCTGGACGCTCCGGCTGGTAATTAGAGAAGAAATGCCAGCTTTTACAAAACGTAACCCCCAGTGAGGTTTTGGGGGTGGGGGGTGTCTTTGGTACAAATAGTTCCCCAAACCTTCTGGAAGTTCTGTGCTTCTATAACTTCCTCTAATCTGTCCTCTTTTTGACTCTTGCCTTTTCGTTTTGCTTTATTACTGTCATCTACTAAGTAAGTACTGTTCCATTCTCCTGCCCCTTTTTTTTCTCTCCAAGAAACACTTACAATATATTTATTATTCTCCAGACAAAGACGGATATGCTGGGCCTAAATCTTTCTTAGTTAGGCGCATAACGGCAGTATGTCGCAGCATCTGCGCTCATAATTGACAGGAAACTTCTGAGCGATCGAAGAAGAAGAAGAAGAGCAACACGTATATGACTGCTGTTTTTTCCCCTTCTTCCTAATCAATGGAGATTCGAACCAACTTATACTCTGTCACCTAGTGTAGAGTGGCACAGTGGTAACGCGTTCGCTTCGTGTCAAGTAAACCCGAGTTCGAACCTGGGTACAGGG
Source organism: Phymorhynchus buccinoides (assembly GCA_017654935.2). Lineage (NCBI taxonomy): Eukaryota > Metazoa > Mollusca > Gastropoda > Neogastropoda > Raphitomidae > Phymorhynchus > Phymorhynchus buccinoides. Next base: position 8,187,703 of record CM065701.1, on the reverse strand, counting down.
GATTTTTCCTCTCATTTTGCACTAGGCCTTACGGTCTGAACGTGGAGTCTTTCGGATGAGACGATAAACCGAGGTCCCGTGTGCCCATGTACTTAGCACACGTTAAACCCAGTGGTAACGAAAAAGTTGTCATTTGGTCAAAATTTACCCTACCCAGCCCTCATCAGTCACACAAAACTCGCAAACAACAACAAAAAGTTGAGTGGCGCGCCTCTGTCTGCGTCGCGCACTCCAGGTGGGAGCAACCCGAATTTCACAGAGACGCCTCTGTGACTATAAAGTACCTAATACCTAATACAAAGTGGGATCAAACATAAGGAAAGAAAATGCAGAAACTCAACTCGAAACACATGTTCAAATATAATGCACAAAACGAAACGGACAAAACAAAACCACACCATCGTCATAACGTATTGGGTCAAAAACTCGTTGTCTGGTAACTGAATAGAAAAATGCGAGAACAAAATGTAAAACATATGCATATTAGCGTGGCGCACATGCAAACATAGAGACGCACAAGCACGCATATACAACAACAAATACACAAATGCGCGCCCACACAAACATAACACATGCACAAACACATGCGCATACACACACCAACACTAACAATGTATGCGCATTGGTAATATACGCCTGAATGCATGGTCACACACATACACACACACACGCACACGCACACACGCACGCACGCGCACACGCACACGCACACACACACACACACACACACACACACACACACAGAGACA
>CM065701.1:8159454-8181954 GCA_017654935.2 Phymorhynchus buccinoides | reverse complement strand
TGTGGCGGAAGTGCCCAGTACGGCTGCGCCACCGGAAATGATGTCACCGCAGTTGGTGACCCCTCGGGTCAAGGCCACTCGCTTGCTGAGGGTGATTATGATCTTGCCGCCTGAATGGTTTAAAAAAGGAACAGGTGCAATAACAGGTGCACACGTGTATTATGCCTATCATAAGTAGTAGTAGTAGTAGTAGTAGTAGCAGTAGTAGTAGTAGTAGTAGTAGTAGTAGTAGTAGTAGTAGTAGTAGTAGAAGTAGTAGTCACAGCAGTTGTTGCTGCTGATTGCTATGTGCATTTTTATCGGCCAAACGAAGTCTGACCGGTATTGTTTTGTCTGCTCATGTTATTGGATTTTTTCCCATGTTTTTATTCCATTTCAATTCTGTGTAAAGCGCCCTGTAGCCTACATAATAGGATGGGCGCTGTATACGTTTTCCTCATTATTATTATGATTAATAACCATGAGCATGGCCGGGAACATTGTCTTTCAAAGAAGATGATGATGATGATGATAGAAAGCGGTATAGGCCTATAGTAACGATGATAAGTTTACGCAGGATCTCTTCGCTCAGCTAATTTTCCAAACCTTAGTTGCACCCTTTTATACTTTTAAAGGGTCAACCTAGCTCGCCAATTTGACCGCCAGTTGGCAACCAACTCAATAGGGGCTTAGTCTCGCGGTCACAACAGCCATCTAAGCCGCTCATTAAAATGTCCCCAGAGATCCATGTCCAATTACCCCCGAAATCAGCCGAATCTCCGAAACTCGAAAGCCCTGAATCATTACTACAACAAAAATACACCTGTGTCTTGTGACTTTGTTCATCTGAGCTAGGCGCAATCTGCGCTCATAAATGACAGGAATCTGTCTGAGCGATCGATGAAAAAGAAGAAGAAGAAGAAGAAGAAGAAGAAGAAGTTCATCTGAGCGAGACAATTAATCACACACACCAGTAGATTAGCTTTCTTTTCTCATGGGAAATGATACTGCAGGGCTCCCAATCGTCCCGCAAAACAAGGGGTCCCAGGCACTCCTTCACTCACAACATAGAGGGTCCTGGAGGCGGGATGGAGGGTCCCAATGACATTGCGAATGCCAAAAAGAATTTTTCTAGTGCATCCCTGGGACCCCCTGCACATTATTTTAGAGAGTCCTTTATAATTTTAGTACTTCAGAGACCCCCAAATGTGGGTCCCTGGGATAGGGGGAGGGGGAGCAAGATGGGGTGGTGGTGGGGTGGGTGGGGGTGGGGGTGGTAATGAGACGAAGATAGGGAGCTCACCGCTGTTGTCGAACTTGGCACTGGCCACAGGAGCAGGGTCGAAGGCGGTGAGGGTGAAGCTCCTGCCCAGGAAGTCCTCCCCGTTCAGGGACAAGCCCAACTCCACCTGCTCGGAGTCGCTGGGGTGAGTGACGTCACAGGTCACCTGGGTGGCGCCCACCACCGTGGCCGGCAGCGCCCTCTTCCGCCCCGAGTCATCTGTGTGGGGTGAAATAAAGTGAGTGAAACATGTAGTGAAATGAATAAGGGGAAGGAACTTCTCGTAATTAACTCCCTTTTTACCAAAGTTATTTATGGCACCGATTCGCCTAGCAAAGTGAAAGTAGTTGCCACAACAATACAGACCCCAGTTCATCCTCAAGAAAGGATGGTAATGTTTTCAAGCGGGAACAATTGTTAGAGCCTTCGGGGTTTTCGTTTTTTCCTTCTTCTTTCTTCTTCTTCTTATTCAAAAGTAGGCCTATCATTATTTCTTATCAATGTGATTGTAGCCTAAATTGTGACCGCAGATCTATTTAAAGACCCACCAGATCCGTGAGTTAAAATCACGGGTTTCACGGGTTTCCCTCTCTCGCTGGTACAAAATCTTATTTTGACCAGGTGTGACTCCCATACAAATTCCCCCATGCATGAAAACGAGACATCACTTTAAAGAGCAGCCTCGATCGTGCATGGGTACGCATAACTTGGTACGCATTCAGCAAACTTTCTCCTCGCCACTTTCAACTCGATTTCAGTGCTGTGCTGGAGGAGACAACTTGGCACCCACTCAGCAAACTTTCTCCTCGCCACTTTCAAACTAGATTTCAGTGCTGTGCTGGAGGAGACAACTTGGTACCTACTCAGCAAACTTTCTCCTCGCCACTTTCAAACTAGATTTCAGTGCTGTGCTGGAGGAGACAACTTGGTAGATGGATGGGGTTCTTGAAATTTGTACGCGTCTGATCCCTAGCCGCAAGAAAACTTTTTGATGCATGTTATTTGCTGTGTGCTTGTTGAGTGAACATAACTTGTGTAGCGCTTGCGGCTCATTCAAGGTACAAAGCACCACAGTCATAAATGTCCGTATTAGGCCTATTTTTTATGATTACAATGATGATGATGCTGCTGATGATGATGATGATGATGATTACTATGATGACGATACCTTCCACCAGGCATTGCAGATTGCCAGTGCTGATAGCATTGGCAGGGGCGGTCACGGTAATTGTCTCCACGGAGCCAGAGGCAATGTCAAACTCGGTGGGGGAGATTGACGTGGCCGCCAAGCCTGTAGTACAAAATAGCGAGGGTTAGTTAAATGCCAAAAAGTACTCTCATATTCCCTGGTTAATTGCCAGAAGATACTAAGCATTCTTCTAGGGGCTAGTTGCCCTATGGCTAGCATACATGACACAATGCTACTCGTCCTTTTGCTTGGGAGGACGATGATGAATCCATGAGGTAATCTGCAGTTAAACTGCAGGCTGATAGTTTAACTGTTAACCCTTTCACCGCCAGCCATATTTCAGCCAAAATGTTCCATTAAATTTACCTGGGTAGAGATCAAAATCCATCTGCAGTATTGGGAATTCTTCTGTGACATATATAAAATAAGGTCTATCCTTACTTCCCAAAACTAAAACAATAGGGTCTTTGGATAACAGACCCCAATTTGATGCCTTTTAGTGACATAGGTCTTAAGCCACTGTGGTGCTAAAATGCGACTTTGGCGGTGAAAGGGTTAATTTGACAGGAAACGTATTTCATGAACTAAAAAAAACAATACTTGCTTACACCATGAATGCATGAATTATAAAAATGCACATCGAAGTTGATATTTTAGAAGGTAAGAGGTACATTCTTCTTCAAAGGTAAAGCCATGAGGTGGTACCATCAGCATTCTGTATTCCATTTACGATAGCGCATTCTGGCTCTCACACACGAAGAATGACAGTACCTCTTACCTTCTAAAATATCAACTTCGATGTGCATTGCAATTCTGGTGTAAGCAAGTATTTTTTTCTTAGTTCACGAAATAAGCTTCCTGTCAAATATGGCATATGCCTTTCAATATTTATTATCTAATATGTCTGGGCAAGGCCAGACCAAGTGATTCGCAAAGCGGGGGTGGGGGGGGGGGGGGGGGGTCCGCCGGGGGGTCCAGGGAGCTGCACAGGTTCCAGGTGAAGGGGCAATGTGATTGTGGGGGCCCAGGGGGCGAACCTCCCGGACAATTTTGCAATTTAGTGATTATAAAAACAAAAATTGAGCCATTTGCTTACACTATTCACCCTTATATAAGATAAACGCTTGGGGTAGAGAGGGTGTGTTCCGGAAGCCCTGGAATGTCAACCAATGATAAAAGTCATTTGATTAAAGGGCATCCCAGGGCTCCCAATAATCCCACAAAACAAGGGGTCCCAGGGACTCCACTTACTGCATAGAGGGTGCTAGAGACGGGATAGAGGGTCCCGGTGGCATTGCGAATGCTAAAAATAATTTTTCTAGTGCATCCCTGGGACCCCCTGCACATTCTTTTAGAGGGTCCTTGAGAATTTTAGTGCTTCATAGACCCCCAAATGGGGGTCCCTGGGAGCCCTGGGCATCCTGGAGTTTTAATAATAGTAAATACTCACTCTGAGCATCGTAGACTCTGAGCGTGGCTGAACTGGCAGGGAAGGCGACAGTGGGAGAGAACGAACAGGTCACGGCGTAGTCATCTGAAAAAGACACAAAAAACACAACGGTGAAACTCAAAGTCAAACTCATTAGTCAAAGCCGTGGAACATCTCGATGAGGTTACGCAGACCTGTTTACCCCCTCACAAGTATGGAGTAGTCTGCATACCTGAAATGAGTAGTTGTGGTGCAAAATGTGTAGTTTTATTCATTAAACCATCAAACAATGTTCACTGAAAATGAGTAGTAATCAACAATTAAAGAGCATTATTTTCAATTTTGAAGAGTAGTAGAGATCCAAACTGAGTAGAATACTACTCGAAAAGAGTAGAGTAAATAGGTCTGGGTCACGGCGTAGTCATCTGAAAAAGACACAAAAACCACACAAAACAATGAAACTCACATTAATAGTCAATGCAGTCAATCCCTTCGGAGACCTTGAAAAATCATCCGAAAATTAATAAGATCTTAAGCGGGAGGGAGTTGTGTAAGGGAGGTAATATTAATGCTTACAAAGAAGGGCAATGTCTCCGAGAAGTAGGTCTTCACCGGGAGGGAGTCTTTATTATAAGGGAGATTCCACTGTACTAAACTCATCATTCACAATACGGGAGCATCTTTTAAAAAGTATCACCCCCCACAATCCCCCCACCCCACCCACCCACACACATTTTATTTTTTCCATTACTTTATATTTGGATGATACATAATTATTGTGCACTTTAAATAATGTCACACGTCCTTCCAAATGGGGCGATTCCTTTTACGGGAATAAAACATCGTCATTGTCGATGTTAATTATCATTCACTCTCTCCCCCTCCCCTCTCTCTCTCTCTCTTTATTGTCTAACAATATCAATAGGTTTGTCAGATCTACAGTTACGAAGTTACGATTTGGTGTTTCAGATATAGCTATACACAAAGATACAAATTCAATGCAACGGTTAATATTTTATGTCCTCTATGTAGATTAGATAAAGAAGATGAGTTTCATTTTGTGCTTTGCTGTCCATTATTTAAAGATTTAAGACACAAATATATTCCTGCAAAATATTTATATTTTAGAAACCCAGCTCTTTTCAGATTCGTACTATTTTTGACTTCAACAAATGAAATTACTATGTGCAATCTTGCTATGTATTTAATTTATATAAGGCATGTAAGAGAAAAAGCATTATGATAAGTTAGCTCAGTTATCAAGAAAAGTTGCATTGATCATGACAGTTGTAAGTTTAATATAAATTATGTATTGTGAATCACCTCTTTTAATGGGGCCTTGGCCGTACCAAATAAAATATCGTTATCGTTATCTCTCTCTCTCTTTTTCGCTCACCAGGGGTCAACTGTGAGGCTCCGATCCTGAAGGCACGGTGGGTGGAGTTGGGAGGGACGATGGAGTCCAGGGTCAGAACGACCGATGCTCCGCTGGTCAGCGACTCCGCCATACAGGTCAACCCGGGGCCAAAGCCAGCCCCGGACAGCACCACCACCTGTCAGGATGGACACAGAGGTAGATCTATATAGACATGCAGGACAACCCGGGGCCGAAGCCAGCCCCGAACAGCACCACCACCTGTCAGGATGGACACAGAGGTAGATCTATGTAGACATGCAGGACAACCCGGGGTCAAAGCCAGCCCCAGACAGCACCACTACCTGTCAGGATGGACACAGAGGTAGATCTATACAGAGACAGACATGCAGGACAACCCGGGAATGAAGCCAGCCCCGATCAGCACCACCACCTGTCAGGATGGACACAGAGATAGATCTATACTGACATAGACATGCAGGTCAATCCGGGGCCGAACCCAGCCCCGATCAGCACCACCACCTGTCAGGATGGACACAGAGATAGATCTATACTGACATAGACATACAGGTCAATCCGGGGCCGAACCCAGCCCCGATCAGCACCACCACCTGTCAGGATGGACACAGAGATAGATCTATACTGACATAGACATACAGGTCAATCCGGGGCCGAAGCCATCCCCGATCAGCACCACCACCTGTCAGGATGGACACAGAGGTAGATTTATACTGACATAGACATGCAGGACAACCTGGGGCCGAAGCCAGCCCCGAACAGCACCACCACCTGTCAGGATGGACACAGAGGTAGATACAGAGACACAGACATGCAGGTGACAGACAGAAACAGATACTTCCCCCGTGGGGATACCGGGGAGGGGGGGGGGGTCTTTTTGTATAAATAGTTCCCCCCACATTCTGGAAGTTCTGTGCTTGTAACTTCCTCTAATCTGTAACTTTCTTTGATTCTTCCTTTCCCCTTTGCTCAACTATCTTTCTGTTTTTCCAGTCGATCCATTCTCCTGCTTTTTTTCTTTCAAGAAACACTTTCAGAAAGATTTCCTCCAGCCGAAGTCGGACATGCTGGGCCTAACTATTTCTTAGTTAGGCGCATAACGGCAGCATGACGCATCTGCGCTCATGATTAAGAGGAAACTCTCTGAGCGATCAAAGAAGAAGAAAAAAGAGATACAAAGACAAAGAAATACATAGGTACACAGCCTCACGCGTTAGCCCAGGGATGAAACCAGTCCCCAAAAAAGACCACAACCTGTTAGGTATTAGAAGAAAAAAAACGTGGGGATACCAGGGTGTCTTTTGTATAAATAGTTTCCCTACCCTCTGGAAGTTCTGTGCTTGTAGCTTCCTCTAAGCTGTCACTCTTTCACTCTGCCTCTTCCCTTTGCTTACTGTCATCTACTATCTTTCTGCCTTACCGGTCCATTCTCCTGCCTTTTTTTCACGAAAAATGCTTTCAAAAACATTTGCTCCAGCCGAAGTCGGACTTGCTGGGCCTAACTATTTCTTAGTTAGGCGCATAACGGCAGCATGACGCATCTGCGCTCATAATTGATAGGAAACTGTCTGAGCGATGGAAGAAGAGCATACAGAAACAATCATAAACACAAACATAGATACAGGTCGCATAATACTAGGTACACATATAGAGAAAGGCAGACAGACACAAAGACAGAAGCAAGATGTACATAGATACAGAGCCTTTCAGGGCAGTCCAGAGGCAAAAACCATCCCCAAACAGTAAATGTGTGTGTGTGTGTGTGTGTGTGCGTGTGCGTGCGTGCGTGTGCGTGCGTGTGTGTGCGTGTGTGTGCGTGCGCGAGTGTGCGTGTGCCTGCGTGTGTGTGTGTGTGTGTGTGTGTGTGCGTGTGTGTGTGCGTGCGTGCGTTTGTGTGTGTGTGTGCGTGCGTGTGTATGTGTGTGTGTGTGTATGTGTGTGTGTGTGTGTGTGCGGTGCGTGCGTGCGTGCGTGCGTGCGTGTGTGTGTGTGTGCGTGTGTGTGTATGCGCGCGCGTGTGTGTGTGTGTGTGTGTGTGTGCGTGCGTGCGTGTGTGTGTGTGCGTATGTGCGTGCGTGTGTGTGCGTGTGCGTGCGCGTGTGTATGTGTGTGTGTGTGTGTGTGTGTGTGTATGCGCGTGTGTGTGTGTGCGTGCATGTGTGTGTGCGTGCGTGCGTGTGCGTGCATGTGTATGAACGTCAAGTCAAGTCAAGTCAAAATGATCTTTATTGAGGGTTAAAGAATAAGCTAACAAGGCTTTTTTTCATCCTGCCCTCCAACAAAAATACAAACATCATGAAAATGCATAATAATAATAGAAAAAACAACCCACAGAGAACATTCATAAATGAGTATAAATTTAAAGAAATAAAAATAAAAAGAGAGAGAGAGAGAGAGAGAGAGAGAGGAAGAGAGAGAGATCTGAGAGAGAGAGAGAGAGAGAGAGAGAGAGAGAGAGAGAGCACACAAAAACATACACAATTGGGAGAAAAGGAAAGAAAAGAAAAAGATAGGGGAGGGGGGATGAAAAAAAAGGAAAAATAACATTTTTTTTACATATTTATATACATGCGAATATACATAATAATAAATTTAAATTTTACAATTTATCAATCAAATACTTCTTTAAAGTTCTTTTAAAAGTAGATTTAGATGGAGATAATTTCAAGAATGCTGGCAAGTTGTTCCATGTGTTTCCTCCAGAGTATGTCAAGCTGGATTTGAATAGATCGTTTCGGGGTTTAGGAAACGAAAGCATGTGAGTGTGTCGATTTTCATTTATTTTAAAAGAGCTTATAATTTTCTTCGGGGCAGTTCCGTTTACGACATTAAACATGCATAGGCATTTGTTATAGAAAAGCCTGTCTTTAAAAGGAAGGATGTTTAGTTGTTTGTAGTCATTTACAGTCAGGCTACTAGATTTAAGTAAAACTAGCTTTAAAGCTCTTTTATGTAAGCGAGTTATATAGTTTAGATTACTTTCACTTGCACTATCCCATAAAGTGGATGCATAATTAATAAGAGGTAAGATGTGACCATGAAAAAAAGTTTTCTTGAATGAAGATCCCAAAAATTCTTTATTTTTGATAATTGGTAAATTCTTACGGAAATACGTTTACCAAGGTCATTAATGTGATCACCCCACAATAAGTCATTATCAATAATAACCCGTAACACTTTATGGGAGGAAACTTCTTCAATTACTTTATCCTTGACATACAATGGAGGAAACACAGAATTCATCTTTGTTCGTTTTTGTCTTGAGGTTATATACATACATTTTGTTTTTTGTGCGTTCAGAGACATGTGGTTCAACTCCGTCCACTCAATTAATTTATAAACATTGGCCTGCACATTTTCTGTTAATATAGGATTGGTATTATTAGATTGCAATGAGGTGTCATCAGCAAACATTTCACAGCAGCATTTAACACACAAAGGCAAGTCATTTATGTATATAGAGAAAAAAAGTGGTCCTAAGACTGACCCTTGGGGAACGCCAAACTTAATAGGAAGTAATTTTGACCTCGATGAATTAATTTCAACAAGCTGTTGCCGATCACAAAGAAACGACTCGATGAAACGCAAAGCACTGCTGGTTAGATTGTAATGTATTAGTTTTTTCATTAATAGAGTGTGATTAATAACATCAAATGCATTTGTTATTTACGTTTGAGAGACATGCGTGCGTATGTGTATATGCATAGACGTGCATGCGGGCCCATACATGTGTGTCTGTGCGCGCGCGCTTAAATGATGCGTGTCCGTATGTGCGTGTGTTCGTTCATCCGTCCGTGCGTGCATGTGTTTGTACACTGTACCTTGGCCTGTCCCGAAGGAATGGTGTCGGGCGTGACGCTGACAAAGGCCAGACAACTGGTCCCGTTCCCTCCACACACATTGCAGGCATCCAACACCAGACCCCTGTCACCACACAGGGAGACAACTCACATTAGTGAAACATTATTTAAAGATACCCTGACCCACCACGATTAGGTCCCTTGGTTTTTTTCTGGGTAGCTGTGACCTATAATATAAGCCTACAAATGCCCGCGACTTGAAAATTGAGGCTGCTCTTTAAAATGATGTCTCGTTTTCAATTTGGGGGCATTTGTATGGAGGCTTATAAGAGGGAAACACGTGAAACCCGTGATTTTGACACGTGATCTGGTGGATCTAGAGCCACCAGAAACATGAGTGAAAACCACGGGTTTCATGTCTTTCCCTCTCTCGCTGGTAAGAAATCTTATTTTGACCAGGTGTGACTCCCATACATATTCCCCCATGCATGAAAACGAGACATCACTTTAAAGAGCAGCCTCGATCGTGTATGGGGGTCACACCTACCCAGAAAAAACCCAAGGGACTTAATCCAGCCGCGTCAGTGGGTCTTTAAAATGCGTTAATATCTTCGTCGTCATAGTTATCGCCATCTTGTTTCATAACCATTTTTTTTCATTTAACAGTGAGATTATTAGCATTACACGAACAAGAAGAAGAAGAAGAACAACAAGAAGAAGAAGAAGAAGGAAAATAGTGCAGAAATAGTTCTTGTTCTACTTTTTTTTTAATTAGGGGAAGACGGGGTGTCGGGTAAGAAGCCCACCCCAATTATCTCATGAAATTAAGAAAATTTCAGTCAAATTTGCCCATGAGACGAATTAAACAGTAAACTCCTTCTCATGGGCATAATGTAGACTGAAATTTACTTCATTTCATGAGATAATTGGGGTGGGCTTCTTACCCGCCCATGCGCTTTTTACCCCGTCTTATGTCAGAAAAAACATGATCAATTAGCTTCATTTTTAAACAGTAAACTCCTTTCGGGGATACTGTAGGCTATTTATGTACTCGGTTTGATTGAAATATGTCCCGTAGTTTTTTTAGTTTTTACAAAATAGTTGCATTACACTCGGGAGCTACAGAACACGGACCCGATCAGCCCACTCGGGAGCACATGTAGGTGAAGACGGGGTAAAAAGCCCATGGGCGGGTAAGAAGCCTATGCCAATTATCTCACGAAATAAAGAAAATGTCAGTCAAATTTGCCCATGAGACGAATGCTAAACAGTAACACTCGTCTCATGGGGCAAAATGTGACTGAAATTTGCTTTATGTCATGAGATAATTGGCATGGGCTTCTTACACGCCCATGGGCTTTTTACCCCGTCCTCTCCCTACTCACCCGTTGGGCACGCCGGCACAGTCGGTGCACGTGGAGCCCGTGCCTCCACAGACCCCGCAGGCGTCCATGCCGTGGTCCTGGGGCAGACCCGTGGATCCCAGCACGCAGTTACCACAGATGTTCTCCACCGCACGCTGAGACCACGTGCCTAGAAGAGATACACCCCCAAAAAATCTTTAACACTCACACACAGGCATTAGAATGAGCTATTTTTCCTCCAGCCGAAGTCGGACTTACTGGGCTTAACTATTTCTTAGTTAGGCGCGTAACGGCAGCATGACGCATCTGCGTTCCTAATTGACAGGAAACTGTCTCAGAGATCGAAGAAGAAGAAGAAGAGAAGAATGAGCTCTTATGGATAGGGTGGCTCTAGAGACAACTCTCCTGATTTATAGTTTTTGACATTGAGATATTAGAGAGAGAGAGAGAGAGAGAGAGAGAGAGAGAGAGAGAGAGAGAGAGAGAGAGAGAGGGGTGGTGTAGAGAGAGAGGAGGGAGAGAGAGAGAGAGAGAGAGAGAGAAATGAGGGGTGAGAGAGAGAGAGAGAGAGAGAGAGAGAGAGAGAGAGAGAGAGAGAGGAGAGAGAGAGAGAGAGAGAGAGAGAGAGAGAGGGGAGAGAGGGGGAAGAGAGAGAGAGAGAGAGAGAGAGAGAGAGAGAGAGAGAGAGAGAGAGAGAGAGAGAGAGAGGGGGAGAGAGAGAGAGGGTGAGAGAGAGAGAGAGAGAGAGAGAGAGAGGGGGGTAGAGAGAGAGAGAGAGAGGAGGGAGAGAGAGAGAGAGAGAGAGGAGAGAGAGAGAGAGAGAGAGGAGAGAGAGAGGAGAGGGGAGAGAGAGAGAGAGAGAGAGAGAGAGAGGGGGTGGAGAGAGAGAGAGAGAGGAGAGAGAGAGGGAGGGGAGAGATAGAGGAGTGAGAGAGAGAGAGAGAGAGAGAGAGAGAGGAGAGAGAGAGAGGGGGGGAGAGAGAGAGAGAGAGAGAGAGAGAGAGAGAGAGAGAGAGAGAGAGAGAGAGAGAGAGAGAGAGAGAGAGAGAGAGAGAGAGAGAGAGAGAGAGAGAGAGAGAGAGAGAGAGAGAGAGAGAGAGAGAGAGAGAGAGACGCTTTGACTCTTTGACTGTTTAATGTCATTAACAAAATGTTCTTATGACATGGGGGAAAGCATCATTTTCACAGTAAAGAACAAAATTTAACTAAACAATATAACTAATAAGGAAAGATAACTAAAGAGATAAAATATGAAAAATAACATGTCAATATACATGTTATACAAATCCTTACTACTGTAAACATTTTCTCATATTAATGACCAAATTCGCTCTCATTCACTCTTTCTTTACAAATTACACCCACCGACACCCACACACACTATTTAAGAAAATTTACGCACGCACACACACACTCACTCACACACACACTCACACACACACACACACACACACACACACACACACACACACACACACACACACACTCACACACACACACACACACACATCCTTACTCTGACCATCCAAATTACTGACAACATCTTGAGTAACTACTAGACAATAATTTGTATCCCTCTGTAAGTACTTTCTTTGATCTTATTTTCCAAGGAGAGAGAGAGAGAGAGAGAGAGAGAGAGAGAGAGAGAGAGAGAGAGAGAGAGAGGGAGAGAGAGAGAGAGAGAGAGAGAGAGAGAGAGAGAGAGAGGGGGAGAGGGAGAGGGAGAGAGAGAGAGAGAGAGAGAGAGAGAGAGAGAGAGATGGAAAGAGAGAGAGAGAGAGAGAGAGAGAGAACTTGCATCAGCTGACAAGATAGAGGGGGAGAGTTGTACCAACTATGTGAATGGTTTCTTACTGCCATCTACTGGTTTTTTTTTATATAACTCTAATTGGCCCATTCTCCTGCTTTTTTTCTTCTAAAAACCCCCAGATATCCCCCCAAAACATTTTCTGCTTTGAGCTCCTCAGATATCAGAATGCGTCTGCTGAATTTAGCTGGGAGATGAGTGAAAACTGAAAACGGAACACACACGTACCCTACCTCAATGGCCATATGGTGGCCTGGGGACGCAGAAAAAGAAAACTCCAAACGCCCATGTCTTGCCAAAATGTTCATCTTGATCATTAAACTTTCTTCAGGCCATTTGAATGACAAAATGAGAGATGGTCGGAAGTAAAGGGAGATCATGTTTACTTCCGGAAAGGGATAGTTGTCGTCCTTTGCCCTTTTTGTTTCTAGGTTGCTAGGGCATTGGTTTCCAAATTGAGGATGTCTTTGCTATTGTTTGAGCTGTTGGTCAGTGTTGGTTAGTAGGTTAGAATAGATAAGTAACTTTCTGGTCGAACATTAGAGGGTGTTGGTGAGTGTTTCTTGTTGTCGTTACCTGGCTAAAAGACTCCAAGGGATCATCACCTCCAACAGCCGAAGGGGTCGGAAGCACTCGAACACTATGGTACAAACGCACCGGCTAGGGATGAGAACTTTACGTGCGTGAAGCGGAGTGTTTTTTTTATTGCCCCGCCACGTGGGCAGCCACACTCCGACTTCGGAGGAGAGTGTTTCTAACCGAACTCACGTCTGGTGTGGCAGTCTCCGTTGCAGTCCATGTACTTGGATCCTCCGGGGTATGCCGGGAGGGCTGGGGCACAGAATCCACAGCTGTCCACAACGCTGGTGCCGTTGCACACCCCGGCGCAGTCCACGAACTGGGAAGCCGTCAGACCCGTGTTGCCACCTGGAAAACGGTGGACATCATTGATCATGGGTAGCACTCATGATTTCGGTACGCGCGTGCATGCAAAGTAACCTTTGGGTAAGACTGTATTTTCTGTGTGTGTGTGTGTGTGTGTGTGTGTGTGTGTGTGTGTGTGTGTGTGTGTGTGTGTGTGTGTGCTGTGTGTGTGCGTGTGGTTGTGTATGTGTGCGTGTGTGTGCGCACGCGCACGCGTGAAGTATCGGATTTGTATTTAATATATATAGGGGAAGACGGGGTAAAAAGCGCATGGGCGGGTAAGAAGCCCACCCCAATTATCTCATGAAATGAAGCACATTTCAGTCTCATTTTGCCCATGAGACGAGCGTTAATGTCTAGCATTCGTCTCATGGGCAAATTTGACTGAAATTTTCTTTATTTCATGAGATAATTGGGGTGGGCTTCTTACCCGCCCATGCGCTTTTTACCCCGTCTTCCCCTAGATTCCTGAATGTTTTGTGTTTATTACTATTGTTATAATTGTTCTTGTCTAAAGGTAACTTTGTAAGCGCTCGGAGCTCTTTGGAGAAAGAGCGCAACAAATATCCATTATTATTATTATTATTATTATAAAGGATAATGTATGCATGCAACAAACACGCACGCGCATACACACACACACGCTCGCTAGCGCGCGTACAAACATACACAAACACACACGTACGTACGCACACACACTGAGATACGCACGCGCTCGCATAAACACACACACTCACACACTTCTTTTTTTTCAATTTTCTTGCCTTCATAATATATTTTACTTATTGGCTTATTAATGTGTGTGTGTGTGTGTGTGTTGTGTGTGTGTGTGTGTGTGTGTGTGTGTGTGTGTGTGTGTGTGTGTGTGTGTGTGTGTGTGTGTGTGTGTGTGTGTGTGTGTGTGTGTGTGTGTGTGTGTGTGTGTGTGTGTATGTGTGTGTGTGTGAGTGTGTATGTGCGTATGAGCGTGTGTGTGTGTACGTACCAAAGTTTATGTACCAAAGTTTTGTGAAATGTAACTCACCAACACACGAACCCGTGCAAGACTCAATCACAGCTGTACCCAGACAGTCGCCTGAAAATGCACACACAAGCAACTGAAATACTGTGTAACTTGAGTCTTAATATGTGTATAATGTTAACTTATTTGTGTTTTAATGTCCATGTAAAGCGCTTTGAGCTCCCTGCAAAGGGAGTAAAGCGCTATATAAATGTTCAATATTATTATTATTATTATTATTATTATTATTAATTTCTCGAAAAGTAAGTAATTCAGTAAAAGAACAAAGAGTGAAATAATGAATTTCAACGAAATAAAATAAAATTAAATTAAAAAGTGATATAAATATGGATAGTTTGCCATCCTCGACAAAAGGCAGTCCGGCTCGAAATATTGATTAATTCTAGTACTAATTTGCTTGTTTGTTTACTCTTTGTACGCGTGTGAGTGATATAAAATAGATAAACAAAACCACAAAAAAAATAAATAATATATATTAAAACAGGATGTTCATAAAGAATATAAATTACAAAGGAACGGACGAAACTGGACAGCTGATGATAAATTCAACAGACCAATTTGATAGATAATCATAAATCGTTAACAGAAACACAAGGGAAAAAAAGAAACTTCGTTATACAATTATCTAGAAAAAAATCAAGTTTTTTTCCAAATTAGAATAGTCCTATATAATATTCTGTTGAAATGTTAATCTTCTATTATAATTGTCTCTGATTTATGGCAACCTTAATCACTTGTGGCGGTGCCATAGCCGATGAGGTTTAACCGAGGCGTGGTCACCGCTACAGCTATCTGTATTAATTAAAAAAATCGGGACTTTACTGGTTTCGTACTGCCTCCGGGCATTGCCTCCAGTATTGTTCCCACCATATTTGTATTTACAAATGTCCCATATGTGTCTGATTCAGACCAAGAGGACGTAAAACTCCATTCTCTCTCTATGGCAACCTTAGACAAAACTCAGTAGAATTTTGCTTTGGTTTAGAAATGCAAATTTCAGCCTTACCTAAGCAGTCAACTCATGCCTGTAGATTGAAACAGAAAGAGAAAGGAACAGAAAAGGAAAAAAAGGACACAAATAAACGCGGGTGGGGTGGGGTGGATGGTTAATTTTAAACAGAAAAGAAAGCAAAACAGGCCTGTAGTAGTCTGCTACTCAAGGGCTGCTTTCTCATACATATCATAGCGACGGCAGTGATTTAGCAATTCGCAAGTCACGGGAGATAGTTCTATTAACCCTTTTCTCCGCCAGCCATTTTTGAGCCAAACATTTCCATTAAAGTTACTTGGCTACAGAAAAGATTTGGTCTGCAATATTGTTGGATTTCTCTGTGATACATTTAGAAAGGGGTCAATCCTTACTGCCTAAATTCAGGAACACAATATCATTGAATAACAGACCCTGATTTCAAGAGTTTTTATGACAGTTGTTAAATAATTGTGGTGCAAAATTGCGACATTGGCGGTGAAAGTGTTAAAATGTCCTTTTCAGAACCAATGTCCTAATAATGACATTTTAACAGTGGCCGATATTCTATCTATTTTTGCAAGGACACACACTGGCATTTCATTTGATTGATTTTCTCGTTTCAGGACAGTTTGTCCTATCACTGTTCCGTCCTGGGTGTATCCAGTGTCGGAGGAGTAGTCTTACCGTTGCAGTCGACGAGGTCGGAGGCATAAGCCACCTGGTAAGGCGTCCTGCCGGCGTAACACACTCCGCAGTTGATGTCATAGTCAGCGGTGCCGTCACAGTCACCGTTACAATCGATCACACCGCTGCGGCAGCCCGTCACTGCAAAGACATACACAGAGAGTCACCGTTACAATCGAGCACACCGCTGCGGCAACCCGTCACTGCAAAGACATACACAGAGAGTCACCGTTACAATCGATCACACCGCTGCGGCAACCCGTCACTGCAAAGACATACACAGAGAGATCACCGTTACAAGAGAGTCGACAATCGAGCACACCGCTGCGGCAACCCGTCACTGCAAAGACAGGCACAGATCACACCGCTGCGGCAACCCGTCACTGTAAAGACATTGAGAACCGGTTACAATCGAGCCACCGCTGCGAAACCGGTCACTGTAAAGACATACACAGAGATTCACCGTTACAATCGATCACACCGCTGCGGCAACCCGTCACTGTAAAGACATACACATTTCACCGTTACAATCGATCACACCGCTGCGGCAACCCGTCACTGTAAAGACATACACAGAGAGTCACCGTTACAATCGATCACACCGCACCGGCAACCCGTCACTGCAAAGACAGGCACAGGGAGTAGAGTTGAGAACCGGTTCACACACACAACACACCAGTACTCGCATCACTAGTTTCACCTATGCAAGCACATATTTATTTGTCAGAATATTCACACACACACGCACGCACACGCACACACACACACACACACACACACACACACACACACACACACACACACACACACACACAATAAAGAAACTTATGACACACACACTCAACTCAACACTCAGTCAAAGTCAAAGCCATACACCACCACAAACTAGAAACAGCTACTCTTGGTTTACAAACACCCAATCTGTGCTGAGATTCAGTGTTGTTCTTCGAAAAGAATGCGTTATTCTAAGAAAAACTTACTTTCAGTTAGCAGTTAAAAAAAACCGTTTCACAGCACCTCGAATCGGTTTTTTCGAACCGCGAAAGTTTAGCACCGGGTTTTTTTCTCCACCTCTAACAGGGAGTCCAAGGACATGAATTGACATACACAGACATAGAATCAAAAGTTATGCGAAGACCTACATATAGGACATCAAAATAAATAAGGTGGAACCTCCCTAATATGACCTTGAAAATCTGCAAAAATTAGGAGGGAGGGGTCTTAAAAGGGAGGTAGGAGAAGACGGGGTAAAAAGCGCATGGGCGGGTAAGAAGCCCACCCCAATTATCTCATGAAATGAAGCAAATTTCAGTCTCAGTTTGCCCATGAGACGAGCGTTAATGTCTAGCATTCGTCTCATGGGCAAATTTGACTGAAATTTTCTTTATTTCATGAGATAATTGGGGTGGGCTTCTTACCCGCCCATGCGCTTTTTACCCCGTCTTCCCCTAGTCACTCAGTAGTCTGAATATGAAAGGGGGGGAATCGGTGATTGGGTCTCCTTTGAGAGGGAGTGTAGATAGGAGAGGTCTTAATTGGGAGGTTCTATTGCAGTGTACATATTACGGAGTCAAGACAAACCAAAATGCGCATAGTAATACATGTAGCGTTAAAAGGTACACGAAGACTTGACGTGACGTAAACATGAAAGAGTCAGGACGCATAGACTTGCAATGACACAGGCCTACATAGTATGGAATCAAGACATTTGTAGATATGCAATAGCGTACATAGTATGGAGTCAAGACATTCGAAGACATGCAATAATATTTTATAAAGGCATTCGAAGACTTGCAATAACAAACACGTTGAGTCAAAGGTACACCAAGATGAGCAATGACAAACATTGAGTCAAGACATTCTAATTATAAACATGGAATGGAGTCAGAAGACATTCGAAGACAGGCAGTGATGTAGGCCTACACATGGATCAATATATTTAAACATGCATGCAATGACATACACATGGACTAGAGTAACAAAAAAAACAAGCAATGATATAATACATCGAGTCAACGCATATATATAGACATGCAACGTCAAAAACATGGCAAGGCAAGGCAAGAAATTTATTTCATACCTCATTTGGGCACAGAAATATAAAATCAATATCGAATCAATACTAACATAGACATGCATCGGTGCAGTGACATACACACACAATGACATCATTGAAATACAGCCATACAACCAACATACGTATAGTTCCCCTGTAATCTATTGCGTGTTCGACAGCGGTGGTGTGTTATAATGACCTCTGGATAGTAGAGGAGGCAATTACTACTCTTGAAACCCGGGCTAAGATTCTTTTTTTTAAATGTTTTTTTGTGGTGCATTTTACAAATCAAATAGTCACAACACGTCACAAAACACATTAACGCTCGCACACATACTTACACACACACACACACACACACACACACACACACACACACACACACACACACACACACACACACACACACATTCTTATACCTGTGGTCATATCCACAACAATTCAAATTTTACATCACTTTCAACCAAAAAGTATAGTCGTACATTCCAATTAACGCAAGAGATAAATATGGATGCCATCGTGTGAAAAAAACCTTCTTGTGACATTTCAAAACCAAAAATACATTTTTCAATTTCATGTCTTTTTTAAATATCGGATAAATTGTTCACACTGTGGGTGTTTTCCTTCACATCTGCATTTATATATAAAAAAATTGCCAACAGCAAAATAAGGGCTAAGATTTGTTAATGGTGAAATGCTTCACTCAAGACACATCCCATAATCAGACAGACCTTACTTAATCTAGCATTGCCTTTATGGCAAGGGTAATTCCAATCATTCTTGCTTTGCTGTGTGGGCGTGCGTGCGTGCGCGTGCGCGCGCGCGCGTGCGTGTGTACGAGTGTGTGCGCGTGCGTGTGTACGTTTATGTGTTCTGTTGTGTTTGCGCGCGTCTGTGTATATGTGTGTGCGCGCGTACGTATACAGTTCCGCAAATACATTAAACCCTTTTTTTCCAGAGCATTTAATCCATAACCTCCTTATCAAACAACCAGTTCACTCGTAACACAAAACCTGACCGCTTATCTTTAACGTTCAATCATTATTATGCATAAATCTGAAATTATTAGACCGAAAAAAAGTAAAGACGGATAATCTCCTTGTAGGCCGACTTGGCAAACGGGTCCTGATCGATGTTGAATCTCTATAATCGCTGATTGGCAAAGCAAAATCAGTGAGACTGTGATCATACTTAAAACATTGTGCAGGGATTAGGATTAGCAGATTAGCAGTTTTTGGAAACGTTAGGGGGAGAATCTCTCTCTCTCTCTCTCTCTCTCTCTCTCTCTCTCTCTCTCTCTCTCTCTCTCTCAAAAGGGTTTGCAAGTGTGTCACTCTGTTTGTCTGTTGTCTTCCCCCCCCCTCTCTCTCTCTCTCTCTCTCTCTCTCTCTCACCGTGGCGTATACTGAATAAAACATTCTCTATTCACATTCTCTCTCTCTCTCTCTCTCTCTCTCTCTCTCTCTCTCTCTCTCTCTCTCTCTGTGTCTCTCATTCTCTGTATCCCTTCTTTCTCAGTGTGTGTTGATGACAGAGAGAGACAGACAAAGAGAGAGAGAGAGAGAGTTGAGAGAGAGAGAGAGAGAGAGAGAGAGAGTAGAGAGAGAGAGAGAGAGGGGGGGGAGACAACAGACAAACAGAGTGACACACTTGCAAACCCTTTTGCATAATTATACACTTAACATAAAGGCAATAGGCCTGCCTAACAATTTGCCGTGAATGAACATTTTGAGCGTCCACAGATAACACAAACAAAAATTAAAGAAAATGAGAAAGGAAGAGGCAGGAGAATACAACAAACCAAACACTTTGCAATGGTTCAAGTAACGGTAACGTATTGCATTTCATAATTCTTTGTGTGTATAATTTATTATTCCATTTACTGGTTAAGAAAGGTTAATCTTTCATTCCTTTCTAAGCTTACGGAAAAGGTGGTTCTTAAACAGCTGTCTGACCATCTTCAGGTAAATGATCTCTACTATCCAAACCAGTCTGCTTATCGAGCAGGTCACAGTACTGAGACAGCCCTCTTAAAGATAACGAACGACCTGCTCACTGCCTTGGATGAAAACAATGTTTCTCTTCTCTCTCTCCTTGATCTTTCTGCAGCGTTTGACACTATTGACCACTCCATCCTCATTTCTAGACTGCACACCTCCTTTGGTCTATCTGGGGCTGTTCTTTCCTGGTTTTCTTCCTACCTCTCTGATCGCACACAGAAAGTTGTTGTCAATGGTTCTCCATCTCTTCCAAAAGGTCTTCAGTTCGGTGTGCCCCAAGGTTCAGTCTTAGGCCCTATCCTTTTTGTTCTTTATACCCAACCTCTCTCTCGCCATCATCAACCAGCATTCTATTCTACATCATAGCTTTTCTGATGACAATCAACTGTACATTTCTGCCCACCTGAGTCAATTAGATCAAATGATTTCTTCTTCTAAGTTGTGCATCTCTGCTGTTAAAACATGGATGTTTTACAACAAACTGCAACTGAATGCTGATAAGACAGAGATGATTCTTGTAGCCTCTAACCACACAATTAAAACTCAGGTTCTCCCAGGTTCTGTAGACATTGATGGCACTGAGATCAAGCTATCGGCATCCGTCCGCAATCTAGGTGTTACTTTGGACCAAACCCTTTCTTTCAAACAGCATGTTTCCAATGTTTGCAAGGCTTGCTATCTAGAACTTCGAAGAATTAGTTCCATCCGTCGTTTCCTCTCTCAAGATGCCCTGAAGACTCTAGTATGTGCTTTTGTCCTGTCTCGCCTTGACTACTGTAACTCACTTCTTGCTGGCTGTCCATCAACTCTCATCTCTAAGCTCCAACGGGTCCAGCATAATGCTGCTCGTCTCATTTCTCGCTCCCCTAGGTACGATCACATCACTCCGGTTCTTCGTTCCCTACATTGGCTCCCAGTTCAATCACGTATTGACTACAAAATTCTCCTCCTTGCCTTCAAGTCACTGAATGATCAAGCTCCCCAGTATCTCTCTGATCTTCTTCATCTCTATGTCCCAGCTCGCCAACTACGTTCGTCTTCTGATTCTCGTCTCCTTTCCATTCCCTCCATCCGTCTCAAATCTGCTGGCCAACGTTCTTTTTCTTGTCAAGCACCATCTCTGTGGAATTCTCTGCCTTCTCCTCTCCGACACTCCAACTCAGTCTCCTCATTCAAAACCTCTCTTAAAACCCATCTTTTTCCTGCTGCGCCCTAAATATTTGATCAGTTGTCTATCGTTGTGTGCACGTGAGGGAAGATTGATTTAAGAGGTTTGTGCTGTGTTTTGTGTGGTGCGCGTGTGTGTGTGTGTGTGTGTGTGTGTGTGTGTGTGTGTGTGTGTGTGTGTGTGTGTGTGTGTGTGTGTGTGTGTGTGTGTGTGTGTGTGTGTGAGTGTGTGTGTTGTGTGTGTGTGTGTGAGCATGAATGTGTGCTTGTGTGTATTTTGGTTTTTGTGGGTTGTGTGTGCACGCATGTGTGTGTGTTTGTGTGCGTGTCTGTGTGTCTGTCTGCGTGCGTACGTTTGTGTGTGAGGGTGTTTGTGTATGTGTGTTGGTGTATGTGGTCAGTCCATGCGGCTCAGTTGCTGTGACTTACCGAATGGGGTATGAACGAGTTGGCGTCAATAATTGTGTGTTTATGTGTGTGTGTGTGTGTGTGTGTGTGTGTGTCTGTGTGTGTGTGTGTGTGTGTGTGTGTGTGTGTGTGTGTGTGTGTGTGTGTGTGTGCGTGTGCGTGTGTGTGCGCGCGCGCGCGCGCGTGTGTGTGTGTGTGTGTGTGTGTGTGTGTGTGTGTGTGCGCGTGTGCGTGTGTGTGCGCGTGTGTGTGTGTGTGTGTGCGTGTGTGTGTGTGTGGTGTGTGCGTGCGTGTGTGTTAGAGAGAGAGAGAGAGTTGCTTTGCATATGCACTGTTGGTGGTTGGTGTCACTCTTGAATGTTGTTTTTTGTTATCTGTTGATGAATAATTGATTGTAAAGCGCTTTGGGCTCATCTGTGGTAAAGCGCTATGTAAATGTACTGTTATTATTATTATTATTAAGTCAAAGTGGTCAAAGGCACCAGTTTATTTCTCTCTGTCTTAGTTTTGTTCCGAGCACACACACACACACACACACACACACACACACACACACACATACACACACACACACACACACACACACACACACACACACTCACACACAGACACACACAAAACTGGAATAGGTT
The DNA here is from genome assembly GCA_017654935.2 of Phymorhynchus buccinoides. Classification (NCBI taxonomy): domain Eukaryota; kingdom Metazoa; phylum Mollusca; class Gastropoda; order Neogastropoda; family Raphitomidae; genus Phymorhynchus; species Phymorhynchus buccinoides. The sequence goes on along the minus strand of CM065701.1, from coordinate 8,159,849 downwards.
TCTTTTGCTGGGAAAATCGAAACATTTTTGTTGACATAAGCTTACATACAACCTTGGATCGACCATTTACCTTGATTACGTAGCAAGCTTAGACCTATGCCTACATAAGGTAAATTTGCGCCAGAGCCAACACACGATTAGTTTTCTGCCAGACCTTTGGCCAAACCTGCCAGCCAGATCCATTACACGGCACACATAGATGAGAACAATTACGAAAATGCCCCTGCAACCTTTCGCCTTTCTTTGTAACCCCCCCCCCCCCCCTCCACACACACACACACACACACACACACACACACACACACTCACACACACACACACACACACACACACACACACACACACACACACACACACACACACACACACACACACACTCACACACACACACACAC
>CM065701.1:8134454-8154454 GCA_017654935.2 Phymorhynchus buccinoides | reverse complement strand
AATCTTTGATTTTATAAAAACAAAACCAATTTCTTTCTCACGACTGGCTCACCTGAGGCATGAGCGAGAAGTCGGCAAAGTCTGGAGCCGCCGGGCAGTTGAAGGGTCCGGAGCTGAGCACCGCTGGCTGCCCGGTGCTGAGGCTGAGAGAGCCGTAGCCCTTCGTGGAGAACAGCACCCCCAGGTCCGGCCAGGTGACGTTGTAGTTGGGCGACACGGTGCTGAGCAGAGCGTCCAGCTGAGGGATCAGAGTCCCGCCGCACGAGAGCCTCTCCTCCAGGGGGACCCCGCTCTGGAAAGTCTGCCGGAACCCGTCCAGGCATTGCTCCACCTCTGTCAGGTTGGCTGCTGGCCGTGTCAGTATGCCCTCCGCTGACAAATTATATCGAGATACAAAAATTGGCACTTTGTTGACTTCATGGTTTGCCTGTGATTATGTCCTATCGAAGTGAAATCATTTTCTACTAGTTGAGATTGTAGAAGTTAACTATTTGAAAACTAGATAGATTGAAACATTCCGTTTTGTGGGTATGTTCAGTGGTACCCCTCCCGTCTCCGTGTTTTCCATAAATCATACCGCAAATGCCCAAAGGCAAAGTCAGTTTGAAACTGGGAAAAAAGACCCACACTTAAATGTAGCGAACTACAACATGTTCTAGTACATAATACCCTTCTCAAACAGAAAATCTCTTTTCTATTTCAGGTAGATTGAAAGTACAAGTAGACTAGATCTAGATCTACAAAGCTTCGGTTCCCAACTCGAATGCAAATTAGACTAAACTGTGTATGTCGCAAACCCGTAGACTAAATCTGCAGTCGACCTGAAAACTGAAACAAATGCAATTAGGTCTATGAACCAACCGATATATTCCATTTTTATGAAATAAACTAGACACACTTTTTCAAAATTAATCGCAGAAGAATGGTAAATCGGCGAATGTTTCAAAATAGCTGTCCGACATTGTGCTTCTGGAGCAGACGACAATTTTCAGTAACTTTGGCAGTAGCCAATGAGATCCTAGCTTCTTTGTTGCGACGGACACAGAGGAGTTTCTACGTATGGTTATTTTTTTAATGATTAATATGTAGATCTACAAGTTTTATTTTTTAAAAATAGACGATTATAAAGGATAATTTTGATAATATTCGTGAAAAGCAAGCATTTCGGTAAAAATGTTGCTGGGGTCAAGGGTCAGGTAAAGTAAAAATAGTCGCTAGAGGGAGAAAGGTTTAGTGTTGCATGCTCTGTCTGACTTCCCGGACGATACCTTCTCAAACTAAAAAACTTGAACTGTGTCAAAGAGAACTAAAAGGTTAGTTATCAACATATATTAATAATTTTCAGGATACAAGTTTTAAATGATCGTTTTCCTTGCTTTCCATTTCTCCTTTCACTTCCAGCAACACAGACACACACACACACACACACACACACACACACACACACACACACACACACACACACACACACACACACACACACACACACACACACACACACACACACACACACACACACACACAAACACACAAACACACAAACACAACTGTAGGTTTGAAACCAGAGCAGATGTGGATCAATCTGATATCACTTATTAATGTGACATTGTAATAACCTCAAACCCAACCTGACACACACCCCGACCCCCCACACCCCCACCTCACAACTAAACAGAACAATGCATAACTTTATGCAAAGGTATATTATTATAATACAAATGTAGCCTACTAACCCACCTTCTTCAACGGAAGCGTACATGTCCAGCCCGAGTTGAGCCATGTCCAAGCCCTCGTCAAGGAAGGTCTGCTGGTCCGGCTTGAACTGTTGCCAGTAGGGACGGCTGTTGGGGACCAGGTTGGCGCTGCGGGCCAGACAGTCGGCCGCTTGGTCTGCCACGCTGTTCCACTGGGTGCTGTGTGTGGCAACAGGGGGAACCATTAAAACTAGAGTTGAGAACCGGGTCAAAAATCCGAACCGGTTTTACCCCAGTTGTTTTTCGAAAAGAATGCGTTATTCTAAGAAAAACTTACTTTCAGTTTGCAGTTAAAAAACCGGTTCACAGCAACTCGAACCGGTTTTTCGAACCGCGAAAGGTTAGCATCGGTTTTTCGGTTCAAACCGGTTTTTCCCCCACCTCTAATTACAATCCTTTTCACACTTGCCTTTCTTACCAAGCATTAAGCTGCATTTTATTAACCTTTTCAGCTAATTATCTTTGTTGAATAATTAGTCGCAGTCATGATAAAGGCCATTATCTAATAGGACCCCCCTATGTAGTGCAGTACACACAACAGCCGCGGAGCATTTGTCACAGTCCTGGTTCATTGCGGTTTTTCCGTCTTGCCTTTATCTTCTACTATTATTGAATGCCTATGTGTTTAATTATGTAAATGGATGAAAATTACTGTTAAATATAGCCAACGATAGAGGATGAAGTACTCAATCTGCAGTAAGAAAGGCAACACTGACAAAGTGGAAACAACCGAAAATGGAGGAGGGGGGCGCATCTATATGGAAAGCCATTACAACCCTGGCCCTGTCCTCGTCAAGGAAGCTAGGAGTTTGTTGCTGTGGCGATAGGGAAAAACATTACAACCCTGGCCCTGTCGAGGAAGCTAGGAGTTTGTTGCTGTGGCGATAGGGAAAAACATTACAACCCTGGCCCTGTCGAGGAAGCTAGGAGTTTGTTGCTGTGGCGATAGGGAAAAACATTGCAGCCCTGGCCCTTGTCAAGGAAGCTAGGAGTTTTATTGCTGTGGCGATAGGGAAAAACATTGCAACCCTGGCCCTGTCAAGGAAGCTAGGAGTTTTGTTGCTGTGGCGATAGGGAAAAACATTACAACCCTAGTCCCTGCCCTCGTCAAGGAAGTGTCAAGGTGGTGTAGAGTGGCACAGTGTTATCGCGTTCGCTTCGTGTCAAGCAAGCCCGAGTTCGAACCTGGGTACAGGGGATTTTTTCCTCTCATTCTGCACTAGGCCTTAACGGTCTGAACGTGGAGTCTTTCGGATGAGACGATAAACCGAGGTCCCATGTGCCCATGCACTTAGCATACGTTAAGCCCAGTGGCAACGAAAAAGTTGTCATTTGGTCAAAAATGTACCCCTCCGCCCCTCATCAGTGACAAAAATCGCATGCAAAAAAAAATAAAAAATTGGGTGGCGCGCCTCTGGCTGCGACGCGCTCTCCGGGTGGGAGCAACCCGAATTTCACAGAGACGCCTCTGTGACTATGAAGTACCTAATACTAATACTAATACCTAATACTTATCAGGGAAGCTATGAGTTTGTTTTGCTATGGCGATAGGGAAAACATATTACAATCCAGTCAAGGGGTTTTGAGTGTCACGTAGTGATTAGCACTGATTTTCATTCGGTTTGACAAGCTGCAAGAGGAACTAACAACAGAAATCTTAAGGTCTAGTAGTAGTACAGTCTACAATGAAAATACATTTTGATAGAAAGGAACACACTTAAAACAAACAAACAAACAACAAAAAAGGCTGAGGTGCTAGTCTATATCAGAAATACATTTTAATGGAATGTTTTTTAAAAGATTAATAGAGCAAGATATTTCGAGGGGCCTGGCCCTCTTTAAATGTATCAGAAATACATGTTGATAGAAAAACACACACACACACACACACACACACACACACACACACACACACACACATAACAAACTAAAAAAGGCTGAGGTGCAAAACAAGCTCTTCTTTCATTACTATTCCTTATTTTCTTCTTTCGTTTTTCTTCTGCATCCCAACCTCCAAGCCAACCTACCCCTTCTGAACATTGTAGACTTCACCCACCTTCCCCCTCTCAGGAACTTGTAGCCTACACATGATAACCAGTTTGGGCGTTGCTAGTTATCAAATTTAAAAGGAAACCTATTTCGGTGCTGCAGATATCGATTTTTGTACTGGAACAAGACCAATTTCAATCAAAGGTTCCCTTACCGCAGATACAACAAGCCATCTTCAACCTCATTCTTGAGATAGGTCATGAGGGCAGTGTCGTTGAAGGAGCTCAGGAGACCGGCATAAGCCGTGCAGTTGAGGTCATCAGGTCCGTAGGGCGATGCCAGACCGTAAGGCCCTTGGGAGGAGGCGCTTGATGGAGTGGGGGGAGCCAGTGAGGAACCGGGGGAGCCGTAAGAGAACTTGGGAACGGTCAGCCCTCGCAGCGTCTGGTTCAGGGCAGGGATCATTCGGCCCGCGCAGAACACCTTGTCCTTGATGGGGGTCAGTTCCCTATCCACAGTGTCCTGCTTGGCGTCCAGGCACACCTGGGCCGTGAGGGGCACGCTGGTGGTTGGTCCCTGCATTGGGTTGCCTGCGGGAGCAATCCGCGGAATTCATTAGCAAAGTGTGGAGATCGCTTCGCTTAGGATCAGTCGTTCCACTTTACGATTTACACTGCAAATATGATGCTAAAGTCCTACGCGTTTCTTTTACGTTATTGGTCTCTGCAACTAGGGTTATTATCGCCCTTGACTGTGAGAGTGAAGCCCTTGTTGGTCAGTGCTGACAAGGGCATTCACTCTTGCGAAAGGCAGCCATTTAGTGGCCTCAAATAGGGTTATTGGCGAGAGTTATACCCTTGTTTGGTCAGTGCTCAACCATCTTCCCCCACCCACCGGGCATTCACTCTTGCAAAAGGTGTTCTTTGCAGTAACCAATTAGGCATAGCCAATTTTTGTATCTTGCGCTGTTGGAAGGTGTCTTTAGCTCGTGAGAATGGCGATGATTACTTGTAATAACGTGTAATGTGCTGATTTGTTTTAAGAATCAGCACTGATATATTTATATTAGGATCATGAATACTTTCACTTGGCTTAATGTTTGTATGCATTCGAACCCAGAAGAGAATCCGAGAACAAAGAGCTTCAACCATACTGACATTAAGTAAACTTGATGTCCCTCCTAGAAATCCAGGCAGCTTGTCGAGTAAATTATTTTCATGAGCTTAAGGCCTTCGCACACTAGCATCAGGCGTCAATTGTTTCTCAGAGCAACGCCTTGACGCGTTGACGCCTGCATCACAGCACACATTGTAGCGACGCCTCTTGTCGCGCGAACTTCCTTATTTGGAAAGCAAGGAAAGATTACTCTAGCTTCAGACGCTTTATTTCGGGTTCGAGCAAGTCTGCCATTTTTTTTCTTCAATCAGAGTTATGGTCCTTCCGTCCGTTGTGATTGGCTAGTTTCACGATCTCTGCGATCTTGAGCATCAAAATTAGAGCCGGTTCTATTCTCGAGCAACAAAAAATCGCGCAGCTACGCATCAAAAATCCTGCCGCGCCGCGAATCTCGCTAGTGTGCGAAGCCCTTTACGTTATCTTTGGAACACGACTAAGCGCAGCAATGTAATGTCATATGGGGCTTATAAGTTGTTACAGTCTCTTAGATATGCTAATAGCATGCTTTGATTTATCTCTTAAGCCAACAAGTACGTGAACACACACAATCAACAACATACATTAGATCAACTGCAACTTCTAACATACCTCTGCTTGGCATGCTCTGGCCTCCGCCAGGTGGCATAGAGAAGTTGGGTCCTCCAGGTGGCATAGAGAAGCCGGGTGGCATAGAGAAGTTGGGTCCTGGTCCTCCAGGTGGCATAGATAAGCCGGGTGGCATAGAGAAGCCGGGTGGCATAGAGAAGCCGGGTGGCATAGAGAAGCCGGGTGGCATGGAGAAGTTGGGTCCTGGTCCTCCAGGTGGCATAGAGAAGCCGGGTGGCATAGAGAAGCCGGGTGGCATGGAGAAGTTGGGTCCTGGTCCTCTCCAGGTGGCATAGAGAAGCCGGGTGGCATGGAGAAGCCGGGTGGCATGGAGAAGTTGGGTCCTGGTCCTCCAGGTGGCATGGAGACGCCGGGTGGCATAGAGAAGCCGGGTGGCATGGAGAAGCCGGGTGGCATGGAGAAACCAGGTGGCATGGAGACGCCGGGTGGCATAGAGAAGCCGGGTGGCATGGAGAAGTTGGGTCCTGGTCCTCCAGGTGGCATAGATAAGCCAGGTGGCATAGAGAAGCCAGGTGGCATGGAGAAGCCGGGTGGCATAGAGAAGCCGGGTGGCATGGAGAAGTGGCATGGAGAAGTCCTGGTCCTCCAGGTGGCATGGAGACGCCGGGTGGCATAGAGAAGCCGGGTGGCATGGAGAAGCCGGGTGGCATGGAGAAACCAGGTGGCATGGAGACGCCGGGTGGCATAGAGAAGCCGGGTGGCATGGAGAAGCCGGGTGGCATGGAGAAGTTGGGTCCTGGTCCTCCAGGTGGCATGGAGACGCCGGGTGGCATAGAGAAGCCGGGTGGCATGGAGAAGCCGGGTGGCATGGAGAAACCGGGTGGCATGGAGAAACCAGGTGGCATGGAGACGCCGGGTGGCATAGAGAAGCCGGGTGGCATGGAGAAGTTGGGTCCTGGTCCTCCAGGTGGCATGGAGACGCCGGGTGGCATAGAGAAGCCGGGTGGCATGGAGAAGCCGGGTGGCATGGAGAAACCAGGTGGCATGGAGACGCCGGGTGGCATAGAGAAGCCGGGTGGCATGGAGAAGTTGGGTCCTGGTCCTCCAGGTGGCATAGATAAGCCGGGTGGCATAGAGAAGCCGGGTGGCATGGAGAAGCCGGGTGGCATGGAGAAGCCGGGGTGGCATAGAGAAGCCGGGTGGCATAGAGAAGCCGGGTGGCATGGAGAAGTTGGGTCCTGGTCCTCCAGGTGGCATGGAGACGCCGGGTGGCATAGAGAAGCCGGGTGGCATGGAGAAGCCGGGTGGCATGAGTCCGGGTGGCATGGAGAAACCGGGTGGCATGGAGAAGCCGGGTGGCATAGAGAAGCCGGGTGGCATAGAGAAGCCGGGTGGCATGGAGAAGCCGGGTGGCATGGAGAAGCCGGGTGGCATGGAGAAGCCGGGTGGCATGGAGAAGCCGGGTGGCATGGAGAAACCGGGTGGCATGGAGAAGCCGGGTGGCATGGAGAAGCCGGGTGGCATGGAGAAGCCGGGTGGCATGGAGAAGCCGGGTGGCATGGAGAAGCCGGGTGGCATAGAGAAGCCGGGTGGCATGGAGAAGTTGGGTCCTGGTCCTCCAGGTGGCATGGAGACGCCGGGTGGCATAGAGAAGCCGGGTGGCATGGAGAAGCCGGGTGGCATGGAGAAACCAGGTGGCATGGAGACGCCGGGTGGCATAGAGAAGCCGGGTGGCATGGAGAAGTTGGGTCCTGGTCCTCCAGGTGGCATAGATAAGCCAGGTGGCATAGAGAAGCCAGGTGGCATGGAGACGCCGGGTGGCATAGAGAAGCCGGGTGGCATGGAGAAGCCGGGTGGCATGGAGAAGTTGGGTCCTGGTCCTCCAGGTGGCATGGAGACGCCGGGTGGCATAGAGAAGCCGGGTGGCATGGAGAAGCCGGGTGGCATGGAGAAACCGGGTGGCATGGAGAAGTTGGATCCTGGTCCTCCAGGTGGCATAGAGAAGCCGGGTGGCATAGAGAAGCCGGGTGGCATGGAGAAGTTGGGTCCTGGTCCTCCAGGTGGCATGGAGACGCCGGGTGGCATAGAGAAGCCGGGTGGCATGGAGAAGTTGGGTGGCATGGAGAAACCAGGTGGCATGGAGACGCCGGGTGGCATAGAGAAGCCGGGTGGCATGGAGAAGTTGGGTCCTGGTCCTCCAGGTGGCATAGATAAGCCGGGTGGCATAGAGAAGCCGGGTGGCATGGAGAAGCCGGGTGGCATAGAGAAGCCGGGTGGCATGGAGAAGCCGGGTGGCATGGAGAAGTTGGGTCCTGGTCCTCCAGGTGGCATAGAGAAGCCGGGTGGCATAGAGAAGCCGGGTGGCATAGAGAAGCCGGGTGGCATAGAGAAGCCGGGTGGCATGGAGAAGCCGGGTGGCATGGAGAAGTTGGATCCTGGTCCTCCAGGTGGCATAGAAAAGCCGGGTGGCATAGAGAAGCCGGGTGGCATAGAGAAGTTGGGTCCTGGTCCTCCAGGTGGCATGGAGACGCCGGGTGGCATAGAGTAGCCGGGTGGCATGGAGAAGTTGGGTCCTGGTCCTCCAGGTGGCATGGAGACGCCGGGTGGCATAGAGAAGCCGGGTGGCATGGAGAAACCGGGTGGCATGGAGAAGTTGGGTCCTGGTCCTCCAGGTGGCATAGAGAAGCCGGGTGGCATAGAGAAGCCGGGTGGCATGGAGAAGTTGGGTCCTGGTCCTCCAGGTGGCATGGAGACGCCGGGTGGCATAGAGAAGCCGGGTGGCATAGAGAAGTTGGGTGGCATGGTCCTCCGGGTGGCATGGAGAAGCCGGGTGGCATGGAGAAGCCGGGTGGCATGGAGAAGTTGGGTCCTGGTCCTCCAGGTGGCATAGAGAAGCCGGGTGGCATAGAGAAGCCGGGTGGCATGGAGAAGCCGGGTGGCATGGAGAAGCCGGGTGGCATGGAGAAGTTGGGTCCATAGAGAAGCCAGGTGGCATAGAGAAGCCGGGTGGCATAGAGAAGTTGGGTCCATGGTCCTCCAGGTGGCATAGAGAAGCCGGGTGGCATGGAGAAGTTGGGTCCTGGAGAAGTTGGTGGCATGGAGAAGCCGGGTGGCATGGAGAAGCCGGGTGGCATAGAGAAGTTGGGTCCTGGTCCTCCAGGTGGCATAGAGAAGCCGGGTGGCATAGAGAAGCCGGGTGGCATGGAGAAGTTGGGTCCTCCAGGTGGCATAGAGAAGCCGGGTGGCATGGAGAAGTTGGGTCCTCCAGGTGGCATAGAGAAGCCGGGTGGCATAGAAAAGCCGGGTGGCATAGAGAAGTTGGGTCCTCCAGGTGGCATAGAGACTCCAGGTGGCATAGAGAAGTTAGGACCGAATCCTCCAGGTGGGAATGAGAAGCCGGTTGGCATAGAAGAACTGTAGCCTGTTGGTGATGAGCTGTAGCCTGTTGGTGATGAGCTGTAGCCTGTTGGTGATGAGCTGTAGCCTGTTGGTGATGAGCTGTAGCCTGTTGGTGATGAGCTGTAGCCTGTGGGAGATGAGCTATAGCCTGTTGGTGATGAGCTGTAGCCTGCTGGTGAAGAGCTATAGCCTGTTGGCGATGAGCTGTAGCCTGTTGGCGATGAGCTGTAGCCTGTTGGCGATGAGCTGTAGCCTGTTGGTGATGATCCTGAACTATAGCCTGGCGTTGAACCGCTTGAAATTCCATTGCCTACAGCTGAAATCCAAAACATATTGATATTGTGAAAGAGATTTTTCTTTACATTGATTATTATAGGGGAGTGACAATTATATTTCTACAAACAATTATATTTCTACAAACACATTTGCGCCATTTTGTTTGCTTATTTGCAGAACAAAAACGATAAATGAAGACAAAAATAGCTTGGAAGTCTTCATACATACGTGTGTACATCCTGTTCTCTTGACAAAGATATAATGACCAGTATGTATCAGTAGGTATACATAAACATGCACAATAGTATACACTTTGTTTGATTCAGTTTGTTTACTCTCTCTGTCTTTGTGTATGTCTTTCTTCCTTTCATACGCACACACTTACACCCACAAATATATGCTCTTTTGCACGGACGCATTCATAACATACACATAGTTTTGTAGACAAGTCATGTTCATAGACTATTTGAGCATACTTTAATATCAAACACATACCCATGGAAACTGCCAGTTCCATTTGGGCAGCAAACATGTCCAAGGTCTGTGACATGGCTCCATAGGTCTGCTGCATATTGCCGATGAAAAGGCTGGTGACGGCAGGTTCAGCAGAAACGCACTGCACCACAGCGCTGACGTCCTGGGGCCAGGAGCTGTTGAGGTACCACATCCCGTCCTTGACAGCTTGTTCTGCCTCATCCAGGATCTGATCGTCGTTCATTCCCAGGAATGGGTACTTGGTGCAGTCGATGGAGGCCCCCGTGTTGGGCATTAAGCCAAAAGGATTAGGACTTGACCAGCCAAAGGGAGACATGGTGGAGAATCCTCCGAAAGGCCCTCCGAAGGGAGGAGGGCTGGAAGGCCCACCGGGGGACACCAGAGGAGAGAAGTCGGGGTGGCGGAGGTCAGGGATGAAGACGCCCTGCAGGGTCCTGTTGAGGGAGGTGACACGTCTGGCAGCACAGTACACGGTCTCCATCTTGGGCTCCAGTTCCAGGTTCAGTGCGTCCTGGACTGGGGCTTCACAGGTGTGGTTGGTTCGGGGGCCATAGGGACCGTGCTTTGCTGAAATCACAACAATTTACGGTTCAGTAGATTTGTTTGTGAATTAAGTGACGGCCTACAGTGAAACAGATGTGTTTGTTTCACTTGTACCTTTCTAGAAATCGTTGTAAAGGCATCGTATTTATTAGTATTTCAACTGATCAATTCGAATGAAAAAGGGGGAAAAGTCAGCATTATTGATTAACTCAAGTACCTCTACTTTAATTAGTTCAACAGAGGGGACATAAGAGTAAAGCTTTAAAGTGCTTTGTTAATCACACTGATGTACCCTCTTCTCTACCCGTGCATTTTGTGGATGCATACAAGTATCTGGCTCTTCTAGTATTTCCTGTATGCAAGAATTCTTTCAAACGTAATTTGTTGTTCTGTTTGTTTTTTCTTCACTGCAACTACGGCCTTGTAACACAACACGGGCTTCTAGGGTCGGTGTATGGCTGCTCTCTCTCTCTCTCTTTCTCTCTCTCTCTCTCTCTCTCTCTCTCTCTCTCTCTCTCTCTCTCTCTCTCTCTCTCTCCTCTCTCTCTCTCTCTCTCTCTCTCTCTCTCTCTCTCTCTCTCTCCTCTCTCTCTCTCTCTCTCTCTCTGTCTCTCTCTCTCTGTCTCTCTCTCTCTCTCTCTCTCTCTCTGTGCTCTCTCTCTCTCTCTCTCTCTCTCTCTCTCTCTCTCTCTCTCTCTCTCTCTCTCTCTCTCTCTCTCTCTCTCTCTCTCTCTCTCTCTCTCTCTCTCTCTCCTCCCCTCCCCTATATCACGCTCTCTCACATACAGACACTCACTTATTCATACACTTGAACATGCAGTTTGAATTCATGTTAAACACATACCGCCAATGATCGCCACTTCCATTTGGGCAGCAAACATGCCCAAGGTTTGTGACATGGCTCCGTAGGTCTGCTGCATATTGCCGATGAAAAGGCTGGTGACGGCAGGTTCAGCAGAAACGCACTGCACCACAGCGCTGACGTCATGGGGCCAGGAGCTGTTGAGGTACCACATCCCGTCCTTGACAGCTTGTTCTGCCTCATCCAGGATCTGATCGTCGTTCATTCCCAGGAAGGGGTACTTGGTGCAGTCGATGGAGGCCCCCGTGTTGGGCATTAAGCCAAAAGGATTAGGACTTGACCAGCCAAAGGGAGACATGGTGGAGAATCCTCCGAAAGGCCCTCCGAAGGGAGGAGGGCTGGAAGGCCCACCGGGGGACACCAGAGGAGAGAAGTCGGGGTGGCGGAGGTCAGGGATGAAGACGCCCTGCAGGGTCCTGTTGAGGGAGGTGACACGTCTGGCAGCACAGTACACGGTCTCCATCTTGGGCTCCAGTTCCAGGTTCAGTGCGTCCTGGACTGGGGCTTCACAGGTGTGGTTGGTTCGGGGGCCATAGGGACCGTGCTTTGCTGAAATCACAACAATTTGATGTTAACTACTTATGAAATAAGAGTTGGCTTACAGTGGAACAGATTTATTTTTACCTTGACTTATTTTTTTAATAATTGCTGTCCAAGCTTTGAATTTATTAGTATTCTAAATATTCTTTTGAGTTTTTTTAGAAAACAAATGGTTTGGGTGAACTGACTTACCTCTGCTTTTAGTAACTCAATAGACAGGTCCTAAGAATTACAAAATGTACAGTGTTAATCATTTAGCATTGTCATACATTAAGCTTATCAATGTTGTGCATCCCTGTTAATTTGTATAGTTTATGTAAACGTACCTCTTTTTGTGAACTTGTACCTGTGTGTCTGCATGTGCATGTGTGTCTGTGTGTGGGTGTGAGAGACAATAAGAGAGAGAGAGAGGGGATGGGGGGGGGGGGGGGAGATTGATAAAACGCGTTGTTGTTGTTGTTTTTACTATACTTCTACTACTGTTCTTGTTCATGTGAAACCATTTACCAGCAAGCACCGCCCTCTTCATCTGGTGCGTGAAGGACAGGATGACTTGGGTCATGTTGCTGTAGATGTTCTGCACCTGTCCTGACCCAGTGCTGGGAGGCAGACCCAGTATGGTAGCCTCGTTCACAACACACTGCACCACGTTGGACACGTCCTGTGGCCACGACTGGTTGATGTACGTCAGACCGGCCTCAATGGCTTGTTCTGCCTCATCGAGAATCTCGTCATCATTCAGGCCAGGGAAGGGATACTTGGTACAGTCAATGTTGGAGCCTGTGTTGGGCATCCAGCCGGGAAACATGGGATAGGGACTGGAAGGACCTCCGTAATAACCGCCTGGACCGCCAAGGGGGCTGGGACTGGAGTAACCAAATCCACCAAACCCTCCCTGTGGAGGGAAGTTGGGGGCATTGGAAGGCCCCCCAAAGATGCCACCAGGAGGGGAGAAGGTGGAGCCAAAGCCCCCGAAGGGATTGGGGCTGGAGGGTCCTCCAGGAAACACGAGGAAAGAGAAGTCGGGGTGGCGGAGGTCAGGGATGAAGACGCCCTGCAGGGTCCTGTTGAGGGAGGTGACACGTCTGGCAGCACAGTACACGGTCTCCATCTTGGGCTCCAGTTCCAGGTTCAGTGCGTCCTGGACTGGGGCTTCACAGGTGTGGTTCATTCGCTGGTGGGGACCAGGGGAGCCGTGCTTAGCTGAAATGGAAAGGACTGGCTGTGAGTGGATTCATTCTAAGATAATTGGATTGTAATTAGTACAACATTGCAATAAAGAGATCTTCGAAGCAGGGTACTTGTATTTTATTGGTTAGCATCAAAACTCTACAAAGGGATTTGTATCGAAAGCTGGATCGTTAATATATTCAGTATGGGCATTACTACATTGATGGTATTCCTCATAAGCTAATAGTTCAAGGTAAAAAATATATACAGCTTTTTTAATTGAAATAGCATTCTCAAAGACCTATGTATTAACAAGATCAGCCAACGTAATCATGCTATTTACTCCAAAAGCATTCTCAAATATCTAAAAAGACTACTATGTTTTAACTAGATTAACTAAGGTCACGAAGTTAAAATTCTTTAGACATACTCTTTTTTAACTCTATGATTGATGTGAGGATCCTCTGTACTATTTTTAGATTATGAGGTCATTTTGGTACGTGTCCACTACTACAAAAGATTCAAGCCAGGAATTCCTCTCGTCATGTCACAATCCTTTTATGTTATTCTTTGCTGCAACACTTTTGCAAACCAAAGTGGTCAGTTCTAATATATTTCTTGTCTAAACATGTGCATATTCATGATGAGCTGTATAGTACGTGCAACAACCGAATTCCTTACCTGCATGTACAGCCCTTTGCATCTGACGTGCAAAACCCAGCATGACTTGGGTCATGTTGTCGTAGACGTACTGCACATGGACGGCCATACTGTTCTGAGGCTGGCCCAGTAAATTCAGCTCGTTCTGGACACACTGCATGACGTTGGACACGTCCTGTGGCCACGACTGGTTGATGTACGTCAGACCGTCCTCAACAGCTTGTTCCGCCTCATCGAGAATCTCGTCATCATTCAGGCCCGGGAAGGGATACTTGGTACAGTCAATGTTGGAGCCCGTGTTGGGCATCCAGCCCGGAAACATGGGATAGGGACTGGAAGGACCTCCGTAATAACCACCTGGACCGCCAAGGGGACTGGGACTGGAGTAACCAAATCCACCAAACCCTCCCTGGGAAGGAAAGTTGGGAGCATAGGAAGGCCCCCCAAAGATGCCACCAGGAGGGGAGAAGGTGGAGCCAAAGCCCCCGAAGGGATTGGGGCTGGAGGGTCCTCCAGGGAACACGAGGAAAGAGAAGTCGGGGTGGCGGAGGTCAGGGATGAAGACGCCCTGCAGGGTCCTGTTGAGGGAGGTGACACGTCTGGCAGCACAGTACACGGTCTCCATCTTGGGCTCCAGTTCCAGGTTCAGTGCGTCCTGGACTGGGGCTTCACAGGTGTGGTTCATTCGCTGGTGGGGACCAGGGGAGCCGTGCTTAGCTGAAATGGAAAGGACTGGCTGTGAGTGGATTCATTCTAAGATAATTGGATTGTAATTAGTACAACATTGCAATAAAGAGATCTTCGAAGCAGGGTACTTGTATTTTATTGGTTAGCATCAAAACTCTACAAAGGGATTTGTATCGAAAGCTGGATCGTTAATATATTCAGTATGGGCATTACTACATTGATGGTATTCCTCATAAGCTAATAGTTCAAGGTAAAAAATATATACAGCTTTTTTAATTGAAATAGCATTCTCAAAGACCTACGTATTAACAAGATCAGCCAACGTAATCATGCTATTTACTCCAAAAGCATTCTCAAATATCTAAAAAGACTACTATGTTTTAACTAGATTAACTAAGGTCACGAAGTTAAAATTCTTTAGACATACTCTTTTTTAACTCTATGATTGATGTGAGGATCCTCTGTACTATTTTTAGATTATGAGGTCATTTTGGTACGTGTCCACTACTACAAAAGATTCAAGCCAGGAATTCCTCACGTCATGTCACAATCCTTTTATGTTATTCTTTGCTGCAACACTTTTGCAAACCAAAGTGGTCAGTTCTAATATATTTCTTGTCTAAACATGTGCATATTCATGATGAGCTGTATAGTACGTGCAACAACCGAATTCCTTACCTGCATGTACAGCCCTTTGCATCTGACGTGCAAAACCCAGCATGACTTGGGTCATGTTGTCGTAGACGTACTGCACATGGACGGCCATACTGTTCTGAGGCTGGCCCAGTAAATTCAGCTCGTTCTGGACACACTGCATGACGTTGGACACGTCCTGTGGCCACGACTGGTTGATGTACGTCAGACCGGCCTCAACAGCTTGTTCCGCCTCATCGAGAATCTCGTCATCATTCAGGCCCGGGAAGGGATACTTGGTACAGTCAATGTTGGAGCCCGTGTTGGGCATCCAGCCCGGAAACATGGGATAGGGACTGGAAGGACCTCCGTAATAACCACCTGGACCGCCAAGGGGACTGGGACTGGAGTAACCAAATCCACCAAACCCTCCCTGTGGAGGAAAGTTGGGGGCGTTGGAAGGCCCCCCAAAGATGCCACCAGGAGGGGAGAAGGTGGAGCCAAAGCCCCCGAAGGGATTGGGGCTGGAGGGTCCTCCGGGGAACACGAGGAAAGAGAAGTCAGGGTGGTGGAGGTCAGGGATGAAGACGCCCTGCAGGGTCATGTTGAGGGAGGTGACACGTCTGGCAGCACAGTACACGGTCTCCATCTTGGGCTCCAGTTCCAGGTTCAATGCGTCCTGGACTGCAGCTTCACAGGTGTGGTTCATTCGCTGGTGGGGACCAGGGGAGCCATGCTTAGCTGAAATGGAAAGGACTGGCTGTGAGTGGATTCATTGTAAGATAATTGGATTGTAATTAGTACAACATTGCAATAAAGGGATCTTCGAAGCAGGGTACTTGTATTTTATTGGTTAGCATCAAAACTCTACAAAGGGATTTGTATCGAAAGCTGGATCGTTGATATATTCAGTATGGGCATTGCTGCATTGACGTTATTCCTCATAAGCTAATAGTTCAGGGTAAAATAAATATACAGCTTTTTTAATTGAAATAGCGTTCTCAAAGACCTATGTATCAACATGATTAGCCAACGCAATGATGGTATTTACTCCAAAAGCATTCTCAAAATTCTAAAAAGACAACTATGTTTTAACTAGATCAACTAAGGTAACGAAGTTAACATTCTTCAGACATAAGCCTACTCTTTTTTAACTCTATGATTGATGTGAGGATCCTCTGTACTATTTATCCCCTTAGATATATGAGGCCATTTTGGTACGTGTCCACTACTACAAAAGATTCAAGCCAGGAATTCCTCACGTCATGTCACAATCCTTTTATGTTATTCTTTGCTGCAACCATTTTGCAAACCAAAGTGGTCAGTTCTAATATCTTTCTTGTCTATACATGTGCATATTCAGGATGAGCTCTATAGTACGTGCAAAAAAAAAAAAATGAATTCCTTACCTGCATGTACAGCCCTTTGCATCTGACGTGCAAAACCCAGTATGACTTGAGTCATGTTGTCGTAGACGTACTGCACATGGACGGCCATACTGTTCTGAGGCTGGCCCAGTAAATTCAGCTCGTTCTGGACACACTGCATGACGTTGGACACGTCCTGTGGCCACGACTGGTTGATGTACGTCAGACCGGCCTCAACAGCTTGTTCCGCCTCATCGAGAATCTCGTCATCATTCAGGCCCGGGAAGGGATACTTGGTACAGTCAATGTTGGAGCCCGTGTTGGGCATCCAGCCCGGAAACATGGGATAGGGACTGGAAGGACCTCCGTAATAACCACCTGGACCGCCAAGGGGACTGGGACTGGAGTAACCAAATCCACCAAACCCTCCCTGTGGAGGAAAGTTGGGGGCGTTGGAAGGCCCCCCAAAGATGCCACCAGGAGGGGAGAAGGTGGAGCCAAAGCCCCCGAAGGGATTGGGGCTGGAGGGTCCTCCGGGGAACACGAGGAAAGAGAAGTCAGGGTGGTGGAGGTCAGGGATGAAGACGCCCTGCAGGGTCCTGTTGAGGGAGGTGACACGTCTGGCAGCACAGTACACGGTCTCCATCTTGGGCTCCAGTTCCAGGTTCAGTGCGTCCTGGACTGGGGCTTCACAGGTGTGGTTCATTCGCTGGTGGGGACCAGGGGAGCCATGCTTAGCTGAAATGGAAAGGACTGGCTGTGAGTGGATTCATTGTAAGATAATTGGATTGTAATTAGTACAACATTGCAATAAAGGGATCTTCGAAGCAGGGTACTTGTATGTTATTGGTTAGCATCAAAACTCTACAAAGGGATTTGTATCGAAAGCTGGATCGTTGATATATTCAGTATGGGCATTGCTGCATTGACGTTATTCCTCATAAGCTAATAGTTCAGGGTAAAATAAATATACAGCTTTTTTAATTGAAATAGCGTTATCAAAGACCTATGTATCAACACGATTAGCCAACGCAATGATGGTATTTACTCCAAAAGCATTCTCAAAAATCTAAAAAGACAACTATGTTTTAACTAGATCAACTAAGGTAACGAAGTTAACATTCTTCAGACATAAGCCTACTCTTTTTTAACTCTATGAATGATGTGAGGATCCTCTGTACTATTTATCCCCTTAGATATATGAGGTCATTTTGGTACGTGTCCACTACTACAAAAGATTCAAACCAGAAATTCCTCACGTCATGTCACAATCCTTTTATGTTATTCTTTCCTGCAACAACTTTGCAAACCAAAGTGGTCAGTTCTAATATATTTCTTGTCTAGACATGTGCATATTCAGGATGAGCTCTATAGTACGTGCAAAAAAATGAATTCCTTACCTGCATGTACAGCCCTTTGCATCTGACGTGCAAAACCCAGTATGACTTGAGTCATGTTGTCGTAGACGTACTGCACATGGACGGCCATACTGTTCTGAGGCTGGCCCAGTAAATTCAGCTCGTTCTGGACACACTGCATGACGTTGGACACGTCCTGTGGCCACGACTGGTTGATGTACGTCAGACCGGCCTCAACAGCTTGTTCCGCCTCATCGAGAATCTCGTCATCATTCAGGCCCGGGAAGGGATACTTGGTACAGTCAATGTTGGAGCCCGTGTTGGGCATCCAGCCCGGAAACATGGGATAGGGACTGGAAGGACCTCCGTAATAACCACCTGGACCGCCAAGGGGGCTGGGACTGGAGTAACCAAATCCACCAAACCCTCCCTGTGGAGGGAAGTTGGGGGCATTGGAAGGCCCCCCAAAGATGCCACCAGGAGGGGAGAAGGTGGAGCCAAAGCCCCCGAAGGGATTGGGGCTGGAGGGTCCTCCAGGGAACACGAGGAAAGAGAAGTCAGGGTGGTGGAGGTCAGGGATGAAGACGCCCTGCAGGGTCCTGTTGAGGGAGGTGACACGTCTGGCAGCACAGTACACGGTCTCCATCTTGGGCTCCAGTTCCAGGTTCAGTGCGTCCTGGACTGCAGCTTCACAGGTGTGGTTCATTCGCTGGTGGGGGTTGAATGATACGTGCTTTGCTGAAATGAACACATGTTTTTTTTGTAATGGAACTGTTTATGTATTAGGTATGCATGGGAACATTGTTTCCGCTGGGATTGTCTATTCTTCGCTATGAAAGCATTGCATAAGGTATTTCTTTCATAGCTATCATTCCCACTCTAAAACTTTTGATTTTGAATTGATGAATTTGTGTTTGTTGTGTACACGTGTGATGGAGCGACAAGGAGATTGTCCTATGTATGACGATATTATAAAGAAGTTTTGAAGTATCTAAGCGTTGCATTATTCGCATTTTAACAGATTAATTCCCAATCCCAAGGATTATAAATCATTGAAAGCAACATATTTTATGTAATTAACTGAAGAACCTTTAGTCTCTATTTTCGTTAGTTTATTAGAAAGGATAGAATGGTACAGATGTAATGTGACTTATACAACAGAGTTTTGATCCCTACCCCTCCTCCATCGTCCTTAGTGGATGAGGTGTCTTGCCAATTAGGTGCAAGTCTCACTGCTGGTAGTGCTTGCCATTTGCCATTTCAAACATGGTAATCATTTCATTTGACCACATGCACTTTTCTTTCTCTCTCTCTCTCCCTCTCTCCCTCTCTCTCTCTCTCTCTCTCTCTCTCTCTCTCTCTCTCTCTCTCTCTCTCTCTCTCTCTCTCTCTCTCTCTCTCTCTCTCCCTCTCTCTCTCTCTCTCTCTCTCTCTCTCTCTCTCTCTCTCTCTCTCTCTCTCTCCTCTCTCTCTCTCTCTCTCTCTCTCTCTCTCTCTCTCTCTCTCTCTCTCTCTCTCTCTCTCTCTCTCTCTCTCTCTCTCTCTCTCTCTCTCTCTCTCTCTCTCTCTCTCTCTCTCTCTCTCTCTCTCTCTCTCTCTCTCTCTCTCTCTCTCTCTCTCTCTCTCTCTCTCTCTCTCTCTCTCTCTCTCTCTCTCTCTCTCTCTCTCTCTCTCTTAACATTTTGTTAATGACATTAAACAGTCAAAGTGTCTCTCTCTCTCTTAGTTACGTATTGCATGCTTGGAACCAAGGACAATGGAAGACTATGCCCAGCCTAAATTCTTATCCTTGTAAAATAAAGTATTTGAAGTTTGAAATATCTCTCCGGTCATGTGAGTATGTGTGTGTGAGAAAGAGAGAGAGAGAAAGAGAGAGAGAGAGAGAGAGAGAGAGAGAGAGAGAGAGAGAGAGAGAGAGAGAGAGAGAGAGAGAGAGAGAGAGAGAGAGAGAGAGAGAGAGAGAGAGAGAGAGAGCATTATTTAAAGTTTTGCAACCGTGAAAGTACTAACCTGCACGCACCGCCCTCTTCATCTGGTACGTGAAGGACAGGATGACTTGGGTCATGTTGTTGTAGATGTTCTGCACCTGTCCTGACCCAGTGCTGGGAGGCAGACCCAGTAAGGTAGCCTCGTTCACAACACACTGCACCACGTTGGACACTTCCTGTGGCCACGACTGGTTGATGTACGTCAGACCGGCCTCAATGGCTTGTTCTGCCTCATCGAGAATCTCGTCATCATTCAGGCCAGGGAAGGGATACTTGGTACAGTCAATGTTGGAGCCCGTGTTGGGCATCCAGCCTGGAAACATGGGATAGGGACTGGAAGGACCTCCGTAATAACCGCCTGGACCGCCAAGGGGGCTGGGACTGGAGTAACCAAATCCACCAAACCCTCCCTGTGGAGGAAAGTTGGGGGCGTTGGAAGGCCCCCCAAAGATGCCACCAGGAGGGGAGAAGGTGGAGCCAAAGCCCCCGAAGGGATTGGGGCTGGAGGGTCCTCCAGGGAAAACGAGGAAAGAGAAGTCAGGGTGGCGGAGGTCAGG
>CM065701.1:8126954-8129454 GCA_017654935.2 Phymorhynchus buccinoides | reverse complement strand
GAATAGAGCAATAATAACAATATTAATTTATTATTATTATTATTTGTAGAAATATTGCTTATTACAGTTAAAAGAGTATAACATTCACTTCTCAGTGATGGGGAAGCCTGACTATTTAATTCATTTTGTTTTAAATTCGTATCACACTTCTCTCTGTCTCTGTCTCTGTCTCTCTCTGTCTCTGTCTCTCTCTCTCTCTCTCTCTCTCTCTCTCTCTCTCTCTCTCTCTCTCTCTCTCTCTCTCTCTCTCTCTCTCTCTCTCTCTCTCTCTCTCTCTCTCTCTCTCTCTCTCTCTCCCTCTCTCTCTTGTATCCACAATGATGTGCCAGTATAACTTCATTTATAAACACCGTGGACTGTCACATTTCGTAGCCTACTCTATTTCGTTTGGGTGCAATTATGTTCATTTTGTAAAAAAAAAAACAACACAAAAACAACGCAAAACAACAACAACAACACAACATAACAACAACAAAACGAACTGTCTGGTACATACTGACTGTCCAGTCTTTGTAGACTTTCCGCATCTTAAAGACCCCCCACGTCACGTGTCACATTCCCTCTTATGCTAGGAAGATTTTTTAAAGATTTCTTACCAGCTATTAGAGGGAAAACATGTGAAAACCGTGATTTGAACACGTGACGTGGTAGGTCTTTAATGTTTTTCTGTAACTAAGCTCCCTATCACATGTCTAGGCCTAGTCTCTTTTTTTTCTAGGACAAGAATTCGGAACACAGTTCTGTGAAACCATAGAGAACATTAACCTGTAAAGAATTGTTTTATGGAATAAATTTAAAAAAACAAAAAAACGAAAGATTTCAAACGAGGTAGATAGACGAGTCATAAAATAGTACCAGAAAGAAGGACAGAGAGAGATGTTTACATTTACACAGAGTGATGTAGAGTCAGAGACAAACCGATACATGACAAATGAAAAGAAAAAAACAACAAAACTAACCAACCTTCTCGAAAGAAATATCTCCTTGTTTTAATAAACCACTCTTTCGAAACAAATAACGAAGGACCAGCACAACCGATATAAATGTATCTCCGTAGACAGAACCAGAACCCCTTGAACACACAAACTGTGGGGTTCTTTTTATCTCCTTCCAATCCGATTCCAGACCAGAGTCACCCGTTTTATACTGGACTGTTTGTCCACAGTGGGCCTTGGTGCATTGCAGCCAATGGCATTGACCCGTTCTGCTCTTTGCACATGTTGGTGTAAGGTGGTCACTTCTCCCGTCCCGTTTGACCTAATCCCGTTTTGTTTCCTCCCCCTCTTCTCCCTTCGATCTTCCCAAGTCGTGACTTTCCGTTGCTGTGTGTTCCTTTAGCGAACACGATTATCAAGTAGTAATATTAATTAGTTCATTTTGTTTTAATCAAGCGGTTATATTTTTCCTTAATTAAAAAGAGACATTGTTTTATGGGATAAGGCCTTCATTTGATTTGTTATTCTTCTTATTCTTCGATCACTCAGACAGTTTCCTGTCAATTATGAGCGCAGATGAGTCATGCTGCTGTTTTGCGCCCAATTAAAGAAATAGCTAGGACAAGCAAGTCCGATTTCGGCTGGAGGAAACGGTTTTTTGAAAGTGTTTTGTGCAAACAATGGCAGGATAATGGACCGGTAAGGCAGAAAGAAAGTAGATGACAGTAAGCAAAGGGAAAAGGCAGAGTCAAAGAGAGTGACAGATTAGAGGAAGTTACAAGCAGAGAACTTCCAGAAGGTGGGGGAACTATTTATGCAAAAGACCCCCCGGTATCCCCACGGGGTGGGGGGGGGGGGGTGTGATTTGTTTATTTACAATGTAATTGAGTTTTGTCGTTTGAAATCAGGATTCTCTCTCTCTCTCTCTCTCTCTCTCTCTCTCTCTCTCTCTCTCTCTCTCTCTCTCTCTCTCTCTCTCTCTCTCTCTCTCTCTCTCTCTCTCTCTCTCTCTCTCTCTCTCTCTCTCTCTCTCTCTCTCTCTCTCTCTCTCTCTCTCTCTCTCTCTCTCTCTCTCTCTCTCTCTCTCTCTCTCTCTCTCTCTCTCTCTCTCTCTCTCTCTCTCTCTCTCTCTCTCTCTCTCTCTCTCTCTCTCTCTCTCTCTCTCTCTCTCTCTCTCTCTCTCTCTCTCTCTCTCTCTCTCTCTCTCTCTCTCTCTCTCTCTCTCTCTCTCTCTCTCTCTCTCTCTCTCTCTCTCTCTCTCTCTCTCTCTCTGACTTCAGAAGTTCAATCTGTTTAACGAAGCAGCTATTCTAATGGTATCAGAATGAAATGTTTAGGCACTCTCCCCCATTTCCCTCTCTCTACACAAACACGGTGCAAAGTGTTTTCCTTGTACACTCTGTTTTCACCAAAATGAAAACGAACACAGGCGAACTATTAATATATGCATATACATGTATCATTAACTTTTTATATGGCAGATGACACAAACGTACTGGAACACCACAAAAACAAACAAACAACAAGTGCAACGCCGAGCGGCTGCGAAGTCCCCTCGCAGCATC
>CM065701.1:8101954-8121954 GCA_017654935.2 Phymorhynchus buccinoides | reverse complement strand
TAATATAGACAGCATAGTTAAAGTAGGCCTATATGCATCAAGGAAATCGTGACATTCTTGACTATTTATTTTTTATCTAAAAAAATCAATTGGGTGGTCCAATAAACAAATTGGCCTATTGAATGTAGGCTCCCAGTCTCTGGCATTTGTTACCACCAGTATTTCCCTTCCACAGAGACAAGCAAAGCCAGAGACCCTGGCTTATAATTCTCTTATAAAAGGATACAATTCAAAACACTCAATAAGAAACACAAAAATACATAAATCATTAAAATATTTCCAATAATAACACACCAACACCATTGGTACAATCGATTGTGCTTAACCCCTTGACTTCCACCAACGTATTACGTACTGACCTGATGGCGTCATCAGATGAAGAGGAATAACCCTGTTGACTCTTGCTCTAAAACAGTCAAGAGATTAATATTCCCAGACCATATTGCCAGATTGGCTCTATCAGTTGTCTTTTTCGTGCCGTGATTTGCCAAATGGTTTTTTTCTTTAATTGTCTCTGGCAGTCAAGAGGTTAAAAGCAAAAGTCATGCTATTGGAAGAATACAGTTTTTTGTTTTTGTTTTTTTAAACTGAAGAGTAACTGTCATAGATCATTATTAAATCATACGATTTTCGTGTGAGTTTTGTGTGTGGGTGTGGCTTGTTTTAAAATAGTGTTTTGTGAAAATAAGTTGAAGATAAGTTAGTCTAAGGAACTATGCATTGCCTCTCAGAAAAGCTTACGATTGACTCTTCCACACCACTTCGCTTAACAAAAATGTTTGTCTTTGGCATCCAAAGCTTGTACTCGTTCGGCTGTCGAAGATTGGACATGGGAGTTCATTGACATTGACATTGGACCACTTCGTTACAAGGACAATTAAGAGCAATGTTGCCTTATATAAACCGTGCTGTGTGCACGTTGCGTAAAACCATGTTATTGAGGCAGATTATGGGTCTTTGTATTTTGTTGGCAACCTCCAAAAAAGCCTTTATGTGGCAACGCACTAAGACATAAGTACTGTGTTCGATCGGTCGATGGTCATAGCGGTTGACCCATCACCCCTTCATTTGATGAAGTTCTACTAAAGCTTAAGTGGGAAACTAAACGTTGTTACTTTCTAAATTAAGTAAACCGATTTACTTAATTTAGAAAGTAACAACGTTTAGATTCTCACTTAAGCTTTAGCTGAATGACCAGGCTCCCTTATATCTCTCTGATCTTCTTCATCTCTATGTCCCAGCTCGCCAACTACGTTCGTCTTCTGATTCTCGTCTCCTTTCCCTACCCTCCATCCGTCTCAAATCTGCTGGCCAACGTTCTTTTTCCTGTCAAGCACCATCTCTTTGGAATTCTCTGCCTTCTCCTCTCCGACACTCCAACTCAGTCTCCGCACTCAAAACCTCTCTTAAAACCCATCTTTTTCCTGCTGCACCCTAAATACTTTATCAGTTGTCTATCGTTGTGTGCACGTGAGGGAAGATTGAATAAGAGGTTTGTGTTGTGTTTTGTGGTGTGTGTGTGTGTGTGTGTGTGTGTATGTGTGTGTGTGTGTGTGTGTGTGTGTGTGTGTGTGTGTGTGTGTGTGTGTGTGTGTGTGTGTGTGTGTGTGTGTGTGTGTGTGTGTGTGTGTGTGTGTGTGTGTGTGTGTGTGTGTGTGTGTGTGTGTGTGTGTGTGTGTGTGTGTGTGTGTGTGTGTGTGTGTGTGTGTGTGTGTGTGTGTGTGTGTGTGTGTGTGTGTGAGTGAATGAGTTGTGTATGTGTGTGAGCACGCAGGTGTGCTTGTATGTGGTTTGGTTTTGTGGGTTATGTGTGCATGCATGTGCGTGTGTGTGTCTGTATGCATTGTATGCATGTATGTGTGCATGTCTGTGCGTACGTTGTGTGTGAGTGTATTTGTATGTGTATCCGCTAACGTTTGTGTGTGTGTGTTGGTGTATGTGGTCAGTCCGTGCAACTCAGTTGCTATGGCTTACTGAATGAAAGATCAATAATGTGTGTGTATGTGTGCGTGTGTGTGTGTGTGTGTGTGTGTGTGTGTGTGTGTGTGTGTGTGTGTGTGTGTGTGTGTGTGTGTGTGTGTGTGTGTGTGTGTGTGTGTGTGTGAGTGAGAGAGAGAGAGAGAGAGAGAGAGAGAGAGAGAGAGAGAGAGAGAGAGAGAGAGAGAGAGAGAGAGAGAGAGAGAGAGAGAGAGAGAGAGAGAGAGAGAGAGAGAGAGAGAGAGAGAGAGAGAGAGAGAGAGAGTTGCTTTGTATATGCGTTGTTGCTGGTTTGTCCTCAAAAACATTTAAGTTAAATACTATTTTTGCTATCTACTTGTTGATGAATAATTGATTGTAAAGCGCTTTGGGCTCATTTGAGGTAAAGCGCTATATAAATGTACTATTACTTACTTACTTAGTAGAACTTCATAAAAATTAAGCACTGAAGAACTTATTTTATGTCTTGACAAAGCTTGTCTCCCTGTCGCTTTCCTCTGCACTGTAACTGACCGTCTGTCTGTCTATCTGTCTTCCATCTAATCCAAATGTTGGCGAAGTAGCTTAATTACACTGATAAACATCAGTTGAGGGGAAATCATCTTAACCCTTTCACCGCCAACCATATTTCAACCAAGCATTTCATGGGTACTAAATCCATCTGCAGTATTGTGGATTCTTCTGTGGCAGATATAAAATAAGGTCTATCCTTACTTCCCAAAACTATGAAAATAGGGTCTTTGGATAATAGACCTCAAGTTGATGCCTTTTAGTGACATAGGTGTTAAATCACTGTGGTGCTAAATTGCGACTTTGGCGGTGAAAGGGTTACAGAAAAAGCAGAAAATGGTTAACTTTTTGTCATGCTGATACAGGAAATGTTCCGATATCCCGTTCCTTCTTTTCTTCCTCACTGTCTTCCTTCCTTCCTTCCTTCCTTCCTTCCTTCCTTCTTTGTTTCCTTCTCCGCTTCACCTGTGCTGACATTTCGCAGCATCAAAAGGGATGCACTGTTTCCCATCTAACTGTTCGTTTTTAATAATGTTACATTCTGCCTATTTTTTCACTTGTTTTGTTTGTTTGTTTAGTAAATACATGTAGGATGAGTTATTGACGTTTTTTTATGTTTACTGTGGTGACAGTCCTGAGAAGGCTATTGCTGTTGACGGGACTATAAACAATGTAAACGATAAATAAAAAATCGAACAATTTTATGTGAGCGATTATTTATTTTTGGGGGGAAAATTCCAGTTTTGTTTTGTTTTGTTTTTACCTTCACACATCATACTTTACTATAACAAACTAACACCAACATTACCTTCACACATCATACTTTACCATAGCAAACTAACACTAACATTACCTTCACACATCATACAGTTATTTATTGTTTGTTTATGTATTATGCTTATGCAAATTGTATGAAAAGGTGGTCAATAAAATTTAAAAAAGCCTATTTGTCACGTAAGCATAGTTTTCTAAAGTCTAACCTACTTACTCGACAGGTTGAGCACTGGCTTCTCACTCTACGTAAGGAGTTGTTACGGAATTTGGTCACTTACTAAATGTACTTATGTGCTATACCAGCCGTGCGGTATTGTTCTTAGAGCTTGCCATATATAGAATACTACGGTGAATCCATTAACAGGTAAAAAGTCGGCTGCTTGTCAAAATCCGATCATAACGTCATTTTCGTCATGCATAATAATATAGTCTGTTGAACTGTGTGATTCTTGTTAGCGACAATACACAACATAGATGTACATACGCTGGTCTCTATTTGCTCAACACTTTACGAGGGTCGTTAGAGTTACAGGTTCCGTCGAAGGAAAAAACAACAACACCTTAATGTAGGCAAAGGTCAGGGTGCGGAGAGAGAGGGAGGGAAGGAGGGAGAGAGGGATGGTAAGGGTGGAATGAAGGAGCAGGGGAGAAAATAAAGAGTTCAGCTCATTTTTCATGGTCGACATTTCCCCCTCTCCTTTTCTCTAGATAACATTTTAATTTTCGAACTTTTAATTGAGTAAAGATGCGTCTTCGAATAATTTCCACAAATCACTGGGGCGTTAGCTGAAAGGAAAATAAAAGTATGATTTCTTCTTCTAAGACTGAATGAAACTGTCAGCTGGAAAATCCAACTTCACATCGAAAGAATTGAAAACACTGTGATGTCTTATACAAAAATTGATGGGAAATTCCACTTGGGAAATCGGATTATCCGATTTCATAATAATAATAATAATAATAATAATAATAATAATAATAATAATAATAATAATAATAATAATGATAATAATAATAATAAATAAAGCTTCTATAGTGCTCTTCGAAGAAAAGAAAAATCATCCTCAGAGCGCTTTTCAAATATTACGAGAGAAAACAATCAAGAAGAAAAACATTATGAAGAAATATTACAAAAATTGTTTTTAAATAAATAAATAAACATGCTCACGCCTGTCACCCACCCCCACTCCCACCCTTTTTCACATGCACATTATAGACACCTTTCAAAAAACATTTTAAAAAGAAGCATCAAAAATAATTATTTAACATCATTTAGTAGCAGAAATCAAAATAATCCGGCCGGTCTTTCAACCCCCCCCCCCCCCCCCCCCAAACCTTCCCTTTTTTCACATACACACTAGTTATAGACACTCATGAACATTCGTAACATAGCATCCGGAGAGAAAGGGGGGGGGGCAGAGGGGGGGGGGGGGGGGGGGGGGGGGGCAGAGGGGGGGGGGGATATACTGAAAATGCTTTGCTGTCTTATAAAATTATTCGGAATTTTTTGTTGGGAAATCCGATTTGTTTGTTGTTGTACCCTGGCTAAAAGACTCCAGGGATCATCCCAACAGCCGAAGCACTTGAACACCATGGTACAAATCCACCAGCTAGGGGTGAGAATAGTACGTGTGTGACCGGTTTTGATTACCCCGCCACGTGGGCTGCCACACTCCGACTTCGGAGGATTTGGGAGACTGACGATGTTATACTAGGAGCTTGTCATGGCTGAAGATAACCCCCAGATAACTATGCAGAGCATAACAACATTTTGATGTAGCCTTGGTGTTCTCGCCTACGACACAGCCTTATTAAGCCAAGGCGAGGGAAATCCGATTTCATATTGAAGGAATGTTCTTGCAATGAATAATGCAGCTAAGTAGTGAACAGCCACAAGAGACTTACAGCAAATTATTAGGTATTAGGTACTTTATACTCACAGAGGCATCTGTGTGAAATTCGGGTTGCTCCCACCTAGAGAGCGCGTCGCAGCCAGAGGCGCGCCACCAATTGTTTTTGTTTTTTTTTGCATGCGATTTTTGTGTGACTGGTGAGGAAGGAAAGAGGTGGTGGTGTAAAATTTGACCAAATGACGACTTTTTCGTTGCCACTCGTATTAACGTGTGCTAAGGGCATGGGCACACGGGACCTAGGCTTATCGTCTCATCCGAAAGACTAGCCTATATGGGTGTAGGCCTATATAAAGTCAGCTACTGCATAAGCCTTCAAGACGACTACTGGCAACCATTCAGTACTGCAGTAGTATCGTAATTGCCGTTTTCACTGATGCATTCAGAAGTGTAGACTTACAAGAAATTATATGCAGTTGGCAATATTTCATACCTGGCTCTGTGCAGTTTCTAACTGCGCTTCATGATGGCAAAGTTTGTAATCCCCCTAAAGACCAGTCTGCAGGAGTGCGGCTGTGATGACGCACAAAACGCAGACAAGGTGTGTGTGTGTGTGTGTGTGTGTGTGTGTGTGTGTGTGTGTGTGTGTGTGTGTGTGTGTGTGTGTGTGTGTGTGTGTGTGTGTGTGTGTGTGTGTCTGTCTGTGTGTGTGTGTGTGTGTGTGTGTCTCTCTCTCTCTCTCTGTCTGTGTGTGTGTGTGTGTGTGTGTGTGTGTGTGTGTGTGTGTGTGTGTGTGTGTGTGTGTGTGTGTGTGTGTGTGTGTGTGTCTGTGTGTGTGTGTGTGTCTGTGTGTGTGTGTGTGTGTGTGTGTGTGTCTCTCTCTCTGTGTGTGTGTGTGTGTGTGTGTGTGTGTGTGTGTGTGTGTGTGTGTGTGTGTGTGTGTGTGTGTGTGTGTGTGTGTGTGTGTGTGTGTGTGTGTGTGTGTGTGTGTGTGTGTGTGTGTGTGTGTGTGTGTGTGTGTCTCTCTCTCTCTCTCTCTCTCTGTGTGTGTGTGTGTGTGTGTGTGTGTGTGTGTGTGTGTGTGTGTGTGTGTGTGTGTGTGTGTGTGTGTGTGTGTGTGTGTGTGTGTGTGTGTGTGTGTTTGTGTCTGTGTGTGTGTGTGTGTGTGTGTGTGTGTGTGTGTGTGTGTGTGTGTGTGTGTGTGTGTGTATGTGTGTGTGTGCGTGCGTGCGCGTGCACATGCTCGCTTGTATGTTGGCAGCTTTGTCTTGTTAGTTATGGATTAACGTAATCGTAACATACATGAGACTTAATGACTAAACGTTTTCTTCGAACGTGTGTAGCCAATGGTCAATAATCCAGTGAAAACCTGAAGGTACTATCACTATCAGACCTACTGATTCTTTTTGTGATAGTATCTTCTGGCCTTTACCTGACGGATCGTGTTCTGGTCATACTACATCACTAAGCTATTTGGTTGAACGTTTGACCATTCTTGGTCGGAGAGAGAGAGAGAGAGAGAGAGAGAGAGAGAGAGAGAGAGAGAGAGAGAGAGAGAGAGAGAGAGAGAGAGAGAGAGAGAGAGAGAGAGAGAGAGAGAGAGAGAGAGAGAGAGAGAGAACTTGAAAACTTGAAAACTTGATCTTTATTTTTCAAGGATAAAGATTTTAGGCAACGCCTAGTCTTCCAATCTGTCATTGGTACATATGCGAACATAGAATACAAACATGGCAAGGCATGATATTACACATACAGATTTGAACATAAAGGTAGCACCTTTGTACATATACGAACATAGAATACAAACATGGCAAGGCATGATATTACACATACAAATTTGAACATAAAAGTAGCAAAGTAGGAGAGAGAGAGAGAGAGAGAGAGAGAGAGAGAGAGAGAGAGAGAGAGAGAGAGAGAGAGAGAGAGAGAGAGAGAGAGAGAGAGAGAGAGAGAGAGAGAGAGAGAGAGAGAGAGAGAGAGAGAGAGAGAGAGAGAGAGAGAGAGACGCACAAACTAATAGACACAGAGAGAGACAGAGACAAAGTTGTAGTATTTTTGACAATTGAGGTCCTTAGTCTTCCGTGCTCTTCTTTGTGGTTGACATAGGCCCTACCATTTGACGAATGTATTGTTCTTTTGTTCTTCTTTTAACCGATTCATAATTGAACCTGCAGGGTTTCTGAAAACATAGAGATTGTGCGTATTTACGCACTATAGAACTCTCAAATCACCCCAAACTTTGCGTGAGATTTATGCTTTGAAATCTCACATTAAACTGATGATTCGTGCGTTAACACAGTCGTTACGTTTCAGTAAGCTAACGCTGTTGCTCGTATTTCAATCTTGAAACTGGGAGTGAAAATATATCTTAAAACTGTAAACAGGTGAGCATATTTTAAGAGAGGACATAGTCAGGAACCCAGGAACCCTGACCTGATGATTTTGTATCCAATGCGGTTGTCAATGAATAGAATGTGATCCATGGGTCCTCAGTGTGATTGATCATTACGACCTCTCCTGGTTAATGCATAGTTTGATTCTTTTGATAATCATAAGCTTTGTACATTCATAAGCGGAATAGAATAAGAATAATGCTCGACAGAAGACAGTTACCACACACATAGTTATATTATTTACTCTAAGGTACTTGCATTATATTATTCAGAAGAAGAGATGGGGGAAGGATAACACTAAACTGACAGAGGTGGGGGAAAAGGGGCAAAGGATGGAAGGGAGCTCGCGTGAGGGTGGGGGTGGGGGTGTGGAGGGGAGAGAAGGTCACAGGTAGCATTTCGTCACGGATGGCGACGCAACTCAGCGAGGCCTGACGAATAGCTGACGGCTGTTATTATGACGGCCTGTTTTTGTCAAAAGAGGACCGCTAGAATCTAGAAATCGCACAACAGTTGTCGCTTGATAATGTTGTGTGAGTGCGTGTGTTTGAGAGAGAGAGAGAGAGAGAGAGAGAGAGAGAGAGAGAGAGAGAGAGAGAGAGAGAGAGAGAGAGAGAGAGAGAGAGAGAGAGAGAGAGAGAGAGAGAGAGAGAGGTTATGATTTAGACCAAATAATAATATGACTCACCTTGCTATCAAAAATGGCTCAAAAAGGCGGAATCAGGAAATATGGACACGATTTTGTTCTAATCAGAATGCAAGGTAACCAGTAAGCATAAATTTATCTCAAAGCAGGAAGTCGTGTGCTAACCATAATTGTAATTTGAGAGAACAGAAAAATGATCGGTTTTCCGTTGGCAAAATAATTATAGATAAAAATGAACATAAATTAATGTATTTTCACTTTATGCTGTCTTCAGGAAATTAAGAAACCAGAAGTGTTTTTTGTTTTTTTAATTCTTTGGTTTAAAAAATATAGTTTATTTGGTATCTGATACTTTATAGTCACATAGGCGTCTCTGTGAAATTTGGATTGCTCCCACCAGGAGAGCGCATCACAGCCAGAGACGTGCCACCCATTTTATTGCTCATTAGACAGTCACACGCCTTCTCTTTGGGTGACAGAATTTGACTTCCAGCACCTCCGCCAAGGAGGAATCGCCGATTTGACGGTTTGATTGATAGGAAACCAGAGCAAAGTGAGTGTTGCAATCTCTGTAAAGGGTGTTTTCCTGGTGATCTCGACGTGTTTCTTACAAAAAATCATCCATCAGGGTGCCCCTTTAAAACAAACACCCAGAATGATTCAAAGCCTAAATGTGGTCTACCTGTTACATAATGTATGTGAAAATACAGAAATATTAGAATTGAACTCTGTTCTGGTATAGAGGTTTTATAGGCCAGATCCCCCCCCCCCCCTCCTCCCCCAAAGGGGGTAGAGGGCTAGACAAATTTGAACTCACGTTTTTTTAGGCTTTGGGTAGCCTAACCAAAACAACAAAACAAAACAAAAGTCAATTTTGGCAAACATATTGAACAAGACGACATAATTATCGACCCTGACTATTATTTCTGAGCAGGAGAATCGTCAATGATCTGATCAATGTATTTATGGTATGGATGGGATGGGGTGGGGTGAGATAGGGGAAATGGGTGGAAGAGGGAAGGGTAGGAAAAGCGTTCGGGGATTACTCTTGATGGTCATTGCTATAGGGGAGGCTGTGTCAATAGTTATATTATTTGTGAAGGTGCATTTATCTCACCCTTTGTGTAAATCGTTATACATAACGTTGTGGTGCAATTATCGTACCCATGCCGTTTTATGTTTTGTAATCAGCTGAGTCAACAACGTGATGCGTTGATAGAAAAGGGAACGACTAACAAAACGAAACGTGGACTAACATGAACTGCATTGTCATTCCGTTCCTTTTTTGACAAAATATAATTGTTTTTATTTGCTTTGTCTGTCAGTTTGTCTATTTTTGGGTATTTGGTATTTGGGTATATTCAAGTCACAGAGACTTATCTCTGTGAAATTCGGTCTGTTCTTCACCCGGAGAGCGCGTCGCCGCAAGCGCAGCATCTACCCTTTTTTCTTTTTTTCCTCTTTTTTTGTAGGGGGCAGGGTGAGGGGGCAGACTTGGAAAACCTAGCTATCAATTTGGCCATACCAGGCAGCGGGATTTCTCCCTGCTCTTACCGACTTTCAACTGCCGTGGTATTTGTACGTGCGTAAAGCGCACGGGTCAGACTTGTTTTAAGTCCCCATCGGAAGGACTCGATTTTCCTGTCGAACTAGAAAGAAAGTGTGAGGCCGGGATTCGAACCCGGGTCACTCACGTTGCAGTCACGCTTTACATTTGGTAGGCGAACGTCTTAACCACTCTGCCACCTTTCTCCCTATCACCTCTCTCTTTCTGAGTGTTTGTGTGTGAGGGTGTTTATGTGTTTATGTGTGTGACTGCCCCCTGGCGGTCAAATGCGCGTCCTAAGTTGCTCATTGCCTCGCTGATACAGGGTCGAGTTTCTTTAGACGACGGTCGCCGCACACATAACTGTTACGCCAAAAGGGGTCTAAGAAACACTTTAGAAAACGTTTGCGGAAAAATAGTACAAGCTCTTGTCTGATTGGTCAAAATTTGTTTCATTATGTTAACCAAACTTTAATGGACCAATCAACAACAAGAAATGTATTAACCACCTACAAGTCACGTGATAGTTCCGGATAGTTCGCAGCTTGCTCGGTGTTTGGCAAGAACAAAACATCACGGGAATTATCGGCAAACGAAGGGTGTTTCTTAGACCGTTTTCGCCGATTTGAGCGAGCGCAACGTAACGTACGTTAGCCCTTGTGAAACGGACCCCTGGTCTGCTGGATTAGACAGACTTGGCATTTACTGACACATGTTCAATTGTGGGTAGTGTACCAAATGATGTCATGATTGCATCCCGAGAACATTGACCTGACAATACTTTCAATTTAAAACAATACAGATAATAATAATGGGAGGGTTATACAAGGCGTGAATTGGTAGAATACGTGTTTGGTCACTACGTTGTCATTGATAAGAGGAATCTATGTTCTTCATGACTGAGCAAAACACAGGCATATACAGACAGATAAAGAGATACACCCACACCCACACATACAAATACAACACATGCACGCGTGCGCCACACACACACACACACACAAACACATGTACGCACGCACGCTCTCTCTCTCTCTCTACACGAGAAGTGGATAGACGTTAAATGAAAGACACACTCTCTCTCTCTCTCTCTCTCTCTCTCTCTCTCTCTCTCTCTCTCTCTCTCTCTCTCTCTCTCTCTCTCACACACACACACACACACACACACACACACACACACACACACACACACACACACACACACACACACACACACACACACACATAGACGCAATGGAAACAAAATACAGCGTGGAAACACTAGATCAAGCAGCCGCATGCGCACGCACACACACACATATACACGCACGCTCTCTCTCTCTCTCTCTCTCTCTCTCTCTCTCTCTCTCTCTCTCTCTCTCTCTCTCTCTCTCACACACACACACACACACACACACACACACACACACACACACACACACACAAAAAAAAAAAAAAAAAATACAGCGTGGAAGCACTATATCAGGCAGCCGCGCGACATCATTTTCGGCTCCAGTGACCTTGGTCTTTAACTATTCATTGACCTTCATCTTCGACCTTGGCCTTGACTACCCATCCGCATGCAAAATGTCAGGATCTGAGGTCCCTCCGTTGTAACGCTACCGTGGTAGCTAACATAGATAGTCAGAATAGTCAGCCAGCCAGGAACACACAGAGGGCGGTGAAAACATTAAGCAGATTTCATTTGTTGCGGCTGCTTAAAGACCCACTGACCGGGCAAGATTCAGTCCCTTGTTTTTTACTGGTTAGGTGTGACCCATATACAAATGGATGTCTGTGAGTGTTTCAATGCTGACTGTAAAGCGCTTTGTGCTCGATAAAAAGCGCTATATAAGTGTCCGTTTGTTATTACTATTAAATGCCACCAACTTCAAATTGAGGCTGCTCTTTATAGTCTGTCTCGTTTTCAATTTGGGGGCATTTGTATGGGAGTCAAGCCTGGTTAAAGTAAGTATTTCTTACCAGCGAGAGAAGGAAACAGTCATGAAACCCGTGATTTTCACTCATGGATCAGGTGGGTCTTTAATTAATAACTAGAACGCATAGAACCGAAGACGAGAAATGTGATAGTGGCGGTGACCGCTGTGGGCAGTGATCCACGTCTTCTATAATTATACTGACTGACCAGAAACTTCTTTGTCTGTTGGACAATGGTGCCAGACCTCCAGGACAGAATGTTTTTTTCGTTTCTTTCTTCTTTTGTTTTGGTTCCTGACCTGTGATAGGCCTGTGCTGCCCACATCATTCTTTGATAATCTATATTGAAGACTCCGGGTCAAATGGAGGTGTAGAATTTACACATTGAGAGAAGATCATGCGCATTGGAGATCGGTGCTGTACGGGGCCTCTACAGGGAGTCCACGTAGGTCTGCGTTTGAAAGAACAAGTTATCTCCCCGTTTTGTTGTCAGTTGTTGTTGTTGTTGCTATACTCTGCCCATGCATGTTTTGGTTCCCTCACAATAGATAAGAAAACGAATTGTTATTTTGTTTGTGTAGCTGCGGGTGGATCAAAGTAGACGGGTTTAACGCCAGTGGTTCCAGACGTCAGGAGCCACGCAATGAGCGTGAGAAAGTCCACTTATGTTCTTTTGTAGTTTGAACTTTTTTAATCTTTTTTTATCTTTTTTTTTGTTGGGGGGGGGGGGGGGGGGGGGGGGGGGCAGCAAACTGGTTCATGCGTCTGTTTAGATGAGATGTTTAAATGGCAAATAAGACACACATAGGCACACATCCCCAACCAACCCACCCATACACACAAGAGCGAGAGAGAGAGAGAGAGAGAGAGAGAGAGAGAGAGAGAGAGAGAGAGAGAGAGAGAGAGAGAGAGAGAAGAGAGAGAGAGAGAGAGAGAGAGAGAGAGAGAGAGAGAGAGAGAGAGAGAGAGAGAGAGAGAGAGAGAGAGAGAGAGAGAGAGAGAGAGGAGAGAGAGAGAGAGAGAGAGAGAGAGAGAGAGAGAGAGAGAGAGAGAGAGAGAGAGAGAGAGAGAGAGAGAGAGAGAGAGAGAGAGAGAGAGAGAGAGAGAGAGAAGAGAGAGAGAGAGAGAGAGAGAGAGAGAGAGAGAGAAGGAGAGAGAGAGAGAGAGAGAGAGAGAGAGAGAGAGAGAGAGAGAGCAGTTACATACTAAGTTAATTAATACGGTTTGCTTTTTTTCTAAGGAGGAAGGAGCGGGGGAAAGACCTTTGACTCTAATGTTTCTCAATGAAACTCGTTTTTATGTCACACAGCCAAAGACTGACTGACTGAGAGAGAGAGAGAGAGAGAGAGAGAGAGAGAGAGAGAGAGAGAGAGAGAGAGAGAGAGAGAGAGAGAGAGAGAGAGAGAGAGAGAGAGAGAGAGAGAGAGAGAGAGAGAGAGAGAGAGAGAGAGAGAGAGAGAGAGAGAGAGAGAGAGAGAGAGAGAGAGAGAGAGAGAGAGAGAGAGAGAGAGAGAGAGAGAGAGAGAGAGAGAGAGAGAGAGAGAGAGAGAGAGAGAGAGAGAGAGAGAGAGAGAGCAGTTACATACTAAGTTAATTAATACGGTTTGCTTTTTTTCTAAGGAGGAAGGAGCGGGGAAAGACCTTTGACTCTAATGTTTCTCAATGAACTCGTTTTTATGTCACACAGCCAAAGACTGACTGACAGAGAGAGAGAGAGAGAGAGAGAGAGAGAGAGAGAGAGAGAGAGAGAGAGAGAGAGAGAGAGAGAGAGAGAGAGAGAGAGAGAGAGAGAGAGAGAGAGAGAGAGAGAGAGAGAGAGAGAGAGAGAGAGATAGAGAGAGAGAGAGAGAGAGAGAGAGAGAGAGAGAGAGAGAGAGAGAGAGAGAGAGAGAGAGAGAGAGAGAGAGAGAGAGAGAGAGAGAGAGAGAGAGAGAGAGAGAGAGAGAGAGAGAGAGTCAGACTTCAGATTTCAGATACTTTATTTTACAAGGATCATAATTTAGGCTGGGCCTAGTCTTCCATTCTGCCCTTGGTTCTAAGCATGCGATACATAACTAATAGTATAAAGAGAGAGAGAGAGAGAGAGAGAGAGAGAGAGAGAGAGAGAGAGAGAGAGAGAGAGAGAGAGAGAGAGAGAGAGAGAGAGAGAGAGAGAGAGAGAGAGAGGAGAGAGGGAGAGAGAGAGAGAGAGAGAGAGAGAGAGAGAGCGAGAGAGAGAGAGAGAGAGAGAGAAAGAGAGGGGGAGAGAGACACAGAGAGAGAGAGAGAGAGAGAGAGAGAGAGAGAGAGGGTGTCAAAGCCGTACGCCTACGTACACACGAGTGACAATGTTCCATAAGTGACCGAGTGTCAGTCATTGTGCCAAATAATTATGGAAGGAGTTGGAAGAGGGACACGAAGGGGTGTATATGTATATAAATGTGTATGTGGGGGGGGGGGGGGGGGGGGGTATGGTGGGGTTGAGGGGAAGGTGGTGGCAGTGGCCTGATCCTAATGCATCTGCTCGATGACCATACAACTAATCTGCTTAAGGTCTCCGTTTATAGCCACTAAGTGGCCACTGTCCAGGAACAGTACCGAAGCCTTAATTCTTTAAAGCCTAATGCTCTTGTAGTTTACCAGCTTTGCTGCGTTCAGCTCGCGCAGCTTTTGCACACGTGCTCCTATCTCAGTAATTAGGCTTACTATGATTATGAAGCTTCCTAACGAAAGAGTTGGCTACCACCACGACACCCAGCGTCCTCCATGAATTCATCCCCAGACCCTCTTCCTCATGTCCATCAACCGCTTTGCGGCCATCTCCACATCGACCCAGCACCAGAACAACTTGTCCCTAAGGGCTTTCCGCCATGAGGACGTAAAATATCCACTCAACAACAACAAGAGTTGGCTAAAAAAAAAAAAAAAAAGTTCAGCGTAACTAAAAAGGCGAACGACATACAGTTGTGTGAACATTAGTCGTGATCCAAATCAACGTGTTTAACCCCTTGACTGCCGTGTAACATATCACGTACTGATTTGATGACATCACTGATGAAGTCATCAGATGAAGGGGAATAACCCCGATATGCTGGCTTTTGCTCTGACGCAGTCAAGACAGTTATATCCCCAGACCATTTTGCCAGATTGGCTCTATCAGTTGTCTTTTTCATGGCATGATTTGTTCAATGACTTTTTCTTTAATGTTCTCTGGGAGTCAAGGGGTTAAAAAGAAACCAAGCGACAAGACGAGTTCTATATAAACACAAAAAAGGGTCTCGATAAGTTTTTAGAATAAGAAAGCTGGGAGTGCGTACACGCCTTCTGTATAGTCCACCTTTCCAAGGCATCCTTCCTTGACACACACACATTTGTAACCCAACACCACGAAAGGGACATTAAGTGTCAAACTGAATATTGTTAAAAAAAAATATACATTTAAAAACATGAGACAATTTCTTTCTAATTATGCATCTTTTTCTTTTTTCAAGAGTTATAAGCCTTTAAAGTTAGTAGGGTGAGAGTTGTCCATCTTGAGAACACACACTCCAAAGTCAATTTTAGCTGAAGAAAATGCATTGACCTACTCATTTTAAAGCACTTATAAGACCACCTAGAGACCATACTAAAGATTGCCCTTTATACCAATGAAAGATAAGATGTTCGAGAACACAAAAATACCCATAATTCGAAATTGACCAAAATTGAGATTTTTGACTTTGCAAGCCTGTTGTTAGAAACTAGCCCAGCGACTTAATGTCTCTTTCATGGTGCTGGGTCACTTTTGGTCATCCTTTCAAAGCAAACGGTTATGGCACCAGACCAGGCCAACTGAGGTATGTCCAAAATAGAGCCCTCGGCGAACCCTCGAGCATTTTCAACCTTCTGCAATTGTGTCACCTTTAACTGGTACTTTTATGTAAACAATTTTAGGAAACACTTACAAGGGGCTAAGTCACAGAAATATGAATGGGAGGGTCACCAAATGAATCATGGTTTCTTCTTGTAGAATGTCCAATATAGCTGAGGCAGTATGGTCACATGCTTTGTCATGGTGAAGTACGAGACCTCAAGTATCAGTGCATGGGCAGCATGATTATCCAAAGCGCTTTGTCATGGTGAAGTAGGAGACCTCAAGTATCAGTGCATGGGCAGCATGATTATCCAAAGCGCTTTGTCATGGTGAAGTAGGAGACCTCAAGTATCAGTGCATGGGCAGCATGATTATCCAAAGCGCTTTGTCATGGTGATGTAGGAGACCTCAAGTATCAGTGCATGGGCAGCATGATTATCCAAAGCGCTTTTGGGTGAACAAAATGTTTATGTTCCAATCTACAGCGGTGGATCTGTTCTCTAAAAGACGAGTTGATGTCTTATAAAGAGCTTTTGATAAAATAATATATGCAAAAATCCACGGCGACTATTTGATTGGTAGGGGTTTTCAATCATCCATTTGCAGTCGAAATTTACTAAAAGGGTCTCATTTTCGAATATCTTAGCTGGTTAAAAAATTATTTTAAAAAAAATACCAAACAAAAACCAACAACACAGCGACTTTTCGATTGGTAGAGGTTTTCAGCAATCCATTTGCAGCCGAATTTTACGACAAGGGTCTCATTTTCCAACTATCTTGGAACTGTTCTCTAAAAGACGAGTTGATGTCTTATAAAGAGCTTTTGATAAAATAATATATGCAAAAATCCAAATTTGATTGGTAGGGGTTTTCAATCATCCATTTGCAGTCGAAATTTACTAAAAGGGTCTCACGAATAACTGAAGAAACCAAACAAGCCAAAGCTTTTCGATGGTAGTGCTCCATCTCAGCCGAATCTTACTCTCATTTTCTCTTAACTCTCTCTCTCTCTGAAGAAACAACAAGCAAAGCTTATGGCGTGCTCTCTCTCTCTCTCTCTCTCTCTCTCTCTCTCTCTCTCTCTCTCTCTCTCTCTCTCTCTCTCTCTCTCTCTCTCTCTCTCTCTCTCTCTCTCTCTCTCTCTCCCCCTGGTTTAAATGTTGTATTTTCAAAAGAAGAATGAACAACAGTATCAACGACATAACTGAAGCAACAATGGCGTGCTTGGTTTCTGTACCAAACTCATATCAAATATTTTATTGTAAGTCGCGATATCCTAAATGACGGCTGCTGCCCCTCCATCAAAATGTTTACAATATTTGGGTGCATCATTCAACCCAACCCAACCCCTCCTCCGATGTTCATTATGCTGATGGGGCACCCAGCGGTCATAGCGCTTCCACACATCCAAGTTTCCATGTAAGATTTTATCAAGGCTTCCCCATGAAATGCCCATCATGTTCTTTATTTGATCAGCCCTTATCCAAAAATCGTCTTCAATAAGAGACAACAGTGGGGACGGTTTTGATTGTTACATAAACGCGCTACATTAAGACATCAACCTACACAGTCATGTACATAAATACATCCATGCATATACGCAACAATCATACATGCACACATGCACTCTCACACTTGCAAACGCACATGCACGCACATCCACACCCTCACACATTCTCACATTCAGTCACTCACGCGCGCGCACTTACATACACATACACGCGCAGACACACACACACACACACACACACACACACACACACACACACACACACACACAAGCGCACACACACACATACACACACATGAGAGAGAGATGGGTTGGGTGGTGATGGGGGTGTGGTCTGTGCTGAATTAAGACACCTTGTCAAACAAGAGAGGGGTAATATTTATCCTCGGTTGGCCATGGTGCCGATTTGCTTACTGTTTGTAGCTGCGAGGGGTCTGATCAATATTTTTGTTAGGACAATGCGTAACGAACTATAAAACTAGGTAGGGCCTTCGATGGTGTTAGTAGCGAGCTAAGAGCCCGCCACACTGCATACGATTTGACACCAATACGACACGATTGTCACAATGCAGGGCTCCCAATCGTCCCGCAAAACAAGCGGTCCCAGGGACTCCTTCACTTACAGCATAGAGGGTCCTAGAGGAGGGATAGAGGGTCCCAGTGGCATTGCGAATGCTAAAAATAATTTTTCTAGTGCATCCCTGGGACCCCCTGCACATTCTTTTAAAGGGTCCTATAGAATTCTAGTGCTTCATAGACCCTCAAATGGGGGTCCCTGGGAGTCCTGCGATAAGCTTGAGTCATGATTCTATGCTTCCGTCTAAAAATAACTAGGGGAAGACGGGGTAAAAAGCTTCATAGACCCACAAATGGGGGTCCCTGGGCCCATGAGACGAATGCTAGACATTAACCTGCGATGGGCAAAATGTGTTTGAAATTTGCTTCATCATGATGCTATGCTTCCGTCTAAAAATAACCCCGTACTATTTTCGTTCACTATACTCACTCACGTAGACCGCAATACACGAATCAAAATAAAATATCCGACGCAAAAATAAGGTAGGTGAAGACGGGGTAAAAAGCCCATGGGCAGGTAAGAAGCCCATGTCAATTATCTCATGAAGTAAAGCAAATTTCAGTCACATTTGCCCATGAGACGAATGGTTGACATTAACACTCGTCTCATGGGCTTTTTACCCCGTCTTCACCTGTGTTATCATATTCGTGTACGGGTGACTACAAATTTATTTATTTATTTATAATTTTTAAAAATACAGTGAACGCAACAGATAGGATTTCATCAGATTTATTTAGACAGTGGAATGTCACGCCAATCACGCCTCACACATGTCAGAATCGGATCGTAGTTAATTGAATCGTATGCAGTGTAGCTGACCCTTTTGTGGTATTGCAATGCAGTGACGTACGTGCGTAGGTCACATGGACTAACCAGAGTGTGGACGTTAATTGTAGTGCGAGAAATGAGAATATACCGGTTTGAATTTATAACGAAAGTATTGTCATGTTACTCTTTAATAAGTACTGAAAATGTGAAAGTATTCCGTGCAGCCGTTTTCGAGTTATTCAAGTGTACTGGTAACAGGAAATGAGAGAGAGAGAGAGAGAGAGAGAGAGAGAGAGAGAGAGAGAGAGAGAGAGAGAGAGAGAGAGAGAGAGAGAGAGAGAGAGAGAGAGAGAGAGAGAGAGAGAGAGAGAGAGAGAGAGAGAGAGAGAGAGACGAGAGAGAAGAGAGAGAGAGAGAGAGAGAGAGAGAGAAGGACAATAAATTTTCTTTATTGAGGATAATAGATTAAGCAACATTGCTTTTTTTCGTCCAGACCTCATGCAAAAAAAATTAATAAATAGAAAATGAAGAAAAGAAACCAAACATAGAATACAAAGAACAACCAAAAGAATTAAACTTGTAAACAATTGTCTGCCCCATCCTTCTTTCCTACCCTCGTTTCCCTGTGGATGTTTTCCCCCCAGAACATCTCGAGAGAGAGACAACTTTTTAATAACTGTCAAGTAATACATACAATACAACAAACACGGTTAGAGCAGTAATAAGCTTAAAAGCTTATAGTGTGCTGGGAAAGATGATGAGTATTACACGTCTATTCTGTGTGTTAAGAGAGAGTAAGCTTTCCTGCCCTCGTTTCCTGTGGTTGTTTCCCCTCCAGAACATCTTGTTTAAGCAAACAACTTTTCAATAACTGTCAAGTAATACATACAATACAACAAACACGGTTAGAGCAGTAATAAGCTGTAAAAGCTTATAGTGTGCTGAGAAAGATGATGCCCATTATCTATTCTTGTTGTCTCGGGTTTTTTCGTTTCCTTTTGTGTGTGTGTGTGTGTGTGTGTAAAATATAAAAAATGTGACCGTTCTCTTGTATTAAGGAAGAACATGTCAGCTGTTTGAAATTTAATTTGGACCATATTTTACTAGATATAAATAAGGTCTACCACCCCTCACTACTGGTTGATGATCAATTTTGTTTTTATCTTTTCCTGTTAGAACTGTTTGTGCATTAATTGGGATGGGATCACTCAGCAAATATCAATTCAGTTTGGTGATGTTAAACTTTGGAAGAATTTTAGGACCAATGTTTCAGATTTAGCTCTAAAAGGTCGAGAGAAAACAACTTTTAAACTCATCTTCAGTTGGCCTAATCTTCAGTATCTTCCTCCTTGGTTGTGAAGAAAGCAAAAAGGTGTATACTTCTAATAATAATAATAATAATAATAATAATCATAATAATATAATAATAATAATAATAATAATAATAATAATCATAAGAATAATAATAAGAAGAACAACAAGAAGAACAACAACAAAATAATAATAAGAATAATAATAAATACGGTAATAATAA
This sequence comes from Phymorhynchus buccinoides, assembly GCA_017654935.2. Taxonomy (NCBI): domain Eukaryota; kingdom Metazoa; phylum Mollusca; class Gastropoda; order Neogastropoda; family Raphitomidae; genus Phymorhynchus; species Phymorhynchus buccinoides. Next base: position 8,102,120 of record CM065701.1, on the reverse strand, counting down.
TAATAAACTAGAGGGCTTATGTTTGCCTTTGAGAGCAAACATGACAGGATTCTCCCCTCAAACAGCCGTTTGCAAGTTATTCAATATTAAAATTTGGCCATTTTCGTCCCCACTTCCGGTTGGTACTTCCGGTTTGAATTTATATTTAATAATGTACTCTTTAATA
>CM065701.1:8079454-8096954 GCA_017654935.2 Phymorhynchus buccinoides | reverse complement strand
AAATGGGCCGGGGGGGGGGGGGGGGGGGGGGGGGCTGCGTCACACCGTGTTTAAAGAGGGCAGATGTTGTTGTTGTTGTGGTGGTGATGGTATAACTTAAGGGGCGACATTCAAAAGCGCGGATTTCTGAACCGGATATGTTTCAAAAGCGCGTATAAACCCATGATACGAAAGCGCGGAGGGTGACCTACCAGAAAATGAGTGTGGAGCACGGGAGACACGAAAAATGCAACTCGGCCAGCTGTTCATGATGTACATGCGATGTTCATTCTTACAGGCCTGTCCTTACACCATGGATTTTACTGTATCGAATACGAATAAAGGAAAGAAGTCTCTAATGCACGATGGGTAGGGGAAGACGGGGTAAAAAGCCCATGGGTGGGTAAGAAGCCCATGCCAATTATCTCAAGAAATAAAGAACATTTCAGTCAAATTTGCCCGTGAGACGAATGCTAAACATTAACAGTATTCGTCTCACGGGCAAATTTGACCGACATTTTCTTTATGTCATGAGATAATTGGCATATGGGCTTCTTACCCGCCCATGGGCTTTTTATCCCGTCTTACCCTATGTCTACCGGGTTGACAGCGTTTTTGAAAGATGGCATAATATTGTGGCGCTGCACCAACACAAAATGCAAAGGACGACTTCGAACTGGCAGTGACATGACATATCTGATCCCAGTGACAATGGAACACAACCACGACGGCGACGATGGGGTGAATTGGTAGGTATAGGGGTTGGAAATCTGAGCCCAAAATTGTAAAAAAAAATCCGCGCTTATGTAGGCCTATGCCGATTTGACGCGCTTTCGCCTTCTGATATGCCAATATGCGCTTTCGTAAATCTCCCATTTTACAACTCCCTCCCACTTAAGACCTTGTTTTGGATGATTTTTTAACGTCTTAATAGGGAGGTTCCACTGTATTTCTACAAGTGTAACTAACATGCTCAATCCACCATTCACCAAAGCAAAGCAGCCCACATGTAATCAAATCTGCTTCCAATCACAGTTTATTTTAGGCCTCACAAAAAATGATCAACTACTACCATCAGCAGCAACAGTTCGTGTCCCCACAACGGTAGACCACTTGCTTATAAATTACAGAAAGAGAAAGAAAAAGTTAGCGTTTTGACAATGAAGCGTTGACATTGTTACCATGTAAAGCCAATGAACAAACTTCGAAATTTCACCTGATTGAACGTAAATTAATTTAACCCTTTCGCCGCCAGCCATTTTTTCAGCCCAAAAATACCATTATATTGAACTTGGTAGAGAGAAAAACATTATCTGCAATATTGGGAATTCCTATGTGAAATTCAAAAACTCTCAATTTTGGTAGTTTTGAGAAAAAGAAAAACAACAACTTTTAAATATTAACTGCATTAACTACAATTGATTAACTATGATGAATATGTTGTTCAAGACATTGCGAGTTTTGTCCAGCATTTTGTTAAAATTACTTTTTTTTTTTAAAATACTTGAAAAGAACGAAGATACGAGGTTTTTGTCCTTAAACTAGATCTGAATTTGGGACTTACAAAGCTTTTCTTCCATTTACACAACCTCATTTTACCCCAGATAGAAAGTCGTTAGAGATACAAGCTTTTGGTGGAAGGTGGCAGGAAAAAGTAGAGAGCTATGTATCTAACTCAACCCCCAAAAAATCGAGATACAAGGTTTTTGAATTTCACCGACGATATAAGGCCTATCCTTACCTCCTAAAATTAAGAAAACAGGGTCTTCAGATAACAGGCCCTGAATTGATGCCTTTTGGTGACATGGGTCTTAACACCATTGTGGTGGTGCTAAAATGCGACATTGGCGGTGAAAGGGTTAAAGCATATGGAACAAGCACATAACTCAGCAAAAGAACAAATAACTGCTATGTCATTGCTTGTACAAGAGGATATACGGGTCATTTCAATCACGTTCGCCTCGTACACAATAAACCCGAGTTCGAACCTGGGTACAGGGTAATTTTTCCTCTCACTCTGCACTAGGCCTTTTTGGTCTGAACGTGGAGTCTTTCGGATGAGACGATAAACTGAGGTCCTGTGTGCCCATGCACTTAGCACACGTTAAACCCAGTGGCAACGAAAAAGTTGTCATTTGGTCAAAATTTACCACCACCACCCTTTCCTTCCTCATCAGTCAGACAAAAAGTGCATGCAAATTATTAAAACAAAATACGGGTGGCGCGCCTCTGGTTATTGCAAGTTTATAAATGTTTGGAATTGTGCACTGGTATGTTGTTTAAAACCAGTGTGTGAGGTGTTGTTCAGCTGCCGCAACATAATTGTGATTGTTTTCTTGTGCCCCTAGGTTTTTTTGGAAAATAAACTTAACTTGATCTTGATCTTGATATTCTCTCCAGGTGGGAGCAACCCGAATTTCACAGAGACACCTGTGTGACTATAAAGTACCAAATAAAATACCAAAGTATTTTGCGGGCTTTCTCCATACAGTTGTAATACAACTATTTGAAACCAAAGCTCAGAAGAAGAAAACGAATAAGCTGTTAAATACAATGCAGTCATGGCTGTATTTTCCTCCCACAAAAGAAATGTCATATATTTGCAAAATCTGAATGAAAAGATTTTTACCAATAGCAAGTCCAAAATGTATCTTTAATATTCTTTGCTGACTTTCTTTTTCTAATGTACTAAGTTTTATTTTATTTACTATTTCTTCGGCAGTAATCCTTACTTTCAGTATCTTCAGGTCAGGTCAGGTCAGGTAGTTAGGACATTAGGCTTCGCGGCCTCTTCACTGTCCTGTCATTTTTGTTTGAACTTTTGCACAGCTGAGAGGTTTTTATATTCTGTTTTCGGCAAATCTGCCTTTTAGTCATGCTCATATTGTAGTTTTGATATGTTGGTGTATCCACCAAGGAGGTTTTTGAAATTGTGTTAGATTCTGTGCTCGTTTAATATGTGCAGGAAGAGTATTCCAAAACTTTGTTACTCTGTTAGAAAATTTAAAAAAATTCTAATACTAGTTCTTCTCGCCCTCAATAAACCAGTTTGTTGTTTCAGTAACAACAAAAAAACACACACACAAATATTTCTCTGTCATATATTATTCTTGCTATCTTGTGTTATATTTTTTTTTTTTTTTTTTTTTAAAGATGAATAGTGTGGCATTAAGGCAGTTGACAAGCAAAATATGACCGTACAGTAAAACGCTCTGAATAAAAAATATCTTACATCTTGGGTTGCTACCAACCTTATCACAGATTAATTCATCACAACACTCAACGCCATTCACACAAAAAAGCAACGTCACATTAACGTTACCAAAAAGGTCATTTTATCACACATAGTAGTATACATCAAATTAAAAAGCAGCACAATTTCAATGAGCAGAATTTCAAGAGGCTAAGTTGTAAATATGAAGCTGTTAAATCATGAGAGCTCTGTTAAAAAAGTTACTAAAAAAAAGACGCTCGGAAGAAAATAACATATAAATAAAAGACAAGAGATATCATGGATTAAATCTGACCAAAGCCAGGCTAAGACTTTACCAGTTTTTCCTTCAAGGCATGAATTAATCTTTTTTTTTATAATGTCCTTCGGGTCTTGAGTTAATACAATTTAATGTTCATTTTTGTATTTTGTCTTATGTGTGTAGGGCTTATTCGTTTTAGTTTGGTATTTATTTGAATGTCGATGCACAGCACTCTGAGCTCCATGCAAAGGGAGTACAGCGCTATATAAATATCCATAACTATTAATTATTATTTCATCGAGAATTCTGATCGCTTCTCAGCCTTTTGGCTAAGACAGTGATTCAGGACCATAAATTTTTGTTTATATCATGGTTGGTTTGTTCAGCCCGTCGTACATGGCGAAAGCCGATACGCGATGTTAAACTGAACTTCCATCCTAATTATTATTAATACAAAATCCACAAACTGCATCACAACTCAACTTAAAGACACACTGACCCACCACCATTAAGTTCCTTGTTTTTTTCCAGGTAACTGTGACCCACATACCAAATGTCCCCAACTTCAAATTGAGGCTGCTCTTTAAAATTTCGGTTTGAATTTGGGGGCATTTGTATGGGAGTTGAACCTGGTCAAAACAAGATTTCTTACCAGTTATAAGAGGGAAAACCCGTGATTTTGTCACGTGATCTGGTGGGTCTTTAGGAGAGAGGGAGAGAAGAGAAAAAGACTGTTAAATGCCCAAATGTGTTGTTGAAACCAAGCACCTTTTTTCCCATCCCGCAAACAAATAGAAAATTTTATACTTAAAGGTGGACCCTGACGGATGAGTTTTTGCAAGACACACGTCGAGATCACCAAAAAGACAGCCTTTTCAAGGATCGGAACACTGACTTTGCTCTGGTTTCCTAGAAATTAAACTCGTCAAAACGGCGATTCCTCCTTGGCGGAGATGCCGGAGAGAGTAGCCATTTCGGATGGGGTGAGTGAAGGCCACTCATTGTGGCTGAAGCGTTTTCTTTTAATTGGAGCTGTTTCTTTTGTTGTGAGCAAAACTCCATTAGATAATCTGCATAAAATGTAAAAAAAAAGAAATAAAAGGCTTGTATTGCGAAATTTTCATGCTAACGGTGTGGTCTAAACGCAGGCGGCCATTAGAAAAGAGACGGCACACGCCTTCTCTTTTGGTGAAAGGATTTTACTTCTAGCACCTCCGCCAAGGAGGAATCGCCGATTTGACAGTTTGATTTCTAGGAAACCAGAGCAAAGTGAGTGTTACAATCTCTGTAAAGGGTGTTTTCCTGGTGATCTGGACGTGTTTCTTACAAAAACTAATCCATCAGGGTGCCCCTTTAATGCAACAAAAGCCAGAAAAAAAGTTCATATCTAACCGCATTTTATTTTCCTATCTGACAAAAAAGCACAGGCAAAGTCAATCACACTCTTTCCTCTACACGTCTCTTCCATCAATGAACATGAAGCCAAAAAAACGTGTCTCTGCAACAGCCAAGCTGAACGGATAAGGGACTACTTTCAATAGCACCATACCACTCCCCAAACCACCGTGAAGCACATATGGTACAGTATTTTCCAGTCTACAAAGCGCACCGTTGTCTGGGGTTGACGACCAGCCTAAAATACGGAAGGGGAAATATTCACAAATTAGCCGCAATCGCTGTTTTAGCCGCAGGGGTCAAAGTTGAAGAAAAAAGTAGCGGCTTATAGCTTGGAAAACACAGTAAACGTAAATCAGCAACAGCAGACATTCTACATTACAACACAAACCGAACAACAGTCCAGCATGGGGCATATTAAACAAAGCAACATGCCAGCAATGTCTTACATTTTATTATTTAAAAAAATAACCATCCATTGAACATTTTCTTTTAGGTACATTCAAAAGGAACATTAACTGTAATTCAACAGTGTATGTTTCTTTAATGTTTAATTTTAAAAGTCATCCGTGCTTGTGTCTTATTTATGTATTTAAAATATCGCCCCCCCCCTCAAATATGACTCTGATCAGGATTTTTTGAACAATGTTCTTGTGAATTTATTCATAAAAATAAATATTACCTGCACAGTAGCATACCATCTTCAAATAATGACAATAAATAAAAACAACGACAACAAACAATTATCAACTAAGGGCCTGTTTTGTTAGCATTATTTATTTGCTCAGTAATGTATTCATTATCTAAAGTCACACACACTTCAGTAGATCTCACAATCTTCAAAACACACTGCTCAATAAATCACACATAAGTGAACCAACATTCAAAAGAAAGGTCCTACTCTTTAATCAACGACATTCAAAAACGAGCCTCACAACTAAGTCATCTTTATTCACATACGATATAATAATAAATAGTATAAGAAAGAAGATACACACAATACCAAGTCGCATCATCTATATCATCGCATAAAATCTGTAATAAACACAAATTCGTAAACCTTAAAAGGAACGAAACTACATTTAATGTCTCACCATGTTCATTTACAATCATACAATCATCAAACAAACAGCAGTTTCTAATTTTGGACAAAGCACAAAATTAATTCAAAAGCTTTGATCATTTTCTGACTAGTCGCTTCTTGCCCCCTCCCCAGCCCACATTCTTCTCGGTGGGCTCCGTTCGCCAGGACATCTTCTCCCTCTCCCTGGAGTTCTGGCTGGAGGCTGAACTGACCTTGATTGGGGGCAGCAAGGGAGACTGGCCTGGAGAAAGAAACTACACTGTATTTGCATGCGTACACTCCCTGTGGGGATTCTTTCGTACAAATAGTTCCCCCACCTTCTGTGCTTGTAACTTCCTTTAAATCTGTCACTCTCTTTGACTCTGACTTTTTTCTTTGCTTACTGTCATCTACTGTCTTTATTAGTATTAGTATTAGGTACTTTATAGTCACAGAGGCGTCTCTGTGAAATTCGGGTTGCTCCCACCTGGAGAGCGCGTCGCAGCCAGAGGCGCGCCACCCAATGTTTTTTTGTTTTGTGTTTTTGCATGCGATTTTTGTAACTGATGGGGGGGGGAGGGATAAATTTGGACCAAATGACAACTTTTTCGTTGCCACTGGGTTTAACGTATGCTAAGTGCATGGGCACACGGGACCTCGGTTTATCGTCTCATCCGAAAGACTCCACGTTCAGACCGTTAAGGCCTAGTGCAGAATGAGAGGAAAAAATCCCCTGTACCCAGGTTCGAACTCGGGTTTACTTGACACGAAGCGAACGCGATACCACTGTGCCACTCTACATTATGACTTAATGGCCCATTCCCCTGCCCTTTTCCCCCAAAAAAAATCTTCCTGATAACTTTTCTCCTTTGACCTCCTCTCAAATCGGAATGTGTCGGCTGTATGCAGCGGGGAGGTCAGTGAAAACTGAAAACGGACACATACGCACTTTACCCGTTATGGCCTTTTGGCCTGGGAACGCAGAAGAAGAAGAAGAAGCTTGCATACAGACACAAATGTCTGAATGCATAGACAGACACACACCGCAGTCTGTCATTAGGTATTAGGTACTTTATAGTCTCTCTCTGTCTCTCTCTGATGCTAGACTTGAGAGTGATTGGACCAACCTGACAATGCCAGTTCCTCTCCTGGCAAACTGTGCCGGTGTTGCCTCCCTGCCTGCTGCTGACTGTGACTGCCGTAACTGGAGGCCGATTCTATGTCCATGGACACTGGGCTGTAGCCATGCTGTGAACATCATTGTCATCATCATCATCATCACCATCATCATCATCATCATCATCATCATCATCAATCATCATCATCATCATCACCACCATCATCATCATCACCATCATCATCATCACCATCATCATGCAACTGGAGGCTGATTCTATGTCCATGGACAATGGGCTGTAGCCATGCTGTGAACATCATAGTCATCACCATCATCATCATCATCATCAATCATCATCATCAACATCAGCAGCTGCATCATCACCATATCATCACGGACACAAGGCGATCATCATCAATCTTCATCATCATCATCATCATCACCACCACCATTTAAATCATCAGAATCATCGTTAGCATCATCATCACCATCATGTAACTGGAGGCTGAGTCTATGTTCATGGACACTGGGCTGTAGCCATGCAATGAACCAACATCATCATCATGTTCATCATCATCATCATTATTATCATCATCATCATCTTCATCATCATCATCAGCAAAGACAAAACCATCATCACCATCATCACCAATACATCATCATGTCATCAAACATCAGGGAGCATCACCATCAATGCATCTTCATGGCAACATCATCAGACAAAACCATCATCACCGTATAGCCATCATCAATATCATCACATCATGTTCAAACCATCAGGGATCAGAGAAACAATGCATCATCATGGACACCAGGCTGTAGCCATACTGTGATAGTAATAACAATCATCAACACTTGCACCAACATCAGCAGCTGCAGCATGCCGTATTATACGGACTACAAGGCGATACGCTTTCCCCAGACTTGAGAACCGCTGCTCCTTATACTATGACTATTTAAATATTAAGAAAATATAATAGCAAAATGTGCCTTATACTAACCTCAGTCTGGGGAAAACCAGTGTCACCGTATAGCCCGAACAATACGGTACATCCTGTTCAAACACTCAGGGAGCAGAGAAACAATGCACTTCATGGCAACAGCAAAGACAAAACCAGTGTCACCGTATAGCCCGAACAATACGGTACATCCTGTTCAAACCCTCAGGGAGCAGAGAAACAATGCACTTCATGGCAACAGTAAAGACAAAACCAGTGTCACCGTATAGCCCGAACAATACGGTACATCCTGTTCAAACACTCAGGGAGCAGAGAAACAATGCACTTCATGGCAACAGTAAAGACAAAACCAGTGTCACCGTATAGCCCGAACAATACGGTACATCCTGTTCAAACACTCAGGGAGCAGAGAAACAATGCACTTCATGGCAACAGTAAAGACAAAAACAACCAAATACTTTTTTTTTTTTAAGCCTCAAATAATAAACAAAAAACCCACACAAGTCATCAGAACTTACAGGGGAGGGTGAGGGATGGTGAGACAGCTGCGTGTCGGAGGCTGTTTTCACCAGCTGTTTGCCAGCACCTCTGCACACACACACACAAACAATACAGTCATGTCTGTGAAAGACAACCCTACAGTGTGATCACATATGTGACCCAGCACCACGAAAGGGACATTACGTGTCAAAATGACCATTCTGAGACAATGGTCCAGACAATGCTCTTTCAAATGAGGACTGATGTACCCAATTTCAACGAGATGGGCTCCCTAACAGCCTATCATTATACGCTGTTCTAGCCTATATCCATCATTGCTCAGTTTATTTGTTTGTGTGTGTGGGTGTGTGCGCACGCGCGCGCGCGTGTGTGTGGGTATTTGTGCACGCGCACATGTGTGTGTGTACATGTGTGCGTTGATGTGAGTGTGTTTGTGTGTGGGGAGGGAAGGATGCGTTTGTGTATACCAACGTGTATATATGCGTGTGCATGTTTGCATATCTATGAGTATGTGTTTGGTGGGGAATGCGAGCGCGTCTGAGTATGTTCGATATGTATCAATCAATCAATATCAATCAATCATTTTCTTTATAGTCCATTTTACAGGAAATTCTTTTTCAAGCAATAAAACAATCAACAAAACAACACAATAAAGACAGAGACATAGTATGTAGTAAAGACAAAAAATGAAATATGTGACTATTTTAAACACTGCGCACATAAAATTCTTGGTCACACACACCACAACCACACACACACGCACACATATACATACACACATCATGCACACGCATACAACCATTTTAACTACCCATCCATCTAACTTATACATATATACACATATGTTTACACATACATACAAACAGACAACTTGCATTCACAATGTATGATGTAATCTTGCATGTGGAGTGAATTTTTAGCTTTGCTAAGCGCCGTGAGTAGCATACAATGTGCGCTCTATAAATGTCTTTATTATTATTACTATTATTATTGCTCAGCCACCAAGGCTGACCAGCCTACCCTGGGTTGATACGGGAGCTGGACACGTCGTAGTCTCCAACCTGGGTGTGCAGCCACTCGAAGGTACGCCCGGCCTTGGTCCTGAACTCCGTCTGTCTCTCCATGTCTCTCTGTACCGCCTCCTCATGCCGCGCTGAACACACAAGTATCTCGGACGATAACAGGGATTTTGAAGCATTTTTAACGTGAATATTCGTCGTATCTGCGACTCGTCACCACTTTTGATGTCTAGACTCACAGTAGAATGTACCGAGCACAACAATCGTTGCCTCTCTTCTCACGATTTTGTTCACTAATACAGACCTGTTTACCCCTATTTTGCAAATTTGTAATTACTGAAACAAAAAATAGTAATTTTGGAAAAAAAACTAATCCAACGCGCGGCCGATTCTTTTTCTTCACAAAACCAGATTAACAAGAAAACTATTTGTAATTACACAATTATATGCAAGCAATAGTGCACTGGGAGACCTTTAAAAACATTTACTCTTTCAAACTCCATCAGATTTTGGATCATTTGACTTAGAACTCTCACCACGCAGTCTCTTTGACGCCATCTTGAAACAGAATGAAAAGAAATTGATGTGCGTTGTACCGGAATGACTTTTCATCGCATTGCTTCAAAAGCATCGCTTGCTAACGTAACTACAGTGGTGGTGGTTTTTTGTGGGGTTTTTTTGGGGGGGGGTTTCGTCGCCGTAATTTGACTTTTGTTTCGTAAAATATTACTGCAAAATCATAAAGGTAAACAGGTCTGCTAATAGGGCACCCTCGTTTATTAGGCGCATAGGTCGAAATTGGAGAAAAACATATCGCCTTATAGTCTGAAAATTACGGTACTCAATATTTTCACACGCCCACACACACACACACCCACACACACACACCCACACACACACACCCACATACACACACACACACATACCACACACACTTGGAAATACTCTTTCCTGGGGAGAACTCGTGGAGGTGTTGGACGAACATTTCTCACACCTTTCACCTCCTCCAACTTGCGAAACAACCGCAACCTTTGTTGGGGATCTGTTAAAGGAAGGCAGCATGGGCCATTAGAATATTTCTTCTTCTTCTTCTTCTTCTGCGTTCCCAGGCCATAATGGGTAAGGTACATAATGTGTCCGGTTTTCAGTTTTCACTGGTCTCCCCGCTGCGCACAGCCGACACATTCCGATTTCGGAGGAGCTCAAAGGAGAAAAATTAGTTAGAAGATTTTTTTTTTAAAAGGCAGGAGAATGGGCCAATAAGTCAGAAAGATAGTAGATGACACAAAGCAAAGGGAAAAGGCAGAGTCAAAGAGAGTGGCAGATTAAAGGAAGTTACAAGCACATAACTTCCAGAAGGTGGGGGAACTATTTTTACGAAAGACCCCCCGGTATCCCCCCGGGGAGCATTAGAATATCAATATAAAAAAAAGATACCATGAACATATCACATTACCCCCCAAAAAGCTTGACTTAATAAGATAAGACTTTAAAAAAATAAAATTAACAAGAATTTTACCCCTTCTTTGCGTAGAAAATATGAGTAAATAATGTTTCCTTAATTATAAGATGGAAAGCAGATCTGCTAGAGTCAATAGTGCAACAATATTCTGGAGACTTATCCCTCTTGACAATTTTAAAGCAAAAATCTACATTCCAGGATTGTTACCATTGAAGTTACGACATCATCTCAATGAATGACATCATATTACTGCTACATTTGTACTAGAAAAAAGGTCACCATATTTTTCGGACTATAAGGCGCACCTGATTATAAGGCGCACCCCCCAAATTGTACACAAAATTCAGATTTTTTTATATTTTCTTACTATATTATCAGTCATATTACAAGGCACAGGGGTCTCAGTCTAGGAAAAAGGCATCGTCTTAGAGTCCGAAAAATATGGTAATATTTAAAAAAACTAAATCTAAAAGAAGAAAACTAACTTTAAAACGATAAATATGGATGTGGCACTGATTATTTGCATAAAGCTAAACATGTTTATAGAATTATAAACACCTAAGTCCATGCATACACTTTTAAGGTCAGTCCCATGCTTTTTTGTGTGTGTTTTTCCATCCCCATAGGGCAGACACTGCCATATTTATTGTATTATTTTGATTTATATTACACACACACACACACACACACACAGGCAGACACACACACACACAGACAGACACACACACACACACACACACCAATCAATACAAACATGTGCCCCCCAAAAAAAATCTGAACACAAATCCATTTCAAAAGACCAGTTTCATTAACCCTTTCACCACCAACGTCACATTTTTGCACGACAATGATTTAACACCCATGTTACTAAAAGGCATCAAATCAGGGCCTGTTCTCCAAAGACCCTATTCTCTTAATTTTGGGAGGTAAGGATAGGCCTTACCTTAAATATGTCACAGAAGAATCCCCAATATTACAGACAGATTTTTTTTTTCTACCCAGGTAAGTTTAATGGACATTTTTTGCTGAAAAATGGCTGGTGGTGATAGGGTTAAAAACACTTGTTACTCACCGAGTTTGCTGAGTTTTTTGCGTCGCTCAGCGTTGTACTTCATCTTGTTGGCTCGCTGCATCATCAGCTCTGCCGTGCGGCTGTCTTTGAACCCCCTGCGAACAACACGAATCGAAGCTTTCAACACTTTAGTTAGTTCTGTAATGTACAGCCATTTTTTCGTTATATAACCTGACCAACGTTTACTCAGGCCAGGAAAAAATTAGACTCGCAGACCTGTTTCCCTACACAAGTCTTGAGTAGTCTGGATAGCAGAAATGAGTAGTCTGGATAGCAAAATGTGTAGTTTTATTCATTAAACCATCAAACAATGTTCACTGAAAATGAGTAATTAGAGCATTATTTTCAATTGTGAAGAGTAGTAGAGGTCCAAATTGAGTAGAATACCACTCGAAAAGAGTAGAGTAAACAGGTCTGACCCGCTATATGTCTTGAACCATTAGCATTAAGTGCCTAATGCAAAACAAAAAAGACATTCGCAAACATTTGGCTAAAACAAAATTTTGAAATGCATCCATGTATCCTTTTTGTCTTGTAAATCATTTGCAGCAAACAAACACCAATTGCACTTAGTTGCGTGGACGTGCGCACGCACGCGCACACACACACATACATAAACTCCACCCCCTTTTCACATGAACATACAACAAACACATGCACACACACAACCCCCCCCCCCCCCCCCCCACACACACACACACATCGATGTTTGTCCATCTATAAATAACATTTTGACTTTGACACCCCCCCCACTCACCCACACCCAACTCCTCAGCCAGTTTTTTTCCTTTTTTTGCCCTTTTTTCCCCATAGCCTGCTGCTCATCTTGCTCATTGCTCCCCTCGACCCCCCCCCCCCCCCCCCCCCCATATACACCCAGACCCCCCCCCTCCTCCTCCTCGCCCCCACCCCACATACACATACGTCACACCATAAACACACACACACCACTCCTCAACCAGCCTTTCCTCTTTCCGCGACCAACCCTCCGTAGTCATGGCCTGGGAGTCTTCTACACTGCAGACACACACACACACAAGCATGCACACACTCACCACTCCTCAGCCAGCCTGTCCTCCTTCCGCGACCGACCCCCGGTGGTCATGGCCTGGGAGTCCTCCCCGCTCCCCACCGACGAAGGAGGGCGGATGGGAGGCACACCCGGCTCTGCAGGTCGCTGACGGCGGGGGGAGAAGGGGCGTCCACGCTGCGCCACGCATGGGCCGGCCTCCCCCCCGGCAACTGGGGTGGTGGGGGGTGGTGGGGGTGGTGAACTGGGGGGAGGGGGGGCTTGGAGGAGGAGGAATGGATTCTGCCCAGGACAGGGTAACTGAGACAGATTAGACTGGTGTGACGATACACAAAGAAACAAGCCACCACCACCACAGAGGGTAAAGAGCAGAAGGGGTACTGTTCACGGAATGTATGTATATGTGACTAACTAGGGTAACTGAGACAGATTAGGCGGTGTGACGATACACAAAGCAACAAGCCACCACCACCACAGAGGGTAAAGAGCAGAAGTGATATTGTTCACGGAATGCATGCAGGGCCAGACCTATGTTTTTAAGGGGTGGGGGCTAATTGATCGAAGATGTGAAGCACCAAGACACCTAGGGGATCCGGGGGCATGCTCCCCCAGAAATTTATAAAATCTGAGAAGCAAAATAGTGCAATCTGGACATGAAATAAAGGACTAATGCCATTACTGTTCATACCCCTATTGAAACATGTTTTGAACTATTAAGTACACATCATGCTGCTTCCACACTGCTAGGAATAGCCCGTGAGGAAAGTTAGCTGCCGCTTGGCGACATGATTTTTTTTTTTTATGAGGAAAAAAAGGGTGCAGTCCCCTAAGCCCCCGCCCCCCTGTAGGTCCGGCCCTGGTATGTGTGAATAACTAGGGTAACTGAGACAGATTAGACCGGTGTAACGATACACAAAGCAACGAGCCACCACCACCACAGAGGGCAAAAAGCAGAAGGGGTACTGTTCACGCAATGTATGGGTGCAACTACACAAAATGAAAAAAACCCTGAAAGGCCGGGGTCCAGGGGTAATGTCCCCCTGCAGCTGAAGCAAAAATTGATTTATGAAGGTATTTTAGTTGGCTTTTCCCACAATTTATACAAATGCTTATTGTAAAGTGTTTGAAAAATATAGTAGACACACAAAGATCGTGTTTGACAAATAAAAAAAAAAAGGAAATTACTTTTCTGGTAAAATTCAAAAACAGGAAATCCTTGTATACCAGGAAAAGTTGCACCCATGTATATGTGACTAACTAGGGTAACTGAGACAGATTAGACGGTGTGACGATACACAAAGCAACGAGCCACCACCACCACAGAGGGCAAAGAGCAGAAGGGGTACTGTTCACGCAATGTGACTAACTAGGGTAACTGAGACAGATTAGGCGGTGTGACGATACAAAGAGATGATCCACCACCACCACAGAGGGTAAAGAGCAGAAGGGGTACTGTTCACGCAATGTGACTAACTAGGGTAACTGAGACAGATTAGGCGGTGTGACGATACAAAGAGATGATCCACCACCACCACAGAGGGTAAAGAGCAGAAGGGGTACTGTTCACGCAATGTGACTAACTAGGGTAACTGAGACAGATTAGGCGGTGTGACGATACAAAGAGATGATCCACCACCACCACAGAGGGTAAAGAGCAGAAGGGGTACTGTTCACGCAATGTGACTAACTAGGGTAACTGAGACAGATTAGGCGGTGTGACGATACAAAGAGATGATCCACCACCACCACAGAGGGTAAAGAGCAGAAGGGGTACTGTTCACGCAATGTGACTAACTAGGGTAACTGAGACAGATTAGGCGGTGTGACGATACAAAGAGATGATCCACCACCACCACAGAAGGTAAAGAGCAGAAGGGGTACTGTTCACGTTCACGCAATGTGACTAACTAGGGTAACTGAGACAGATTAGGCGGTGTGACGACACAAAGAGATGATCCACCACCACCACAGAGGGTAAAGAGGAGAAGGGGTACTGTTCACGCAATGTATGTGTTAATATAACTACTGCCGGCATACATTTCAACAAGAAATCCATCAGCACAAAGTGATGCCACACCAACACAATGAATGCTTTACTAACGCAGGACAGGGTGACTGAGACAGATCAGACACCAAGGACAGATCAGACACCAAGGGGAACATGTGACGATACAAGGAATAGCCCAACACCACATAAGGTAAGAGAAGGAATAAGATTAAGAGCAGAGCTGGAAGACAACAATGGGGAAAGGATCATAGATGCTACAGAGAGAATGACTGATCCCCATGACTTTGACCCGAACACACCAAGGCATAGACTGGATTGGAAACTGAAACTGAGGTCACCATGAGAGCAGGGCATGCAAAGCTACAGAATTTGAGACAATTTTCTTTTTAATGATTGATGGAAATGAGGCGGATGACAATGATGCTATGGAGTTCTGCATCGGTCTGAGACTATGGGATTCGAACCCATGACCTCCAAGCCAGTAGTCCGCGATGCTAATCACTACGCCACGGCAGCTGGTTCTTTTCCACTATCTTCCACCATACTCTACTGAACTTCAAACCTTCCATTCAAGGGTTATTTTGTTTTCTGTGTGAAGTATTCTGTATGATGACTTAATCAACATGTGTTGTATCATCTAGGAGCAGGGTAACAGTTCAGAATGCTTAGCAGCTTTGTCTGGGTCTAAATTATGTATGTCACTTGCTTTTCAAGGACAATATCATTTGAATTGTATTTGTATTATTTTGATAAATGGGCAAAAAAATGGGGACATTTGTTGTTGTTGCAAAATCAAGATGATGTAAACAAAGTTAAATTTGGATAAGCAAATAAAAGACAGTGAAACCTCCCTTTAGTTTAAGACCTTCAAAAATCATCCAAAATGAGGTCTTAGAAGGGAGGGGTCTTAGAAGGGAGGTAATTTTAATACTTACAAAGAAGGGCAATGTCTCAGAGAAGTAGGTCTTATATGGGAGGGAGTCTTATAATGGGAGGTCTTGTAAGGGAGGTTCCACTGTAATATGTAAAACAAAGTTAACACTTAAAATAAATAGATGACCACTAGGACCAATCATAGACATATAAAAAACACATGGCGTTCAGGTAGTATTTGGTCCTTTAATGAAAGTCAATAACCAGACGTTTCGTATGGTACATACGTTTTCGATGTAAAAAGAAAGACTGACAGACAGCAAGCAAAAAGTAAGAGTTCAAAATAGAAAGAGAAGACTGAGTTGAAATTCAGATATAAAAGAAAGACTGAGTAGATATCATATCAAGGGAGTAAGGCAATATTCATGGCAAAGTTGAGAGAAAGATACTGAGTAAGTGTTAACTCTAAAAAAATAAATGCGTACAAAAAGTTAGAAAATGTTGCTTGTGAAAGAAGCTCACACACACACACACACACACACACACACACACACACACACACACACACACACACACACACACACACACACACACACACACACACACACACACACACACACACACACACACACACACACACACACACACACACACACACACACACACACACACACACACACACACACATCACACACACACACACACACACACACACACACACACACACACACACACACACACACACACACACACACACACACACACACACACACACACACACACACACACACACACACACACACACACACACACACACACACACACACACACACACACACACACACACACACACACACACACACACACACACACACACACACACACACACACACACACCACACACACACACACACACACACACACACACACACACACACACATACACACACACACACACACACACACACACACACACACACACACACACACACACACACACACACACACATACACACACACACACACACACACACACACACACACACACACACACATACACACACACACACACACACACACACACACATACACACCCACCCACCCCACACACACACACACACACACACACACACACACACACACACTTGTTCTAGACAGGCGCCACTTACTTCTGTGGCATTTGCGGGGTATCTTCTGGTCTCCAGCCTTTTTCTAGAAAATCCTGGAAAAGAAAACCAAAATGCCATTGTTATATTTTCTGAAGACACATTGTAAGCATGAGGCGATACCTTTTGCCTAGACTGAGACCCCTGCGCCTTATAATGTGACTGATAATATAGCAAAGATATTCTAAAATAGTAAGATGGATTACTTAAGAGCTCGGCGAACGGGGCTGATAGAGTTATCGTTAGTGGCGACAGTACACGTTTCACAGTGGAGGCTATCCAAAAACTCGGACTGGAACTTGAACGGAGAATTCAACTGGCCTATCGATGTGTAAAATGTGTCCTGTTTAAAAGGGACATAACCAGTGTTTCTGTCCTCACTA
>CM065701.1:8061954-8076954 GCA_017654935.2 Phymorhynchus buccinoides | reverse complement strand
CCAAACAACAAATAAAAAAATCCTCATTCGCTTAATTAGTTTCGTTAAGATAATTGTAAAAGATTTCTAAGACCTTTCCTTATTTTTTTAGGTTTTAAACCTTTCACCGCCAATGTCGCATTTCTGCACCACAATGATTTAACAACCATGTCCTTAAAACTCTTGAAACCAGGGTCTGTTATTCAATGATATTATGTTCCTATATTTTGGCAGTAAGGATTGACCCTATTCTTAATGTGTCACAGAGAAATCCCACAATATTGCAGACAAAATCTTTTCTGCAGCCAAGTAAGTTAATGGAAAATTTTGGCTCAAAGTCATGGCTGGCGGTGAAAGGGTTAAACCCTTCCAATTAGGTAAGCTTAAATGGTATTTTAAAACACAAATATTGTGTCCATGCAGTGTTCTTTTTTTTTTCTGTAGTTACATCCCATCACTAGTGATTGGGATAATTAGTTCTCTGCATTTTTTATGTTTAAATTTGATGTATGCATATATAGCTTTTTATGTGTGTGTATGTGAGAGAGTATACTAGATTGTGTAAGGTTGGTTTGTGAGGCACTATATACCGCTATGTTTCTCTCTGCTGGTTATGTGTGTAATGTTTCATTTGGAAGTAGTTACATGTATTATGTAACAATTTCATGTACCCCGTGGGGGGGGGGGGGGGGGGGGGGGGGCAAATAAACTTACTTTGACTTTGACACAACAGGCTTGCAAAGTCACAAATCTCATTTTTGGTTAATTTTGAGTTATGGGTATTTTTGTATTCTCTAACATCTTATTGTCCATATTTATAAAGGATAATCTTTACTATGGTCTCTAAATGGTCTTATAAGTGTTTTAAAACGAGTAGGTCAATGCATTTTCTACAGCTAGGCTAGACTTTAGACTCTGCTTTCTCAAAATGGCCGACGCTCACCCTACTAACTTCAAATGCTCATAACTCTGGAATGGAAAAAGACACAAGAATGGTTCTTGTATCATTAGAAAGAGAATTGGTCTGACCTTTTCAAAGGCATAATTTTCTCAGAATGATCCGTTTGACACTTAATGTCCCTTTCGTGGTTGCTGGTATCATAAAATGAGAAATCCTGTCTTTACCTAGGCAAGGCAGCCGATGATTCATTCATCATCAGGTCCCCAACTCTGTCAGCCGTCACCACAGTGGTACCGTACTGCTGTTGCCTTTTTCCAGCAACAATGGAACCGTTGGTCCCTAACAGCTGGTCATCGGCGGAAACCCCCCCGCCTCCCCACTGACCACTGGTGGGGTGGTGTGAAGGAGGAGGGGGAGGGTGAGTGGTGCTGGTCACAGGGGGGAGGGGGGAGGGGCTGGTGGGCAGCCCCATCAACGCTCGCTCAAATTTCTCTTTGGCCGAGAGCTGAGGATGAAGGTAGAAATTTACAAACAATTCAGGAGGTATTAGAAGCACAGATTAGTTATAACAAACGTTTAACATCTTAACATGCTAGCAAAGCACTAGGACTCGTAAAACCAGATCCTTTCTTGTGCAATTATCTCGTGAAAACAATAATGACTGCAGCCATCAAGTGGTTACGCTCGTCTCAAATTTCTCTTTGGCCGAGAGCAGCATGAGGATGAAGGTAGAAATTTACAAACAATGAGGTTTGACGTCAGAAAGAGTTGTTCAAGCAAAGTGAAGTGGATGACGTCATTATTCCATAGTTCTGGAGAACGAGATTTTACAAAAAGCAGACGACGCTGAAGTGAAGTCGACAGTGCATCTTTGCAAATTATGCCTTATCAGCTTGATCGCGTTCAGTTTTATGTATTTTTGTGAGTTCCAGTAAGCCCAGAGTTTATGATCCAGTTCGATATGGCAGTTTTTTACCTTTTTTTTTATTCTCCTTTAATTTTAACATATACTTAATACAACCACACCTTCATTGACAAAAACATTACGAAATAGCAGCTAAACGGCTGTTACTGTTAACAAAAATTACTTTTGCTATTGTTTCTGAAACTACTAGAATGACAAAACTCATCATATTTTGCAAACGGTCACCACAATATTGTTACCTTTTTAAATTAAGAAGCAAATCTCATCATCCTTACACCTTATCCTACAAAGAGATAAAGATAGACAACTCTGGGATGAACATACCTGCTCTGGCTGCTGCTGCTGCTCCCGTTTCTCTCCCCTGCCTCGCCCGATGACATCACCACCGACTTCAGTCAGTGGTTTCCTCCCCCTACCACCCTCGTCCCTCCCACCACCATCCCCTTCCCCCCATCCCTCTCTTCCCCGTTGTTGACCAAACGCCGAAATCCCCCCAACGTTTCCCAACAACGCTCGAGCCTCTTCGTCGGATTCCGCACTATTAGCCATCGTTCTCGACTCGCTTTTCAGGGCGAGCTCGAACTTTTCTTTCTGACTCAGCTCGGGCGAAGAAGGCATGATGGACTTTTTCGCGACATTTTTCTCGTCTGTTGTGGCCAAGTTCGATTTGTCCCCATCGCTTCGAGGAGCGAATCCCGTTGAACCCGCAACCCGCGAGGCGTTGTTTCCATCGTTTGAAAGTTGGTCGCTACCCTCTTTTCTCGTCCCAGAATTTGTTGCTGCCGTCAAGTTAAGGGCCCTGTTTCTGGCATGTCCCGAGGCTCTGGGTGTGAGCGCAGGGGAGGAGGGGGGTCTGGGGGTGTGGTGGGGGGGAGGGGGTTGGTTAGGGAGGTGGAGGAAGAGGAGGGGAGGGAGGGGGAGGAGCCGGAGGAGAGCTCTCCGTATTCGTGGGTGTATCGGTGCTCAACCGCCGCTTTGAAGGATCGGTCGCAGAAGGCGAAATAGGTGTCGCACACGTGGTGAGATTTGGTGGATGGCGTCAGCTCTTCATTTCTGTCGAAAAGAAAATCAATTAGCGATAGATAAATCGATAACTAAACAAACAAACAATAATTTTTTTGTTTTTTCTTTAAAAAATCACTAATTACAATCTTAACTGCTCGTGTTTTGAAAATTACTCTATTGCACTCTTGTGTTCTACAAAAACAAATCAATAACTAATCGAACAAATTAATGAATCAATCAATTCTACAAAACAAAGCAATATCTAATCAAACAAATTAACGAATCAATCAATTCTACAAAACAAATCAATATCTAATCAAACAAATTAATGAATCAATCAATTCTACAAAACAAAGCAATAACTAATCAAACAAATTAATGAATCAATCAATTCTACAAAACAAAGAAATATCTAATCAAACAAATTAAAGAATCAATCAAATCTACAAAACAAAGAAATAACTAATCAAACAAATTAAAGAATCAATCAATTCTACAAAACAAAGCAATATCTAATCAAACAAATTAATGAATCAATCAATTCTACAAAACAAAGCAATATCTAATCAAACAAATTAACGAATCAATCAATTCTACAAAGCAAAGCAATATCTAATCAAACAAATTAATGAATCAATCAATTCTACAAAACAAAGAAATAACTAATCAAACAAATTAAAGAATCAATCAATTCTACAAAACAAAGAAATAACTAATCAAACAAATTAAAGAATCAATCAATTCTACAAAACAAAGCGATAACTAATCAAACAAATTAACGAATCAATCAATTCTACAAAGCAAAGCAATATCTAATCAAACAAATTAATGAATCAATCAATTTTACAAAACAAAGCAATAACTAATCAAACAAATTAATGAATCAATCAATGAATAAAATGAAACTCGGGTAAAAAAACTAAATCCCAGTGTACAATCATAGGCTGAATGTAGAAATTAACTTTCTTTTTCTTGAATAAAAACTCTTAAATCTAAAAGATTAAACATTTCATGATTAACTATGTATGCCTGCTTAAAATTCATAGAAGTCTGTGGTATCTCGGTTTGCCTTTTTATTTTTTTATTTATCTTTTAATTAACTCAATCAAGGAGGTGATAATTCTTGTTAATCCTTTCCCTGCAGGCCCCTGCTGACTACAGGCAGTATGCTGCCATTAACTCACTCGGCAACTGGCCAGTTACTTCCTCTTACAATCGTTTTGGATGGGCTATTTGGATAGGTTTGAAAACACATCACCACAATTAAGTTATGTAAAGTTAGGGGCCGATATTTTCAGAGAAGATTACCAACACCATGCTCTGAACGATCAATCATCAAATATCAGATTTTGTACCTTCGTCGTTTGTTTCCTATTGATGAAAACAGCTTAACCCTCTCTAGGACACAGACGCCAAATTCGACCGAATTTTGTCAACTCATGCAGCCCGTATGCGCCGATTGCGCCCGCTGAACGCCAGGTCTAGTACATTCACTTTCACCCTACCCACAATGCAATATACTAAGTTAGTTCTTCCTTTACCTCAGTCTCGCTGGTCCGTTTTTGGTTCTTACAGCAAGGGAAAGCACCCACTAGTCTTTTTGAACGGATTTTTCGAAGTGACCCCAAATTTTTTTCTTCTTTCCACGTGACGTGATGCAGTATTGACTCGGCGCGATGCTCGGAGTGCCATTACGGATTTTTTTATTCCAATTCATGGTTTGTTGTGTGACAGTGTGTTAGCTTTGGAATAATAATATCATCATTGCTATTCAATATGCATCTTTCATAAATGAAATGTGAGTTAGACTTTATTCTGGGTGATTTTTTTAATGAAAATATTTGGTGTGACGTTCGGAGTTAATTCCCATCTCTCGGGAACTGGGATCGATTCCCGGTTCGAATGGTTGGGAGTCATTGGGTTAAACACAGAAAGAAGGAACATTTCACATTCCGATCTCTGATCCCCCCCCAACAGCCAAAACTGAAAGTAAAGTCTGCAATGATTGGTTGATTTCAAGAGAAGAAAGATCAAAGCAAACAAAAAATAGATTACGACGTGGCTCTTGAAAGCTGGTTGCACGCCAGAAATCAAAACCTCTTGAAAACTCTCACGAGCCGGCTCTGGCTCATTCGTCTTAAACGGTTGCACAGGCCATGAGCCGGCTCCGGCTCATTCGTCTTAAACGGTTGCACAGGCCATGAGCCGGATCCGGCTCATTCGTCTTAAACGGTTGCACAGGCCATGAGCCGGATCCGGCTCATTCGTCTTAAACGGTTGCACAGGCCATGAGCCGGATCCGACTCATTCGTCCCGAGTGAGTTAATGATGTCATAACTTTTAATGTCACTGTCTGGAATGATGCTTTGTTTTGTTCCAGAAGTCAGAAGGGACATATTTCCAGACCATTTTCCACAGATTCAGTCTATAGCTAGCTGGCATCTTTCATATTTTATACTTTAAAAAAAAGACCACTCTCTCCATTTTTTCTCCGGCAGTGAAGCAGTTAATCCCTGTTACTATATCCAGGCATAAAAACTACTGTTCCGCCCCAAAAAGGAGATTTTTTCCAAAAAATGAAAACGGCGGAGCTGTTTTCATGCCTGATATTTCTTCTTCTTTTTCACCCATTCTTCGTGCACGGCTTGCTCTTCAGACGCCATTTTGGAAGTGATGACGTCGGGAGGAGGAGAAGGCGTGAAATGATGATCGTGCCATTTAAAGACCCAGCATGCCGAGTTTTTATTCGATTTTCGATTTATTTATTTTTTTAGGCGGAGATTTTTGTTATTTAGGCGGAGATTGGTCGATTTCGGAAAAAAATTAGGCGGAGAAAATGGAGATGTTTTCATGCCTGTATATCGTTCTGTTGACTTATTATTTCTCAGCCTTTTAGAGCAAAATTTGGATTTTTTTTATTTTTGATTCTCATACCACGTAGTAGATTTTATTTTTCATCCAAGAGCCTGTATGCTTGGTTGGCTTTTAACTACTAGACACTGAAATATTCCCACTGGTGGAGATTTACACTGAGTCAGTGCTTTCTAGCTGTTCTTTTATAGTCTATGCACAAACATGTGGGTGCAACTACACACAATGAAAAAAACCTGAAAGGTCGGCAGGGTCCAGGGGTAATGTCCCCCTGCAGCTGAAGAAAAAAAAAGAAGATTTATGAAGGTATTTTAGTTTGCTCTTTCCACAATTTATACAAATACTGATCTTAAAGTGTTTGAAAAATACAGTAGACACACAAAGATCTTGTTTGACAAATTATAGGTTTGTGGCTTGAAAGGAAATTCCTTTTTCTGGTAAATTTCAAAAACAGGAAATCCTGGTATACCAGGAAAAGTTGCACCCATGTTTGAAACAACACCATCGCTGCAATAGGAATTGTTCGGAAATAATTAAGGTGAGTAATTGGAGTCTACCATCAGCTCTCGTAGCCTATCGACTCTTGTGTTTGAACAGACATACAGCACTTAGAACACTGTGCGTCATTCTAAAAACTTATGTCATTTATACTTCTACGTCACATTTTGCAAGTTTTATCAGTTTGTGGCCACAAAAAGAATGTTTGCAAGTCGCTGACTCGCATCCTGCGGTTTCAAGCTTTGACGCCATTGTTGCATTGTTGCTATGGTATTTGACCGAGTAATGGAGGTAAACAACTCTAATTTTCACGAAGTGCTCTCTCCTAGTTTTTTTTCTCAGAAAATCGTCTCTTACCTGAGGTCTTCTTCAAAGGCCTCCTTGATGTCTTGGTGCTGTTGCAGCTGTCTCAGACACAACAGGTCAAAACTGCGCTGCATCTGCTGCCGCTGTTGTTGTTGTTGTTGACTCTGTGACCCGAGCGGTTCTCCGTTCAAGCAAACCAGGCTAGGGATTCCGTTCTTGACATTGTTCCTGTGACAATGTACCGACAAAAGACATCACACAGTGTGATGCCTCGACTTTGTTCCTGTGAAGCGTACATTAGAGAGAGAGAGAGAGAGAGAGAGAGAGAGAGAGAGAGAGAGAGAGAGAGAGAGAGAGAGAGAGAGAGAGAGAGAGAGAGAGAGAGAGAGAGAGAGAGAGAGAGAGAGAGAGAGAGAGAGAGAGAGAGAGAGAGAGAGAGAGAGAGAGAGAGAGAGAGAAGAGAAAGAGAGAGAGAGAGAGAGAGAGAGAGAGAGAGAGAGAGAAGAGAGAGAGAGAGAGAGAGAGAGAGAGAGAGAGAGAGAGAGAGAGAGAGAGAGAGAGAGAGAGAGAGAGAGAGAGAGAGAGAGAGAGAGAGAGAGAGAGAGAGGGGGGGGGACAAACAGACAGAGCATAAGGAAATAAAGAGAACATAATCAATAAAAAGTCATAAGATAAAAGCACTAAAAAAGATTAAGCAATATAAATTCACATTTTTAAGATAAAAGCACTAAATCCTTAAGCAATATACATTCACATTTCTAAGATAAAAACACTAAGACTTTAAGCAATACAAATTCACATGTCTAACACAATGCTTAAATGCCCCCCCCCAAAAAAAAAAGAAGAAAAAAAAGAAAAAAAAAGGTACATCTTATTATAAGGCATATCCCCCAAAATGTAAGCAAAATTCAAATTTTGTTATTACATTTTTTTAATATTTCGTTCATCATAATAGTATAAGGCACATGGGACTCAGTCTAGGAAACAGTATCGCCTTATAGTCCGTAAAACACACTACTCAGTGATGCTTGTTATTGTTATCAATATGTGATATTGCATGAGAAAAACGGACATAATGGGATTTGGGCATAAATTGAGATTTTGTTTTATACAAAACGGAGCAAAGATTCCTAGTCAATACGCAGAAAACAGAATTGAGTTATCTTGTCTACTTTTGATATCATAGCCATTCGAAGTTTGATATTCGGATGTAGATCATTTGCAGAAATCAGACATAGAAGGCAGAATTTTGCCTCTTTGTTTCTTTGTCTTTCATGTTGTGGATATTGGTAGAATACATAAAAATAGACAGACAGTGGATTCAAACTCAAAAAACGGATGTTGTCAAAAACACTGGATAAATACATAACAATTTCCAGACAGTTTAACCCTCCAAGACCCAAAAACTACTGGATAACCTCAAAAAAACGTTCGTTGTCTGGTCCCAGTTTTAATAATCTTTATGAACAAAAGGTCTAGTAGTTTCACTTTCACTTTTGGCTACCCACAATGCAATATACTAAGTTAGTGCAGTCCTTCCAATTTTGACTTAAGCGATCATTTTTGGTAAATATGCCCTAAAAGCACCCACTAGTCTTTTTGGGGGATTTTTCAAAGTGACACAATTTTTTTTTCTCAAAAACACGTGACGTTCGCATTATTGACATACACCGATGCTCGGAGTGCCATGATCATCATTTTCGCTATCATTATGGTTTGTTGTGTGACAGTGTGTTAGCTTTCCTCGTCCAATATCATCATTGCTATTCAGATATGCGATCTTTCAGAAATGAAATGCGAGTTAGACTTTATTCTGGGTGATTTTTTCTGAAAAGATTTGGTGTGACGTCAGGAGTTAATTCCCTCTCCCTGGGGACTGGGATCGATTCTCGGTTCGAATGGTTGGGAGTCATTGGGTTAATACATCTCGAAATGAAAAAAGAAGTTTTTTTTTAACTCAAAAAAAAATTTCAGTCCTTCCAATTTTGACTTAAGTGATTTCGGGTAAAACCCGTGCCCTAAATAAAAATTGATATTTTGGGGGGTTGTTGACTATCTTTGGCTTTTGCTCAAAAACATTCTGAGCGCTTATGTCTGATTTTTACCATGGACAGTCACATATTAATAATCATCATTATCGCTATCATTATCGCTGATCATCACATACACGAAGTGTTCCTCGTCCAGCACAGCATTGCCCTGCAGATTCAGATCTTCCAGACGCGGACACTCGGACAACGCCGGGAGAAAACCGCTCATCTCTGAAACAGACACCATCAGGGGTAAACAGTCACCCACCCTCAATCAATCAGTCAGTCAGTCAGTCAAACATTATTATTGGCATTTTGGTGTTTGGTGTTTGGTATTTATACTAGTCACAGAGACGTATGTTCGGGCTGCTCTCCCCCAGAGAGCACACTGCCGCAAGTGCAGCGCCTACCCAATTTTTAAAAAAAAAAATTGGGGGGGGGGGGGGGGGGGCACAGGGTGAGGAGGGCACAGGGTGAGGAGGGGGGGGGCACACTTGGAAAACCTAGCTATTAATTTGGCCATACCAGGCAGCGGGATTTCTCCCTGCTCTTGCAGTGGGATTTTTATGTGCAAAAAGCGCACTGGTCAGACTAGCTTTAAGGTGAGATTGGCATAGGCATAAGACTCATCGAAAAACATGCTGATGACATCATTATTAATTTTATGTAATCATGTTGATGACATAAATAATTTTGACAAAAAATGAGCCATTCACTTGAAAATTTGCCACAAATGATATGATGTTCGTTTGTGGTTTTTGTTTAGTAATTAGGTATGTCATAAAATCTACATCTTCTCTTCACCTCCAGCCTTCTTTCCATTATGCCCATATACACACAAGAGAGTATATGTACTCTCTTTCTCTCTGTCTCATTCACAAAGACAGTCACATACACACACACACACAGGGTACATTACCTGCAATCTGGTTGACGGCCAGATCCAGTCGTTTCAAGACAAACAGTCCCACAGCGGACCCCCTCAGATCCTCAATGCTGACAGAGCAAAGCAGAACAGAATTTTTATTATCATATTTTTTCGGTCTGTTAGTAAGGCTCACTTTTGTAAAAGGCACCCCCCCCACACACCAAATTGTACTCAAACTTCAGATTTTGTCAATATATTTTCATACTATTTTATTAGTCAATGTTACAAGGCACAGAGAGAAAGGTGGCAGAGTGGTTAAGGCGTTCGCCTGCCAAATGTAATGCGTGACTGCAGCGTGAGTGACATGGGTTCGAATCCCGGCCTCGCACACATACATGCGGAGATTCCATGCGGAAACCCGTGCACAATCCGTAAATAAGTAAAAGAAAGAAGGGAAAAGATGTGCGCACGTGTCCGAATTTCCCCTAATCCATACATTTTTACCCTTCTTTCTTTCATTTATTTACGGATTGCGCATGGGATTTCCGCATGAACTGTGTACAAGGTCTAAGCTCACACACTTGAATTTTAATTGTAAGGTTACTCTTGCCATTTGTCATAAATCTCTTCACTGTCGTCATAATTTGCATAACTGAACTAAAAACATCAAAAACACTACACACTAACACAATGAGACAAAGATAAGAAAATAAACGAAGTTAAAACCCCTAAATTTTCGTCTTAAAAAAGATGTTTTCGAATGATGAAGATGAGGTGAAGTGTTTGTAAACAAAAAGGATCGGTGAATGAATGACGTAATTCTATTATATTTTGCTAAGAGCTATGTTGGGGGGAAGCTCTGGAAAGAAAGAAATGCGAATTATGTCAAACAGCGATCGTCAACAAAACATTGCACACAACAGATATTTTTATTTTAAGAACACTGTTCATAAATGGATAATAAAGAGATTAAAAGGGTTACAACACACACACACACACATTCTGAACCATTTTAGTGGAAGGATGTAAAATCGGACACACAGACACACACACACACACATTCTGAACCATTTTAGTGGAAGGATGTAAAATCGGACACACACACACACACACACACACACACACACACATTCTGAACCATTTTAGTGGAAGGATGTAAAATCGGACACACACACACACACACACACACAGACACACACACACACACATTCTGAACGATTTTAGTGGAAGGATGTAAAATCGGACACACACACACACACACACACACAGACACACACACACACACACACACACACACATTCTGAACCATTTTAGTGGAAGGATGTAAAATCGGACACACACACACACACACACACACACACACACACACACACACACACACACACATTCTGAACCATTTTAGTGGAAGGATGTAAAATCGGACACACACACACACACACACACAGACACACACACACACACACACACACACACATTCTGAACCATTTTAGTGGAAGGATGTAAAATCGGACACACACACACACACACACACAGACACACACACACACACATTCTGAACCATTTTAGTGGAAGGATGTAAAATCGGACACACACACACACACACAGACACACACACACAAACACACACACACATTCTGAACCATTTTAGTGGAAGGATGTAAAATCGGACACACACACACACACACACACACAGACAGACACACACACACACACACACACACACACACCAGTAAACAAAAACCACACACACAGTATTTAACCCCTTGACTGCCGCATAACATATCACGTACTGACTTTAACATCACTGATGACGTCATCAGATGAAGAGGAATAACTTTGATATGCTGGCTTTTGCTCTAACACAGTCAAGAGAGCTATACAGTGGAACCTCCCTTATAAGACCTTCAAAAATCATCCAAAATGAGGTCTTATAAGGGAGGGGTCTTCTAAGGGAGGTAATTTTAATACAAAGAAGGGCAATGTCTCAGAGAAGTAGGTCTTATGTGGGAGGGGGTCTTATAATGGGAGGTCTTATAAGGGAGGTTCCACTGTATCCCCATACCGTTTTGCCAGATTGGCTCTATCAGTTGTCTTTTTCATGGCTGCGATTTGTACAAAGATTTTTTCTTTAATTTCCTCCGGCAGTCAAAGGGTGCTAAACGGAAATCCAGAACTCACTCCCAACCGTGAGCCTTACATGTTCTGGCTGAGGTCAAGGACGGAGAGCAGCGGCAACCAGGCAACAGAAAGGTCAAGGTCAGGGCCGATGCTGTTCTCCCTCAGCACCAGCTCCTGAAGCAGAACGTTGTTCTCCAAGGACGGCATCTGAAAAAAAAAGGATTTTTTTGTTGTTCCAAATTCTCTCTTTCAACTCTATCCCAAAAAACAACCCCCCCAAAACAACTAGCAAACAACAACAAAACAAGAACGGCAACCTGAAAACGTTTTAAGCGCGCAAGATACTTTCTGACACTGATTGCAAGTAACATTGCAAGTAAATTTACGAACAAATTTGAATCAGCTTGAAGAATGATTACCGTATTTTTCGGATCATTAGGCGCTGCTGTGTATAAGGCGAATAGGACAATTTTCAAGAAAAATCCCCCAAAAAAAACCCAAAACGGCGCCCTCCTTCACAAAAGAAATTCAAACTTTGAAGCCCGCACACGTCCTATAAACTCTTATTGACCGCCAATATTGCTGTCATAAACGAGAGTTGGCTCCCCTTTCAAATAATCGAACTTCCATTTGAACTGCTTAATGTTGTGTTTAGACAATTCTTCATGAAAACGCATAGAATTATGGCATTTTAAGCTCTACAACGATGCTTTTTACATCCAATGAAGGGTTATGGCATCTGTTGGACGGTATATCGGACAATAATAGGGATTTTGAAGCATTTTAATGTAAGTATTCGTCGTATCGGCGACTCGTGACCACTTTCGATGTCAGACTCGCAGTAGACTGTACTGAACACATCAATCGTTGCCTCTCTTCTCACGATTTTGCTCACTAATAGGGCACCCTCGTTTATTAGGCGCATAGGTTGAAATTGGAGAGAACGAATATTGCCTTATAAGCCGAAAATTATGGTAGTCTAGATGACCCCTTTCAGCATCTCATCTGCCAACTCTATGAAAAAATATTATAAAAAAGAATTTAAACATGTTCATAGCACTTTGATAGTGTGGGCTGCACCCATTTCAATATAAACAGTGATTTTTAATCTTCTGTGACAGTTTAGAACTCCTTACCACGCAAAATTTGCCATATCCGGTCCTTGCCATCTTTCAAATCAGCTCTCAAGACCTACCTATTCAAGCTACATCACAACCTTTAGGCCACATTACTTCTCAATTTGTGTGTGTGTGTGTGTGTGTGTGTGTGTGTGTGTGTGTGTGTGTGTGTGTGTGTGTGTGTGTGTGTGCATGCGTGTGTGTGTGTGTGTGTGCGTGTATGCATGTTTGTGTGTGTGCATGCGTGCATGCATGTGTGTGTGTGTGGGTGGGTTAAGATGTTTAATATGTTGGGTACACGTGAGCCTGTTTCACTCTTTCACCAATGGAGGCTCAGTGATGAGCAAGTTATACTGACTGGCCTGTCGCTGTGTTGTCATAGAGGGGGATTGGGGTGGGTTGGGTTGGGGGTGTCACGTGCACAGACTCCTTAAGATGTCTATATTCATAGTACAGTGGAACCTCCCTTATAAGACCTTAAAAAAAATCCAAAATGAGGTCTTATATGGGAGGGATCTTATAAGAAAGGTAATTTTAATACTTACAAAAGAAGGGCAATGTCTCAGAGAAGTAGGTCTTATATGGGAGGGAGTCTTATAATGGGAGGTCTTATAAGGGAGGTTCCACTGTAGTGTATTGCATTTTGTATTTATTGTATTGTATTTATTGTATTGTATTTTGTATTTATTGTATTGTTTCGTATTTATTGTACTGTATTGTATTGATCGACTGCAAGATAAATTTCCTTGTTTTTGTGTGTGTGTTTTTTTCTAAACGGGGACAATAAAACGATGATTGAAAGATTGATTGTAATTCATCTTCCCCCATGGGGATACCGGGGGATCTTTTGTACAAATAGTTCCTCCACCTTCTGGAAGTTTTGTGCTTGTAACTTCCTCTAATTCTGTCATTCTCTTTGACTCTGCCTTTTCCCTTTGCTTACTGTTATCTGCTATCTTTCTATCTTACTGGTCCATTCTCCTGCCTTTTTTCTATAAATTCTTACAAAGATTTCTTCAGCCGAAGTCGGACATGCTGGGCCTAACTATTTCTTAGTTAGGCGCATAACGGCAGCATGACGCATCTACGCTCATATGACAGGAAACTGTCTAAGCGAACGAAGAAGAAGAAGAAGAAGAAGAAGAGAAAAGAAGAAGAAGAAGAAGAAGAAGAAGAAGAAGAAGAAGATGAAGAAGAAGAAGAAGAAGAAGAAGAAGAAGAAGAAGAAGAAGAAGAAGAAGAAGAAGTAATTCACCTGTGTGAGATTGTTGGAGGCGACGTCGAGGGAGGTGAGCAGGGGCAGTTTCTCCATGGTGGGCGGGGGGAGGGCGGTGAGGTAGTTGGCCGACAGGTCCACCCTCTGCAACGTGGGGCAGAGCTCCAGGGCCCCCGCCACACTCACCAGCTGGTTGTGGGAGACCTTCAGCGTGTGGAGACGACGCAGGGAGGACAGGCCTCCTGGTCACCGTCACAGCGTAGAGTGGCACACACAGAGGTCAATTAATGCCTTCACCTCGCTCGCATACAATAAACCCGAGTTCAAACCTTTTTTTTTTTTTCCGCACTTCCATTTTATTAGTTTTCTTTATAATTTCTTTCGGTAACAGAAGTTTGTGAAAGGCATACATATCTTTTTTTTTTATAAACAAATTAGGCCTACCTGATGAAGGATGCTTGTAAATGCATTTCAACACACTTTTTTTGTTTCTTTTTTTACCTTCACACATCATACTTTACTATAACAAACACCAACATTACCTTCACACATCATGCTTTATCGAGTTTGAACCTGGGTACAGGGGGATTTTTCCTCTCACTCTGAACTAAGGCCTTACGGTCTGAACTTGGAGTCGTTCGGATGAGACGATAAACCGAGGTCCCATGTGCCCGTGCACTTAGCACACATTATACCCAGTGGCAACCCAAAAGTTGTCATTTGGTGAAAATTTACACACAACCCCCTCGCATTAAATTTTTTTTTTTTTAAATGGGAGCAACCCGAATTTCACAGCAGGGCAAGACCTGGGGGGGGGGGGGGGGGGGGAGCTTAGAAGGCTGCAGCCCCACCCTTTTTCCTAAAAACAACAACAACAAAACAATTCATGTCGCCGAGCGGCAGCTAAATGTCCTTGCGGGCTATACCTAGCACTCATCAGCACCACCAGTTGATAGGTACTTCATGGTTCAAAACATGTTTCAATAGGGGTATCAACAGTAATGTCATTAGTCCTTTATTTCATGCCCAGATTGCACTATTTTGCTTCTCGGATTTAAACATTTTGCGGGGGAGCATGCCCCCGGACCCCCTAGGGGTCTTGGTGCTTCGCACCTTCGATGAATTAGCCCCCACCCCTTAAAAACTTTGGTCCGGCTCTGCACAG
>CM065701.1:8044454-8056954 GCA_017654935.2 Phymorhynchus buccinoides | reverse complement strand
ATAAAGTTCTGAAGAGAGAAAGGGTCATTTTTTTTTTACGTAGGTAAAAGAGACGTTTAACTATTTCTTTTTTTGGGGGGTGGGGGGTGGGGGGCTGTCCCATCTTCTGGGCCGTACAGTGGCGTTGCTCCCACGCCGCTCATTCTGAGTCCCAATTCGCAGCCACACCTCCGCACGTTCAGGTCGCAGAATCTGAGACCAGCAGTCCAAGGGGAGCGAATCTATGTTAGGCCGTCAGGTGGCAACCAACCGAGGAGACACTGCACTGCTGCTGAGTCACTTTGGTGGAGTTCAGTAGATAGAGCCTGTTCAGGACACCACCTACTAAACCACCTACTGACGACACTATTCTCTTAGTCGCGGAGCCAGCGTGAGTGAGGTCCTCCCCCGAAGGGCGCCACCACGACCGTCCACCGACAGCTCCCCAGAACACACTGCTCCCCATGACTTTGACCAGAACGCACCAAGACATAGACTGGATTGGAAACCGAAACTGAGGTCACCATGTTTAACTATTTCTCTGTGTGTGTGTGTGTGTGTGTGTGTGTGTGTGTGTGTGTGTGTGTAAATAAAAAATGCAAGCGTGCATTGCCCCCCCACACATGCGTGCGTGTGTGTCTGTGTGTTTTTGTCAATAAAAAAAAAGTCCATTTCACTCCACCCACACACAATAAAAGGATAATAATAATAGTGAATCATTTTATAGCGCATTCCTGTGTGGAGCTCAAGCGCAACAAAAACCTATAACTCAACTTTGTCAACAACAAAACGAAATAATCGCTCACGCACATGCAAATAGGCATACACATACACACCCCACCCACACATACACGCACGTACGCACATCGACACACACACTTCACACACACACGCACGCTCTTACACATGATGTACACACTCACATACGTACACTCACAACAACACATACCGTACCATCACACCACTCACTACCCAAAAAACACGACGAAAATACAATCAGTTGAACAAAGCATGCTTCTTTTGATGAGTATCTCTCTCTCTACTCTCTCTCTTTCTCTCTCTCTCTCTCGCAACAAAGCTGACGTAGACATTGCAGTCAACACACAGTTAAACTAATATGGTGGGAGGGGAACATTCTGTGTTACAATAGAATTAGAAGTAATGTGGCCAAAGGGGTGGTGTAGCATGATGCAGACATAGATTACAGAAAGGACAAAAAAAGGAAAATAGGAAGGGCTCTTTTTTTCCCACTGCGCTTTCTAATTAAAACAGTCAAAGGCGATGTACTAAAGTAAAAAACAAAAGGATATAACCCTACCTGACAGCATGCCCATTTCCCCATTCTGGGAGCAATCGTCCTTCCTGATCGTTGACATAGTTCCTCTCCTGACCGCCAGGTGTCTCCACACTGCCGCTGGAGGCTGACTGGCTGTTATTCCCGTTTTCTGTTCTTGGGCTTGCTTCAATAATGGGTTTTTGTTCTCCCCCGCTTTCGCTTCCATTCTCTTCTTCCTCTCTTCGTTTTCTCTCTTCCTCTCTTCGTTTTCTCTCTTCCTCTTCCAGTTTCTGTCTCTCCTCTTCCTTCTTTCGCCTCTCTTCCTCCTCTTCTTCTTCTTTCCGTCGTCTCTCTTCTTCTTGCTCTTTGCGCTTTTTCGCTTCTTCTTCTTTTCTTGTTCTTTCTTCTTCTTCTCTCCTCATTCTGTCTTCTTCCTCTTTCTGCTTTATTTCCTCTTCCTCTCTTTGTTTCCTCTCTTCTTCTTCTCTCCTCTTTTTCTCTTCCTCTTCTTTCCTCCTTTCTTCTTCTTCTTCACGTTTCTTTCTCTCCTGTTCTTCTTTGATTTGTCGCTCTTCCTCCTCTTTTCTTCTTCTCTCTTCTTCAGCCTTTCTCTCTCTTTCCTCTTCTTCCCTCTTCCGTTTCTCTTCTTCTTCCTTCTTCAGGCGTTCTTCCTCCTCCCTTTTCCGTTTTTCTTCTTCTTCTTTCTCTCTTTCCTCTTCCTCTTTCGCTTGTCTGGCCTCTTCTTCTTTCCTAAGCACGAAAGACAAAAATAAACGAACAAAATATATAAACAAAATAAATGTGTGTGTGTGTGTGTGTGTGTGTGTGTGTGTGTGTGTGTGTGTGTGTGTGTGTGTGTGTGAGTGTGTGTTTCGCATAAAGTCTATCAATGTCATGTGATACTAGACAATGTAAGTGTGTGCATGTGCGCACGCGTGTGCTTACAAGAATGGGTATAAGTATGTAAGTTCTGTGGAACCTCCCTTATAAGACCTAAGTATCGTAAGTACAGGTGGAACGTCCTCTTGGTCTGAATCAGACACATATGGGACATTTGTAAATATAAAATATGACCTTCAAAACTGGAGGCAATGCCCGGAGGCAGTACGAAACCAGTAAAGTCCCGTCTTTTTTATAAATACAGATAAGTGTAGCGGTGCCTCGGTTAAACTTATAAGGGGCACCGCTACAAGTATTTAATACTTATATTAACCTTCAAAAATCATCCAAAATTAGGTCTTATAAGTCAGTGGTCTTATAAGGGAGGTAATTTTAATACTTACAAAGAAGGGCAATGTCTCAGAGAAGTAGGTCTTATAAGGGAGGGAATCTTATAATGGGAGGTCTTATAAGGGAGGTTCTACTGTATATGCACACACATGTGCCTAAAACGAATGAATGATTGCATGTTCTCCTGCATGCGTGCTCTTAACACATAAATGATTTGTTGGTGAGAATTGCACATGAATCCTGAGTTGACATACACATTCATTTGATTTGTTCAAGCAATATATAACATGCTGTGCAGCCTATCTTGTACAAGTGTGTAAAAAGTCATACAACTGTACGTATGTGTATGTGTACAAAGTCATACCAGTGTGTACAAAGTCATACCAGTGTGTACAAAGTCATACAACTGTGTACAAAAGTCATACTAGTAAGTACAAAGTTATACAAATGTGCACAAAGTCATACAACTGTATACAAAGTGATACAACCGTGTACAAAGTCATACTAGTGTGTACAAAGTCATACTAGTGTGCACAAAGTGATACAACCGTGTACAAAGTCATACAACTGTGTACAAAGTCATACAACTGTATACAAAGTGATACACACAAAGTCATACAACTGTGTACAAAGTGATACAACCGTGTAGAAAGTCATACAACTGTGTACAAAGTCATACTAGTGTGCACAGTCATACAACTGTGTACAAAAGTCATACAACCATGTAGAAAGTCATACAACTGTGTACAAAGTCATACTAGTGTGCACAGTCATACAACTGTGTACAAAAGTCATACAACCGTGTAGAAAGTCATACAACCGTGTACAAAGTCATACTAGTGTGCACAAAGTCATACAACTGTGTACAAAAGTCATACAACCGTGTAGAAAGTCATACAACCGTGTACAAAGTCATACTAGTGTGCACAAAGTCATACAACTGTGTACAAAAGTCATACAACCGTGTACAAAGTCATACAACCGTGTACAAAGTCACGCTCACCTCTGTTGCTCCTGTTTCCTGTGTTGAATTTCTAGCTCGATTTCCTGCACTCTGTGCTGCGTTTTCTCCTCCTTCCTCTGCTCTTTCTTCTCCGACATGGTCTGCCTCTCTGCCCGGTGAAGTTGCCGCGCCCTAAATACCCAGACAGTGAGGGGAAAAAAACCCATACATAATCATGGACGGATCAAGCAGTCAGGAAGTGGGGGAGTGCAAAGTAGAAGGGGAAGAGGGTTCCAATATTCCAATATTCCGGTGGGGTCGGGGGGCTTTGCCAGACGCTGATTATATTTTGTAAAAAACAGAAAACGCATTGGAGGCCTATCGTAGGAAAAATAATGTGAATTCAGGATATATTGTACTTAGCTAAAACTCTGGAACAAAATAACATGAAATTGAAGGCTTCAACGTGTTAGTCATAGATTTATTTTTTCTTCTAAAAGAGGGGGATGTGTGTGTCTGGACCCCCCCCCCCCCCCCCCCCCCCCCACACACACACTCCCTTCTTTATTAATGCCAGTATAATTGAAGTTTTGGTTACAATGAAAAGGAGAAGCATTCAGATCATGGGTGCTCCTGGGAAATTACAAAAATCTTGCAAGGGGGCGGCCCCGGCAGAGTGCAGGGGCAGCGCACACACAGTTACTGCTCTTTTTTCACCCCTCTAGACTAGAACAAGTGCTACATTCCTCTGAACATAGCAAATGATTATATAGGCCATTTTTATTGTACAAGTGTGCGTGTGAGAAAGAAAACTGTTGCTTCTCAAATTCTCATAGTCCGGCGTCGCCGGCTCTAGGCAAATTAAAAATCCTGCGATTCAGGATATCCTGCGAGAAGGAGCATCCATGTAATATACTTCGAAGGCGCACCCACCTGTATCCCCGATAATGTCGCTGTATGGTGGTGGCGGCATTAGCATCACGCTGAGCCGTTCGCTCCTTCTCCGCCCTCTGCACTTTCTCCAGCTGGTAGCGGTCCTCCTCCAGCTGCGTGGTTAACACCGCTATGGCTTCCTGCAGCCCACAGCATCAATTACAAACCTTCACACTGCTATGGCTTCCAAAGCTAACATTGCTGTGGCTTCCTGCAACCCACAGCATCAATTACAAAGCTTCACATTGCTATGGCTTCCAAAGCTAACATTGTTATGGCTTCCTGCAACACACAGCATCAATGACAAAGTTCACATTGCTATGGCTTCCTGCAACCCACAGCATCAATTACAAAGCTTCACATTGCTATGGCTTCCAAAGCTAACATTGGTATGGCTTCAACCACAGCATCAATTACAAAGCTAACATTGCTGTGGCTTGCATAATCAATGACAAAGTTCACATTGCTATGGCTTCCTGTAACCCACAGCATCAATGACAAAGTTCACATTGCTATGGCTTCCTGCAACACACAGCATCAATGACAAAGTTCACATTGCTATGGCTTCCTGCAACACACAGCATCAATGACAAAGTTCACATTGCTATGGCTTCCTGCAACCCACAGCATCAATGACAAAGTTCACATTGCTATGGCTTCCTGCAACCCACAGCATCAATGACAAAGCTTCACAATGCTATGGCTTCCAGCAACCCACAGCATCAATAACAAAGCTTCACAATGCTATGACTTCCAGCAACCCACAGCATCAATGACAAAGCTGTCTGTCTGTCTGTCTCACAGAATGTAGACCATAGCACAAGGCATCATTATCTATTCCCTTTCTTCCTTTGTCTGTAAAGTACTATCCCTTTCCTTTTAAAAAAAAAAAATTCCTTCCTTTCTCTCCATTTTTGCAAAATAAAATTTAAAAACATTAACAAATAGATGTTTTGAACTTGCACATACATTGTGTCACTTACAGACATCATGTTTCTCTGAGTTACCCAAATATCTTCGAATTGAAATAATTCATAATGTTAGCGTCGTTTACAAGTTTATAATGTAGTGTCGTTCTTCTCTTTTTGTATGAGAAACTAACAAACAAAAATGATGTGATCGGCATGTTTCTGACCGCATGTTTCTGCAGCTCCCTTTCCTGAGTTACCCAAATATTTTGAATTGGAATAATTCATAATGTTAGTGCTGTTTACAAGTTTATACTGTAGCGTCGTTCTTCTCTTTTTGCATGAGAAACTAACATACGAAAATGATGTGATCGGCATGTTTCTGACCTCATGTTTCTTCAGCTCCTTTTCCAGAACTTTCTGCTGCTTCTCTATCTCCCGATCCAGTTTCTTCTGATTCTCCTGAAAACACAGAAACACGATTCAGTTAACCCTTTGACTCCCGGAACTATTTGTACTACGTACTAAGCGTCATAGTCATCAAATTGTTGATGGAGGATCCTATATACGCAAGAAGAAAGAAGAAGTGCTATCAGCAAGCAAGCTACCTAACTCTAAACAAAAATCACTAAAAATTAAATGATGATGTACACACTATAATGATATATATTTTATTGAAGGATAATGAATGGAGAATACAATTATTATTATTTCTAATGCTGACAGAATGAGATAACTCATAATCAGGGGGAAATAACCAAGATTTTAAGAAAAAAGACAATATTTAAAATTAAAATTAAAAAAATGAATGAGAGGAAAAATTCAGGTCCGAACCACTTGTTGATGATTGGGTTGAACAAAAACACCATAAGCGTGTGTTGGATGATGTGGTGCTACAGTCAAAAAATCAAACAAATGTTTTCTTGTGTAGCATAAAGGAAGATAGCATGTTTTTGGAAAGAGAGAGATGGGTTTGAAGATAGCATGAGATGTATGAATGTGCATGTGTGTGAAAGAACCATTGCTCCTCCTGTTGTAGCATAAATGCATGTGTGTGAAAGGAAGATTTGCTCCTCCTGTTGTAGGCACCTGCCAGTTTGTGTGTGTGCTGTGCATGTGCATGTGAAATGGAACAGCATTGCTCCTCCTGTTGTAGGCTGTGCATGGTGTGCAGTTTGTGTGTGTGTGTGTCTGCATGCATGTGCATGTGTGTGAAGGAAGATAGCATTGCTCCTCCTGTTGTAGGCTGTGCATGGTGTGCAGTTTGTGTGTGTCTGCTTGCATGTGCAGTCAACTGTCCAGTTTGTGGCTTGCATGTGCAGAAATAGCATTGCTCCTCAGGCTCCCCAGTGTGTGTCCATGTGCATGTGTGTGAAAGGAAGATAGCATTGCTCCTCCTGTTGTAGGCCTATCCAGTAAACTCATGTGCATGTGTGTGAAAGGAAGATAGCATTGCTCCTCCTGTTGTAGGCTGTCTATCAGTTTGTGTGTGTCTGCTTGCATGTGCATGTGTGTGAAGGAAGATAGCATTGCTCCTCCTGTTGTAGGCTGTCTATGGTGTGCAGTTTGTGTGTGTCTGCTTGCATCATGTGTGTGAAAGGAAGATAGCATTGCTCCTCCTGTTGTAGGCTGTGCATGGTGTGCAGTTTGTGTGTGTGTCTGCATGCATGTGCATGTGTGTGTAGCATTGCTCCTCCTGTTGTAGGCTGTGCATGGTGTGCAGTTTGTGTGTGTGTCTGCAAATGTGTGTGAAGAAGCATTGCTAGGCTGTGCATGGTGTGCAGTTATGCCTTGTGTGAAGGACGTGGCTGTGCATGGTAGTTTGTGTGTGTGTCTGCACATATGCATGTGTGTGATCATTTAAGTCCTGTTGTAGGCTTATGGTGTGCACTTTGTGTGTCCATGCATTGCATGTGTGTGAATAGCTTGCTCCTCCTGTTGTAGGCTGTCTATGGTGTGCAGTTTGTGTATGTCTGCATGCATGTGCATGTGTGTGAAGGAAGATAGCATTTCTCCTCCTGTTGTAGGCTGTGCATGGTGTGCAGTTTGTTGCTTTTGCATGTGTGTGAAGGAAGATAGCATCCTCCTGTTGTAGGCTGTGCATGGTGTTTGTGTGTCTGCTTGCATGTGCAAAAAGATAGCATTGCCCTCCTGTTGTAGGCTGTGCATGGTGTGCAGTGATAAAGTTTATCACCATGGTGTGCAGTTTGTGTGTGTGTCTGCATGCATGTGCTGTGTGTGAAGGAAGATAGCATTGCTCCTCCTGTTGCTGTCTATACAGTTTGTCTGCTTGCATGTGCATGTGTGTGAAGGAAGATAGCATTGCTCCTCCTGTTGTAGGCTGTCTATGGTGTGCAGTTTGTGTGTGTCTGCTTGCATGTGCATGTGTGTGAAGGAAGATAGCATTGCTCCTCCTGTTGTAGGCTGTCTATGGTGTGCAGTTTGTGTGTGTCTGCTTGCATGTGCATGTGTGTGAAGGAAGATAGCATTGCTCCTCCTGTTGTAGGCTGTCTATGGTGTGCAGTTTGTGTTTGTCTGCTTGCATGTGCATGTGTGTGAAGGAAGATAGCATTGCTCCTCCTGTTGTAGGCTGTCTATGGTGTGCAGTTTGTGTGTGTCTGCTTGCATGTGCATGTGTGTGAAGGAAGATAGCATTGCTCCTCCTGTTGTAGGCTGTCATGGTGTGCAGTTTGTGTGTGTCTGCTTGCATGTGCATGTGTGTGAAAGGAAGATAGCATTGCTCCTCCTGTTGTAGGCTGTGCATGGTGTGCAGTTTGTGTGTGTGTGTGCTTGCGTGCATGCATCACTGTGGGTAACATACATACATATAAATCTATCCATAAAGCTGCTCCATCTTACCTCTGTGACAATATTTCCATCTATACGCCACCTCACACTTTACGTTCAATTTCTGACCCTCTTTCTCTCCAGATCTCTAGGTATAAGCTTTCAACTGTTGGTCGGCGCTCTTTTGCTGTCTCAGGACCGACCTCCAACTTCCTTTTCCCCTCCATTAGCAACCAACCCACTCTGCTTTTAAAGCCTAACCTCAAGACCCACCTGTTCCCCCGTCATTAAAGCTCCGCTCTCTTTCTCTTCTCTCTCTTGCCATTAGGTCTGTTTCTGCTGTATTCCATTTATGTCATCCATGTGTGTTCTTGCTTTGTATTGCGTTTTTGTTTGAATGCGTTATGGATGCTAACGTGTGTGTGCGCCTTGATTTGATTTCTATCAAGATTCAGCGCCGTATAAATACTGTATGTTGTTGTTGTTGTGTATCCATGGGCATGTGTGTGAAAGGAAGATGACATTCCCATACCTGTTTCTTGTCTGCCAGGCGCTGTTCCTCCTGCTGTAGGCTGTGCATGGCATGCAGTTTGTGCTGCTCCGAGGTCAGCATCAGCTGCTCCTCAACCTCTCGCCGCGCCTCCAACTCCTGCACATTATCTTCACCACTGTAGTTATTTGAGAGAGAGAGAGAGAGAGAGGGGCAGAGGGGAGGAGGAGAGAGAGAGAGAGGGGGAGGAGAGGGGAGATGATGGAGAGTAAAAAGAGAGAGGGAGAGAGAGGGGGGGTTGCGTGAGAGAGGTGAGGGAGAGAGAGAGAGGGAAACTCATGAAATTTAATGAAAGTGATACCTTTTTCTCATCTTCTCAGAGAGAGAGAGAGAGAGGAGGATGGGAGGAGAGAGAGAGAGAGAGAGAGAGAGAGAGAGAGAGAGAGAGAGAGAGAGAGAGAGAGAGAGAGAGAGAGAGAGAGAGAGAGAGAGAGAGAGAGAGAAATGTCATGAAATTTAATGAAATGATACCTTTTTCTCATCTTCTCAGAGAGAGAGAGAGAGAGAGAGAGAGAGAGAGAGAGAGAGAGAGAGAGAGAGAGAGAGAGAGAGAGAGATGTCATGAAATTTAATTTAATGAAATTTAATGAAATGATACCTTTTTCTCATCTACACTATTTTTTTGTTTTTGACAATCCAATCTTGTAGATCTTTATTTCATATCAACCATAGTAGGTTTATTTGTCATCATTTTTACTTAAGTGATGTCACTGTCCATCATCAATTTTATTATTCAGGCATGAGATAGAGAAATTATGATTTAGGCTGAAAAAAAGCTGAAGCCCTCTGAAACTGAAGCATGTTTTGGTAATCTAAGCCTTAAAACAACATTAAAAGAAGAACTGATTATGTACTTCATTTTTATTTCTATTCTCAATTGGTCTCTTTTTCATGTAAAAAATAACCTCTGGTGCCTGAAATCAGCCTAAAGGCTGAAAAATCTCATGCTCATTGCATCACAAGTTGTTTATGTCTTTACGTCATGTATGTCACTGTGTCAAGCTCAAACTCCAATTATGTGTGTGTGTGTGTATGTATATGTGCGTGTGTGTGCATTTGCCATGCATTAATATTGCATACTAACCTGTTTGAGCTGTATCTCTCTCTGTCTGAATCTCTCCTCTGCCAGCTCAAACTGTTCCCTCAGGTACTGTCCAAACTCCAGCAGATGGTTGGAAGGTACTACGGCCAACGCTTTCACACCAAGAGCCTCGTCAGCTGAAATGGTAAAGGAACAAAAAAATAAAATAAGGGAAGAAGAACATGGGCGAAAGTGAAACACTCTCTCAATCCTCAAATGGCACGTTTCAATGTTCCCTGAATCTTCCCAAATCCTGAAGTGGTGACCACATTGAAAATAATTTCCATGTGTGTGACTGTGAGTCTGTGTATACAGGATGGGTGGGGGTGGTGTTAGAATTGCATGTCTATCTGCACCTTGTTTGAATCTGCCATCAATGTTGGTAGAAATGTTCGATATTCTAAGACCTTGGATCCAGATGACAAGATTACCTTCTTCTTTTTCTGTGTTCCCAGACCATATGGCCATAATGGTTAAGGTACGTATGTGTCCGGTTGTCAGTTTTCAAACGCATTCAAACAAAGACGCTATAAACCTTTCCACACGACCAAAAAAGACCAAATTTAGAGATTGCATGAGTGTGTTTTTTGCTATCATTACAACACAAATGCTTGCAGTTTTATCAGTTGTAATCAGCGTTATCACCTGCTTTGTTGGCGGCAGATTCGGAGGTAGTGCTATCATCCACACCCTCAGCTGTTGCCTCTCCCTCCCCCGTCTCTATCACAGCAAGCAAAATGTCACCAGACGTTGGCGCTTGATGTGAATGGCTTCCTTGGTCTTCTTCCAAACCTGCCTTGGTCACAGGAACCAGTTGGCCTGTTTCTGCAACAGGAGCACAACATTGGAGTCATATTTATTTGTAAATGCATTTTGTTTTTGCTTTCATATTAGTCAAGCAGGGCTCCCAATCGTCCCGCAAAACAAGGGGTCCCAGGGATTCCTTCACTTACAGAATAGAGGGTCCTAGAGGCGGGATAGAGGGTCCCAGTGGCATTGCGATTGCTAAAAAGATTTTTTTCTAGTGCATCCCTGGGACCCCCTGCACATTCTTTTAGAGGGTCCTTTAGAATTTTAGTGCTTCATAGACCCCCAAATGGGGTTCCCTGGGAGCCCTGGTCAAGTTTTTAGAATAATCTTATCCTTTTTTCACACAGACATATCTCACACACACACACACACACACACACACACAAAGCCTCACATGCATACCTACATCCCCACTTCACACACACACTCACACATTCAGTATTCACACACACACACACACACACACACACACACACACACACATTTTCCAAACACAAACCTCCAACATCCCCTTTTTCAACACCCCCTTCCCCTCTCTCTCTCTCCCCTATTTCCCTCACCTCCCTTATACCAAAGACACTTGGCTTTCCTAAGCTAA
Source organism: Phymorhynchus buccinoides (assembly GCA_017654935.2). Classification (NCBI taxonomy): domain Eukaryota; kingdom Metazoa; phylum Mollusca; class Gastropoda; order Neogastropoda; family Raphitomidae; genus Phymorhynchus; species Phymorhynchus buccinoides. The sequence continues at coordinate 8,045,859 of CM065701.1, read as the reverse complement.
GTTGATTATGTCATAACTTTTGGTGTCATAGCCCTGGAATGAAGGTCTTTGGCTTAGACAAGTCATGAAAGCTCTATCCCGAGACCATTTTCTCAGATTGAGTCTAACAGGCATCTTTTAAATTTTAGAATAAGAAAATCGATCATTTCCTAGTTTTCCTTTGGCAGTGAAGGGGGTTAACCCTTTCACCGCCAGCCATATTTCAGCCAAACATGTCCATTAAATGTACCTGGGTAGAGAACAAAATCCATCTGCAGTATTGGGGGATTCTTCTGAAAATATAAAATAAGGTCAGGTCCTTACTTCCCAAAACTAAGACAATGGGGTCTTTGAATAATAGACCCCAATTTAATCTTTTTAGTGACTAGCCATGGGTGCTAAAATGCACTTCCCTCACACTACACAGAGCTGATTCTAGGATTTTGAAAAGGTGGGGGTGTTCCCCCCCTAAGAATGAAAAAAGGGGGGCAGGTTCGGGCTCTTCGCTAGCCATGGCCACTCTCTCGCACTACTGTTTTCGGGCTGCTTCTCCGAGCTGTTTCTGCAACATCTTCTGCACACTCGTTTGGCAGAGGATTTCTTTTTTTTACTTTGTCGCCACAGAAATCAAAGTCGAAGAGCGTCGTTGTCCGCTTCATTTTGAAGAAAATTCACCAAGACGGGAAGGACTCTCGCAACTTCTTGTCGGTAAAACGAGATGAATGCGACTGGTTGATTTACACTAACATTGTAAAGGAACCAATGAAATGTCAAGAAATCATTCATTCCTGCTCGATGCTTTTAGTTTGTGCAGACAACGGATTTACCAGATGACGAAGGAATTCCCGCAGTAATCGGTGAAAAGTGTGGGCAGTTCTGCAAATATGCGGGCGTCGGCCCGCGCTTAGATCCGATTATTGCGGGAAGGAACAGATTTGGGGGGGATTGTACCAATCCCGCGCCCTAGAATCAGCTCTGCATACACACCCAACTCACCTGCCCTCTCCTCTCCACCATCAGTCAAATTGGAGTCCATAATGGCTAGAGCCCCCTCCTCCACACCCACAGCCCTCTCCCTCTTCTCCTCTCCCTCCTTTTCCTTCTGCTCGGCTTCCAGGGCCCGGGCGATCTTCAGCGCCTTCTCGATCATGACATCGTCATCCGTGGGCTCCACCTCACTCCCCAGGGGATGCTTGGCCAGCATCATGCCGGTCGCTTCTTGGGCTGTGTGACAATGATAATGATATTCAATCGATCAATCGTTTAATTATCCTCATCATAAAACACGAGGAAATTTGTCTTGCAGTCGATAATATGATTAAAAAACAAAACAAATATTAACCCTTTCGCCGCCAGCCATCTTAGAGCCAAAAAATTCCATTAAACTTACTTGGCTACAGAGAAGATTTCCTCTGTAATATTGTGG
>CM065701.1:8036954-8039454 GCA_017654935.2 Phymorhynchus buccinoides | reverse complement strand
AGACAGTTTCCTGTCAACTATGAGCGCAGATGCGTCATGCTGCCGTCATGCGCCTAAGAAATAGTTAGGCCCAGCAAGTCCGACTTTGGCTGGAGGAAAGAAGGCAGCAGAATGGACCGGTAAGTCAGAAAAATAGTAAGATGATAGAAAGCAAAGGGAAAAGGCAGAGTCAAAGAGAGTGGCAGATTAGAGGAAGTTACAAGCACAGAACTTCCAGAAGGTGGGTGAACTATTTTTATGAAAGCCCCCCCCCCCCGGCGGTATCCCCATGGGGAGAGACTCGTGGAGGGGGCGGGGTCGTCCAGCTCCCCGTATGGAGGCACGAGGCATCCACCCACTGCCCCAGTCTTTAGTTAAAATCAGCAGCAGCAAAACTTGGTTAAAAAACTAATCACCCCCCCCCCACTTCCAGTGTGTACACCAGGAGGTGTTTTGCATAATAGTTCTCCCACCTTCTGGAAGTTATGTGCTTGTAACGTCCTCTAATCTGTCACTCTCTTTGCCTCTGCTTTCTTTCCCCTTTGCTTTACTGTCATCTGCCATCTTTCTGCCTTACTGGTCCATTCTCATGCCTTTGTTCTAGAAACACTTTCAAACAAAGATTTTGTCCTGCCAGATTCGGACCTGTGGGCCTAACTATTTCTAAGTTAGGCGCATGATAAAGGCAGCATGACGCATCTGCGCTTATATGACAGGAAAGTGTCTGGGCGATCGAAGAAGAAAGAGGAAAAATAATTTCCTCTCTCACTTCGTTCAGTCACCTCTGGCTATTCCTCTCTTTCATTTTCATTTTACTGACACACCATTCTCCCTCCCCCTATCCACAAATAGTTCACATAAAAAGGCAATAATTCTGCAAATCTATTTTGACATAATTTTACAAACTGCCAATTTGAAATAGTAGGTATGACGTATCCGGACCAAGTGTGAAATGGCAGGCTCAATCTATAATTTGGACGGAATCATGCTTATGTTTTCTTAAATGTCAAACATCAAAAATTGAAATGCGTTGTAATTTGTTTTGAGAACCTTTTTTTATTTTTATAAATCCAAGCATTTTTGTTCTTTAACAAACCGTCATTCTTTTTTTTCTCTCTTTATTGCTTTTCTCAACTAAAACATTTATAAAACTTAATGTCTGTCTTTAATACTCTTTCTTACCTCATCCTCGGGTGCCACCACAACATCTTCATTAAGCATAGGCAGGACCTCATCGAGGTTATCATCGTCGTCGTCGTTATCAAGGTTGACATTGTCGTCGTCCAGATTCAGCCTGTCCAGGTCCTGGCGTATTTCCAGCTCCAGCAGCGTGTCCTCGTCCATCTCAGTGTGTAGAATCCCCGTGGGAGGCATCCTCACTCATCTTCCTGAAAACACAGGCTCACAGTCAAAGTGGTAAAGCCCTACTAATGGTGGAAGAGTGGCTCACAGTCAAATTGGTAAAGCCCTACTAATGGTGGAAGAGTGGCTCAGAGTCAAAGTGGTAAAGCCCTACTAACGGTGGAAGAGTGGCTCAGAGTCAAAGTGGTAAATCCCTACTAAAGGTGGAAGAGTGGCTCACAGTCAAAGTGGTAAAGCCCTACTAACGGTGGAAGAGTGGCTCACAGTCAAAGTGGTAAAGCCCTACTAATGGTGGAAGAGTGGCTCAGAGTCAAAGTGGTAAAGCCCTACTAACGGTGGAAGAGTGGCTCAGAGTCAAAGTGGTAAATCCCTACTAAAGGTGGAAGAGTGGCTCACAGTCAAAGTGGTAAAGCCCTACTAACGGTGGAAGAGTGGCTCACAGTCAAAGTGGTAAAGCCCTACTAACGGTGGAAGAGTGGCTCACAGTCAAAGTGGTAAAGCCCTACTAACGGTGGAAGAGTGGCTCAGAGTCAAAGTGGTAAAGCCCTACTAACGGTGGAAGAGTGGCTCACAGTCAAAGTGGTAAAGCCCTACTAATGGTGGAAGAGTGGCTCACAGTCAAAGTGGTAAAGCCCTACTAACGGTGGAAGAGTGGCTCACAGTCAAAATGGTAAAGCCCTACTAACGGTGGAAGAGTGGCTCAGAGTCAGAGGCAACGCGTTTGCCTCGTAAGCAACAAACCCAGGATTGTTCCTACTAGCCGCAGCGGAAAAGGGTTTTTTTCCGCTCACTTTCCACGAGACCACAGTTTCAACGCTAAGTCTTTCGGATGAGATGACAAAAAACCGAGGTCCTGTGTGCACACACACTTTGCGCATATTAACCTTTTCACTGCCCCCTCACGGATATTTCCGTCAACTTCCGGTAACCTATGAACTGCCCCGTCACGGAAATATCCGTCATAGGGTTATTCTAAGAGTTTCCCATTTTCTATCCATACGCTTTTCGCAGTATGTTCGAATGCATGTGAGAGTGTTCTCAAAGGATAGTATATTCAATCCCCGTTCAGAAAAGCATAGGTTATATGCACTTTTATTCAGAAAGTTTTGTGATAGATTCGGCAACCTAACACGGCTTGGCAAATAGTTGCCTCAGAACC
>CM065701.1:7984454-8011954 GCA_017654935.2 Phymorhynchus buccinoides | reverse complement strand
ATTGGGTGGCGCGCCTCTGGCTGCAATGCGCTCTCCAGGTGGGAACAGAGACGCCTCTGTGACTATAAAGTACCTAATACCTAATACCTATATGTCTGTCTGTCTGTTTGTCTGTTTGTCTGTCTCTCTCTCTCTCTCTCTCTCTCTCTCTCTCTCTCTCTCTCTCTCTCTCTCTCTCTCTCTCTCGCCAACGGGCAAACTTACACCACTTTCGCGAGAGGTCTAGCATCTCGAAAGAAACAAGGCTCTGACGGACTCCCTTCCAATGCTTAATCGCACGTGCGCAACCGCTCCCCCCCCCTCTGATTGTGACGTCACCCGCGTCATTAGCAGCATACACCCAATCAGCATCTTCCCACGAACACACCCTTTCCACACGCTCTTCCAACAATCGCCACCCCCCCTCCTCCTCCACCTCCGCATTAACGTTCTTGTATTACTACCACGGTATAAAACGAAGTCCCCACGTTCGACTCGGTCACTCCGATCACTGATTTTGGGCCAAAGAGATAGATCCAAGCTCAGGTATTTGTTTTTGTTGTATACCCAAACTTTCGCTATTACAGCTAACTAAGTACTATTAAAAGCAACTGCTTTATCCAAGTGACATAGGAAAACGTCTGTTGCCACTCACGCAGGTTTAGACTTTGGCTCGTCTACCCACCTTCTACTTGGCTAAGTGGCAGAATTGCAAGCTTATTACTCAAACAAAAACCAATATACTAGAATATACCAAATACCAAAATACCAAACAACCCGAAAAACAAAAAGACAAAAACAACACAAAAACAAAAACTTAAGTTTGTATCAGACAACAACTTTTGTGTTAACATTTTGATATTTTTGATTGAAGAAGAAGAAGAAAAAGAAGAAGAAGAAGAAATAAGAAGAAGAAGAAGAAGAAGAAGAAGAAGAAGAAGAAGAAGAAAAAGAAGAAGAAGAAAAAGAGAAGAAGAAGAAAAAGAAGAAAGAAAAGCACAGAAGAAGAAGAAGAAGAAGAAGAAGGAAAGAGAGACAAGTCTTGAGTTTCTGAGTTGTCTTCGAAGTCTTTCCTGAACTAAGAGCAAGTCAGCTTTCTACCTGCGTGTCGTTTTCCTTTCCAGGTACAAAGACACGGAAAACAGGTGAGTAAACAATGACGTGGGATGAATGGGCAGTTTTCTTGACACGCTATGCATGCTGGAGAGTGTATTATGATTCATGCTTTTGCTTGCTGTTTTAAAATATATTTGTAACGTTGCCGTATCATCTTTGATACATCTTCATCACTGAGGAGCTTACATGTCTTTGCCGTTTGTTTTACCAATGTTGATCATCTTCTTCTTCTTCTTCGATCGCTCAGACAGTGTCCTGTCAATTATGAGTACAGATGCGACATGCTGTCGTTATGCGCCTAACTAAGAAATAGTTAGGCACAGCAAGTCCGACTTTGGCTGGAGGAAATGTTTTTGAAAGTGTTTCGTGGAAAAAAGGGCAGGAGAATGGACCGGTAAGGCAGAAAGATAGTAGATGACAGTTAGCAAAGGGAAAAGGCAGAGTCAAAGAGAGTGAAAGATGAGAGGAAGTTACAAGCACAGAACTTCCAGAAGATTGTGGAACTATTTATACAAAAGACCCCCGGTATCCCCACGAGTTCCTTATTTTCATTCCGACGTTATTTCATCGTTATTTGAAATTTTGATTTCAGACACACTAAAATCATTTGTGCAATTGATGAGAAACAGTACTAAAACAAGCAACGTCTCAGGAACGTGAACACAAACTATTTCTGATGAGAATTAACAAACAACATGTAATGTTCTCTTCATTTGCAATAATTTCAAAGAGAACAATTCGTGAACGTGTGAAGTATCGGATTTGTATTTAATATTTCTGATTGAATTGTGTTTATTACTATTGTTATTGTTGCTGTCTAAAGTTAGCTTTCTAAGCGCACTGAGCTCTTTTGAGAAAGAGCGCAACAAATATCCATTATTGTTATTATTATTATTAATTCATATTACTGTCTCCACGCTTGGTGTCCTTGCTTATGAACATAGGGGAAGACGGGGTAAAAAGCGCATGGGCGGGTAAGAAGCCCACCCCCATTATCTCATGAAATGAAGCAAATTTCAGTCTCATTTTGCCCATGAGACGAGCGTTAATGTCTAACATTCGTCTCATGGGCAACTTTGACTGAAAGTTTCTTTATTTCATGAGATAATTGGGGTGGGCTTCTTACCCGCCCATGCGCTTTTTACCCCGTCTTCCCCTAATTCAATTTTTAAAAAACCCAAAACAATACAAACATAATTTTATGTGAAAGGAATAGGGCAGCAACTATATAATAAGTTCTCAATTTTGTTTCGAGTGTATCTGAATGGATTTTGAAAACAGGACTTAAAAGATAATTTTCTTTAATCTCCTATTACTTTTTGTTATATTGTATGATCGCACAAAACTTAATAGATTTTGATGCACAAATAATGTTCTGGATGGATGAACTACACACTTCAATTAAGTTAAGGGCCACCTGTACGGTTTGATGTACAAATATTGTTCTGGACGGATGAACTACAGACATGAACTTAGTTAAGGATCACCTGTGCGGTTCGGTCTATCTTCTAGTTGGGGCACGTTAAAATTATGTCAAATGTTGTGGAAATGAAAGCTTCGTTTGACACGAAAATTAGCACAGGTCATGACCAGATGTGTAGTGTTGACACGCATCTCCGTTTGCTTCTCTCGGGCATCCAATTTGTTTTTAAATCCCTTCCATTGCCAATGTCGCCTCCTGGCACCACAATGACTTAACACCCATGTCACTGAAAGGCATCAAATGAGGATCTGTTATATAAAGACCTTAATATGTTCTTACTTTTGGGAGGTAAGGATAGGCCCTATTTTATGCATGTCACAGAGGAATCCCCAATATTGCAGTCATCATCTTTTCTCTACCCAGGTAAGTTTAATGGAAAGTTTTAGCTGAACAATGGCTGGCATTGAAAGGGTTAAAATGAACAACAAAATATAGGGATTCTTTGCCATATTATAGACTTTTGTAACGCATTCAAAATACAATTAACTGGGGACAGTTAAAATGAATGTATACAATGCTGTAGCGTTGTTTATGCACTAGCTTTGAATAAATATGACGATGGTCTTCTTTTTGTTTTACTACTGCTTTTCCCCTAATAAACGGTATGCTAAGTGCATGTCAAAAGTCCACGTAATCTATTCTCATGTTCGTGCCTACAATGCATACAATGCCTTGACATGAGGCTGTGTCAGACCACTTGACATAAGCTAGAACACCAAGGCTACATCAACATGTTGCTATGTTCTGCATGGTTGTGCGGGGATTGTCTTCAGCCATGACAAGCTCTTAAGCATAACATCATCAGTCTAAAATCCTCCTGAAGTCGGAATGTGGCTGCCCACGCGCGTGGCGGGGTAATCAAAAAACGGTCACACACGTAATGTTCTCATCCCTAGCTGGTGCCTTTGTACCATAGAGTTCAAGTGCTTCGGCTGTTGGGATGATCCCCGGAGTCTTTAAGCCAGGGTAAGACAGCAAACGACAAACAAACGACAATAATACGCATACAGCGATCAACAAAAGATAATTATCACTTATTCACTAAGCGCGCACAACACAAATGGCAGTGTCAAATCCTTTTATGTTTTACACATTATCAGTTCAATGCTTTATACTCGTAAACCTCAAATTTCATTGCATTTGTAGCATTAGTTTTGAAGCAGTAGCTCCACCAAAAGCGCAGCCCCACGTTAAAGATCATAAAGCACGGCCACTTAAAGACCCACCAGATCACGTGACAAAATCACGGGTTTCACGTGCTTTCCCTCTTATAGCTGGTAAGAAAATATTGTTTTGACCAGGTTTGACTTCCATACAAATGCCCCCAAATTCGAAACGAAACATACTTTTAAAGAGCAGCCTCAATTTGAAGTTGGGGGAATTTGTATGTGGGTCACAGCTGCCCAGAAAAAAACAAGGCACTTAATCGTGGTGGGTCGGTGGGTCTTTAAAACGTGTCGCAATCGGGCGTGCCCACCCAAACATCAGTAACATTAACTGTATAAGCAAGCAAATTCCTCTGGGCTTTTTGTGACCCATTAAAGACCCACTGACCCACCACGATTAAGTCCCTTGGTTGTTGTTTTCTGGGTAGCTGTGACCCACATACACATCCCCCAACTTCAAATCGAGGCTGCTCTTTAAAATGCTGTTTTGTTTTAATTTGGGGGCATTTGTATGGGAGTCAAACCTGGTCAAAACAAGATTTCTTACCAGCTGTAAGAGGGGAAAACGTGAGACCCGTGATTTTGTCACGTGATCTGGTGGGTCTTTAAAGACACACTGACCCACCACGATTAAGTCCCTTGTTTTTTTCTGGGTAGCTCATACAAATTCCCCCAATTTCAAATCGAGACTGCTCTTTAAAATGATGTTTCGTTTTGAATTTGGGGGGCATTTGTATGGGAGTGAGACCGGGTCAAAACAAGATTTCTTTCCAGCTATAAGAGGAAAAACACGCGAAACCCGTGATTTTGACACGTGATCTGGTGGGTTTTTAAGGGGCTCAAGGGACATTGTTTCATTTCTTTGCCTTGCCAACAACATTGAGCATATCGAATTTTGACACTTTTTTGAGTAGCCACGCTTTTGTAATTTTCAAATTTGTAGGTTAGTTAGTTAGTTAGTCTATTATAGTCCCGTCAACAGCTATGGTTATCTCAGGACTGTCACTGCGTAAAGTTCGACCACGTAAGGGAAGACGGGGTAAAAAGCGCATGGGCGGGTAAGAAGCCCACCCCAATTATCTCATAAAATAAAGAAAATTTCAGTCAAATTTGCCCATGAGACGAATGCTAGACATTAACGCTCGTCTCATGGGCAAAATGAGACTGAAATTTGCTTCATTTCATGATATAATTGGGGTGGGCTTCTTACCCGCCCATGCGCTTTTTACCCCGTCTTCCCCTATAGCAAAACACACATCAATGATTCTTAACAACGTCCGAAAACCTGAAAAAAAAAAAAACCAGTACAATTTACCACATGGCATCTTCATCATTGTACCCTATAGCTCATAATTTCACACAGTGCTGGAAACGTTGAGCCAATCTACTCTACTTATCGGATCCAGGTTTAAAACAAAACAGTAAAATAGGATAACAAACACATCCTAGTAAAAAACAATATATAAAAAGGCCATATAGGCAAATATGCACTGCAGAATGGGCAACATGTGCCCACTCAAGTGCGTGAGGTCTCACGCGTGAAAGCCAGTGAACAATAAAAACAACCTGGCATGTCATAAATTGTAAATGAGGATGGAGAGAATGAAAATGGGGATGAGGGGTTACTTTTAGTTTAAAGACCCCCCACCGGTGTTGTTGTTTGTTGAGCTATTGCATCGAACGCAACAGCACCAGTGCCGCAAAACTTACGATGTGGGTACACAAATAACTGAATTAGGCATCTTCAAAAATGGAAATAATTTGGACGAGTCGTCTTTATTTTATGCGCATAAAGAAGTTACCCTTAACTTAAGCTGATGACTAAATATCAAAATGTGGCTATGATCGTTGGCATAGTTACGGGAACATTTTGTATATAAAAGTATTTTCTCTAACCAGACCTTAGTCACTCCGTGACATAGGCATGTTGTATTCTTTCGTAGAAGCATGCTTGTCTGTTTAGTTTTTTGTCTGTCTATCCAACAATGCACGATGAACCTCTGCATAGAATCACTTCAACTTCTGTACGGGTGGTAGGTACACTATTAAGAGGTTAAAGAGACAGGGACCTTGTTCTTAGTTGTAATATTAGGCGACATGTATTGTAACGTTAGTTGTTGTTTTTTGTCAAAGGGTGAAAGTTGATTGAATTAACATCTTCGCTTCATTAGCTAAGAATCTGCAGCTAGAAAGCAATGTTGCAGTGCAGACCCGCTTGCACAAGAGACGGGTCACTTTTGATTTGTTTTAAACATACTGGGACATGCTCCAGTTTTTATTTGTCTGTCCATGTTTCCTTCTCTCCTCTCTCTGTAGTTGTCTTTTCACCATTTAGTTTTTCTGTTTTTCTGTCTTCCAAATTATATCTCTAACTGTCCTGTCTGATTTTAGCCTGCCTCTCTCTCTCTCTCTCTCTCTCTCTCTCTCTCTCTCTCTCTCTCTCTCTCTCTCTCTCTCTCTGTGTCTCTCTCTCTCTTGCCTGTCTCTGTCTCTCTCCATTGCTTCATTCGCACTCTCTGTGTATCGTTTTGTATTTCTGTCTCTCCCCCCTTTCGTTCTCTCTCTCTGTCTCTCTGTCTCTCTCTCTCTCTCTCTCTCTCTCTCTCTCTCTCTCTCTCTCTCTCTCTCTCTCTCTCTCTCTCTCACTCTCTCTCTCTCTTTTCTCTCTCAGTCTGTGTGTGTGTGTGTGTGTGTGTGTGTGTGTGTGTGTGTGTGTGTGTGTGTGTGTGTGTGTGTGTGTGTGTCACTCTGTCTTTGCTCTCTCTCTCTCTCTCTCCCTCCCTCCCTCCCCCCTCCAGTTTTTGAAAAAAATTACTCTTTGTCCAACGTCGTTAACCTCCACTTATATATATCTTAAAATCTTTGTAGTTTAAAAGAAAACTTCTTACAGTAAATGGAATATCATTTGAGATGCAGAGAGACTGAAATTGACTTAATAAAAAATAACGAGAGAGAGAGAGAGAGAGAGAGAGAGAGAGAGAGAGAGAGAGAGAGAGAGAGAGAGAAGAGAGAGAGAGAGAGAGAACTTTGAAAACTTAAACTTTATTTTCCAAGGATATAGATTTTAGGCAAAGCCTATTCTTCCAATCTGTCCTTGATACATATATACTTAACACAAAAGACAAACATGGCAAGGCATACTATTATACATACAGAGCTGAATACAACGGTAACAGAGAGAGAGAGAGAGAGAGAGAGAGAGAGAGAGAGAGAGAGAGAGAGAGAGAGAGAGAGAGAGAGAGAGAGAGAGAGAGAGAGAGAGAGAGAGAGAGAGAGAGAGAGATTTGAAACATTTGAAACATTTGAAACATTTGTTTATTGAGGGAAAAGAATAAGCACACAATGGGCTTGTTTACATCTTGCCCTCGAAACAAAAGAAGAAAAGCATGATTAAAACTTCAATTAATGAACAAAAGCAACAAGGGGAAAAAAACACCCTACAACACGAAAAAAAAACCCAAAACAACAACAAAAAACAAACAAACAAACAAACAAAAAACAAAAAACCAACAACTACACATTCATACACCCATCCACCCTCCCCCCACCCACCACCAACCTCGCACACAGCACAGTAATCATATGAACTAATATAAATTGAATTCACAAGAATCAGGAAATACATTGTGGAGGAAGAAAAAAAAATCAATCTAAACAAATGTAATGAGTATGACATCATCAAAACACAAGGAATTACTTTCTTCCTCCTTCCCCCCCCCCCCCCCCCCCTTAAAGTGAACAAAAAACAAGCAACAACAAAAACCTCATGTTTAGAAACAAGATTTATGTACAAATTAACCATGTCATGAATAAACGTTTAAAACAGAAGCTACATAAGAGATTAATATGTGATGTTGTTTATATGTTTGATCATAAGGTGCTTATGGTAGTTTTTCTTGAAAACATTGAGACTGGAATGAACATTAAAAGAAGCTAAAATCGTATTCCACAAACAACCGCCCGAATACAACAGACTAGTCTTGAAGAGATCAACTCTTGGAAGAGGTACTTTGATTTTAAGAACATTGCGGACGAGGTTTAAATCAAATGTTTGTTTTAATGCAGGAGGAGCGCGATCAGACATTATTTTAAACATGAAAATGGCTTTGTTATATTCAAGTTTCCATTGTAGAGGCAATATTCCTAGGTGCTGATAGTCCGTATGAGTAATGGACGATGAAGAGAGAGAGAGAGAGAGAGAGAGAGAGAGAGAGAGAGAGAGAGAGAGAGAGAGAGAGAGAGAGAGAAGAGAGAGAGAGAGAGAGAGAGAGAGAGAGAGAGAGAGAGAGAGAGGAGAGAGAGAGAAACGAACGAACGAACGAACGAACGAACCTTTTTTTATTGAGGGAAAAGACTAAGCACTATACAGGCTTGTTTACATCCAGCCCTCATAAAAAATGAAAAAGGAGAAGAAAAAACAATAACCACCATTAACAATAAATGGAACATTTAAAAAAAGAATGAAAGTGAAAAAGCATGCACATACAAAATTCATACTTATCAAATAACCATGAAAAAACATCAAACACATTGAAATTAAAGTTACCCATTAGAAGCACGCACACACACACGCACGCACGTTACAAATGCACGCACGCACACGCACACACACGCACGCACGCACGCGCGCACACACACACACACACACACACACACACACACACACACATACACACACATTTTATATCTCTCTCCCTCTCTCTCTCTCTCTCTCCTCCCTCCCTCCCTCTCTGTCTCTCTCTTTCACACATACACACACACGCGCGCGCGCGCGCGCGCAAATTCCTGTCGAGAGAGAGAGAGAGAGAGAGAGAGAGAGAGAGAGAGAGAGAGAAGAGAGAGAGAGAGAGAGAGAGAGAGAGAGAGAGAGAGAGAGAGAGAGAGAGAGAGAGAGAGAGAGAGAGAGAGAGAGAGAGAGAGAGAGAGAGAGAGACTTTGACTTGGGTAGGCACAGCTTTCGCATTACTTTCAGTCCATGGTGGAGTGTGTTCGTAAAAGGATCACTACAATCCGCAGTAAGCCCACCAGCTAAACTTGGGCGTTTTTTTTCTTCTTCAAGACAGAGAGAGAGAGAGAGAGAGAGAGAGAGAGAGAGAGAGAGAGAGAGAGAGAGAGAGAGAGAGAGAGAGAGAGAGAGAGAGAGAGAGAGAGACTTTGACTTGGGTAGGCACAGCTTTCGCATTACTTTCAGTCCATGGTGGAGTGTGTTCGTAAAAGGATCACTACAATCCGCAGTAAGCCCACCAGCTAAACTTGGGCGTTTTTTTCTTCAAGACAGAGAGAGAGAGAGAGAGAGAGAGAGAGAGAGAGAGAGAGAGAGAGAGAGAGAGAGAGAGAGAGAAGAGAGAGAGAGAGAGAGAGAGAGAGCGAGAGAGAGAGAGAGACTTGGGTAGAGACAGCTTTCGCATTACTTTCAGTCCATGGTGGAGTGTGTTCGTAAAAGGATCAGCAGTAAGCCCACCAGCTACACTTGGGCGTTTTTTTTCTTCAAGACAGAGAGAGAGAGAGAGAGAGAGAGAGAGAGAGAGAGAGAGAGAGAGAGAGAGAGAGAGAGACTTTGACTTGGGTAGGCACAGCTTTCGCATTACTTTGAGTCCATGATGGAGTGTGTTCGAAAAAGGATCAATCAAATTCGAAGTATACCCACCAGCTAAACTTGGGCGTTTTTGATGGGTTTTTTTTTCTTTAAGGGAACATTAGGTATTACAAGTCACAAGTCACACAATTTATTGTCCAAAAAACATGGATATACATCTGAGGTGGCACGTAAAACATAAACAGTGAATAAATAAGATCACAGCTCAAATATTAAAATAGAACATTCACGCAACTGAGCCCAAGCGCATACAAACCCCCACTCCCTCCCCCTTAGGTATTATTAGTTACTTTATAGTCACAGAGGCGTCTCTGTGAAATTCGGGTTGCCCCCACCTGGAGAGCGCGTCGCAGCCAGAGGCGTGCCACCCAATTTTATTTGTTTTGCATGCGATTTTTATGTGACTGATGAGGAAGGAAAGGGGTAGGTGGGTGGGTAAATTTTGACCAAATGACAACTTTTTCGTTGCCACTGGGTTTAACGTATGCTAAGTGCATGGGCACACGGGACCTGGGTTTATCGTCTCATCCTAAAGACTCCAAGTTCAGACCGCAAGGCCTAGTGCAAAGTGAGAGGGAAAAAATCCCATGTACCCAGGTTCGAACTCGGGTTTACTTGACTCGAGGCGAACGCGCTACCCCTGTGCCACTCATCACCTTCTCTTGTTCTCTTGTTGCCCAGGAAATAATTGTGATCCACCGTGTGCTCTCTACCTCAGATATAGCGTGGGAAGCAAAAAAACAAAACCAAAAAAACACACACAAAAAAAAAAAACAAAAAAAAAGATGAAATCCGCAACACTGCAAAAATCTCGAACACACGAAAGAAGTTAAACAAAATATTTTTTGGAAACGCATGCCACATAACAATAAACCACCAAAGCAAAAACAAACAAACAAACAAAATAAAGGAAAGTACAGAGAAATTAAAGACTCACTGACGCACCACGATTAAGTCCCTTGTTTGTTTTCTGGATAGATGTGACCCACATACAAATGCCCCCGACTCCAAATTGAAGCTGCTCTTTAAAATGATGTTTCGTTCTGAATTTGGGGCCATTTGTATGGGGAGTCAAACCTGGTCAAAACAAGATTTCTTACCAGCTGTAAGAGGGGAAATATGTGAAAGGCGTGATTTTGACACGTGATCTGGTGGGTCTTTCAAGCAAGCAAACAAACAAATAAGAAAACAAGATAAAAACGTACGAATTCCCTGAAGTGGCCTAAGCACGAAACATCACCAAAAAGTGTTATGATGATTGACATCACTTTGGGCTCATTGTTTTTAAAAGTGTTGCTTTTCTGAATACATTACAAGGGGCATCATGACGGATACGGTTTTTTGCCAGAAACACGTCGAGATCACCAGGGAAACGCCCTTTGCAGAGATTGCAACACTCACTTTGCTCTTCTGATTGCCTAGAAATCAAATCGTCAAAATCGGCGATTCTTCTTTGGCGGAGGTGCTGTAAGTCAGATTCTTTCAGTGAAAGAGAATTCTCTTTTCTAATGGCCGCCTGATTTAGACCAAATCGTTTGCACGAAATGTCCACAATACAAGCCTTTTTATACAGGTTTTTTTTACAGTTTACCAAAAGGAGTTTCGCTCACAACAAAGGAAATAGCTCAATGTTTGTTTTTACTGCACAACAAAGAAGAAAAAGATTCAACCACACTCAGTGGCCTCCACCCACCCCGTCCAAAATGGCTTATCTCTCCGGTAACTCCGCCAAGAAGGAATCGCCGTCTTAACGGTTTGATTTATAAGAAACCAGAGCAAAGTGAGTGTTCCGATCCTTGAAAAGGCTGTCTTTCTGGTGACCTGGACGTGAATTTCTCAGAGACGCCTCTGTGACTATAAAGTACCAAATACCAGAATACCAACAACAACTACTACTACTACTACTACTACTACTACTACTACTACTACTACTACTACTACTACTACTACTACTACTACTACTACTGTACGGACATGAGCACAAAAGAAAAGAATAATAAGCACATCAAAAACGAAAATAGAAAACAACAACGTCAAAGCCAAAAACCCAAAACAAAACAAAAACAAAACCCAGCAACAACACAAACAACAACAACAACAAGAAGAATGATAGTAACTGAAAAAAAGAGGCACCACATGATTTTCAGAAAACTGCGAATGCAAACATTCCGGTTTATACCCTGCCAAATAACATGAAAAAGAAAGGGGACTTTCAGTAAAAACATGAAGCTAAGGAATAAACAAAACCAAAAAAAACACGCAAGGAGAAAAAACCCAAGAAATACAACCCATTTCAGAAAGCTAAATACGCCCATTTTAAAGATCCAACCGATCACGTGTCAAAATCACGGGATTCAGGTGTTTTCCCTCTTATAACTGGAAATAAATCTTGTTTTGACCAAGTCTGACTCCCATATAAAGTACCCCAAATTGAAAGCCACAAGTCAGTTTAAAGAGCAGCCTCAATTTGAATATGAGGAAATTCGAATGCGGGTTACAGCGACCCAGAAAAAAACCAAGGGACGTAACCGTGGCGCGTCACGGGGTCTTTAAAAACATGTGATACAAGGCAGAGCGCAAACAAAGACAGTAATCTTAAAGGTGAACCCTGGCGGATGGGTTTTTGCAAGAAACACGTCGAGATCACCAGAAAGACGGCCTTTTCAAGGATCGGAACACTCACTTTGCTCTGGTTTCCTAGAAATCAAACCGTTAAAACGGCGATTCCTCCTTGGCGGAGTTGCCGGAGAGAGAAGCCATTTTGGACGGGGTGGGTGGAGGCCACTAAGAGTGGTTGAAGCGTTTTCTTCTTGTACAATAAAAACAAATTGGAGCTATTTCCTTTGTTGTGAGCGAAACTCCTTTTGGTAAACTGTAAATAAATAAAAAAGTTTGTATTGTGGAAATTTCGTGATTTGGTCTAAGCTACTCAGGCGGCCATTAGACTGAAAGGATCTGACTCCCAGCACATCCGCCAAGGAGGAATCGCCGATTTGACGGTTTGATTTCTAGGAAACCAGAGCAAAGTGAGTGTCGCGATCTCTGTAAAGGGTGTTTTCCTGGTGATCTCGACGTGTTTCTTGCAAAAATCTCATATGTCAGGGTGGCCCTTTAAAGATACACTGACCCACCACGATTAAGTCCCTTGGTTTTTTTTCTGGGTAGCTGTGACCAATATGCAAATGCCCCAAACTTGAAATTGAGGCTGCTCTTTAAAATGATGTTTCGTTTTCAATTTGGGGGCATTTGTATGGAAGTAAAACTTGGTCAAAACAAGATTTCTTACCAGCTATAAGATGGAAATCACGTGAAACTCGTGATTTTGACACGTGATCTGGTGGATCTTTAAAAGCAAAACCTGCAAATACTAGAGCCGGCATTGAATGAAAAGAGGAAAATCCAACTCATCCCCACTGTGAGTTGACAGTGAGCTAATAGGTGTTGTTGCGGATTAGATTGTAAGGGCCCGCAGATTTAACACGACCATTCCTCTTCTTCTCCTTCTTCTTACTGTTTCCCACACCCTCCTCTTCCTCTTTGTCTTCCCCTTTCTCTCCTCAATTTACCACGGAATGGATTGCTCTAATCCATTCCGTGGTAAATTGTGGTCTCTGGCCATTGGGATCAGGCTGACAACACCACAGACAACTCATAGAAAGCTGCACGGGAAAGTCATGAGATGGGAATGCTTTTTTGTTGTACACCCAGTTTTGGTTTTGAGGGAGAAAAAAAAGCAGATATTTTGGAATCATGTCATGTAATTCTGGCCAATTAACAGACAGGCATGCTGTAATCAGTCGAATGTATGAATCTTTTGATAGCCAAATCTTGTTCTTGTTCTTGCTCTTGTTCTTCTTCTTCTTGTTCTTCTTCTTCTTCTTCTTCTTCTTCTTCTTCTTCTTCTTCTTGTTCTTGTTGTTCTTCTTCTGCTTCTTGTTCTTGTTCTTGTTCTTCTTCTGCTTCTTGTTCTTGTTCTTGTTCTTCTTGCTGTTGTTGTTGTTGTTGTTCTTGTTCTTCTTCTTCTTCTTCTTCTTCTTGTTCTTGTTCCTCCTTCTTCTCCTTCTTCTTACTGTTTCCCACACCCTCCTCTTCCTCTT
Organism: Phymorhynchus buccinoides; assembly: GCA_017654935.2. NCBI lineage: Eukaryota > Metazoa > Mollusca > Gastropoda > Neogastropoda > Raphitomidae > Phymorhynchus > Phymorhynchus buccinoides. Next base: position 7,998,517 of record CM065701.1, on the reverse strand, counting down.
TGTCTTCCCCTTTCTCTCCTCAACGTCTTTGTCTGGTTCTTGTCACTGTAATTCCTCTCTCTCTCTGTTTCTCTCAATTGCCTTTTCCTGTATTTCCCTTCTCTCTTTCTAATCCCCATATCCATTCCCTTTAACTGGGGCAGTGGGTGGATGCCTCGTGGCTCCATACGGGGAGCTGGACGACCCCGCCCCCTCCACGAGTCTCTCTCCGTGTAGATACCGGGGGATTTTTCGTAAACAATAGTTTCCCCACCTTCTGGACGTTCTATGCTTGTAACTTCCTCTTGACTTTCACTCTCTGTGACTCTGCCTTTTCCCTCTGCTTTCTATCATCTACTATCTTTCTGATTCATTGACCCATCATCCTGCCTTTTTTCCAAAAACATCTACTAATCTTTGAGCTCCTCCGAAATCGGAATGTGTCGGCTGTACGCAGCGGGGAGACCGGTGAAAACCTTGGACCCATACGTACCTTATGACCTGGGAACGCAGAAGAAGAAGAAGAAGAAGAAGAAGAAGAAGAAGAAGAAGAAGAAGAAGAAGAATTCCCTTTGACGCATTGTGTCTGTCTCACTGTCTCTGTCTGTTTCCATGCGTTGGTTTTTTTTCTCTATATATTTGGAACTAGCTTAAGGTATCACAGTTTCTCAATGTTTGAATTGTTTCGAAAAGGCTTAGGCCTAATCGTTGTGTTTTTTTGGATGCTGTTGATTCCTTCTTTCTAAAGATGAACACGTTTATATGCCAACTAATGATTGGTTGATTCCCGAAATACATTTGCCTATTATTATTTGCTCTGACTCATGAGGATATATAGCAGTTGTCTTTCAATAGAGATTACTCTTCTGTCATATTTTTAGAACATGGATCGAAAAAGAGGTCCAGGGCCCTCGATGCAATTATCTCGCTCCGGTTAATGTGGCTTTTTTTTAAAACCTTATTTGGTATTTGGTATATTCTAGTCACAGGTACTTATCTCTGTGAAATTCGGACTGCTCTCCCCCGGAGAACGCGTCGCCACAAGTGCAGCGCCTACCCAATTGTTTTTTGGGAGCTGGGGGGGGGGCACACTTGGAAAAGCTAGCTATCAATTTGTCCATACCAGGCAGCGGGATTTCTCCCTGCTCTTACCGACTTTCAACTGCCGTGGGATTTTTACGTGCGTAAAGCGCACGGGTCAGACTAGCTTTAAGTCCCCATCCGAAGGACTCGACGTTCAGTTCGATTTTCCTGTCAAACTAGAAAGAAAGGGCGAGGCTGGGATTCGAACCCGGGACACTCGCGCTGCAGTCACGCATTACATTTGGCAGGTGAACGTCTTATCTACCCTGCCTCCTTTCTCCCTATGTCTAGTGAGATATGTCTATATATATTTTTAAAACATATACTTTTTTGTTCACTTTCGACCAGGTATTTTGAAAGTGTGTAGAGAAAAGCGTGGAACGTGTTTTATTAGAAACGAAACGAGAAAATGGTTTTTTTAAAAACAAAACTTCAAAATGTCAGATTGAATCAGCAAAGTATCAAAATGCCGAAAGTATATAAAGCATGATATTCAGGTCAAAATCCTCTCAAAAGAGACAAATTTAGAAGACACATACGGCTCGGGTTGACATCCCCCCCCCCCCCCCGATTCCCATCCCCCCCCCCCCCCCTCCCCCCCGTGCATCCCCCTCCCCTTTATCCTTAAATTCCATGACGTTGTAGGTCCAAACGTAAATAAGCATAGGTTCACATAATATGGGTAGTGGAAGACGGGGTAAAAAGCGCATGGGCGGGTAAGAAGCCCACCCCAATTATCTCATGAAATGAAGCAAATTTCAGTCTCATTTTGCCCATGAGACGAGCGTTAATGTCTAGCATTCGTCTCATGGGCAAATTTGACTGAAATTTTCTTTATTTCATGAGATAATTGGGGGTGGGCTTCTTACCCGCCCATGCGCTTTTTACCCCGTCTTCCCCTATTTTGCAGGATTTCAGAAAGCCACAATATGCCATAGACTTCGTATTACTTTTCATTCTGAGTGTCAAGCTTATTCTGTTATCCTGAATAAAGATCTTTTTGACTGGACTTGATTTGACTTCACTTTAAATTTTCACTATCTGTCCTTTTCCATTCTGTCCGCTCCTTTAAAACAAAGAGTAGAAAAGTATTCTTGGCTGTTCCATAAATAAAAGGAATCAAGAGGAATACCACCTCTTACTTATACCGAAAAGACATGCACAACCGCAGACGGCTACTTACCCACACAGTTAAACAAACACATGTGCACAGAAATAAATGCATGATAACACTGTACATTTGAACATACAAATGAAAGGACGCACTTTAGCACACAAGCAAGCCCACACGCTGGTAAACATAATTATGCACATACACGCGCGCGCGCGCACACACACACACACGCACACACACACACACACGCACACACACCGCACGCACACACACGCACACACACAGCACACACACACACGCACACACAAACTCGTGCGCATGTGCAACAGATGCACACAACACAATAACATTTTGATTTAGACTGTGACTTTCACACATACGGACACAGACAGACAGACAGACAGACACACGCACACACACACACACACACATACAGGCACACACACACACACACACACACACACACACACACACACACAGGGAGAGAGAGAGAGAGAGAGAGAGAGAGAGAGGAGAGAGAGAGAGAGAGAGAGAGAGAGAGAGAGAGAGAGAGAGAGAGAGAGAGAGAGAGAGAGAGAGAGAGAGAGAGAGAGAGAGAGAGAGAGAGAGAGAGAGAGAGACAGAGAGTGACAGAGAGAGACAGACAGACAGACAGAAAGACAGAGAAAGGCAGAGAGAGCGATGGAGAGAGAGAGAGAGAGAGAGAGAGAGAGAGAGAGAGAGAGAGAGAGAGAGAGAGAGAGAGAGAGAGAGAGAGAGAGAGAGAGAGAGAGAGAGAGAGAAGCAGAAAGAGAGGACATTGCTATGAAGAACTTGCTTAATGGCTGGTGGTCTTACCACTCCTTGTAAATACGCTAACAACATTCTTTTCTCCTCTGTGGAATTAAGACATTTGCTAAACTTGGATCAGATATTGTTACACTCAGTCTTTTGCTCTATTTTTCTTTTGTTAAGATCTGAGATTAACTATGACGTCTTAGTTATTTTGACTGTAGGGGAAGACGGGGTAAAAAGCGCATGGGCGGGTAAGAAGCCCACCCCAATTATCTCATGAAATGAAGCAAATTTCAGTCTCATTTTGCCCATGAGACGAGCGTTAATGTCTAGCATTCGTCTCATGGGCAAATTGGACTGAAATTTTCTTTATTTCATGAAATAATTGGGGTGGGCTTCTTACCCGCCCATGCGCTTTTTACCCCGTCTTCCCCTACTTATTTTGTCACCATTCAATCGTAATTTGTGGAAATCTTGAACATTATGAAACCAGCGCAATATAATAACTATTATTTAACTATGTGCAGTTCTTTCATAATCTCCATTTTGGAGATAGCTTATTGTATGTAAGATTGCGTCAAAGACCCACCAGATCACGCGACAAAATCACGGGTTTCACGTGCTTTCCCTTTTATAGCTGGTAAGTAATCTTGCTTTGACCAGTTTGACTCCCATACAAATGCCCCCAAATTCGAAACGAAACATCATGTTAAAGAGCAGCCTCAATTTAAGTTGGGGGGATTTGTATGAGATTCACAGCTACCCCCCAAAAAAAACCAAGGGACTTAATCGTGGTGGGTCATGGGTCTTTAATATATGTGTGTTCGCGATATACGCTGTTGAAAATCTTATACATTGATTTTTGTATGGACTGTGAGTAAGAACCACACAAAATATGACCACATCGGAGTCTGGAAGTAGATTCTCTCAAATTGATTTCTTCAGCTAAAAGAATAAGTTCATCTTGATCACAATTCACACACGCGATTTGGACGAACAAAGATTACATAATTATATACTGCTCACAATGTGGCATGCGGAAATCACGTGATGCACGTAAACAGGAAGTTCTATAAAACAAGTTCGAGTCAGCTTGTGTTCATGGATGATTGCTCTTCCGGTGCTTACAATGGGCAACTTAGGACGATAATTTGACCGCCAGGGGGCAGTCAAACCGGTAGGGGCTTAGCGCGTGTGAGAGAGAGAGGGAAATGACTCCCCCCTCTCTCTCTCTCTCTCTCTCTCTCTCTCACTACGCCCAACTAAGAATATCACGCGCTAAGCTCCTACCGGTTTGACTGCCCCCTGGCGGTCACATTATTGTCACATTATTGTCCTACGCTGGCCATTACACCACCTTTTAGCAATCAAGGTTATAAAAGTTTATCCGTAGCCAATTTTGACCAGTGTATGTAAACGTTTTCGTTTTTTTGAGCATAGCTGCTAGAATGTCCTCTGGCTTAGGTTTAATTACATTTGGTGGCCGATTAAGGTGTATTAATCCGTCTAAGTTGTCAACAACTACGTGGTCTAGTTCAAAAAACTATTTTTTGCGTACTGTAAAGATGAAGTTGCCAAGCTCTTTCTGGAACTAGGGCAGATACGTCGTTAGACCTTTGTAACGTCAGATACAGACTATCTGGACAAAATGTCAATGGAGAAGTTTTAAAGAAGCTCCGAATCCCTTAGAATCCCGTGTCGTTTGCTCAAATGGAAAGGGCAGTGTGTTAATGTACGTTTTAGAGTTAATCAAAATCAACAGAATGACATGTCTGTGTCTATTTATGTGTAGGCCTAAGTCAGTCTCCTTCTGCTTGTCTTGTCTTGTATCTTCTCTCTCTCTCTCTCTCTCTCTCTCTCTCTCTCTCTCTCTCTCTCTCTCTCTCTCTGCCTCTGTCTCTCTCTGTGTGTCTGTCTCTGTCTCTCTCTGTCTGTCTGTCTGTGTCTCTCTCATTTGATGTGTACATTTTTGCTTCATATGTTATTGTTGTTATCCTTGTTTATCATGCGTAGTTAAGTTTTGTTCATTGATATGAAACTGATGTTTTCCCCCTTACCTCATGAGAACATTTTAGTAATGATATTAAAACTGTTAAACATCTGTCTCTCTCTCTCTCTCTCTCTCTCTCTCTCTCTCTCTCTCTCTCTCTCTCTCTCTCTCTCTCTCTCGTTTCCGGCAATGACTGCCAGATAGAGGGGGCAGATACTATTCTGGCGAGAATTAGTTGACAGTGGAAATATCTTGCCCAGGGTACATCCCCACTCTCTCGGCCAAAAGGGATTTGCGGACGAGAGTTGGCGTTAGGGGAAGGTGTCCAAAGGCCCACGAAATCCCTTTGGCTGACCAACATATACCACACAAACAAATACACAACAAGTGCAAATACAAGGGGGACAAAGACAAAAAAAAGACATTTCTGTTGAAATATTACATGTTCTGGTTTGTCTCGTCAATAAAACAAGCGCGAAATCGCAATAGTTTGTGGCACGCGGTCTATTTTTACCACTCCAATCATGAGTCACCTCCCCTGGCTTTTCAATAATTTTAATCTGTAAACCAGAATGTTATCTCTCTGCACCATTTCGTAACTTTTTATATCTTTTGGAAAACATTTAAAACTATGTATCCTACTTATGCTCATCAAAAGAAGCACCGCATACTCGTCGTGTCTGTTGTAGTGTCTGTATTGCGTATGTTTATTAATTTGTACGCTTTTAAAATACATCATTTTAAAGAGCGGCCTCAAGTGTAGCCTCGATTTGAAGTGCGACAATTTTGTCAAAATGTGCGACAATTTTGGACCGACCGACCGACAGACAGACCGACCGACCGACCGACCGACAAAGTGAGTTATAGGTTTGTGGCTTGAGCCACAAACAAAAACCAACCACAACACATCACTTTACAACCATGCACGTTGTGCTTTGCTATGTTCATTTTGGATGGGTGATTTCCTTCAATTCCTGTTTATTATTACTGTGTTTTGTGTGTGGGGTTTTTAGTCTCAGGTCTGAGTTGGAAAAATAAATAGCACTGTATAATTATATTGATGATACACATGCACATTGTGTTTGTCTCTGGCTGCAACGCGCTCTCCAGGTGGGAGCAACCCGAATTTTACAGAGACGCCTCTGTAACTATAAAGTACCTAATACCTAAAAAAAAAGTTAAAAAAAATACCGTGTTATGTTCATTTTAAGATCGGTGTTCCTTCAATTCTTGTATATTATTATATTGTTATTGTTCTTTATCTTTTGCTTAGTCTCAGGGCTGAGTGGGAACAAATCTCAGTGTATGGTTATTTCATAACTCTAAGAAACAAAAACATCTTTAATTCATTGATTCGGTCTCTCCTAAAGTTGTCATCATTATCACCTGTGATGTTTATTATTTATGTTTCCTTGTTATGAAGACTTATTGTTGTTATGAAGAATTGTTGTTTGTTACTATTTTTCGTTTTAGGGGACTTTATTACATGATTTGTGTACTTGAGCAGGTGTGTGTGTGTGTGTGCGCGCGCGCGTGCGTACGTGCGCGTGCCACTGTGTGTGTGTGTGTGTGTGCGTGTGTGTGTGTGTGTGCGTGTGTGTGCGTGTGCGTGTGCGTGCGTGTGCGTGTGTGTGTGTGCGCGTGCCACTGCGTGTGTGTGTGTGTGTGTGTGTGTGTGTGTGTGTGTGTGTGTGTGTGTGTGTGTGTGTGTGTGTGTGTGTGTGTGTGTGTGTGTGTGTGAGTCTGTGCGTGCGTGTGTGTGTGTGTGTGTGTGCATGCGCGTGCCACTGCGTGTGTGTGTGAGTGTGTGCGTGTGTGTGTATGTGCGCGCGCGTGCTGTGCGTGCGTGCTTGCGCGTGTGCGTGCGTGCATGCGCGCGCGCGTGTATCTGTTCTTGACAACTCTTTATACGAATTACCCGTGCTTTTATGTATGCGTTTTTAAGTCTTAAGTTTACACTAAACATATTGTTTGTTTTACTTTTCTACTTTACTTATGCGCACGCCCCCCAAAAGGATTTTACTTCATTAGTTTGTTGAAGACAATAAATATTATTTTGTGGAACTTGTATAAGAGACCAAAAAAAATGTAAGCCGTATGCGTAGACTACAGTGGCAACATTGCCGTCTTTGGTGAAGAAGCCAACGAAATAAACGGTAGATGCCGACTCACGCGTGCGATCACAGTCATACGACTATCCCCCCCGCGGGGATACCGGGGAGTCTTTTGCATAAATAGTCCCCCCACCTTCTGGAATTTTTGCGCTTGAAACTTCCTCTAATCTGTCGCTCTCTTTGACTCCGCCTGTTCCCTTTGCTTACTGTCGTCTACATTGGAACCTCCTTTATAAGACCGTCAGAAATCATCCAAAATGAGGTCTGGATGGAAGTTCAGTTTAACGTCGCGTATCGGCTTTCGCCATGTACGACGGGCTGAACCAACCAACCAGGGTATAAACAAAACATTATGTTCCTGAATCACTGTCTTAGCCAAAAGGCCGATAAGCGATCAGGATCAGGATGAGGTCTTATACGGGAGGGGTCTTATAAGGGAGGTCATTTTAATACTTACAAAGAAGGACAATGTCTCAGAGACGTAGGTCTTATGTGGGAGGGAGTCTTATAATGGGGGGGGTCTTATAAGGGAGGTTCTACTGTACTATCATTCTGTCTTACCGGTCCTTTCCCCTGCCTTTCTTTCAAGTCACACTTTCAGAAAGATTTCCTCCAGCCGAAGTCGGACTTGCTGGGCCTAATTATATGACTATTTCTTAGTTAGGCGCATAACGGCAGCATGGCGCATCTGCGCTCATAATTGACAGGAAACTGTCTGAGCGATCGAAAGAAAAAAAAGAAGACTATCCTACTGTGATAACGTCTGTAAGGCCCGGTTCTCGTGAAACATTACTTGTCTACATAACTCCGGTGAAATACTACTATTTTTTGCCGTTCGCTATATTCACGTAGACTCGAATACACGATTTTCGTAAAATGTCTGATACTAAATCGCTATATTAACGTAGACTCGAATACACGATTTTCGTAAAATGTCTGATACTAAATTCATTACATATATATATATATATATATATATATATATATATATATATATATATATATATATATATATATATATATATATCAGTTTCGTGTGCGGGAGACGATAAAATAATAGTGAAGGAGACTACTAGTAGTAGTAGGATCTGATCAAATTCGTTTAGAGAGTAGCATTTCACGAGAATCATGCCTCTCACAAAGTCACAGTTAGAGGAAGACGGGGTAAAAAGCGCATGGGCGGGTAAGAAGCCCACCCCAATTATCTCATGAAATGAAGCAAATTTCAGTCTCATTTTGCCCATGAGACGAGCGTTAATGTCTAGCATTCGTCTCATGGGCAAATTTGACTGAAATTTTCTTGATTTCATGAGATAATTGGGGTGGGCTTCTTACCCGCCCATGCGCTTCTTACCCCGTCTTCCCCTAGGTTAGTCGTACAGCTGAAATTGAACGTGTGGGTCGGTCCCTTTAAGCTCCAGACACACTGCATACGATTCGATCCCAATGAATCACGTGAAATACTTCTGTCTAAAAACAAGCGCGAAATCGCAATAGTTTGTGGCACGCGGTCTATTTTTACCACTCCAATCATGAGTCATCTCCCCTGGCTTTTCAATAATTTTAATCTGTAAACCAGAATGTTATCTCTGCACCATTTCGTAACTTTTTATATCTTTTGGAAAACATTTAAAACTATGTATCCTACTTATACTCATCGAAAGAAGCACCGCATACTCGTCGTGTCTGTTGTAGTGTCTGTATTACATATGTTTATTATTTTGTACGCTTTTAAAATACATCATTTTAAAGAGCGGCCAGAAGTGTAGCCTCGATTTGAAGTGCGACAATTTTGTCAAAATGTGCGACAATTTTGGACCGACCGACCGACAGACAGACAGACAGACAGACAGACAGACCGACCGACCGACCGACCGACAAAGTGAGTTATAGGTTTGTGGCTTGAGCCACAAACAAAAATAATTCTAGTATCTTTGCTCACTTTACTCATGTTGACCCCAGTAGGTGAATCGAATACAATGTCTGATACAAACAAAGTATTGATATTTCATCAGGTTCGTGTACGGGGGCTACAAATAATAGTGAACAAAACAATTAGTATGGTTTCATTAGGTTCAGTTGAGTTTGTCATGAATCATGCCTCCCAAATGTCAACTCGCTTTGCAATCGCATCGCATCGTATGAAGTGTGGCTAGCCTCTCTAAAGACAGGAGTTTGAAGGTATATACATGCATTGCGAATTACGTACTCGGGTTAAGGGCCAGCCACGCGTCAGCTGGAATCGCACGATACTGCACGATGCGATTCGATCGCGTGATCTCGAAGCGCGACTGAATCACGTTGGGTTCTTGGAGACCACGTGATCGAATCGTATTGTACAGTCGTACCATTTTAGTTCGACGTGTGGCTGGCCCCTCAGTCACCAAATGTGTCTCCATAAACCAAATAGAGCCCAACGGTAAAACTCACCACGGGGGTGGGGGTGGGTGTGTGTGTGTGTGTGGGGGGGGGAGGGGGGCTGTAAATAAAACAGCAAAACAAAAGTTGTTTTTGGAATCCTTACCCAGATGAAAGGTATCAGAGCAACGCCCGCTTGTTCTAGGGATAGCTGATACCTTAATGCCCCAGGAGGCCTACTAATGCCAGCTAGCAATAAAGAATGCTAACAAGTCTGCAAGGAGAATACCAAAAAAAATATCATAAATCTTTGTTTTTAAAGGCACGCGCGCGCGCGCTCGCGCTTGCGTGTGTGCGTGTGTTGAGCGCGCACGCACGTGTGTCTATCTGTGTAGGAGGGAAAGATTCGAAAGAAACGGTACATTTTTTTATTTTATTTTAAATGTCGTATTAAAGATCGTGTTAAAGATCAATATCCGATTTACTTTTATGTATTTAATTGAAGAATTTTGAAGATAAATAAACTGTGACTGCTGTACTTGCTCATCCAACGCCTGGGCACATTGTGGAGTCCTTCACTGTTGCCAGACAAACCCCACCCCACCCCTCTTATCCCACCCACCCCTCCATCTCCCCTCGACCCTACTCCCCTGTAGGGGCGAGTTTCTCTAGATAACGGTCGCCGCGCGAATAACGCTCACGGCAAACGGGGCCTAAGAAACACTTTAGAAAGCGTTTGCGGAAGAATATTGCAAGCTCTTGTCTGATTGGTCAACAATTTGTTTTTATCTTAAACAAACTGTAATGGACCAATCAACAACAAGAACCGTATTCACCCCCTACTAGTTCCGGATAGTTCGCCGCTTGTCACCTTTCGACTGAGAGCAAAACGCCATGCGAACTATCGGCAAACGAAAGGTGTTTCTTAGACCGTTTTTGCCGATTTGAGCGAGCGCGACGAAACGTTAGCCCTTGTGAAACTCGCCCCTGATGCGGTCATATCAACCTCATCTCCTCTGTTTCCACCTTTACCCCACCCCCCCTCCAATATTTCCCTCAACCACCTCTTCCCTGCAGTGCTTTCTCCTCTCTCAGTAAGGTCCGTGAGCGACCCCTCTATTTACTGAACTCTATTCACTTTCTTTCCACCCATTACTCTCCCACTGCTACTGAAACTGAACTGTGCTCACCTGTGACTACAAATACAGCCATCAAGCCTGCAAACACTCATATTATTATTAATATGATATTACATCTGTGTCGTTAAAAAATCGGGACTTTCCTGAAGTTGCACTGCCTCCGGGCATTGCCTCCAGGATCGTTCCCACCATCTTTATATCTACTAATGTCCCATACGTGTCTGTTTCAGACCGGAGGACGTTAAACGGATTTTCATCGCCATCACCACCCACATCCGATGAAGATAATATGAATCTAAACGTTGTCTCTCTCTCTCTCTCTCTCTCTCTCTCTCTCTCTCTCTCTCTCTCTCTCTCTATCTCTATCTCTATCTATCTCTCTCTCTCTCTCTCTCTCTCTCTCTCTCTTGGCGATTTTCCTGTGTCTCAATGTTCATTTATAGCAGTAGTTATGTATTGCATGTTTAGAACCAAGGACAGAATGGAAGACTAGGCCCAGCCTAAATTCTTTTCCTTGTAAAATAAAGTTTCTGAGTCTGAGTCTGAGTCTCTCTCTCTCTCTCTCTCTCTCTCTCTCTCTCTCTCTCTCTCTCTCTCTCTCTCTCTCTCTCTCTCTCTCTCTCTCTCCCCCCTCTTCAGGCACCTCTTCCTAACCTTGTTATTATTTTACATTTTGAAGTTGTTTGTTGGACGGGAGAGCATGTTGAAATTCAGAAAAAAACTAAACAAAATAGAGCAACTCCTCTAGCTGACAATCAGTCTCGCCGGTAATACCAGCTTTATTTCTTCTGACATTTGAATTCACGCCAGTATAGACTATTATTGTTGTCGGTTTAAATTTGTTTAAAAAACCCTCACGAACATGTTTATCTATCAAAGACTTTATGTGTTCTAGAATACCCCCCCCCCACCCCCCCACCCCCATAAAGGAGGTAGATACTGCGTGCAGGCTATGCCCACATTTATCACGCTGTGTTTGTCTAACCGTTAATGCGAGTTGACATTTGAAGGTTTGCTGGAACAAAGAACGAAATGAAAGGCATTCTATCAGATCATGTTGTCAACTGGAATCATACTGGATTAAGGAGAGTGAGTCATCCGTGGTTTCATCATTTAGCATGGCAAGTATAGAGTACTGAAGGGGGTTGCGTGCCCCTTAAAGACCCGCCACGTCACGTGTCAAAATCACGGTTTTCACGTGTTTTCCTCCTTATAGAAAGAAATTTTAAGAAATCTTCCTAGCATAAGAGGGAATGTGACACGTGACGTGGGGGGTCTTTAAAGGCCCACCACGTCACGTGTCAAGATCACGGGTTTCACGTGTTTTCCTCCTTATAGATGGTAAGAAATTTTAAGAAATCTTCCTAGCATAAGAGGAATGTGACACGTGACGTGGGGGGTCTTTAAAGGCCCGCCACGTCACGTGTCAAGATCACGGGTTTCACGTGTTTTCCTCCTTATAGATGGTAAGAAATTTTAAGAAATCTTCCTAGCATAAGAGGGAATGTGACACGTGACGTGGGGGGGCTTTAAGGCCTCATCTTTAATATGACGTCAATTTGTGGATCTCCAGTTCGATATTGGAAAAGATTTAGATCACCAGCGTCTGTTAAAATGTTTCTGCTTCCACTGTGTCCACGCTCTGCTTTGTAACTGAAAGCGTTTTCTAGCAGCAAACGGATTTCTGAAGACTATGACAAATTGGTCATTGTGTACCGGTACGGGTCAGTGCGCACCATACATACGGGTGTTGCATTTTTATCTATATATATTTAGACTATATGTAACCCATAGCAACTTTCACCCCACACCAAGTGCGTAAAGGAAACCATTAGTAAAATGAGTAGATTCGGATCTTACCTTCTAACTCCATGACAGTTGGTTTCTTTCGGTTGAAAAATGGTAGCCTGAAGAAATAAACGTCATTGGAAAAATGACGCAAGCATGACGTGATTTCTTTACAATCTCTGCGATTTCAATGGGGGTGGGGGGGGGGGGGTACGCAATGACCCAGCCAACGCGTAGACGTGTCAGTACTTCTAGCGCCTTTACAAGTAACAGGAAGTTACATTAGATAAACACAAAGTGCGATTATTATCCTAAAGGGAAAATAATATGCAAAGACATTGACTTCAAACTAAATAAAGTAATAGTTAACGCAATCATAAATAATTACAATTATAAACTGGACAGCAAAAAAAAAGGAAGAAACCCCCCCCAAAAAAAGATTCAACACCATAATAATAGGCCGTTCATATTTTGAACACCTTTAGCACATGCCTTAGAGGACAGCGCCTGGTATAATATTGTAATAGTAAATACAAAATAGTGAAAATAGGAAACAACAAAGCTAGTGGGGATTTTTTGTTTGTGGCTCAAGCCACAAACCTATAACTCACTTTGTCGGTCGGTCGGTCTGTCTGTCTGTCTGTCGGTCCAAAATTGTCGCACTTCAAATCGATGCGAGAGAGAGAGAGAGAGAGAGAGAGAGAGAGAGAGAGAGAGAGAAAATGGAGTTTTACGTCCTCTTGGTCTGAATCAGACACATATGGGACATTTGTAAACACAAATATGGTGGGAACAATACTGGAGGCAATGCCCGGAGGCAGTACGAAACCAGTAAAGTCCCGACTTTTTATTAATACAGATAGCTGTAGCGGTGACCACGCCTCGGTTAAACCTCATCGGCTATGGCACCGCTACAAGTAATTAGCATAAATTAAATTAGTTCAAATCGATGCTACACTTCAAATTGAGGCCGCTCTTTAAAATGATGTATTTTAAAAGCGTACAAAATAATAAACATACGTAATACAGACACTACAACAGACACGACGAGTATGCGGTGCTTCTTTTGATGAGTATAAATAGGATGCATAGTTTTAAATGTTTTCCAAAAGATATAAAGAGTTACGAAATGGTGCAGAGATAACATTCTGGTTTACAGATTAAAATGATTGAAAAGCCAGGGGAGGTGACTCATGATTGAAGTGGTAAAAATAGACCGCGTGCCACAAACAATTCCGATTTCGCGCTTGTTTAAGTTGAGAGAGAGAACGCTGAACGCTGAACGCTGAACATTTTATTGTCATTACCACAAAAGGTCTGATGACAAGGGGGGTAATATGAATTATTCTTGCATCTGTTACAACAACAGGATGTGAATGAAACAATTAAGGATACAATCTTGATCCTAACTGTCAATGAAGTAACGTTCATAAAGGAAAACAACTTAATATAAATTAACAAACCAAAGGAAAAAAAGATTTAATCACGAGAAACAATAATCACGAATACTCGTGAAGTCAAATCATATCATATCGGCCAGTCACACAATCGTCGTGCGTGATGCAGATAGAAATTAATGTAATCCGTACAATCGTAATCATCTTTCAAGTACCCTAACATGTAAAAGTTATATCACTTCTTTGATCCGCACCCTCTGCGCCTCAGCTAGAAATTTAGCCACAGATTTTAACAATTCTTCGTTATTGGACGCTCTCTCTCTCTCT
>CM065701.1:7969454-7976954 GCA_017654935.2 Phymorhynchus buccinoides | reverse complement strand
TTGTATGCATTTGCATTACTTTTTGTTTTGTCTGGTTGCTGTTGGTTTTGATCCTTAAGTAGTCATTTTTTTCTGGAACTTTTTCCCCCCAGTCTTGGTGTTACTTTCACTTTGGTCCACAGACGAATTCGGAAGGAAGACGCAAGCTTGGAATAAACAGTTTAATACTAATAATTTATTTGCTATAGCGTTAGCATTCCACACTATGAGCATGCTCTGTGCGCTTTACAAATTGAAATATAAATAGAACATCAGACATGAAGTAAAATCAGAAAATGACAAATAACGAAATAGCATACACTTGATAAGAAATTACAAGCATGGTCCACATACCACAAACGACAACACATTCATAAGATAGCAACAGATTAAAACTTACTTACTAAAACATAATAGGCATATAACATACACTTCGTAATAGCACACATGAAAACGCAAGTTAACATGATTTACAAACTTACAATAGACTACACATTCAGGAGATAGTTAATTAAAACTATTTCGTTCCTGAGAACCGCTTTTGAGGTTGAACGGGAGCAACTGCAGATTCCTAGCTTTATAGAGCTCTCTATCTCCCTATTCCTGGGTTTCCAGAGAGAGTAAAACAGTATAATGCGGCGTTTTGCTATTGCGAATATGCGGCATGTTTTCAGCAGCCTGTTTCTCTTTCATAAACAATACTTGCCCCAGTAAGAAAAGGGAAAAAAACCCCTCATTGCATTGCAATTATAGAAGAGCAAGGTAATAACAGTTGCATCATGTTGCATGATATCACCAGCAAAAGAGGCCCGTAGGAATCAACGGGATAAACTTTCTCAGCAGCTAAAGAGGTTCTCAGGAATGAACAGTGGTTGGAACTTCTCTAAATACAGAAGCCCTTGTTACTGATTTTGTGTTTTGTGGTTTTTTCTTCTGTGTATTTTCAGACAATATGCAAGGCTCCACGGTAACTCTGGTACTACTGCTTTCCACTCTGGTGGCCATGGTGACTGTCACAGAAGGGGGGCCTCTGCCAGGCAGTGGAAGGTACCAGAGAGAGAGAGAAGGGGGGGGGGGAGAGAGAGAGAGAGAGAGAGAGAGAGAGGGGGAGAGAGAGAGAGAGGGGGGGAGAGAGAGAGAGAGAGAGAGAGAGAGAGAGAGGGGGGGGTGTGAGAGAGAGAGAGAGAGAGAGAGAGAGAGAGAGAGAGAGTGTGGGTTGGTGAGAGAGAGAGGGGGGAGAGTGTGAGAGGGTGGGAGAGAGAGAGAAGAGAGAGAGTGAGAGTGAGTGGGAGAGAGAGTGAGGGGTGTGGAGAGAGAGTGTGGTGAGAGAGAGAGGTGTGAGAGAGAGAGAGGGAGAGAGAGAGAGAGAGAGGAGAGAGAGAGAGGGGGAGAGAGAGAGAGAGACAGAGAGAGACAGAGAGAGAGAGTGTGGGTGAGATGAACGAGAGAGAGCGGGTGTGATGCGAGAGAGAGAGAGGTGGGTGAATATGAGAGAGCGTGCGTGCGAGAGAGAGAGAGGGTTTGCGTGTAGAGAGAGAGAGCGGGGCGCGCGAGAAATAGAGAGAGAGAGAGTGGGGGGGTGAGAGAGAGTGCGTGTGTGTGTACGCGCGCGCACGCGTGTGTGTGTGTGAGCGCGCACGCGCGTGTGTGTGCGTGCGTGCGTGCGTGCGTGTGTGTGTGTGTGTGTGTGTGCGTGCGTGCGCGTGTGTGTGTGTGCATGTGTGTGTGTGTGTAACTATGTTCCCTTTGCGAGCGTGTGTGTGTGTGGTCCCCAAAGCTGTGTGGAGTGTGTGCGTGTGGGGGGGGGGGCGTGTGTGTGTGTGTGTGTGCGTTAGTGTTCTGTAAATGAACTGTTCATCACTTGTACTGTGTGTGTGCGTGTGCGTGTGTGTGGGTGTGTGGGTGGGTGTGCGTGGGCGGGGTGTACCCTTTACATCAGGGGCTATAACTCATAGTGGGAATGCGTTTGTTTTCTTGGGAACAAATTGTAACGTGTTCAGTAGGTCCTAAGGAACATTTCTAGCCTACATTGGTTTAATGAAGGGGTGGGGGGTGGGGGGTGGGGGGGTGCATGGTACCTTCTTCACCTTGGGTACTAAAATGCTTCTCGGGGCGGGTGTGCCTTAGCCTTGTCCGGTGATTTACATAATATATAATTATGTCATTTAAATATCGATCATATAAACTTTCCCGAAGCTTACCGTTGAATGCATTCAGCCAATGATTCATTCTGCATTTCATTCATTCATCAATTCGTTTATTGATTGATTGATTTATTGATTTGATTCATTGATTGATTGATTGATTCATTCATTATTTCATTCATTCATTGATTTCTTGATTGATTGATTGATTGATTCATTGATTGATTGATTCATTCATTGATTGATTGATTGATTTCATACTGATTGATTGATTGATTCATTTTAACGTTGATTCTGGATTGATTGATTCATTCATTGATTGCATGATTTCAATTGATTCATTATTTCATTCATTCTTTCTTTCTTTCTTCACTTCCTTGTTGTTGAGTTTGTTTTTTGTAGTTATTGATTGACAAACTGATAATTTCAGTCATTTATTCCATTCGCACCATTCCATTCATACTTCGTTTGCTTCTCAATCGCAATTTAACGTTTCACCTCCTCTGGACCCGAAGGGGACACATATGGGGCATTGTTAACTGTAAACAAGTGCAACGCCGAGCGGCTGCAAAGTCCCTCTCGAAGCATCGCCGAGCTACTCCGAATATCGGAATGTGTCGGCTTTTGCACATACATAAAAATTCATTTAAACAGCACGTTTTTACCCCTTAATTCACACATAGGGGAAGACATAAAAACGCATGGGCGGGTAAACAGCACGAAACCGAATAGTCATTTTTTTTATATATAGCCTTAGGGTTCGGACCCGTGATTTGAGCGCGCGCGATCATGCGCACACGAGCGCACAGAAAAATTCATGACAACTGTGTTATAGACCATTCATCAAGAAATGTTGTGAAAAAAACTGCATTGAAATACATGCAAAACTTCGCGAGATATTAGCGAGTTATGTGTTTTGGGGTTTGAACCCCGTAACTGGCGCGACCTTGACCTTAATGTAAAACTAAATACATCAGTGTTTTCCTCTTTCTATAGCTTGCATCTTGGCAAACTAGTATGCCAAATTTGATGATGATAGACTGAATAGTTTTTTTGAGAAAAACGGACGAATAGCCGGACGGACGGACGGACGGACAGAGGCACGCTTCGGATCCACGGACGGATCAGACAGAAAACAATAGTTTCCCGAACCTTCGACTCGGGGACTAATATGGGGTATTTATATATGGGGTAGTTTACTTCTCAAGCTCTGCTTTTCTAACTACATGTAATCATTCATTTACGTTTCATTCGGTTTTTACCCCTTAATTCACACATAGGGGAAGACGGGGTTTCTAAAGGCGCATGGGCTTTCTTTAAGAAGCCCACCCCAATTATCTCATGAAGTGAAGCAAATTTCAGTCTCATTTTTTCCCATGAGACGAGCGTTAATTTCCAGTTTTCTTCTAGCATTCGTCTCATGGGCAAATTTGACTGAAATTTTCTTTATTTCATGAGATAATTGGGGTGGGCTTCTTACCCGCCCATTGTTTTTTTTACCCCGTCTTCCCCTAATACATTGTTTCAATGTATTTACTTTCCATCCAAACATCCGTTCATCGAATCGTTCATACGACCATTTTATCCTTTCATCCCCCCCCCCCCCCCCCCCCCATTTTCCTTCTTTCATCCCTTTTATTCTTTCTTTCTATCCTTGTTTCCTTCTTTCTATCCTTGTTTTCCTTCTTTCTATCCTTGTTTTCTTCTTTCTTTCCTTGTTTCCTTCTTTCTATCCTTGTTTTCTTCTTTCTTTCCAGTTTCCTTCTTTCTATCATTGTTTTCTTCTTTCTTTCCAGTTTCCTTCTTTCTATCCTTGTTTTCTCTTTCCAGTTTCCTTCTTTCTATCCTTGTTTTCTTTCCAGTTTCTCTTCTTTCCAGTTTCCTTCTTTCTATCCTTGTTTTCTTCTTTCTTTCCTTCTTTCTATCCTTGTTTTCTTCTTTCTTTCCAGTTTCCTTCTTTCTATCCTTGTTTTCTTCTTTCTTTCCTTGTTTCCTTCTTTCTATCCTTGTTTTCTTCTTTCTATCCTTCTTTCTATCCTTGTTTCCTTCTTTCTATCCTTGTTTTCTTCTTTCTATCCTTGTTTTCTTCTTTCTATCCTTGTTTTCTTCTTTCTATCAGTTTCTTTCTATCTTTCTATTCTTGTTTCCAGTTTCCTTCTTTCTATCCTTGTTTTCTTCTTCTTTCTATCCTTGTTTTCTTCTTTCTTTCCAGTTTCCTTCTTTCTATCCTTGTTTCCTTCTTTCTTTCCTTGTTTCCTTCTTTCTATCCTTGTTTTCTTCTTTCTTTCCTTGTTTCCTTCTTTCTATCCTTGTTTTCTTCTTTCTATCCTTGTTTTCTTCTTTCTTTCCAGTTTCCTTCTTTCTATCCTTGTTGTTTCCTTCTTTCTATCCTTGTTTTCTTCTTTCCAGTTTCCTTCTTTCTATCCTTGTTTCCTTCTTTCTATCCTTGTTTTCTTCTTTCTTCCTTGTTTTCTTTCCAGTTTCCTTCTTTCTATCCTTGTTTTCTTTCTTTCCAGTTTCCTTCTTTCTATCCTTGTTTTCTTCTTTCTTTCCAGTTTCCTTCTTTCTATCTATCATTGTTTTTCTTTCTATCATTGTTTTCTTCTTTCTATCATTGTTTCTTCTTTCTATCCTTGTTTTCTTTCTTTCTATCCTTGTTTTCTTCTTTCTATTTGTTTTCTTCTTTCTAGTTTCCTTCTTTCTATCCTTGTTTTCTTCTTTCTTTCCAGTTTCCTTCTTTCTATCCTTGTTTTCTTCTTTCTTTCCTTCTTTCCTTCTTTCTATCCTTGTTTCCTTCTTTCTTTCCAGTTTCCTTCTTTCTATCCTTGTTTTCCTTCTTTCTTTCTATCCTTGTTTTCTTGTCCTTGTTTCCTTCTTTCTATCCTTGTTTTCTTCTTTCTTTCCTTGTTTCCTTCTTTCTATCCTTGTTTTCTTCTTTCTATCCTTGTTTCCTTCTTTCTATCCTTGTTTCCTTCTTTCTATCCAGTTTCCTTCTTTCTAGTTTCCTTCTTTCTATCCTTGTTTCCTTCTTTCTATCCTTGTTTTCTTCTTTCTATCCTTGTTTTCTTCTTTCTTTCCTTCTTTCTATCCTTGTTTCCTTCTTTCTATCATTGTTTTCTTCTTTCTTTCCAGTTTCCTTCTTTCTATCCTTGTTTTCTTCTTTCTTTCCTTTCTGTTTCCTTTCCTTCTTTCTATCCTTGTTTTCTTCTTTCTTTCCAGTTTCCTTCTTTCTATCATTGTTTTCTTCTTTCTTTCCAGTTTCCTTCTTTCTATCCTTGTTTTCTTCTTTCTTTCCAGTTTCCTTTCTATCATTTCTTTCTTTCCTGTTTTTTTCCTTCTTTCTTTCCAGTTTTCTTCTTTCTTTCCGGTTTTCCTTCTTTCTATCCTTGTTTTCTTCCTTTTTTTTTTTGCTATTTCCTTCTATCTCATTTTACTTCTTTAATTAAGATCTGTGTACACGTTAACAAAGTATTCACAAACTATCGCTATGTCACCATGGCAACACGGTAAGTTGTAAGTCATATTGTGAGTGGACTTAACACTGTCTTGCCATGGGGAAATAGAGATATTTTGTGAATTGTGTTAACGTGTACTGAGACCTTCAGTTCTTGACGTCTTTCGTTCCTTCTTTACGTCGGTTAAATACATTGATTTTTTACCTAGAATAGTCTATTTCCATGTTAGCCACCTACCAACCCGGTTACCCTTTTATTAGGGAGAAAGGTGGCAGAGTGGTTAAGACGTTCGCCTGCCAAATGTAATGCGTGACTGCAGCGTGAGTGACCCCGGTTCAAATCACGGCCTCCTCGCCCTTTCTTTCTAGTTTGACAGGAAAATCGAACTGAACGTCCAGTCCTTCGGATGGGGACTTAAAGCTTGTCTGACCCGTGCGCTTTACGCACGTAAAACACCCACGGCAGTTGAAATTCGCCTGGTATGGCCAAATTGATAGCTAGGTTTTCCAAGTGTGCCCGCCCCCTCACCCTATGCCCCCCAAAAAACAAAGCAAAAAAATGGGTAGGCGCTGCCCTTGTGGCGACGCCCTCTCCGGGGGAGAGCAGCCCGAATTTAACAGAGATAAATCTCTGTGACTATAATATACCAGATACAAAAAGAATCTACCAATTCATTTATCCCTCTCTCGCTCACTCCTGTCCTTACTCTTTCCTTCCTTCCTTGCTTCCTCCCTTCGACATTTCCTTTCTTTGTGGCATCATCGGGGTTTCTGATTCCCCCCGCCCTCCGTCTTTTAGGGGGTACGCTCACCCCTGTTCACAGTGTTTAACCCTTTCACCGCCAGCCATATTTCAGCCAAACATTTCCATTAAATTTACCTGGGTAGAGAACAAAATCCATCTGCAGTATTGGGTTTTTTTCTGTGACATATATGAAGTAAGGACTATCCTTACGTCCCAAAACTAAGACAATAGGGACTTTGGATAATAGACCCCAGTTTGATGCCTTTTAGTGACATAGGTGTTAAATCACTGTGGTGCTAAATGCGACTTTGGCGATGAAAGGGTTAAAGTAAGGGGTGTTGTGCACGGGAATTGGGGTAGAATGTCCCTCATATTGTCACCACCCACGCCTTCTGTCCCTCAAGTTCCAGGAGCAAACGGCAATCTGCTGACGTCAAAACGGCCGAATACCTGGCCTGGATTGCTCTGGGGGGTCGAATGCCCTCCCAGGGTTGTATTGACGTAGCTTGTGGCGTAGTTGACGTCATAGCCAGGTACTGACGTCATGCTGCCCCCTCCATCTCTCTCTCTTTGTGTTCGGGCATGATGACGTCATTGAATCTGTGACGAGGATGATGACTTTATAGTTCTTTTTTTGTTTGTTTTCTGTTTTCGTAGTGATCTTTACTGCATGTTCAAGCCAAAACTTCCAACGTCGTATTTCGAATATGTTATTAGAGTATCATTAGCAAGTGAAATTTGGTATTGGTGTTGATTATGCTTGAAATAGAGGGATCCGGGATAGCGTCATAATGTCACGTGATTTTGTTGGTAACGAAAGTCGGACGCCATTTTGGCTGGAGCGCCGTTTTGGTTCAGATTACAGAGGTGAGCGTCAGTGAGTTTCGACAAATCGTCACAATGGTAATAAACTGTGCAGTAGTTAAATGTTCAGGACTAAAAGCAAACATCAGAATTCAATGCGTTCCACCGCCAAGTATCTTAGCAACCCGAATAATCCAGCCATCATGGCCGACAGAGGTGACATTCTCATTTGCATACATGAACCCGGATCCCTCTATACTTGTCGCATGTAGATTATAGTTCTTGGGCATATTAGTTAGATAGCGCGTTGCATCATCAGTTTACTTCTGTGTACTCTCTCGCATGCTAGGCATGGTTTTATCTTCTTTTGGGGG
>CM065701.1:7961954-7964454 GCA_017654935.2 Phymorhynchus buccinoides | reverse complement strand
CATTTTGGGGTGGTGACCACAAAATATATATATATATATATTTTTTTTACTGTATTGCAATATATTAATTTACAATAATAATAATAATTTATATTGACACAGCCCAGATAGCTTGATGTGGTATGATCAGCCAGGATACTCGTTAGAACCCGTCAGGTAGGAACTAGAACTATGCTTAAAGCATTATAATATACGTTTTATACTTTATCTGATTATACACATGTATAAACGTCGTGTTATTGAAAAGAAAGGGCGATAATTTCCCGTTACAAAGTGCATAAAATCTAGGATTAAATGGGACAGTTCTTTCCCTTGTTTTTTATCGCGTCATTCTTGCTTGCTCCTGGCACCTAATAGTTTAGAAATTAAAGAACCCTTTCAGTAACTAGTTATTTTCAACAATTTATTATGCATGAAATGAAATTAATTTAATAATTAGCATGTGTAAATGCCCAGTGATCTGCACTATTTGGAATATATTGCATACACTTTCGTTGACGCGGTATATGTGCAGTAAATACGTAGGCCTATATTCTAGAGTAAGGTCTCTGATATGCTCTGTGTCACACGTACATATGCACACACGCAGATACACACGTCTCACACACACACACACACACACACACACACACACACACACACACACACACACACACACACACACACACACACACACACACACACACACACTCACACACACACACACACACACACACACACACACACACACACACACACACACACACACACACACACACACACACACACACACACACACACACACACACACACACAATAAGAGGTGCCTGTCAGAACAGTCTATCTGTGTTCTTTATTCCTTTTGGGATACTGTTCTGGCAGGCACCCCTCAGACAGACATGCTCTCTCTCTCTCTCTCTCTCTCTCTCTCTCTCTCTCTCTCTCTCTCTCTCTCTCTCTCTCTCTCTCTCTCTCTCTCTCTCTCTCTCTCTCTCTCTCTCTCTCTCTCTCTCTCTCTCTCTCTCTCTCTCTCTCTGTGTGAGACACACACACACACACACACACACACACGCGCGCGCGCGCGCGATGACTCCTACGTACGGGGAAGGTGTGTGTGTGTGTGTGTGTGTGTAGTTTTAGATTATGCTAATTTTATGAGCATTTCATCATAAAAAACTTCCTTGCAAATAATGCACACATTATCCACACACGTGTGTGCGTGCGTGTGTGTGTGTGTGTGTGTGTGTGTGTGTGTGTGTGTGTGTGTGTGTGTGTGTCTGTCTGTCTGTGCGTGCGTGTGTGTGCGTGTGCGTGTGCGTGCGTGTGTGTGTGCGTGTGTGTGTGTGTGTGTGCGTGCGTGCGCGTGTGTGCGTGTGCGCGTGCGTGTGTGCGTGCGTGTGCGCCTGTGCGCGCGCGCGCTGTGTGTGTGTATGTGTGTGTGTGTGTAACAGCATGTGTACGTGTTTATGCGATTGTTTTAGTCAATGTATGTGTTTATGTGATTCTGTGTTTTCAAATGTGCGTGCCAATTCGAACGATTTTCTTTTTCATCCATGTTTTTGTGTCATAATTAGAGGCTGGAAATTGATGATGTAGAAGCATTTTCATATCTGTACAAAAGTGCTTGTCTGTGTTCATTGGCAAATTTTCGTGTGCATATGTGCGCACACGTGTATGTGTATGGTAGATATGTTCGCATCCATATGTAGATCCTTATTGTTAATATTTGTAAATGTGTGTAGAGACAGGGTATTTCAGTACAATTGTTTGCATATAGGGCCTATATACGTATGTTGATGATAACACATTTTATAGGTTGAAATATAGCTTCTGGATTAATGGCTTCTGTTGGATCATTATTTCAAAGATCGGTTATAGGCCTACCTTTGTAGCTTAATAGTTTTTGTAATCTTTTTTTCTAAAACAAAATAGTGTAATCGCACAGTTTTAAAACTGGTTGAAGAGAACTGTTTATGGTTTATGCATTCAGTGTAAGATAATTTCAATGCACTGAGCAGTTATGGTCAATTTAGGGATGTTATATAAACTGTGCTATAAAATGTAATTTCAGAGCATGACGCGTATGATATATCAGCATGGGGCTCAAATTTGATAATATACCAGTTAACTAGTTAACTGCCTTTTCTTATTCCAGTTAACTAGTTAACTGGCATAAGATATTTCCGCTTCTGGCAAAAGATAAGTGAGTTAACTGTTAATTGGAATAAGAAATGTCATGTGGCAGTTAAGTAGCATTTGTTCAAGAAAACCAACTCGTTAACTGGTTGGGTTTTTTTTTAGCACAAAATCCTGTTGCATACTGAAGATCAACAATGTTTTCCCATAAATTGCTCCAAATACGTTTTTATTAAAAACTGAAATAAACAAATGAGGTGCATAAACAACACACAAATAGCCTCAATAAGCAAACATTTATCATCGCCCATTTCTTCCGAGTTAGTGAATAGATTATATCCGTCAGGCTGAATTTGAACAGAAGGCTTTTATTTTTTTTATTTTT
>CM065701.1:7929454-7941954 GCA_017654935.2 Phymorhynchus buccinoides | reverse complement strand
ACGCTTGTTGTTCACATTTTATAGTAAACATAAAACTCGGTGTCAAGCTTTTAACTGGGTTGTTGTTTTTTTAAGTGTGAAGTTCTAACTCTAGTTTTCTACAACATACGCTTGTTATTCACAGTTTACTTAATTAAGCATAAAACCCGGTGTCAAGCTTTTAACTGGGTTTTTGAAATAATGTTTTTGTGTGAAGTTCTAACTCTAGTTTTCTACACCACACGCTTGTTATTCACATTTTATAATAAACATAAAATCCGGTGTCAGGCTTTTAATTCTATTTTTGTTTGTTTGTTTTTGCCTTTTTGGGGTGAAGATTTAACTCAATTTTTGGTTTACAATACTCGCTCATTATTCTCCTTTCATACGCTTTATTTCATTTTTAATGCGCCAAGGAGATGTCGACGGGTTCTTCAGAATATCTGATCGCTTAGAGTCCATAATTTGCCAGCTAATTGTTCATTTTAATCTTTGAATCCTCTTAAGTCGGAGTGTGGCTACCCACGTGGCGGGGTAATCAAAAACGGTCACACGCGTAATGTTCTCATCCATAGCTGGTGCATTCGTACCATGGTGTGCAAGTGCTTCGGCTGTTGGGATGATCCCTGGAGTCTTTAAGACAGGAGTAGAGTGGGCCGTACAGTGGCGTTGCTCCCACACCGCTCATTCCGAATCCCAACTCGCAGCCACATCTCCGCACGTTCAGGTCGCAGAATCCGAAACCAGCAGTCCAAGGAGAACGAATCTATGTTAAGCCGTCAGGAGGCAACCAACCGAGGAGACACTGAACTGCTGCCGAGTCACTTCGGCGGAGTTCAGTAGAGCCTGTTCATAATCTTTGAATGATAAAGAATATGTTAAGGACACACCATTCTGATTCTGCCAATCTGCTCTGTTTGTCTGCAGCTTTTAGTTCTTGTTTCTTTGCTTTTGTCTTCTGGCAACTCACGGCCAAGCTACACTACACACGATTCGATTCACTGCGAACCGATTTTGTCATTTGTGAGGCATGATCCATGTGCAGTTCTACTGTCTACGTAAATCTGATGAAATCCTCGCTACTTATGTTCACTATATTCGTAGTCCACCGTACACGAATCTGATGAAATATTTGTCATTTTGTATCAGACATGTTATTAGGTTCAAATGTATCAACCAAAAAAAGGAATGGTTCCAGCAAAAACATAGTATAAGTGCATGGCTTTGTACATCGATTTCTCGGCAAATATGTAGACTTACACCCTCCTGCTCTATTTCTTGGTTCTTTCCGTGGCTAGGGATAGGGTTAGGGATAGGGTTAGGATTAGATGGTCTTTTCTTTTGCCACAAGCATCTGTTTTTTTGTCACAATCATCTATTTTTTGGGAGCATTAAATCGCTGCCCTTGTTATTTGATCCGTGTATTGGGGTCTACTTGAGGATAGTGAGCGAAAATAGTAGCATCATTTTTAGATGGAAGTATTTCACGTGAATTTCGACTCACATGCTTCGTCACAATCGGATCGTATATTGAGGTCAAATTGTATGTAGTGTGGCTGCTAGGCTTTAAAGGTCTTGATTCACACCAGTAATGAGCGGATATGAAGATAACAGCAATTAGAAATGATATTGATTGTGTATTAATGCGAGAACAAGAGAAAAAAGTGAAAGGGGAGGGTGGTGGGATGGAATGAGCCACTATAATAACCACCCCCATCTTCCACCCACTCCCCATCCTTACATGAAAGTTCTGAAAGTTCTTTTATGCCTTCTCTTTTCTTCCACTTTCCATGTCATCATTTACTTCCAAAACAGTTTAGCAGATCAAACACATTTTCTCTAACTCCCGACATAAAATGAGGTAGCTGTGGTCGTTTTTACTTTAGATCTTTTTCTCCAACATTTTGTGAAGTGCAGATAATTAAACCACTTGGCAAGTAGATCTATTCATACTTATATAAATTGGGTTGCTGATGTCATATTACAAGTTTTCTTGTGTTTTGTTTTTAAATCTGAAGTCAGTGGCATGGACAGGACCGTTGCGGGGCTTATACATAATACGATCAATTTGCAACATTAAATGACTGTACAAACGGCCATGTTTCAATTCTGAATTACTCAAAATATTTGAGCAGAATACGTTCATATTTTACAAAAGTGTTAAGCTTTGTACTGATTTACAAGACTTCTAGTATATGGAGAGAAAAAAACCTTACCGGAAGTGCCAACCGGAAGTGGTTGACAGAGGAGCCGTATTAATCAAAGAGTTTGTGCATGCTGGGGCGCGTTTGTTGGGGGTGGCATAGGGGGAATCCTCTCATGTTTGCTCCTCATTGTTGAACTCTTTCTTGTCTTACTTATAAGGGATATTGTCATTAGGCTTGTTTCCCTTCAGTGCGTTTTAATTTATGCTTGTCGGCTGTCTATGCAGAAACTTTAACTCATTCAAGTCGTTCCACCCATATATGTGCGGATTTTGTTACAAAACTGTCAATTTGATGACTTTTCTTCAAGGGAAGTAAATCTGTGTGTACACCATACTTTGGTCACTTCTAAACTCGCTTCGCTCCCTTAGAGCACATTTGGCCTCTTTCTTTGCGTTTGTAGTGGTTTGTAGGGGAGGGGGAACCAATAGCTGTAGATAGTTTTTTAAATTTAAAATATATTTTTTAAAAGTCTGATCTGCCACTTCCATATGCCTAAACCTGAAGTAAAAACCTGTAATCTTCTTTCATTTCTCCTTTTGTTTATGTGTATGGCTCACGGACTGTAAGTTCGTGGTATGGCTGGAGCGATTTGTGAGCTTTTTGAATAATTCAAAATCCTTGCGATGCGAATAAGTTAAACAGCATTAATTTGTAAACTTTCAAAACACGCTTAGCAACGCTATGTTTTCTTAGATCCAGTTTCAGTCTTAACAGAACAGATTCATTTCTCTGCTTTTTGAACCTCCCCTCTTCCCATAGAATGATTCCTTTTAATGTATTATGATGCTCTCTCTCTCTCTCTCTCTCTCTCTCTCTCTCTCTTGAATTTGTAAAATAAAAGGGGGAGGGTAGTGTGATGGGGGGGAGGAATGCAATATATTCATCGACTGCTTAAGTGAGTTAATGTTTTCAACAGTTTCTGGTAAATTGCTTGCCAAATTCTGCATGATTTTTTCGGCCTATTCTGAATTTACTTCGACTTATGTTCCTTTTCTTATTTGATATCGCCCCTACCCCACTGTTCCGTTTGACATGGGCAGATGGCCCAGTTCATTAAATCGTTGTTCATTGTTCACTGTTCAATGTTCATTGTTCATTGTTCTCCCTCTCTCTCTCTCTCTCTCTCTCTCTCTCTCTCTCTCTCTCTCTCTCTCTCTCTCTCTCTCTCTCTCTCTCTCTCTCTCTCTCTCTCCTCCCCCTGTTTCTTGAGTTTGTCAGAGGTTTCACCGTCTTTCTGCCAACACAGCACCGCAAGGCTGCATGCAGGAAAGGAACTGGAACCGGCGTTGATAATTAAGGCACAAAAACGAATGTGCAGGTGAGAACAGTGGCTCCTCCTTGCTTGTTGGCATAGGAGTTGGTTTGGTAGAAATGATGGTGGTGATGGGTTAGGGGTGAAGGGATAACAAAAACACGCCTGTCTCTCTATGCTTATTTGTCTGTATGTATGTTTGTCTCTGTCTCTGTCTGTGTGTGTCTATCTCTATCTCTATCTCTCCTCAGGGCTGAGTGTAAAAAGCAATGTTTGCTTATCTTATAACCCTGAATAAACAAAATTTCGTTCGTTCGTTCGTTCGTTCTCTCTCTCTCTCTCTCTCTCTCTCTCTCTCTCTCTCTCTCTCTCTCTCTCTCTCTCTCTCTCTCTCTCTCTCTCTCTCTCTCTCTCTCTCTCTCTCTCTCTCTCTCCTTCTCCCCCTTCCCTCCCTCCTCCATCTCCCTCTCTCTCTGTTTCTCTCTCTGCGTCTGTCTCTCTCTGTGTATCTGCCTCTGTCTCTGTCTCTCTCTTTCTCCTTCTTCCCTTCCTTCCCTCCCTCTATCTCCCTCTCTCTGTGTCTGTCTCTGTCTCTCTGTCTCTGTCTCTGTCTGTCTCTCCCCCCTCTCTCTCTCTGTCTGTCTCTTACTGTCCCCTTCCGTTTCTAGGCTAATCAAAACATCGCTGGCTAGAATGTGTTTTTAAATATAAATCACACACACACACACACACACACACACACACACACACACACACACACACACACACACACACACACACACACACACACACACACACACACACACACACACACACACACACACACACACACACACACACACACACACACACACACACACACACACACACACACACACACACATACACACACACACACACACACACACACACACACACACACACACACACACACACACACACACACACACTATTTCTTTTTGGTCTAAGATCACTGTAAGGTGGATAGACGTTAAATTAAAGAACGAATGCACACACTGACTAAGCCCTGACAAAGGTCAACTGTAGACACACACACAAACACACACACACACTTTTGCATACGTAGACCTACGCACGCAAAGACACAGTTTATAAATATGCGATAAGAGAATGACATGCAGCAAGAGAGATACATAACCAGACACACAAACACACAGACTGACAGTTTGACAGAAAAAGAGACAGACAGACTGTCAGACAGACACGAGTCAGACAGAAGATGAAATACGAACAGAATAAGCAAAAGGTGTTTGATATCAGATGCTGATGAAATGATGAGGAACTTGGCACAGCTGATGTGCATAGCTTCCATACAGTGTAGACATACCATTAGAAGGTGACGGAACTTAAGATGACTATCCACTATTCGAATCTACTGTACCTTACTTTGTTCATCAGTGGATGGTTCAAATTATTTAGTCTACAGAGTACCTGTAAAGAGAGAGAGAGAGAGAGAGAGAGAGAGAGAGAGAGAGAGAGAGAGAGAGAGAGAGAGAGAGAGAGAGAGAGAGAGAGAGAGAGAGAGAGAGAGAGAGAGAGAGAGAGAGAGAGAGAGAGAGAGAGAGAGAGAGAGATTTGGATTCGGATTCGGAAGGTTTAATGAACCAGGCCATGGTGCCCATGTCATGGGGATTGAGAGAGAGAGAGAGAGACAGAGAGAGAGAGAGAGAGAGAGAGAGAGAGAGAGAGAGAGAGAGAGAGAGAGAGAGAGAGAGAGAGAGAGAGAGAGAGAGAGAGAGAGAGAGAGAGAGAGAGAGAGAGAGAGAGAGAGAGAGAGAGAGAAGGGTTCTCACGTATTTTTGTCACCCTCATCCTTCCAAATGTTTGCAACATTCTGCCAGTTTTGGGAAAGGGATAGGGTCAGGATCAGCCTATGCTTATTTTCGTAAACATAAAAGAAGCAGACTTTGAGATTGAGGATCGTGAATATGATAGGGGTGGGGTGGGGAGACAGAAAGAAGAAAGTGGTATTATAAGCAAAAAATAACTTGTGGATAACAAGTGTTTAGAAGCCCAATAAGAATTCGCCGGATTAACATTTTGCTTCTGCCTAGGAACGGATGAAAATATGTCCCATGCACACAGCACAGAAATAACCATGACTACTGTAATTCACATTATTACCGGTTTAACTGCTTACAGGAACGCCACGTGTTAAAACGAATGTCTGACAAACATTTACTTCAGTCAGGTTCATAAAAATCAATCCTAATCTAAATTCAATACATTTTATTAGTTTGTGCAAAGAATTTGTGTCTGGTCATACGAACATTCGTGACAGACACATTAAGGAATTGCTTCGAGGAGTAATAAGAAAAATAAAAGTAAATATAAAACCTCTTTTGACACGCATAGACTTTTAAAAAAAACAAAAACTGTTTTGACACGAACATATTTCCATAGAATGTTCAAGGTTTCATCACAGCATTTTTGGGGCGGTGCCACTGTCAGTGTCAGTGACTTGTTTCACGTGCCTCTCCCCTCAGCACTTAGTGCACGTACAGCGTTTGCCTTTAGCAGCCCCTCAAGGTCTAACCTTTGCTTTTCTTCCGTATTGTGAACAGGTAAGAGATTATCCTCCGTACCTTTTCGTCTAGTGGTAAGTTCTTAGAGATGATAAAAGTTATAGGCGTAAGATTAGTTTGAAAGCAAATGTTTGATTTTAGGGGGAGCGTCTCAAAACTTATTTTGTTTGCTTTCTTCTGAACAGGAAAGTGATTATCTTTAACTTTTCTTGTAGTAGTAAGTTTTTAGAGATGAAAAAATAGTTTTGCGGGTAAGGTTAGATTGAGAGCAAATGTTTGATTTTAGGGGACTCTCTCAAAAGTTATTTTGATTGCTTTCTTCTGAACAGGACCGTGAGTAGCCTTACCCTTTCTTGTATCGAGTTCCTAAGTTAAAGATGATAAAAATAAAGAAAAGAGTCGGAAGGTAAGATTAGTTTTAAAGCAAATGTTTGATTTTAGGGGGCCGTCTCAAAGGTTATCTTGATTACTTTATTTGGTGAACAGGTTATTTCTGTGTCTTTGTTGGTTTGTTTCTGTGTTCGTGAATACAAACAGTTATAAATGAATTTTTATAACAAAACATTTTGTGGTAATATACACATCTGCATTGTTAAAAAATTCAGGACTTTCCTGGTGTTGCACTGCCTCCGGGATCTTTCCTGCCATCTTTATATCTACTAATGTCCCGTATGTGTCTGTTCCAGACCGGAGGACGTTAAGCAGAATTTCACATTTTGTGGTAAGATTTTAGGCTATGTCCCAAATAAAACTTTTACTGATCTTTGGAGTACTTCTAGACTGTCATTCGCGAATATTCATTTTCGGGGGTTTTCTGTGTTCAGGTTTTGGGCTGCCTTGATGCGTTGGTACATAACATATGACCATATCTTTTCACTTTTATTGAATATTGTCGTTCTCCATATAATGTCTGGAAGTTGTGGTTTGAATAAGGGTTGTGGCGCTCAGTAGTATGCAAAGTTAAATTTGTGTAACACCCCCCCCCCCCCCCCCCCCTTCACAAATGCAAGAAGACATGTGCATTAAAAAGTGACTAAGAGCTAAAATCTTCTTCTGTAAATTATTTTAGGGGGGCGTCTCAAAACTTATTTTGCTTGATTTCTTCTGAACAGGAAAGTGATTATCCTTAACCGTTTTTCCAGGTAATTTAAAACAGCCACGTATGGTTTCTCTTTATTATTCTTTATCAGAGTTTTGCTGTGCGTCAGTGCGATTTATACTTTTGTCATAGTTGGATGATTATAATAGAAAGGTCAGTTTTAAGAGAAAAGATAATATTATGTGAAGGGCCTACTCTAAGTCTGTTCTTGAGTGGTGCTTCGTTTTCTATTGGTTAAATACTGTTGGGTGCACTATCTTGTTGGGTGTACCATTACCGTTTATTTCCATGTGCTATTATTTTGCTTCCTTCATTGAAAACCAATGGAAATAAGGGGACACCTTCTGCTAATGCGGGAAGAAGAATAAGACTAAGAAGAAGAAGAAGAAGAAGAAGAAGAAGAAGAAGAAGAAGAAGAAGAAGAAGAAGACGAAGACGACGAAGACGACGAAGAAGAACGAGAGAGAGAGAGAGAGAGAGAGAGAGAGAGAGAGAGAGAGAGAGAGAGAGAGAGAGAGAGAGAGAGAGAGAGAGAGAGAGAGAGAGAGAGAGAGAGAGAGAGAGAGAGAGAGAGATAATGTTAACTAAAATCAGAAGAACAACTGGAACAGAAATCTACTGCTTGTTTGTATTGCTTTCTAGTTTATGATAACAATTCTTTTTCAACAACCTAGGTAAGCCATCCCCGACCTCCACTGACTATTCGTTACTTTCTGCCCCACCCCCACCCCCACCCCCTCTCACTTCCCTTAGTGTTGCAACCGTCAGACTTGCACCCTTGTAAAGATTCAGACAGAGAAACATTAAAGGCAGGTAAGCAATAGTTCCCTGGTTCAGCCCTGTAGGATACAAAATCAGGTAATAGACTGCATGAAAACTGCAGTCAATTATGCAACGTTTTTGTTTTTCTTCTGCGTACACCTGTCAAATCCTCCTGTTTCTGTTTTCTTTTCTGGCATCAGAAATGTGCTTTGCTGGCATTCCAAACTCTTAGTCAGAGCAATGCACGGCTTTAGCCTATTTCTGTTTGCATTGGAGCAAAGAAAGAACGTTACCTGTATAGTTTGTGATTATAATTCCAAAGATTACATACATACAGGCTACTTTTTCTTAAAATATAAAAATGTGAGTATGTTGTGTGACGGAATTTGTGATGGGGAAATTAGTTGCGAAAATATCAAACATCTGTTCATATTAACACACCTCTCTCTCTCTCTCTCTCTCTCTCTCTCTCTCTCTCTCTCTCTCTCTCTCTCTCTCTCTCTCTCTCTCTCTCTCTCTCTCTCTCTCTCTCTCTCTCTCTCTCTCTCTCTCTCTCTGCGTGCATCCCACATTTGCCTTTCAATCTATACATGTTTCTCTGTATCGAGAAGAAAGAAGTCTGATAATAAACAAGCGGTGCCGGAGAAATAGCCGGATGGAGACACACACAACAAAATTCACAAAGTACAAAAGAATGACAAACATACTCGAATGAACGCAAACTGCTCCACGCCATAGACTACCATGTATGGGTAGAGCACTGAGAACACGATTAAACCGTGACCCTAAACATTAATTTCACTGGCAGTCTGTGTATTGTTTGAAGTTTTCAGTTTTGTTGTGGATCATTCGCAAGATGACCGAGGAACGTGAACCATGACCAACGTCTTTCCATCGCACATTCCACTTTTGTCTACAAAACTTCTAGACCCGTGAAGGTTCTCTACTGCTGAACGTATAGAGTTATATCCCCTCCTTCACAGTAATGGCGGCCTCTCACGTATGGCTGCGAGGCAAGCCATCAGGGAGAGAGATTGGGCTGCTCGTAGGTAAAGAATGGATTGGTTTGAATATGTGCAGCCACCCACCCCATGTGTTCTACCTATTTGCCAATCCTTGTGCCTTAATGTCGCGAAACTCCCCTTTTGAATCCCCCTAGTTTTACAATTCCAAACTTTCCTTTAGCTTTCAACTTCCAATGTCCGCAAAGTTCATACCTGACATTTCCTAGCTTCCAATTCCCTCTAGAGTTGTACATCGTATTCGTATTTCCTAGCTGTATAGTCCCTATGCCACCCAGGCTTTGCATCACGCATTCAATTGTTCCCGAATGCCCAGTTTTCTCTATCCAACTCTCGAAGTACGTTAGCTGTCAAACTCGATTAGCTCGGCCAAACGTTCATTCCCTTTGTAATGTTTTGAAATGCCTCATGCATTTAAACGAAATGAGAGAAAACGAAAACGAAAACGAAAAACGAAAACTGAACTTTATTTAACCAGGGAACATGAGATGAGCAAGTTACATGCTTTTTTCCACCCAGCCCTGGGGAAAAATAAAGCAAGAAAGCTAAATGATATTATGTACATGCAGAAATGAGAAGAAATGGGAGGGAGGAGGAGGGGAAGAGGCATAGAGGATGGGGAAATTTGGGGATTTAAAGTACAGGCAAAAACAAACAGAGAGAGAGAGAGAGAGAGAGAGAGAGAGAGAGAGAGAGAGAGAGAGAGAGAGAGAGAGAGAGAGAGAGAGAGAGAGAGAGAGAGAGAGAGAGAGAGAGAGAGAGAGAGAGAGAGAGAGAGAGAGAGAGACAGACAGAGAGAGAGAGACTGAGAGAGAGGAGGGGGGAGGGGGGTGGCGGCTGGCAACCAAATAGAAGAGAGTTGACATGTTTGACGAGATTTGAAGAGGGTGAAATCTGCACACCCCTTCCCTAGCTGCACTTTGCCCTGATTTTCTGAGTGTTTGACGTGGTTTATAGTGAAGTGCACGTCCAGTTGAACAGCTTGAAGAATGGCACCCATAGACAGTTACAGCAGTGTGTTTCTGATGGGTCGATATTCCTGCATTAGAATGGAAGGAATTTCGTTTGTTGTGTTGGTATTTTTGCATTGCTTACGGCTGTTTTGGTATTGTTTTCCCCTTCCTGATCCACGCTAACCACGTAGAATAAGTTCTCTGATTTGTTAATTAAAATATCTGTACACGTGACCATTTTTCACTCTTTCCCCATGGCAACACAGTGACATCCACTCATAATAATTATTCCTTGCATATCACTGCGTTGCCATGGGAGAAAGAGTGAAAAATGTTCGCGTGTGCCAAGACCTTTACTGGTATCATGGGGGGAAGAGGGGTTCTACTCCCTTTAACCCTTTCACCGCCAGCCATACATCAGCCAAAAATGTCCATTAAATTTACCTGGGTATAGAACAAAATCCATCTGCAGTATTGTGGATTCTTCTGTGGCATATATAAAATAAGGTCTATCCTTACTTCCCCAAACTAAGACAATAGGGTCTTTGCATTATAGACCCCAATGTGATGCCTTTTAGTGACATAGGTGTTAAATCACTGTGGTGCTAAAATGCGACTTTGGCGGTGAAAGGGTTAAGCACCGTATATACATGTTCTTGCAGCATCCGTATTTCTTCTTTCTGTCTGTCTCCCTCTCTCTCTTTCTCTCCTCCTCTCTCTCTACGTCTTCTCTATTTTTCTGCCTTCCTGTCAGTTCTCTGTGTTTCTCTGTGTTTCTCTGTGTCTCTCTTTCTCTTTGTGTTTATAAAGCCTTTTCCCTTTGCTTACTGTCATCTACGATCTTTCTGCCTTTCCGGTCCATTCTCCTGCCCTTTTTTCAATAAACACTTTCAAAACGATTTCCTCCAGCCGACGTCGGACATGCTGGGCCCAATTATTTATTACTTATGCGCGTAACAGCAGCACGGCGCATCTGCGCTCATAATTGACACTCCCAGTATTTTTTTTTCCTTTACGGGGCACCCTGACGGATGAGGTTTTGCAAGAAACACGTAGATATCACCAGGAAAACACCCTTTACAGAGATCGCAACACTCACTTTGCTTTGGTCTCCCAGAAATCAAGCCGTCAAATCGGCGATTTCTCCTTGGCGGAGGTGCTGGAAGTATATTTCTTTCATTGAAAGAGAAATGTGTGTCTTCGCTTTTCTAATGGCCGCCTGAGTTTGTACCAAATCGTTTGCACGAACGTTTCACAATACAAGCCTTTTTATTTATTTATTGGTTTTTATTTTATGCACTTTAACTAAAGGAGTTTCGCTCACAACAAAGAAAAGAGCTCCAATGTTGTTGTTTTTACTGCACTACAAAGAGTGACCTCCACAATGAGTGACCTCCACCCACCCCATCCAAAATGGCTTCTCTCTCCGGCATATCCGCCAAGGAGGAATCGCCGTTTTTGACGTGTTGATTTCTAGCGAACCACAGCAAAGTGAGTGTTCTGATCCTTGAAAAGGCTGTCTTTCTTGTAATCGCGACGTGTTTCTTGCAAAAATTCATCCGTCAGGGTGCACCTCTAAGTCTGTATTTCCGGCTACACCGGCACATATTCAGGTATTGCAAGAATGGGTGACGCAAGCAGTTCTCATACAATTATGTAATGTAGATTTAAATGAAAAGGAAGAGCTGCTATTCGTTTCCTCTGTGCTTAGAGATAGCGAGAGGGAGAGAGAGAGAGAGAGAGAGAGAGAGAGAGAGAGATAGAGAGAGAGAGAGAGAGAGAGAGAGAGAGAGAGAGAGAGAGAGAGAGGGAGGGAGAGAGAGAGAGGGAGAGACAGTCAGAGAGAGAGACAGAGAAACAGAGAGACA
The DNA here is from genome assembly GCA_017654935.2 of Phymorhynchus buccinoides. Taxonomy (NCBI): domain Eukaryota; kingdom Metazoa; phylum Mollusca; class Gastropoda; order Neogastropoda; family Raphitomidae; genus Phymorhynchus; species Phymorhynchus buccinoides. The sequence goes on along the minus strand of CM065701.1, from coordinate 7,930,266 downwards.
GAGACACAGAGAGAGAGAGAGAGAGAGACAGACAGACAGACAGACAGAAACAGACAGAGATGAGAAACAGGGAGTTAGAGAGAGAGAGAGAGAGAGAGAGAGGGGAGAGAGAGACAGAGAGAGAGAGAGAGAGAGAGAGAGAGAGAGAGAGAGAGAGAGAGAGAGAGAGAGAGAGAGAGACAGACAGACAGACAGAGAGGGGGGTGGGGAATGTAAGCTTAGACTCACTTATAAAAATAGTTAAGATAGAGATTGTTGCTGGCACAAGGCATGTGAGCGGTTCTTCAAGCCAATGAGGGCACACACACACACGCGCGCACGCACGCACACACGTATGCGTGCGCGCGCGCACGCGCGCACACACACACACATTCTGCTTATACAGCAATAATATTGCTGTAGCCTAAAAAAACATTAAAAAACATGCTTTTCACCAGTAATGATGTAAGGCACATTCTCATTTGTCTCTGTCGGTTACTCTCTTTCTTTTCATCCAACCTAGAACTAATGGTCCTGTCTTTGTTCGTTTGTCTGTCTGCATAGCTGTCTGTCTGTGTGAGTGTGAGGAACATTACTTGAAATATATGAAGTGAACTCACCGCAATTGTACACCTTCTACTGCTCACAAACATTAGGGGATATCGACTTTGCAATATCACCATGGGTTCAAGGCAATGCTTTCTTGTGTCCTGGAACAATCTCCTGAAGATTTTCTGTAGGATTAATGTTTCTTCTCGGCGTCCCTAGATCCTCTTACGACCGTTACAATGGTGCAAGCTTAAATTGAAAAACGCCAACGTTGGGCAGATTTT
>CM065701.1:7909454-7914454 GCA_017654935.2 Phymorhynchus buccinoides | reverse complement strand
TCCTCCTCCTCCTCCTTTTCCTCCTCCTCCTCCTCCTCCTCCTCTTCCTCCTCCTCTTCCTCCTCCTCTTCCTCCTCCTCTTCCTCCTTTTCCTCCTGCTCTTCCTCCTCCTCTTCCTCCTCCTCTGCCTCCTGCTCCTCCTCTTTGAATAAAGCGAAAGCTCGTATAATATGTGGGGAGTGGGAAGCCTGGCTGTGCGGCTGTTATATTTTGCTGTATATAATTATATATATAATAAGTTTGCTTTGATAAAACTTTTCTGTGTCCAATGTCTGTATTTGTGAACCTCAGAAACAAACTCAGTTTACTTCAACTTTACGATTTGTTCAATGTTCTGAAAGAAGAAAATCAGAAGAAAATAATGTGCTGATTTACTTTTTCTCCCAATGGGGGAGATGGACAGTGCCTATGCGAAGACAGCTGTTTCGTCTGGTGAAAGACTCTCTAGAACATGTTTTCCTGTTGTTCCAGAACTACAACAAGGGTTGTCTGGAGTACGGTCTGGCGAAGGAGTTCACGGTCCAGTCTGCTGACCTGTGGGAGGGACGTAAGGGACCTTTCCTCAACGTCATCAACAACCTCCACAGCCTGGGATTCCTGGTGAGGGGATGGGAACTTAAAGCTAGTCTGACCCCCGTGCGCTTTTTTTTCTTATTCTTTTCTTTGTTTCCCCCGTGCGCTTTAGGCACGCACTGAAAATCCCACAGCAGTTAACCTTTTCACCGCCAGCCATATTTCAGCCACAAATCTCCATTAAATGACATGGGTAGAGAACAAAATCCATCTGCAGTATTGGGGATTCTTCTGTGACATATAAAAATAAGGTCTATCCTCACTTCCCAAAACTAAGACAATAGGGTCTTTGGATAATAGACCCCAATTTGATGCCTTTTAGTGACATAGGTGTTGAATCACTGTGGTGCTAAAATACGACTTTGGCGGTGAAAGAGTTAAACGTCGGGTAAAGATGCAGATCAACGCCCCCCGCTGTCATAGTCATGGTTCATTGCGTTCTTTCCGTCTTGCCTTTATCTTCTACTATTATTGAATGCATATTTGTAATCGTGTAAATGGATGAACATGAACGTTAAATATAGAACGCGATAGAGGTTGAAGTGCCCAATCTGCACTAAGAAAGGCAAGGCCGATAAGACGGAAAGAACCGAGAAATTAAGGAAGGGGTGCCGGTCTGCATGTTTGCCCAAAGTCGGTAATAGCAGGAAGAAATCCCGCTGCCTGGTATGACCAAATTGATAGCTAGACTTCCCAGTCTGCCACCACACCCTAAACAATAGCTCGGCTGGCTCTGCGCTCGCGGCGATGCGCTCTCCATATGGAAACAACCTACATTTTTACAGAGACAAGTCTCTGTGACATATACGAAACCAAATACAATGTATTGTATAATAACACTGCGTTATATTGTATTTTGTTGTATTGTATTGCATTGTATTGCATTTTGTATTGTATTGTATGTAGTGAATTGTTTTGTATTATAGTGTATTGTGTTAAATTATATTGTACTGTATTGTATTGTATTGCATTGTATTGTATTGTATTGTATTGTATTGTATTGTATTGTATTGTATTGTATTGTATTGTATTGTATTGTATTGTATTGTATTGTATTGTTTTGTATTGTATTGTATTGTAATTGTATTGTACTGTATTGTATTGTATTGTATTGTATTGTATTGTATTGTATTGTATTGTATTGTATTGTATTGCGTTGTATTGTGTGACAAATACATGCATGCATATGTATGTATCGCATTGAATGTGTTGTATTAATGTGCGTGCGTGTGTGAGAAATACATGCATGCATATGCTGCTCGCGAGAATGTGTGTGTGTGTGTGTGTGTGTGTGTGTGTGTGTGTGTGTGTGTGTGTGTGTGTGTGTGTGTGTGTGTGTGTGTCTGTCTGTCTGTGTGTGTGTGTGTGTGTGTGTGTTAATATTTTACGTACTTTGTTGTATTCTATTAAAAACCAAAATGCAGTATTTGACAAGAGAAATTAAACGCCACAGTATCAGAACGTCTTACTGTTTTGACGGAAATTAGACATTCCTTTGTGCTGTTAATTGGTAAATTTTAAAAAAACCGCCGCTCCTTTTCATACTTTTACTTGATTTCTTGTCTTTGTATACACAAACAGAATGTCTACAATTGGGTTTCTATAGCGCATAGGGTATTGCGTTGAAGGAAAGATGAGCTTCCATTGTTATGCCTGTGCGTGACGTGTGTTTTAGTTTTTTTAATATTTTGTGAGAAAGAACACCCTGCCATTGTTGTGCCGATTTTCAATGGACATCATGTTTGTCTTCATCAAAACGATTTGATATGAATATGATGTCTTTGTTCTGACTGTTTATGTCCATGGGTTTTTTTTTGGGCGTTCTCTCTGTTTGACTGTCTGTCTGTCTGTCTGTCAGTTTATGAATAACCGTCTTCCTCCTCCTCCTCCTCCTCCTCCTCCTCCACCTCCTCCTCCTCCTCCTCCTCCTCCTCCCTCCTCCTCTTTTTCCTCCTTCTCTTGCTCGTGCTCTTCCTCCTCCCTCTTCCTCCTGCTCTTCCTCCTCCTCTTCCTCCTCTTTTTTCTCATTCTCTTGCTCGTGCTCTTCCTCCTGCTCTTCTTCCTCTCTTCCTCCTCCTCCCCTCCTTTTTTCTCATTCTCTTGCTCGTGCTCTTCCTCCTCCTCTTCCTCCTCCTCTTCTTCCTCCTCTTCCTCCTCCTCTTCCTCCTCCTCTTCCTCCTCTTCCTCCTCCTCTTCCTTCCTCCTCTTCCTCCTCATCTTCCTCCTCTTCCTCCTCCTCCTCCTCCTCTTATTCCTCCTCCTCTTCCTCCTCCTCTTCCTCCTCCTCCTCCTCTTCCTCCTCTTCTTCCTCCTCCTCTTCCTCCTCCTCTTCCTCCTCTAAAACTCTTCTTCTTCTTCTTCTTCTTCTTCTCTTCCTCCTCCTCTTCCTCCTCTTCTTCCTCCTCCTCCTTCCTCCTCGTCTTCTTCCTCCTCTTCCTCCTCCTCCTTCCTTCTTCTTCCTCCTCTCTCCTCCTCCTCCTCCTTCCTCCTCCTCCTCCTCCTCCTCCTCCTCTTCCTCCTCCTCCTCCTCCTCCTTCTTCCTCCTCCTCTTCCTCCTCCTTCTTCCTCCTCCTCTTCCTCCTCCTCTTCCCCTCCTCCTCTTCTTCTTCCTCCTCTTCCTCCTCCTCTTCCTCCTCCTCTTCCTCCTCCTCTTCCTCCTCCTCTTCCTCCTTCTTCTCCTTCCTCCTCTTCCTCCTCCTGAGTTCCTTCTCCTCTTCCTCCTTCTTCCTCCTCCTCTTCCTCCTCCTCTTCCTCCTCTTCTTCTCCTCTTCTTCCTCCTCCTTCTCCTCCTTCTCCTTCCTCCTGTTCCTCCTCCTCTTCCTCCTCCTCTTCCTCCTCCTCCTATTCTTCCTCCTCCTCTTCCTCCTCCTTCTTCCTCCTCCCCTCCTCCTCCTCCTCCTCTTCCTCCTCCCCTTCCTCCTCCGCTTCCTCCTCCCCTTCCTCCTCCTCCTACAATTATTACTGGTGCTACTGCTATTACTACTGCTGCTGTTGCTTCTGCTGCTGTTTATGCCACTTGAAATGGTGATGATAATGTTCCAAGAGAGTTAAATGACGTGTGTATGTGTGTGGGTATATGTGTGTGTGTGTGTGTGTGTGTGTGGTGTGTGTGTGTGTGTGTGTGTGTGTGTGTGTGTGTGTGTGTGTGTGTGTGTGTGTGTGTGTGTGTGTGTGCGTGCGTGTGTGTGTGTGTGTGTGTGTGTGCATGTGCGCGCGCGCGCGCGCGCGTGTGTGTGTGTGTGTGTGCGTGTGCGTGTGCGTGTGCGTGTGCGTGTGCGTGTGCGTGTGTGTTTCCTAATCAAAATGTTCCCGTTTTCTATATTTTCAGGCAAACAGCAAAAACTTCACCCAAACCTACACCGGGGAGATCAGGAAAACCATGGATTATGACTAAACCCCTGCACCATACTCTTCTTGGCGTCGCCCCCCCCCCCTTCCCCCCTCTCTTTGGTCACGTGGTCACGTGTCACGTTGGGGATTGGTCAACCAGGGCGGCCATTTGTCTTTTCATCACTGTTGCAATTTGTATGACACAATGCAGATGCGAAAAGCACTAATTACGCTTTCTTGTACTTGTTGACTTGTTTCTATTTATAGACTCTTTTGTGTGGTTTGTGTTATTGAAAACGCTTCAATATATGGTTTGTTTTATATCTCGGGGGGTGGGGTGGGGTGGGGTGGGAGCAAAATGACAGCATAAAACGATAAGAAGGAAGCAATGGAAAAGAAGGGGTGATGGGGGGTGGGGTGGTAGAGAATAATCAGGGGAAAACATAACAGACGACATAACAAAGATACCACTCAGAACGGTTTTAGCATAATAAGGATAATGAATGCTTGGCGGTTATCACCTTCGAAAATATCATGTGGACTTTAACAAATTAACGATTCCTTCGGTCAGAACTATAGGCTTAGGGTAAGACGGGGTAAAAAGCCCATGGGCGGGTAAGAAGCCCATGCCAATTATCTCATGAAATGAAGCAAATTTCTGTTAAATTTGCCCATGAGACGAACGCTAAACATTAACACTCGTCTCATGGGGAAAATGTGACTGAAATTTGCTTCCTTTCATGAGATAATTGGCATGGGCTTCTTACCCGCCCATGGGCTTTTTACCCCGTCTTCCCCCTATTCTATCCTAGTCTGTCTGGATCGGTTTAACGTTATCAGTTTTACTTGGGAATGGTGTCTCTTTTTTAATTTCATTTCAGAAAATAATATTGTTCTTGTCATGAAAAGAAGAATGATAAACATTGTCACGCGAAAGCCAAAAAAATTAAGCTTGCTTTCGGAGCTTTCGGATGCTATCTCGTTCTTGTCATTGTGACGATTGGTTTTTACTTAATGATTTCATTTTCAAACGTTTTAGATGAAAGAGGCTCGGGGTTTTGTTTCTAACGAACTTTCACTTTCCGATGTATTGAATT
>CM065701.1:7886954-7889454 GCA_017654935.2 Phymorhynchus buccinoides | reverse complement strand
TTGACATGACACAAAAGACAGACACAAACAAAAGTGAAGGAAAAACACACCGACAAACAGAACAAGAAAACTAAAAATACAAATAATAACATCCTCGGGTGTATGTGAAAACGAGCGAAAATTCACAGATGCACAAAATCTACGTAACAAAAAAACAAAAACAAAAACTTGACCTTAATCAGTAAGATGACTTTGTATAGCATTTACTAAAAAATACAAATAATAACATCCTCGGGTGTATCACAACCTTTAGGCCACATTACTTCTCGATTCTATTCTCTTCCACACACCACTCCTCCCCCCCCCCCCCCCCCATGTTAGTTTTACTGTGTGTTGACTGCAATGTCTACATCAGCTTTGTTGAGAGAGAGAGAGAGAGAGAGAGAGAGCAGGAGAGGAGAGAGAGAGAGAGAGGAGAGAGAGAGAGAGAGAGAGAGAGAGAGATGAGAGAGAGAGAGAGAAGAGAGAGAGAGAGAGAGAGAGAGAGAGAGACAGACAGAGAGACAGAGAGAACTGATTGTATCATGTATTGTGTTCTTGGGTGGGGTGAGTGGTGGTGATGGTAATGGTGTGTGTGTGTGTGTGTGTGTGTGTGTGTGTGTGTGTGTGTGTGTGCGTGTGCGTGTGTGCGTGTGCGTGTGTGCGTGTGTGCGTGTGTGCGCGCGCGTGCGTGTGCGTGCGTGCGTGCGTGTGCGTGCGTGCGTGTGTGTGTGTGTGTGTGTGTGCGTGTGGGCGCGCGCGCGCGCGTCGCGTGTGTGTGTAGTGTGTGCGTACGTGCGTGCCTGCGTGTATGTGTGGGTGTGTGTGTGGTGTGTGTGTGTGTGTATGTGTATCCCTATTTGCATGTGTGTGAGCGATTCTGATCATTATTTGTTTCTTGCTTTTAATTTTTGTTGTTGCTAAGCGCATAGAGATCCACATTTGGTGAAGGAGTGCGCTATCTAAATGAGTCACTATTATTATTATTATTATTATTATTATTATTATTATTATTATTATTATTATCGAAAATGAGCAAAAATTCACAGATACACAAAATATACATAAAAATTATGGAAGTGAAACAACATCACCTTAACCCTTTCACCGCCAACCATATTTCAACCAAAATATTTCCATTAAATTTACCTGGATAGAGAACAAAATCCATCTGCAGCATTGTGAATTCTTCTGTGACATATATAAAATAAGGTCTATCCTTACTTCCCAAAACTAAGACAATAGGGTCTTTGGATAATAGACCCCAATGTGATGCCTTTTAGTGACATAGGTTTTAATTCACTTTGGTGCTAACATGTGACTTTGGCGGTGAAAGGGTTAATCAGTAAGATGACTTTGCATAATATTTACTAAAAATACAAATAATAACATCCTCGGGTGTATGCGAAAACGAGCGAAAATTCACAGATACAGAAAATCTACCCCCAAAAATGTACAAGTGAAACAACTTCACCTTCATCAGGAAGAGAGAGACTTCGTATAACATGTATTTGTTTTCATTTCTATTGACAAGGAACCGAGAAACGATTAATCAGGAAGACGACTTCGTATAACATTTATTTGTTTTCATTTCTATTCACAAGGAACCAAGACACGATTAATCAGGAAGATGACTTCGTATAACATTTATTTGTTTTCACTTCTTTTGACAAGGAACCGAGAAACGATAGATAGTGTATATTCTACTTTGATTATTAAAACAAACACAGCAACATCATCAACATGAATGATTTGGCCAGATAAATAATCACCACCACCACCTACACACACCGCCCTTCCCCCTCACCCACACCCAGTTGTAGGCCTACTACTATACCCGTTCATTTAAGTGATGACATAATACAAGCATGTAACATTTTGATATTTCGAACCTCTCTAAAATGCGGAAGATAACGGGCTGGAATGTATAAATTGTGAATAGATGATGGATCGTGTAATTGAATCAAGAACAAAATCATAAACATCCCCAAAGTCAAATGACCAAGAGACAAAATATACCTGGTAAACTGAACATCACGAGGTTTTCTACTTTGTTGTTGTTGTTGTTGTGGTGGTGGTGGTTTGATTTTTGTGTGCTTATTTTTGTTTTTGATCATTTTCTTCTTTCTTTCTTTCTTTTGTTCAGAAGAATTCACGTGTTGTTTATTCTGACCAGAAAGCAGAGATTTGTTTTTTCTTCAAATGATAATAACAAAATCTGTTACGCGGTTTTTTTGCGCTTTTTTGTGTTGTTGTTATTTTGTGGTTTTTTTTTGGAGGGCGTGTCAAAAGAAGGGTTAAAAATCTACATATGTTTATTTATTTGTTTGATTTTTTGTTATGTAGTCAGTTCTTATTCTGCATTGTGTGTGTGTGTGTGTGTGTGTGTGTGTGTGTGTGTGTGTGTGTGTGTGTGTGTGTGTGTGTGTGTGTGTGTGTGTGTGTGTGTGTGCATGTATGCGTGCGTTCATGCGTGTGTGTGTGTATCCGTATGTGTCTGTGTCTGTGTGTGTCTGTGTGT
>CM065701.1:7864454-7866954 GCA_017654935.2 Phymorhynchus buccinoides | reverse complement strand
GTTGACATAAACTATGAAAGAAAACGAAACAGTCTTGGCACGTTTTGCTCCGTCATTTAGACATAATAATATAACAACAGCGCAGTAGGCTTTGGTTTACATGTTAATCATACCGCTTAATGGTGGACCCTAATGGATGAGTTTTTGCAAGAAACACATCGAGATCACCATGAAAACACCATTTACAGAGATCGCAACACTCACTTTGCTCTGGTTGCTCACAACAAAGGAAATAGCTTCAATTTCTTTTTTACTGCACTACAAAAAAGAAAGCTTCAACCACAATGGGTTTGGCCCCCACCCACCCCATCCAAAATGGCTTCTCTCTCCGGCACCTCCACCAAGGAGGAATCGCCGTTTTGACGGTTTGATTTCTAGGAAACCAGAGCAAAGCGAGTGTTCCGATCCTTGAAAAGGCTGTCTTTCTGGTGATCTCAACATGTTCCTTGCAAAAACTCATCCGTCAGGGTCCACCTTTAAAACCACCATGCAGATTGCAGACGTGTATATTCGATGTTGTTGATTCCAGCGAATCGATCGTATGACAATGACAACTGAGCATGATGCAGTTCTTCTCTACTTTCACCTCAGTCACGATGCCATTCATCGCCTTGTGAAAATCGTGCCGGAAAACTTGCCACAAACAACTGAGAAAAGTTCGGACATTCCTTGTTGCCTGTCTGTCGTTTCCGACAATGACTGCCAGATAGATAGCAGAGGGGGGGCAGCTGCTATGCCGGCGGGCTGGGGCTACAGTTTGTTCATAGGGGAAGACGGGGTAAAAAGCGCATGGGCGGGTAAGAAGCCCACCCCAATTATCTCATGAAATAAAGAAACTTTCAGTCAAATTTGCCCATGAGACGAACGCTAGACATTAACGCTCGTCTCATGGGCAAAATGAGACTGAAATTTGCTTCATTTCATGAGATAATTGGGGTGGGCTTCTTACCCGCCCATGCGCTTTTTACCCCGTCTTCCCCTAGCGGAGACGCCTTGCTCAGGGTACATCCCCACTCTCTCAGCTAAAGAGATTTGAGGACGAGAGTTGGCGTTGAGGAAGGTCCCCAAAGGGCTAACCTATCCCATTGGCTGCAGCACTAGAGTCAGTGCAACCCCCCCCCCCCCCCCCCCCCTAGTTAGAGAGTCACAGTCTTCCACGAAAGACTAAGCTGTAGCATGACATTCCAATACTCTAGAAGATCATATATAGTACAGCTCTCATTTACTATTGGCCCTTTCTACAGGCTAATGTCAACCAGTGATAAAAGCCATTTGAGTAAAAGGCCATAGTTCAGACATAGGTCAAGATGTGCCCCCCCCCCCTACCTATCTCGGTTAATTGTATTTTTCCGTTATTGCCTTTCTTACCATACATAAAGCTGTATTTTAGGAACATTTGTAGCTAATAACCTTTTTGGAATACTAACCCTAACCCTAACCTTAGCCCTAACCCTAACCCTACCCCCCACCCTTTAAGACGGAAAAACGCAACGAACCACAACTGTGACAAATCGCGGTGTACTGCAGTACATAGTGGTGGGTAGGGTTAGGTTTAGGGGTAGGGTTAGGGTTAGGGTTAGTATTCCAAAAAGGTAATTAGCTAAAAATGTTCCTAAAATACAGCTTTATGTATGGTAAGAAAGGCAAAAACGGAAAAATACAATTAACCGAGAAATGCATGGGGGGTGGCACATCTTTACCTTTACCAACTTAACTTTTAATAATTGCTAGTTTATAATTTAGCCTGTGTTAAACTCGTTAAAATAGTTTAATGAAAGTTTCATCTAATCTACGTAAAATACTATATCTAAGTTTTAGTTTAATGTACCAACTACGTACACTTTTTTGTTTTCTTTAAAATCATCTTTAACCTGTGTGTTTCGTAGAAGTAAGCCTTATCATTTTTTGTTTATTAAACACATGAAGTCTACGAACGTTTTTTTCGAATTAAGTACTTCATTCTCAGTTAAATAATGGTGAAACGACACGCCCAATGATACTGTTCCGGAGAAACGGTATCTGCTTCAAGTAGGTATAATGTGGTCGTCTAGGTTTTAAACAAATCAGAAATGAGTCGTCTGTCTTGGCGAAAGATTACATTAATATGTTTATCAGTGAGTTATACACATTTAAGAAACATTGACCCTACATTATCTCTATAGTATCCATGCATATTTGAAGTGATGGGTAAGACGGTGGCACAAATGTACGCCATGTCCGGTTGTCTCCGTCGTTTTGTCTGTCCATCTGCTAGCCCCGCCCCCTCCTCTCTCTCTCTCTCTCTCTCTCTCTCTCTCTCTCTCTCTCTCTCTCTCTCTCTCTCTCTCTCTCTCTCTCTCTCTCTCTCTCTCTCTCTCTCTCTCTCTCTCTCTCTCTCTCTCTCTCTCTCTCTCTCTCTCTCTCTTTCTCTCTCTCTCTCTTCTCTCTCTCTCTCTCTCTCTCTCTCTCTCTCTCTCTCTCTCTCTCTCTCTCTCTCTCTCTCTCTCTCTCTCTCTCTCTC
>CM065701.1:7849454-7854454 GCA_017654935.2 Phymorhynchus buccinoides | reverse complement strand
CGCTCGAAGCCAGGGTAAGACGGAGTGTTAGGGCAGAGATGGAGGAGGGAGGGGTGGGTAAGGTTGAAAGTATTTTTCTCTGAAGATTTTCAGTTGTCCAGTTCTTCATTGGTTTGATCCTCCTAATCCTGTCAAGGGCAAGCCACACGTGCACTAAAATCGCACGAATGTACGATACAATTCGATCACGTGGTTTCTATAAGGACAAAATGTGATTCGCGCAAGGAGACCACGTGATCGAATCGCACGAATGTACGATACGATTCGATCACGTGGTCTCCTTGCGCGAATCACATTTTGTCCTTATAGAAACCACGTGATCGAATTGTATCGTACAGTCGTGCGATTTTAGTAGACGTAGCTTTACTACCTAAATATTATTCTCCTTGCTCTTGCACGCGCGCACGTGAAATCTCTCTCTCTCTCTCTCTCTCTCTCTCTCTCTCTCTCTCTCTCTCTCTCTCTTTCTCTCTCTCTCTCTCTCTCTCTCTCTCTCTCTCTCTCTCTCTCTCTCTCTCTCTTATTTGATATCACCCCTACCCCAGTGTTCCGTTTGACATGGGCAGATGACCCAGTTCATTGAATCGTTGTTCATGTTGTTCATGTTCATGTTGTTCCTGTTCATGTTGTTCCTTTCTCTCTCTCTCTCTCTCTCGGTCTCTCTCTCTCTCTCTCTCTCTCTCTCTCTCTCCTCGCTCTGTCTTTCTCTCCCTCTCCTCTCTCTCTCTCTCTCGAGGTGCTCTCTCTCTCTCTCTTCTTCTTATTTTGATATCACCCTACCCCACTGTTCCCGTTTGACATGGGGCAGATGACCCAGTTCATTAAATCGTTTGTTCGTGGTTGTCCAATGTTCATATTGTTCATCTTCTCTCTCTCTTCTCTCTCTCTCTCGCTCTCTCTCTCTCTCTCCTCTCTCTCTCTCTCTCTCTCTCCTCTCCTCTCTTGCGCTCTCTTCTCTCTCTCTCTCTCTCACCTCTCTCTCTCTCTCCTCTCTCTCTCTCTTCTCTTATTTGATATCACCCTACCCCACTTATTCCCGTTTCTTGACTTATGGGCAGATGGACCTCCAGTTCATTAAATCGTTTTTTTTGTTTGTTTTGAGGTTCTCAGTGTGTTGTTAATGTTCAATTTTGTTGTTCATCTTCTCTCTCTCCTCTCTCTCCTCTCTCTCTCTCTCTCTCTCTCTCTCTCTCTCTTCTCTCTCTCTCTCTCGTCTCACACCCACACACCACACACACACACACACACACAGAGAGAGAGAGAGAGCGACAGAGAGAAAGAGAGAGAGGAGAGAGAGAGAGAGAGAGAACCCAGGAGAGAGAGAGAGAGAGAAGAGAGAGAGAGAGAGAGACAGATCGAGAGGAGGAGAGAGAGAGAGAGAGAACGTTTGTTATTTTCTAACTGCGTATTCACAAACCCAAGATTTGCCTTAAAACCAAATATACCCAGGATATTTCAAAAAATCTGTTGGTAGCATACTAATAGTATCCATTACTATTGATTGACATTTTGTTTTTATTATTCTGCCACACTTTTCTCAGCCTTCTCCGTTTCTTAACAATTTCTCAGTCAGTAATTGGCAATGGCTATTTCTCACGTCGCATTTCACCCTCCTAAAACAAAGTGAGCGTGCGAGAGAATACCCATTCATTTGCAGATATTTAACCCTTTCACCGCCAGCCATATTTCAGCCAAAAATGTCCATTAAGTTTACCTGGGTAGAGAACAAAATCCATCTGCAGTATTGGGGATTCTTCTGTGATATATATAAAATAAGGTCTATCCTTACTTCTCAAATCTAAATCAACAGGGTCTTTGGATAATAGACCCCAATTTGATGCCTTTTAGTGACATAGGTGTTACATCACTGTGGTGCTAAAATGCGACTTTGGCGGTGAAAGGGTTAAAATACATTCTCTCCTTTCCTTTTCATTTCTTCTCCCTCCCTCCTCACCTTTTCCCCCCTTCCTTGACAACACCCGACCCCCCCCCCCCCCCCCCCCCACACACCCACACACACACACCCCTCCCCACTCGATGTCACTACTACTCGTTCATTGATCCATCACTCAAGTTGCTGTAAAGTCTGAATCAGCCATCTCACGCGGACAAGGCTCTGTAGAGAAATGAGTGCAAATCAGACAGTCCACACGAGAAATAGTATGTAAATTAGTCACCCTGACGGATGAGCTCTTGTAATAAACACGTCCAGAGCACCAGGAAAACACACTTTACAGAGATTGCAACACTCACTTTCCTAGAAATCAAACCGTCAAATCGGCGATTCCTCTTTGGCGGAGCTGCTGGAAGTCAAGTTATTTCACACACAAAGAGAAGGTGTGTGCCGTCTTTTTTCTAATGGCCGCCTGCGTTTAGACTTTAGACCAAATCGTTTGCACGAAATGTTCGCAATACAAGCCTTTTTTTCTTTTTCTTTTTTAAATATTACTAGCGCAACGCCTAATACTGGCAATGCACCATACTGGTAACACCTAGTAACGGTAACGGCAAGTACTGGTAACGCTGAGTACAGCAAATTTGAAGCGATTCGGTTAAGAAACGGCGGAGTTATAAGGCCCCGTTTCCCGTTGGCGCTGCTCTGAGAGTGACGCGTTCTCCCGATTCTCTTCAAATTTGCTGCTAGGCGTTGCCCGGGCCATAGCAAGCCTGACAGGAAATTTGAATTAATTCGATTAAGAAACGGCGGAGTTATGCGTGAAAAGGTGAAGCGGCGTATAGCGCGCGCGTTTCTGAACCGATTCGCTTTCGGTTTGGCACAACGATAGTCACCGTCCCCGGTCATCTACCTGCCAGAAACACCGGAGCTACGGGCGCCGAAAGGCCGTCGGATGCGCGTTTCGCGCATTTGCCGAACCGCGCAAATGACACGGCCGCCTCGGTTGCCGTTGCCATCGCCCCGTTAGGGCTCACAGCAAATTTGAAGCGAATCGGTCGAAAAACGGCGGAGTTATAAGGCCCGTTTCGTGTTTCAGACAGACAGACAGACACACACACACACACACAGACACACACACGGACAGTTGGCTTTTTACTATATGATACTAAAGGAGTTTCGCTCACAACAAAGGAAACAGCTCCATTTTTTGTTTGTTACTGCACTACTAAAAAAGAAACGCTTCAACCACAATGAGTGACCCCCACCCACCCCATCCAAAATGGCTACTCTCTCCGGCATCTCCGCCAAGGAGGAATTCACCGTTTTGACGGTTTAATTTCTAGGAAACCAGAGCAAAGTGAGTGTTCCGATCCTTGAAAAGGCTGTCTTTCTGATGATCTCGACGTGTTCCTTGCAAAACCTCATCCGTCAGGGTCCACCTTTAACTCCAAACATGATTGTCCGTTTAGCCTAATTTACATACTGATCCCCGTTTTGAATGTCTAATACGCTCTCATGACTACAGGGCCAGAAGATCACGTTAAACACCCTCAATCATCCAATCAGCCGTGTGTTCACGGACTATTGAACCCACTGCTGCAAATGATCACCTTTTTTGTTCGCAAGAAAGCAAACTCATCGAAACTTGACAAGCGAAGCGAGGGCTGATTAATGTTTTCAATTGTGTTTGTTTGTTTGTCCCTGGCTGCCTATGTGCGTACGTGTGTGTGTGTGGGTGTGTATGTTACCAACGATAGCGTTTGAATAGAGGTGGGGAGTTTGGGGGCAGGAGGGGGGGTGGGGTGGGGTAGGACCGTCACATTTTGCATGCGGAAGGGTAGTTACAATATATGGGCAAAGCTTCGAAAATGAAGATCATTGGACAAAGATCAAGGTCACTGGATCTGAAAATGCTACTCCGCGGCTGGTTGATCTAGCATATTGACGCTCTAGTTTTAGTTTGTTTTCTTGTTTGTTTGTTTTTTGTGTTGTTTTTTTGTTTGGTTGGGTTTTTTGTTTTTTGGGGGGTCGTGTTCAACTTTTACTACACTTATTTTTTTTAATTTCCTGGCCTTTTGTCGCTTCATCTTTCAGTTTCGTATCACTTTTTGTTCCTGTTTTGGAAAGAGTCGGCTGTACGCAGCGGGGAGACCAGTGCAAACTGAAAACTGGACACATGCGTAACTTACCCATTATGGCCTATGGTCTGGGAACAGCGGAAGAAGAAGAAAAAGAAGAAGAATATGGATATAGTAACACAAACTGTCGTTTTCTGTTCATCACATTCGTTTGGGCCGTGCACACATACACGCGGATGTTCTGCGCGGAAACCCATGCGCAATCCGTAAATAAGTAAAAGAAAGAAGGGAACAAAATATTTTGTTTGCCCATTGAACAAATATGTTTCTACAAGTGTGAATATAACAATAATAGGGTCTATCGTGCACATTCAATCATATGAAATTATACGTGGCTTTTGTCGATTTTCGAAAAGCCTTCGACTCAGTAAATAGAAACGCTTTGTGGCATGCATTACGCAACTCTAATGTAAATGGTATAATGTCTCTCTCTCTCTCTCTCTCTCTCTCTCTCTCTCTCTCTCTCTCTCTCTCTCTCTCCTCTCTCTCTCTCTCTCTCTCTCTCTCTCTCTCTCTCTCTCTCTCTCTCTCTCTCTCTCTCTCTCTCTTCTCTCTCTCTCTCTCTCTCTCTCTCTCTCTGTCTCTCTGTCTCTCTCTCTCTCTCTCTCTCTCTCTTGCTCTCTCTCTCTCTCTCTCTCTCTCTCTCTCTCTCTCTCTATCTCTCTCTCTCTCTCTCTCTCTCTCTCTCTCTCTCTCTCTCTCTCTCTCTCTCTCTGTCTCTCTCTCTCTCTCTCTCTGTCTCTCTCTCTCTCTCTGTCTGTCTCTCTCTCTCTCTCTCTCTCTCTCTCTATCTCTCTCTCTCTCTCTGTCTCTCTCTCTCTCTCTCTCTCTCTCTCTCTCTCTCTCTCTCTCTCTCTCTCTCTCTCTCTCTCTCTCTCTCTCTCTCTCTCTCTCCCTCTCTCTCTCTCTCTCTCTGTCTCTCTCTCTCTCTCTCTCTCTCTCTCTCTCTCTCTCTCTATCTCTCT
>CM065701.1:7834454-7839454 GCA_017654935.2 Phymorhynchus buccinoides | reverse complement strand
AACATCTTTAACATTAACAAATGAAATATATGAGCCAAACATAAATGAAGCGAATGCTGGAAGGGTAACAAAGAGAAGTAAATTAAAAAAAACGTGGTTTGGATTGAGAAAACATAGATTCAGACAAGTTTTAGACTCAGATATCAATATTCCGAGAATACTCGGAATTAGGCCCTGACTGGCGTTCTCCTGTTCCGAGTATGCTCGGAATTCGTCTGGAATTAGTTAATTGTATAGACTTTCCCTGGAGAAAAAAAGATGAAAATTCAGTTGCTAATTATACCATTATCGGACCTATTTCAAAGGATTAACGCAGCAACCATTTATTATTCGTTAATAATTTATGACAGCCAGTTTTCACTATTTTGTATCGATTATTCAATTTGGACCTATTACAAAGGACGCCTTATCAACGACACAATCGTCGTTCTTGTATGTCATTTAAAGCTTATTTTTGGCTCACTCGTGTCAACGACACGAAAGTGAGTCTATGTTTTCATGCTTCTTCGGCTTTCCGGGTGTCTGTGTGTGTGTCTGTCTGTGTGTCCGTCTGTGGCAACTTTGACGTTGGCTTTTCCTCAGTATCTAAAAGGCGTTCATCGATCAAACTTTGCACACATATAGATGTCCTAGCAAGCTTTCAAACATTAAAGGTGGACCCTGACGGATGAGTTTTTGCAAGGAACACGTCGAGATCACCAGAAAGACAGCCTTTTCAAGGATCGGAACACTCACTTTGCTCTGGTTTCCTATAAATCAAACCGTCAAAACGGCGATTCCTCCTTGGCGGAGATCCGGAGAGAGTAACCATTTTGGATGGGGTGGGTGGAGGTCACTCATTGTGGTTGAAGCGTTTTCTTTTTTTGTAGTGCAGTAAAAAAGAAAAGAGCTATTTCCTTTGTTGTGAGCGAAACTCCTTTAGATAAACTGCATACAAATAATAAATTTACAGGCTTGTATTGCGAACATTTCGTGCAAACGATTTGGCGGCCATTAGAAAAGAGACGGCACACGCCTTCTCTTTGGGTGAAAGAATTTGACTTCCAGCACCTCCGCCAAGGAGGAATCGCCGATTTGATGGTTTGATTTCTTAGGAAAACAGAGCAAAGTGAGTGTCGCAATCTCTGTAAACGGTGTTTTCCTGGTGATCTCGACGTGTTTCTTACAAAAACTCATCCGTAATGGTGCCCCTTTAAGCAAAAATATATGTTATATTAATAGGCATTATTATTATTATGCATTAGATACTTTATAGTTACAGAGGCGTCTCTGTGAAATTCGGGCTGCTCCCACCTGGAGAGCGCGTCGCAGCCAGAGGCGCGCCACACAATTTAAAAAAACACTTTTTTTCATGCGAATTTTGTGCGACTGATGAGAAAGGAAAGGGTGGGGGGGGGGGGGGGGTAAATGTTGACCAAATGACAACTTCTTGTTGCCACTGGGTTTGACACACACACACATTCGCAGCAACATACATTAAGACAAGAGTACAAGCCAAGGCTTATGGAGATACTCGTGCTCAACGCGTAGGGGAAGACGGGGTAAAAAGCGCATGGGCGGGTAAGAAGCCCACCCCAATTATCTCCCATGAAAGCGTTAATGTCTAGCATTCGTCTCATGGGCAAATTTGACTGAAATTTTCTTTATTTCATGAGATAATTGGGGTGGGCTTCTTACCCGCCCATGCGCTTTTTACCCCGTCTTCCCCTACGTTTGGTACAAGCAACAGGCTGCATCTCGGGTTTTTTACATAATAGGAATTGTTCGGATATAATTAAGGGGAGTAATTTCAACAACAAAAAGGGGAGTAATTTCATGGTGTGTGGAAGTGATTTCGTCTAATTCAATCGGTCAAACAGGGGAAGTTACTCTACCATCATGTACATCCCCAGCTCTCGCCTCGTGTGCTTGAGTAGACATACAGCACTTAGAACACCGTGCGTCATTCTAAAATTGACGTCATTTATATTTTTACGTCACATTGTGCAAGTTCTGTCAGTTTGTGGCCACTGGCCACCCTGATTTTTCTAAGAACAAAATGTCTGCAAGTCGCTGACTCGCATCCTGCGATTTCAAGCTTCGACACCATGGTTGCTATGGTTTGTCCGCCTTGGTCAAGGTAAACAACTCTAATTTTCACGAAATGCTCTCCCCTCGTTTTTTCCCGAAAATCGTCTATTGATAGTACTATGGTTAAACAGGTACGTACTTATTACAGAAAAAAGTGAGAAATAAATGACTTGTGCATCGTTTTGAAAAATGGTGTTTCACATTAAGTTTGCTATGTTCTGGACAGTTTGTTGTTGTTGCATATTTTGCTAACATTTAAGCGCGTTTTAGCAATAGACATCTCTATGGGTTATCTGTGTTGATCATTTGTCTTCCCCCCCCCCCCTGCCCCCCCTCCCACCCCTTTTTTTATAAACAGTAACTTCGGGTATTTTCCATGTGTACGAATGTGCTTAAAGTATATATTTTTAAAGACATTTAAAAGACACTTTTACTTGTCACAAACAACGAAGACTGATCAAGTCTTAACTCCCAAGCTTTGTAGTATTTCTTTCCTGTCACGATTCACACACGCGCGCGCGCACGCACACGCACACACGCACACACACACACACACACACACACACACACACACACAACACGCTTTAGGGTATGTTTTTCCGTCATGACACCCACGCACACACACACACACAAGCTTTAGGGTATGTTTTTCACACACACGCACACACACACACGCACACACACACGCGCACGCACGCACACACACGCACACGCACACACACACACACACACACACGCACACACACGCACACACACACACACACACACGCACACACGCACACGCACACGCACACACACACACACACACACACACACACACACTTCCATCCAACATTCTCGAGTAAGCCTAAACTGTTCTCCCACCAACATGGAGATCAATCGAACAAAACTCAAAAGGGAGTAAATAAAATAACGTAACCTACTAGTAGTCGGATGTAATTAAACGACTTCTACCACATCAGACAACACAGCGGTATATGGTGGAACGCAGACTGACTGTGGAACGACAGGTAGAGTCTCTGGGTACCACAATGTGAGATGAATAACGTGAATGTCTTCAGACAGGTCCGGCAATTTGATTTTGAAATATCTGCCCTTTAAAGACCCACCAGATCATGTGTCAAAAACCACGGGTTTCACGGGTTTTCCCTCTTACAGCTGGTAAGAAATATATGTTTTTGACCAGGTTTGACTCCCATACAAATGCCCCCAAGTTCAAAAAGAAACATCGGGTTTTTTTAAAGAGCAGCCTCAGTTTGAAGTTGGGGGAATTTGCATGTGGGTCACAGCTACCCAGAAAAAAACAAGGGACTTGATAGTGGTGGGTCAGTGTGTCTTTAACCCCACCCCCACTCCTTCCTTCGACCCACACCCCCCACCCCCCCTGACCCAACTCCACCCCTTTTCCCTCCTCCTAACCCCTCCACCCCCCACACCCCTTAACACTTTAACACAGTCAATCATACAATACTTTACCTTTAAATACAGTTGAACCTCCCTGATAAGACCTTGAAAAATCATCCCCAAATAAGGTCTTAAAGGGGGACCCTGACGGATTAGTTTTTGCAAGAAACACGTCGAGATCACCACAGAAAGACAGCCTTTTCAAGGATCGGAACACTCACTTTGCTCCGATTTCCTATAAATTAAACCGTCAAAACGGCGATTCCTCCTTGGCGGAGATGCCGGAGAGAAAAGCCATTTTGGGTGGGGTGGGTGGAGGCCACTCATTGTGGTGAAAGATTTTTCTTCTTTGCAGTGCAGTAAAAAAAACAAGCGCGAAATCGCAATAGTTTGTGGCACGCGGTCTATTTTTACCACTCCAATCATGAGTTACCTCCCCTGGCTTTTCAATAATTTTAATCTGTAAACCAGAATGTTATCTCTGCACCATTTCGTAACTTTTTATATCTTTTGGAAAACATTTAAAACTATGTATCATACTTATACTCATCAAAAGAAGCACCGCATACTCATCGTGTCTGTTGTAGTGTCTGTATTACGTATGTTTATTATTTTGTACGCTTTTAAAATACATCATTTTAAAGAGCGGCCTCAATTAATTTTGAAGTGTAGCCTCGATTTGAAGTGCGACAATTTTGTCAAAATGTGCGACAATTGTGGAACGACAGACCGACGACCGACAAAGTGAGTTATAGGTTTGTGGCTTGAGAGCCACAAACAAAAAGGGGGTGGGGAGCTATTGCCTTTGTTGTGAGCAAAACTCCTTTAGGTAAACTGAATAAAATTTAAAAAAGAAATAAATAAAAAGGCTTGTATTGTGGAAATTTCGTGCAAATGATTTGGTCTAAACTCAGGCGGCCATTAGAAACATGCCTTCTCTTTCACTGAAATAATTTGACCTCTAGCACCTCCACCAAGGAGGAATCGCCGATTTGACGGTTTGATTTCTAGGAACCTAGATCAAAGTGACTGTGGCTATGTCTGTAAAAGGTGTTTTCCTGGTGATCTCGACGTGTTTCTTGCAAAACCTCATCCGTCAGGGTGCCCCTTTAGGTGGGAGGGACTTGCACTAGGGAGGTAATTTTAATACAGTGGAACCTCCTTTAAAAGACCTTGAACAATCATCCAAAAATAAGGTCTTAAGTGAAGGGACTTGTATAGGGAGGCAATTTTAATACCTCCTTTATAAAACCTTGCAAAATCATCCAAGTGGGAGGGAGTTGTATAAGGGAGGTAATTTTAAAACTTACAAAGAAGGGCAATGTCTCAGAGAAGTAGGTCTTATGTGGGAGGGAGTCTTATTAGTGGGGCGGGGGTGGGTAGGGGGGTCAAATTCGTAAAGACCCACTGACCCACTACGATTAAGTCCCTTGCTTTGTTTTGTTCTGAGTAGCTGTGACACATATACAAATGCCCCCGACTTCAAATTGAGGCTGCTCTTTAAAATGATATTCGTGTTGAATTTA
>CM065701.1:7811954-7826954 GCA_017654935.2 Phymorhynchus buccinoides | reverse complement strand
TAATCCTCTCTATATTATTAGTTGGGGATAAAGAAAGAGAGAGAGACAGTGAGTGGTCCTACCATCACTCTCTCTCTCTCTCTCACTACGCCCAAGTAAGAAAATCGCGTGATAAGCCCCTAGTGCATTGACTGCCCTCTGGCGTGAAAAATATCGCCATAGGTTGACCATATTTTTGCCATCTGTAGAAAGCCCCTTTCAAAAAATTGCATGATCGCAATCTGAAAGTGGTAACTTTCTGTCCGTTAACATGCAATTTATAATAGTACCCCTTATTGTGAACACACACACACACACACACACACACACACACACACACACACACACACACACACACACACACACACACACACACACACACACACACAAAGAAATTGAGAGGTTATAGACAGACAGGTCAATGACAAGAGAGACAGTCAGACAGACAAGACATACATACACACATACATCGATCAGTTCATCTTCTTTTCTTCTTCTTCTTCTTCTTCTTCTTCTTCTTCTTCTTCTTCTTCTTCTTCTTCTTCTTCTTCTTCTTCTGCGTTCCCAGGCCATATGGCCATAATAGGTAACGTACATACGTGTCCGGTTTTCAGTTTTCACTGGTCTCCCTGCTGCGCACAGCTGACACATTCTGATTTCGGAGAAGCTCGATGGAGAAATCTATGTTTTTGAAAAAAGGCAGGAGAGTGGGCCACTAAGTCAGAAAGATAGTAGATGATAGAAAGCAAAGGGGAAAGGCAGAAACAAAGAGACTGGCAGATTAGAGGAAGTTACAAGCACAGAACTTCCAGAAGGTGGGGGAACTATTTTTTACAAACCCCCCCCCGGTATCCCCACGGGGACAATCAGTTAACCCTTTCACCGCCAACCATATTTCAACCAAAAATGTCCATTAAATTTACCTAGATAGAGAACAAAATCCATCTGCAGTATTGTGGATTCTTCTGTGACATAATAAAATAAGGTCTATCCTTATTTCCCAAAACTAAGACAATGGGATCTTTGGATGAAAGGCCCCAATTTGATGCCTTTTAGTGACATAGGTGTTCAATCACTGTGGTGCTAAAATGCGAGTTTGGCGGTGAAAGGGTTAATGAACAAGAGACAGAGGCATGAAAGGAGACCTGGCCTATACCGATACAGACGCACACACTACTAGTCTTGTAAACCATTACAAACAGATTCCAGACACCAAGACGAGGTGGCAAAACGCCAGAAGGCATGTGGTTCGTTAAATACTTAAGTATCATCGATGAAAGAAGCCCGTTTTAGAAGGCAACATTTGTGCTTAAAATCCTGTTGCGAACGAATAGAAAACTTTGGGGAAACTCGGCCATCACACCAAGAGATTAGGCCCTACTCGTCAACAGGCAAGACGATTGCGATGGCACTAGTTGGGGTATTTTTAAAGTTATTAGTATTATTAGTATTATTATAATTATAATTATTATTATTATTATAATAATTATTATTATTATTATTATTATTATTATTATTATTATTATTATTATTATTATTATTATTATTATTATTATTATTATTATTATTATTATTATTATTATCATTATTAGTAGTAGTAGTAGTAGTAGTGGTAGTATTGTTATTATGTGTGTGTCTGGAAAGGGGGTTGGTATTTTCATTCATTGTCATTTCTTTTGTCAACAGTTTATAAATACACTTAAAATGAGACTTCTCTCAATCTCAGACGTTTTGTTAGTGAAATATCACACAACAACAAACATCGTGGGGGGGTTTTCTGAATACGAGTTGGAGAAATGTATCTTCAAACTAGAGCGCTAAGACGCTAGACCACCAGCCGCGCGGCAGCATTTTCGGGTCCCTTGACCTTTGATCTATGACCTTGATTTTCGAACTTGGTCTAGATATCCTTAGTACCTATCCGCAAGCACCTTTTGAGTGTCCTAGGTCCCTATGTTCAAACGTTATCGTGCCAGGTGCTCGGCAGCATCCTTGGCTCGTGACCTTGACCTTTGACCTATGACCATTTTTTTTATTTGGCCGAGATATTCTTAGTACCTATCCGCATGCAAAACTGGAGTGTCCTAGGTCCTTCTGTTCAATCGTAATCGTGAAAGGTGCTCAGCATTTTCGGTGCCAATGACCTTGACCTTTGAGTTTTGACCTTCATTTTTAAACTTGGTCTAGATATCTTTAGTACCTATCCGCATGCAAAATTTGAGCGCCCTTGGTCCCTCCGTTATCATGCCAGGTTTGCGGCAGCATTTTCGGCTCCAGTGACCTTGACCTATGACCTTCATTTTCGAACTTGACCAAGACATTCTTAGTACCTATCCGCATGCAACATTTGAGCGTCCTGGGTCCTTCCGTTCAAACGTTATCGTGTTAACATAGATAGATCGATAGATAGATAGATAAACAGTCAGTCGGCTTCAGAATCCACTGAAAACATTACCATCTTCGATCTCTTGACTCGCGGCTGGTAATAACTGGAATGGTGGACAGAGCTTGTCTTAATCAATTATCTATCTATCAAGTAGCTGGCGTGTATAGGCCTACTCCGATTATAACATATAATCTAAGGTTACACGCACACATATCTGTGCCAGCATCACGAAAGGGACATTAAGTCGCTGGGATAGTTTCTCACAAAAGGCTTGCAAAGTCAAAAATCTCATTTTGGGTCAATTTTGAGTTATTGGTATTTTTGTGTTCTCTAACATCTTATCGTTCATATTTATAAAGGTAATCTCTAAGTATTTTAACATCTTATCTAGGCTCATATTTATAAAGGACGCTCTTTAACTATGGTCATAACCCTGTAAATAGTACTTGGTTCTAAGTTGTCTGACGTTTTAAATAATCTTCTCAGTAGGTCGCTTAACCCTGGATGCATTTTCTTTATCATTAGAAAGAGAATTGTCTGAGCTAATGCTAGACGACGCTCACCCTTAGACTGGAACGCAAAATAGTGTTTTTGTATCATCTGAATGGCTCAGAATGGCCGACGCTCACCCTACTAAATGCTTTAAAAAACTGCTCATAACTTCTTGTATCATGGAACGGAAAAAATGTATAATCTTTCTCAGAATGGCCGACGCTCACCCTTCTAACTTTAATGGTTCTTGTATCATTGTATCATTAGAAAGAGAATTGTCTGACGTTTTCTCAAATGTATAAACTTCTCAGAACTGGTTAGTTTGACACTTCATGTCTCTTTCGTGGTGCTGGGTCCCATATACATAGATGCTATATAGACCCTACACAAATAAGCTGGTCAGTCACACAGCCAGACAGTCAGAGAATGAGCAACAAATGCTCAGAGAACAAAACCAAACACTCGGAGACATACATCCTATATTCCTATACACACTCAAAGAATTAAGATAATAATGGCAATACAATAGTTTGGGTTTTCTGCTCATTGAAAGAGAGAGAGACAGAGAAAGTGATAACGTTTAATTTCAGAAAGCATAATCCACGTGAAGTAACCATTTGTGGACAGAAGACATAATTGCATATGTAAATGACAGAGAGAGAGAGAGAGAGAGAGAGAGAGAGAGAGGGAGAGAGAGAGAGAGAGAGAGAGAGAGAGAGAGAGAGAGAGAGAGAGAGAGAGAGAGAGAACGAAATTTTGTTTAATCAGGGTTATGAGATAAGCATACAATGTGCGTTTTACACTCAGTCCTGAGGCTAAGCAAAAGTAAAGAACAACAATAGTACAAAAATAAGGCGCTAGCGTAAATAATACTACTACAAAACATTGAAGAAAAGAAAGTATACAGAAGGAACAAAACACAGCACCATAATATACATCATCAATGTACAAGACAAATGGAGGAAGGAGGTGATGGGGAGAGGGATTGGAAGCGGGAAAAGGGGGGAGCAAAATTAGGCTTGATTATTGTGATACAATGATCGACTTAAATGGCACATCGGTAATATTTTTTTAATCTTAATTTTTTTAGTCTTAGAGAAACAGACAGACATAGCAAAAAGCTTAAAAAGACAACATGAAAAGGAATAAACAAATTTCCCTACACACACACCCAAAAAAAAGTTCGTTTATCTTCAAAAGTTTAAACGGAAACCTATATTTCAAATACTTTTCATGTTGACTTCTTCGACTTTCCCATACCAAGACTAAGCTTTGCCCTCCTTCATAGTACAGTGGAACCTCCCTTAGACGACCTTCACAAATCCTCAAAAATGTGGTCTTATAAGGGAGGGATCTTATATGGGAGGTAATTTTAATACTTACAAAGAAGGGCAATGTCTCAGAAAAATGGGTCTTATATGGGAGGGAGTCTCTTAATGGGAGGTCGTATAAGAGAGTTTCCACTGTATTTCCCTTTGGACCAAAGTTCCTCAGGAAGCATAAAAAACAACCATGGCTCCAAAGACAAAAACAAAGTTTCACTAATGCTTAAGTGTTAGTGTAAAGTCTCTCTCTCTGCGTGTAATATTGTATTCTCCTATGTCTCTTATCGTTTACTTTGGGTCAAGGATTATCGAAAGCTCTAAGCGCTTTAAAACGCCTACGTCACAAACGAAACAACCGGGAAATGTTAAGGAAAACTCTGCGAGGATTACGTGGCGATTAAACACTGTTTTAATGGGGGGGGGGGGGGGGGGGGGGGGGGGGGGGGGGGCGGGGGGGGGAGGAACAGAAAATGTTGCCAAATGCATAAACCATCAGTTCTGCAAAAACTCGTTGTGCCACTGAAGTATTGTTCTGCTGAAGTCTGAATGAGCTTTTTTAGGTGGAGTTGTTGTCCTTAGCACTTGTCACTAGACTGCGTTCCCATGAGCGACTTAGCTGGCTCTTTTGCCCGCCAGGTGGCATAGCGCTCGAGTGGGGCTAATCCTCTCTATATTCTTAGTTGGGGATAAAGAGAGAGAGAGAGAGATAGGGAGGAGTCCAACCCTCTCTCTCTCTCTCTCTCTCTCTCTCTCTCTCTCTCTCTCTCTCTCTCTCTCTCTCTCTCTCTCTCTCTCTCTCTCTCTCTCTCTCTCTCTCTCTCTCTCTCTCTCTCTCTCTCTCTCTCTCTCTCTCTCTCTCTCTCACTACGCCCAGCTAAGAATATAGCGTGATAAGCCCCTAGTGGTTTGACTGCCCCCTGGCGGTCAAATAATCGCCATAAGTCGACCATTGAAGGCAGTTTCTTGATGACGGCAAACTCATTCTCTCTTTCTATCTGTTTCACTCTCTCGCGCGCGCGCGTGCAAACAGCGACTATAAATTAAAGTATTATATACATAATTGGAAGGGACGCAAAATAAGCCTAGAAGGTTATCTCACGTAGGCCCACCAGAACAGCGTATTTAGAGCATATTCAAATCTCTACGATTGCATAGCTAGTAAAATGTTAAGTTGGGATTTGTTCCCAGATGAACTCTTTTCTGCGATGCTAAAGTCTCGGTACCAAATCTGAGTTTAGTTTGAAGAGCATGACAATAGCCCCCAGTGGAATAGGTGGTAGAAAGAGGGTGAGGGGTGGAAGGGAGGGGAGGACAAAACATATATATATATGGATAGAAGTGGATAGACGTTAAATGAAAGACACACACACTCTCTCTCTCTCTCTCTCTCTCTCTCTCTCTCTCTCTCTCTCTCTCTCTCTCTCTCTCTCTCTCTCTCTCTCTCTCTCTCTCTCTCTCTCTCTCTCTCTCTCTCTCTCTATGTGTATCTCTATCTCTTTCTGTGTCTATGTGTGTCTCACTATCTCTTTCTATCTATGTCTCTGTGTGTTTCTCTATATTTCGCTATTTGTCTGTGTGTCTCTGTGTGTCTATCGCTTTCTCTGTCTGTGTGTGTGTCTCTATCTCTGTC
Organism: Phymorhynchus buccinoides; assembly: GCA_017654935.2. Lineage (NCBI taxonomy): Eukaryota > Metazoa > Mollusca > Gastropoda > Neogastropoda > Raphitomidae > Phymorhynchus > Phymorhynchus buccinoides. Next base: position 7,821,142 of record CM065701.1, on the reverse strand, counting down.
TATATCTCTACCTCTGTGTGTCCCTCTATCTCTGTGTCTCTTGTGTGTGTCTCTCGCACACTGTGTCTGTCTGTCTGTCTGTCTGTCTCTGTCTGCCCCCTCGCCCTCTCACTCTCTCTCTCTCTCTCTCTCTCTCTCTCTCTCTCTATATATATATATATATATATATATATATATATATATATATATATATGTATATATTGTTTCCTTGTCATGTTTTAATCAGCTTTTAACTTCTCCAGACAAGAATGGTGTACTCAGTCTGGAGCCCTGAAGGTCTCCATAGTGAGGAGATGAATATAATACGAAAAAATCCCTACTATGATTTCTTCTTCTTCACATCTTCACTACAATGTGAGTATGAGTGAGTGAGAAACAGAGGGAGAGAGAGAGAGAGAGTGAGGGGATGTGTGTGTCTGTCTGTGTCTGTGTATCTGTGTGTCTGCATAATTATGTATACCTGTGTCTTTCTTTGTCTCTGACTCTGTCCTTGTCTGTCTGTCTGTTTGCATCTCCCTTCTATGATATTTATTTCACATGTTCACTACAATGTGAGTGTGAGTGAGTGAGAAACAGAGGGCGAGAGAGAGGTGGGGTGTGTGCGTATGTGTGTGTCTGTCTGTGTCTGTGTATCTGTGTGTCTGCATATGTATACCTGTGTCTTTCTTTGTCTCTGACTCTGTCCTTGTCTGTTTGTATCTCTCTCTTTCTTTCCTCTCTCTCTCTCTCTCTCTCTCTCTCTCTCTCTCTCTCTCTCTCTCTCTCTCTCTCTCTCTCTCTCTCTCCCCCCCTCTCTCCCTCCCCCCCCTCTCTCTCTCTCTTATGTGTTTTAATAGCATATATTATTTTTCAAACAGTCTCCTGATGGCAAGATGAAAAATAGTACAAAGCAAATGGGTATAATATACAGATTACACATTTATGAAAACATTTATTTAAAATAAAACAGTACTAGACAAAATGCTAGAAATAATACAGAGTCACGCAAGCTGAACCAAATCAACTTCCCCCTTCATCTTCATGTCTCTTTCATATTCTAAATGTTATCTCGGTTTTTTCTTTATATATTTTATTATTTATTTTATGTGTCTGGTGTATATCACAAAGTTTTGATTTATCGTTTTTTCGTTTTCTAATGTGTATTTCACGACGGATTTGAAATGTACCTATCTTTATTATTTCTCTGGTAATGTTTAAATCAGCCTGTTTAGTCTTTACTTTCCAGCTCTGGTATATACGTTGGCACAGATAAGCTTTAAGCTTGTTGTTGTCATTATGTTTGCTTAATATTTGTATGATGTACGTGTTGGTAAATACAAATTATTTAAACCAAGATGAACCAAACATAAAGCCTGTAGGTAATGAAACAGACAGAGATAATTGAAAGGATGTTCTTTTAACCCTTTCACCGCCAGCCATATTTCAGCCAAAAATGTCCATTAAATTTACCTGGGTAGAGAACAAAATCCATCTGCAGTATTGGGGGATTCTTCTGTGACATATATAAAATAAGGTCTATCCTTACTTCCCAAAACTAAGACAATAGGGTCTTTGGATAATAGACCCCAATTTGATGACTTTTAGTGCATTTTTGTTACGCCAGAGGGCACGCTGTGGGGGCTAATCCTGCTATATTATTAGTTGTGAATAAAGAAAGTTAGAGAGACAGTTGTTGTCCTACCATATGTCTCTGCTCACTATTTGCCCAAGATAAGAAAATCGTTTTGGTAAATAAAAATTGCATTTGCCCCAAGATGAACCAAACGCCATAGGTTGCCTGTGATGCCTTTTAGTGAAATAGACAGAGATCATTGGTGCTAAAATGCGAATGTGGCTTTTAAAGACACCCCCAACCCTCTCATCCAACAAATGCACATCAGGAAACTGTCAAAAAAGTCAACAAACAAACAACTACACAAAAAGATGTTACGCATTCGACTGTATAGGGGAAATATTATTTTTATATTTTAATCTTGTTGGTTTTTTGCTCCTTTTGTTGCCTGCTTTTTGCTCCTTTTGCTATATTTGATGTTTGTTGCTTAATTGTTTGTCTGTGTTGATAAAGGCGCATTCGCCGAAATATCCAGTAGTATTGTTTTGACTCTTGTGAATAAAATAACGTCACTTTACACTTGTCGTGTAGTTGTTTGTTTGTTGTATGTTCCAGTGACGTCGCAGTCTGTTTCAGATTTTTTGTCAAAAACATTGTTATCACAAACAAAAACTTTGACAGGCAGAGAGAGAGAGAGAGAGAGAGAGAGAGAGAGAGAGAGAGAGAGAGAGAGAGAGAGAGAGAGAGAGAGAGAGAGAGAGAGAGAGAGAGAGAGAGAGAGAGAGAGAGAGAGAGAGAGAGAGAGAGAGAGAGAGAGAGAGAGAGAGAGAGAGAGAGAGAGAGAGAGAGAGAGAGAGAGAGAGAGAGACAGAGAGAGAGAGAGAGAGAGAGAGAGAGAGAGAGAGAGAGAGAGAGAGAGAGAGAGAGAGAGAGAGAGAGAGAGAGACCAATGCTTTACAGATAGGAGAAGAATATCAACACGAAATGAAAAGCAGGCAAAAAAGCACGTGCATTGCAGCACGTGCTACACTGTGGTCCAAATAATACAAGGCAGAAACGTGACAAAGCCTACAGTCATTCACCTCAGATTACCAGACTGACCCGTGCATGCAGCGTCATTCATGCTGCTTCAATCTTGCTTTAAAGACCCCCCACGTCACATGTCACATTCCCTCATATGCTTGAAAGATTTCTTTAAAATTTCTTATGGTTTAAACAAGAATTTATTCAAGAATAGAAAATCATAACAAAGCAGCAATACATTTATGAACTTCGAGTACAACAAGCTAAGAGCTTATAAAGCGTACTCTAATATTTGAATTGCACAGTAAGGACTGCACACGCAAAACTAATCTAACATTGAAAAAATTTCGTATAAGAGGGAAAACACGTGAAAACCATGATTTTGATACGTGACGTGGTGGGTCTTTAACTTCTCCATTTGTCTTTCATATTTCTGTCCTTTCTTTCGCATATCGCCGCAAGGTGGTCTGTTTTAAACAGAAACTATTTTCGAACCTAAATCGTAAAATAGAAACGGAAACTGTACACTCCCTTACCCAACAAAAATAAAAATTATATATATAATATAATATATAAACCAGAATCAAAATAAGTAACAAGCTTTATGTGTATTCCTTGAAGAATGAATGGGGAAAAGAATCAGTTGGATCAGACGACACCTATTACAGCAAAACACACCTTGGGGACAAGCAGATGTCTTGGCTAAAAGAGTGCCATTCTCTATAGGTCTGATAAATGATTCAATAAAAGGCAGACAATGAGATGGGAAGCAACGGAAAAGTAAGGAAACGCGACAAAGGAAAAACAAAAAAACCTCTTGTTTCACTCCTTCGCTTTTCAATTCACAACCTGACTGCTCCTGGAATGTTCTGGGGTGTGGGGTGTGGGTGTGGGGTGTGGGTGTGGGTGTGGGTGTGGGTGTGGGTGTGGGTGTGGGTGTAGTGTGCTGCGCATAAAAGAGTCAAATGTACAGAACATTCAAAAGACAGGCGAACCTCAGTATTGCGAGCATCCCTACTAGAGTGTAGAGTGGCACAGTGGGTAACGCGTTCGCTTCGTGTCAAGTAAACCCGAGTTCGAACCTGGGTACAGGGGATTTTTTCCTCTCACTTTGCACTAGGCCTTACGGTCTGAATGTGGAGTCTTTCGGATGAGACGATAAACCTAGGTCCCGTGCGCCCATGCACTTAGCACACGCTTTATCCAGTGGCAACAAATAAGTAGTCATTTGGTCAATATTTACACACACCCCTTTCCTTCCTTATCAGTCACACAAAAATCGCATTCAAAACAAAAACAAAAACATTGGGTGGCGCGCCTCTGGCTGCGACGCGCTCTCCAGGTGGGAGCAACCCGAATTTCACAGAGACGCCTCTGTGACTATGAAGTACCTAATGCCATACAGACTGGCCAAAACTATCCATAATTGTGACCTAGCACCACGAAAGGGACATTAAGTGTTAAAATTACCATTCTGAGAAAGTGGTACAGTTACAAACTTCAGACAATTCTCTTTCAAATGATATAGGAGCCATTCTTGTATCTGTTTCCGTTCCCGAGCTATGATCATTTAAAGTTAATAAGGTGAGCGTCGGCCATTTTGAGAAAACACAAGTCTAAAGTCCGTAGCCTAGCTGTAGAAAATGCATTGACCACCTCGTCCTAATACACTTATAAGACCATTTAGAGACCATAGTAAAGATTATGCTTGATAAATATGAAAGATAAGATGTTAGAGAACGCAAAAATACCCATAACTCAAAATTGACCCCAAACATTAGATTTTTGACTTAGCCTGTTGTGAGAAACTAGCCCAGCGACTTAAAGTCCCTTTCGTGGTGCTGGGTCACAATTGCGATGTGGTCGCTGTATTGAATACTCTTTTAGTTATCATAATAATAATAATTAATAATGCTTATATAGCGCATAATCTTGCAAAGCAACTCAATGCGCTTTTCACTCACCATTCGTACAAACATTTCTAACAGACTGGTTCACGTATCATGAACAAGTAGAGAAGAGACTGAGTCAAACTGTCCGGATTACTGAGGTGTCCGCGATACTGAGGTGGCCGTTTAAGCGGGGTTCCACTGTACAAAGAACATTCTCGTGGTATTTAATAAAGTGACCTAGCACCACGAAAAGGACATTAAATCGCTGGGCTAATTTCTCACAACAGGCTTGCAAAGTCAAAAATATCATTTTTTATCAATTTTTCGTTATGCATATTTGTGTGCTCTCTAACATGTTATTTTTCATATCCATCAAGGATTAGCTTTAATATGGTCTCTAAATATTCCAAAAAGTGCTTTCAAATGGATGGGTTGGTGCATTTTCTTAGGATAAGCTAGATTGAAACTGTGATTTCTCAAAATGGCTGACAGTCACTGTCACGAGTTTGTGACATTGTTCTTCTGAACAGACAGAGAAAGGCACAGTCTACCACTCGATCTCAAAGGACCCCGAGATCTTTCTCCTTCTTTTGAACCTAATCGAGACAACCTACTTGTGAAATCCGTGCAACCCGTGTTAGCTCTGACCTCTCGCGAGACTCCACATTCAACTGGCGACTTCGTGAGTTTCGACCGGTCAAACGTCACTCCATATTTTTCCTTCAGTTAAGCAACATCGCTTCATCGCTTCATCCTTTCTCCTTTTCATCGTTCTGTCCACCTACGGCCGCCCAGTGCTGAGGTGTGGTGAGGGCCACGTCCCTGAAGGATCCTGTTATCAATTGTTTATCCTGCACGAGTCCTAGACGTGGGGATAGCGAAGCTGTAGAGCTTCGGCTGACATCGTTTCTCCTCTTCATCCTCATCGCCATCTTCACCCCTTTTTATTTGGTTCCTCATTGTCCTCCCTTCCCCGTCATCGTCCCTGGCGTTCACTGGAGTCCTGGAAGAAAGCTGTGGCCGGTCCGGAACCCCTTCCACCTGCTCGCGCTTACCCCGAGCCCTTGGCGAGACCAGAGCTGCGACTGTCTTGTGGGGAGGATTCTTCTTCTTCATTTCGCCACTTGGAAGTTTGGTCAGTAGCTGCATAAAATTAGTATTAATCCCGTTAAAACTCGTACAACAACGCGCGCGTAACAATGTAGAATAGCTAGTTATAGGTTTGCTAACATGTGTATTTGTGTACGTTTTCTTTGGTTCATCTTCTTTATTATTTTCTTGATTTTTGCATAAGGGGCTAAGGAACTGACTGGCTGGGTCATGACTTGTCAGTTGGATAGGTTTTTGCCGGTCGTAGAATTTGGTACTTGAACTCGGCACATGTTTTTGAATCAATGTTTTTGCTCGCCATTGTGTGTTTAGGCCGTACAAATCGTTTTTGGTTCAAAGCGTATTTGAGTTCACAGAGATTCAGAATCCTAAATGCGTGCACGCGCGCGCATTATTCCTTGTTGCGGTATATGTTTAGCCTCGCGGCCTATGTTTAGCCTCGCGGCCTATGTTTAGCCTTGCGGTATATGTTTAGCCTCGCGACCTATGTTTAGCCTCGCGGTCATCGTCCTAGCTTAATTAGGTATTAAGAGACTCTGCGGAGAGCTGGATAACAGAGGGTTATTCCAGTTGCGCTTCTAGCTATGCTGATAGGGGCTTTGTAAAGCGTTCATACCCGTTTCTGTTTTTATTTTTGAGAGGAAGTGTCATTAATGTTTTCAAGGCTTTTTGAAGTACATTGTGAATGCCATTTTGGGGAAATACATTCTTTGCCTGTAGTTCGTCCGCCTTCTGGAAGAAATGAGAATGGAAAGGACATATTTTTGGTGGTGAAATTTTATGTGATATTTTCAGAAGAATTTAAGTGTCCATTCTTGTACCTGAAAAGCTGTGAAATTTTCAGAAGAATGTAATTGTTAATTTTTGTATTTGAAAGGCTAGAATTTTCTAAATGTATGAAAGCCTTGTTGTTCCAGAAAAAGTGAAACCTTTTAGTTAATCCTTTTTGATGAAATATTACCCCTAGACTGAGTCGTGTGAAAAGGATTGTAAAGAAAGTGTTGTTCAGCGTTTTGGGGTTCTTGGAGAGAACCAAGTTTAAAGAGGGTGGGTTTTTACATCCCTGAAGAGGACTGTTGGGGAATTAGTTTTTGGGTAAACACAAAACTGTTTTACTCTGGGTGTTCAAAACTAGGTTTTTGTTTTGGTTTATCCTACAGTCCTGATCCTGATCCTGATCCTGATCCTGAACCTGAACCTGACCTGACCTGTTGCTGCCTGGTTGACCGCCCGGTCAACCGCTCTTTTCTCCGTTTCCGGCTGTGGGAGGCCGCCCGCCTTTCTGTCTGGCCCCGTGTTAGGCCCGATCTGTGGGCCTGTCTGTGCGTTCGGGCCAGGCTTCGACGTTCCTGTTGAGGAATCTGGGGGCGACCTCTGCCGTCTCTCATCTTTTGTTTCTGCTGCTGTAGCCTGCCCCAGGAGGGGGAGCAGTTTTTCTACTGACTTTTGTTTTCCCCTTTGTCTTCTTCTTCGGACGCTCTGCTGTTTTTGTTGGACTTCTTTTCTTCGTCTGCCCTTTCGTCGTTTTTCCCTTCAATTTTGTGTTTCTGCTTACAAACTCTCTTTTAGTTATTCAGTTAAGTTGCCGGCTTTAGTTTATTCTTTGGACAAACTTTTGAATGCCATGTATATTGTGTAGATAATTTGTTAAACATTGAATTGAATTGTGTAAGTGTGTGTGTGTGCTTGCTTATAATAAATAGTCTTGTTTTGTATTGTACTTCCGGTGTGCGCGTGTGCCTTCTCCTGCGAGTTTGTCTGTCTGGGCGTGCGAGACTCTCCTCGGGGCTCGCGATTTCACTCTCCCGATCTCTGATCAGGATCGAGCGGGGGATTTCGTGACAGTCACCATACTAACTTTAAATGCTCATAACTCTGCGTCACAATTATGAAAGAAAACGGTATGAATAAAGCAATACTGATATAACGTAGTCTTCTGCTTAGGAGACAACTCGAGGTATGATTAAAATTGGTCAACTCCTGCACTACTTCGAAGCAATAAAATCATTTTAAAATGTTGTTATCCCTAACCCCTCAAGAGAAGAAGAAGAACACACACACACAAGCGCGCGCGCGCGCGCGCGCGCGCGCACACACACACGCATGCAGAGACACTTTGACACTTTGACTTTGACACACACGCATGCAGAGAGAGAGAGAGAGAGAGAGAGAGAGAGAGAGAGAGAGAGAGAGACAGAGAGAGACAGAGAGAGACAGAGAGAGACAGAGAGAGACAGAGAGAGAGAGAGAGACGGACAGACAGAGACAGAGACAGAGAGAGACAGAGAGAGACAGAGAGAGAGACAGAGAGAGACAGACAGAGAGAGAGACAGAGACAGAGACAGACAGATAGATAGACAGAGACAGAGAGACAGAGGTTGTCGTTTTTTTCACATTTTCATTCTCATTTTGCAAAGTTTCATTTTCAAAAACATGTCCAGTGTGTGTGTAATTTCCACTTTTTCACTTTCAAATATGAAATACTCAGGCCAAGAGAGAGGATATAGTGAAATGAATAAGGGGAAGGAACTTATCGTAATGAACTCCCTTTTTAATTAATTAAGATCATTGTTTTCCTTCCTGGAAGAGAGAGAGAGCTTGCTGGAATCCAGCATGTGATGCCAAGAAGAAATTTTCTTTGTCATGATAGATATATTAAAAGACATCCAGTAGCCCTGATGTGCGGCTGAAGACTTCCATTCAGAGATTCAGAGATCGAAAACACCCGTACTCCCCCCCGAAAGGAAGTAGACATGGCTTTGACTTTTGAGAAAAAGGAGTGGATAACACGAGCAGTCTGATGGGCTGTCTATATATAATTTTATGCTTGGATTAGCTTACCATGATCTTTCATATGACATGTTCAAATCCTTCCTTCCTTCTTTGATCATTCCTTTCTTCTGGTTTTCGGTTACAGAAGGTGGGAGCGTTATGTCTTATTGGTGAATAGCACCGTTGTCTGCCATTTTGTAGTATAGCAATTTAGTCTTCGCTTAATTAAAAACCGTATACTTTTGAAGTTAGTTTATTTATTTATTTATTAAGACAACTTTTATAGCGCCTAATCTTTAAGCTCTAAGCGCTTTACAGAAATCACTAAAATGAATAGTAAACACAATGAACAAAAAGTATACATTAAACATCGACCAACACCCCCCTTCCCTGATCCCTCAGTCAATTTCTCAATCACGCCCAAATAATGAATGACATAATCTACAGTACACTTTCGCAACCAACTTGAAACGCTCACACTGATGGACACTTAAAGACGCCCAGGCCACACTATTAACAAATCACACTCACACCCACACTTATAATGATAGAGAGAGAAAGAGAACGAGAGAGAGAAAGAGAGAAAGAGACAGACATACAGACAGACAGACAAAGAAAAGACAGAGACGGAGACACAGAGAGCCAGACAGAGGGACAGACAGAGAAAGAGAGAAGAGAGAGACACACAAACAGAGACAGAGATATATAGGACTGAAATACAGTTGCATGCATCATAAAATAACAACTTACTATAATTTGTACATACAATAGTCACAAAAAAGGCACATAATATTCAATATTAATAAACATTCACACACACACACACACACACACACACA
>CM065701.1:7789454-7806954 GCA_017654935.2 Phymorhynchus buccinoides | reverse complement strand
CAGAGAGGACAGATTGGAAGAATGGGCCCGGTCCAAAATCTTAATCCTTATGCAATAAAGTTTTTCAGTCTTCAGTCTCTCTCTCTCTCTCTCTCTCTCTCTCTCTCTCTCTCTCTCTCTCTCTCTCTCTCTCTCTCTCTCTCTCTCTCTCTCTCTCTCTCTCTCTCAGAGCACACAATGAAGAGACAGTACAAGACAGTATCATTGACACTATCATGAAAACAATGCAGGCTCAGTTCCATCAACTATTACACACAACAATCTCAGGCTCAGTTCCAACAGCAGTCACAACAGTCCCAGGCTCAGTTTCAGCAACACACACAACAGTTCCAGGAACACTTCAATCAGCAGACACTGGTGATCAGGAAAGATTTGGGTGAAATAAAATCTGAGTTGGGTCAAATCAAAGAACAGTGCGAGGAAATAAACAAGAGGTGTGACAAACTAGAGACTGACCAAACAAGGCTGACAGAGACAGTGACAGGCATGACAGAAGACATTCAGGATTTGTCTGCTGCCTCAGGTGACAGAAAGAAAGAGGTGCAGCAACTGACAGACAATATAGAAGAAATGAGACATGAGGTGCAAAAACTGAAGATTGACGCAGACAGACTTGAGGATTTCTCACGAAGAGACAATCTGCGTTTTTTTGGGATTCCGCAAGAGAGTGCCAGAGAGTCGTTTGACTCATGTGCTGCAGCTGTGGTAAGGGTGCTGAACAGTGTGGGTGGGCAAAGACAGTGGATGGACAATGACATAGCACGTGCACACAGGACGGGTCAGGCACGAGACAATCAACCCAGACCAATGATCGTCAAATTTGGTCGCTGGAAAGACAAAATGTCAATCCTCACTAACAAAGACAACAGACAAAGACTGTATGAAAGGGGTGTCAGAGTCGCAAACGACTTAACACGTTCTCAGGCCCAGATAGTCTCTGATGCTAGACGACAGGGGAAACGGGCTTACTTTCAGAGAGGTCAGCTGATTATCACTGATTCACAATCCCCATTCCCCAATACCCATTTCCCAGATAACAGAAGCTATGCAGATGCGGTGATGGCCAGTGCGGGACACAACAGCAGGTATTCAGCACACACGCAGCACACACAGCACACAGCACACAGCCAGAACAGCACAGACAGGTACAAAGGGGGGGTGTCCGGGCCAGCTGATCAGGGACATGGGCCAAACACTGCCAGTACACACAGTAAGCCTACAAGTGAAAGTGAGCCTAGGCCTTCTAAAAGTGCTAACATAGAGAGTGTAAGTAGTGGGCTTGCAGGTGAAAGAAAGGAGCCTGGTGTTGATAACTCACATGCTGGGCCTGCTGGTGACGGTAACCATGATGGAGGTGGTGTGCCTCGTCCCGCCTCCTCCTCCCCCCCTCCTCCCCCCTCCCCCTTGTCTCCCCCTCCCCCCTCCCCATCATCTACCACTCATCCCGTTCCCCCCCCTCCCCCTCGCCCCATCCTCCCCCCTCCCCCTCACCCCATCCTCCCCCCTCCCCCTTTCATCCCCCTCCTTCCTCTTCATCCCATGGCATCGGTCAGGACCAACGGCAGAGTGACGGCGGTGGTGGAGGTGGGAGTGGTGGCATCACTCCTGCAGGCAGTGCAGATGAGCAGCGACAGTCTGTTGTCAGCCTCGGGGATTCCTCGGGTGTTGAAGGTCAAAGGCGTCAAGGAAACGGTGAGCGGCTGACTCGTAATAGGTCAGTTGGCAGGCAGACAGGTATGCGCGCATTTATGGAAAACCAGTCTGACAAGTCAAGAGGAACAGCTCACAATAAGGGTGGGGGTGGGGGAGGGAGGGGGAATGACAAGAACACAAACTTACGGTCTGGCAGAACAATTTGAGACAGGCCTGGCCTTCCAACAAAGTTATCATTATTAAATTATAACGTTGAAAACTTGCTCAATAAACTGCGTGATGTGTCCTTTATTGATTATGTAAATGAATTTGACATTATTTGCTTAACAGAAACTTTTCTTGATTCATCATTCGATCTCAATAATATTTTTCCAGATTTTATAAAGTTTTGTGCGCCAGCAAAAAAGCTTTCATATTTTGGCAGAAACTCAGGCGGTGTATTGTTACTTATGAAAAAAAGTCTTGTAACCAATGCGAAAGAAATAAAATTAGATTGTGATAATTCTGTTGCTATTAAGATAAGTGTAGATAAAAATGTATTCAATGTTGACAAAGATGTTTTACTAGTCGCCTGTTATATAGCTCCAGAAGGAGGAGTTAGTTATAATGATAAAATAGTTAAAGATGGTGTGCTATTACTAGAGGAAAGTTTGCTCAATTCTTTGGAGAATGAAGATGTATATTTACTTGTTATGGGTGACCTTAATGCCAGAACAGGACAAAATCAGTCTGAGAATGAAGATTTTTCTAATTATTTTGATGATGCTTTACATGATGATATGGATGATTCTGTACCTTTTATTCGTTCTTCTAAAGATAAAATTGTTAATAAGTTTGGCAAATCCTTACTAGATTTGTGTGTTTTGTTTGATTTGATAATTGTCAATGGTTTTTGTAACAGTGACAAAGAAGGTGATTACACTTTTGTGTCACCTAATGGCTGTAGTGTAATTGATTATTTCCTGGTTGATGTTGGTTTGCTTCCCTGTTGTGATTTACGTGTGGGTGATTGTTTGTATTCATGGCACTTGCCAGTAGAATTAACATGGAACAAATTAATTATTCCTAATGAGGATTTGAACCCTAGACAGCAAAAGGAAGAGAAAACAGTATATGAACAAAAAATTATTTGGTCAGATGAGAATACTAATGTATATAAAAACGAATTAGAAAGTGAGGATTTTAAAACTAGTTTACAACAAGCTTTGCTGATGATTCAAGTGAATATTGACGAGAGTATCAATAAGTTTGTTCAGTCTTTATGCGCGGCTGCCGCGTGTATGGTAAGAACTGTGGGTCAATCCAAAAAGAAACTCAATGATTGGTTTGACAAAGAGTGTGAACAAAAAAGAAGAGAGGTTAAAAGATTGCTTAAACGTGTGCAAAGATGCAAAATCAAAAAGGATAAGGAAACAAAGCACAAGGACTATGCCAAATCAAGAAATGAATATAACATATTAAGAACAATAAAGCAGCGAGAATTTGAAGAGAAAAGAATTAAGAACTTAACAGCTTCAATCAGTGATTCAAAGACATTTTGGTCTGTGATAAGATCAGTGAACAGAAAAAGTTATGTCTATAATGATATATCACTGCAGCAATGGTATGCACATTTTTTTAGTGTTTTCAATAGTGCAGAAAATGATCTAGTAATTGAAGACAGACAAGATGACAATAATAACGATGTTGTGCCACTATTTAATGATGCCATAACAAGAGATGAGGTAATTGCCGGAATTAAACATTTAAAATTAGGAAAGAGTGCTGGCCCAGATAAGGTTTTAGGGGAGATGCTGAAACATGCAAATGATGCTGTGATAGATTTTCTTGTCGAGATGTTCAATCGACTTTTTGAAAATGGTTCCTTCCCATTAGAATGGGCAAAATCTATTATTATTCCACTCTATAAAAAAGGAGACGCAAATAATCCTGATAACTATCGTGGCATAGCACTTACTAGTATACTTAGCAAAGTATATACTTATATTTTAAACCGTAGGTTGACACAATGGGCTGAAAATGAAGAAAAGATCATAGAACAACAAGCTGGCTTTAGATCCAAATATAGCACCATCGATCACATATTTACTTTATTTTCACTTGTACAAAAGTATTTGCTTAATAATTCTAAACTTTATGTGGCGTTTGTTGATTTCCAGAAGGCATTCGATTCTGTGAATCGCAATGCCTTATGGAATGTCCTCCGTAATTCTGGTGTCAATGGTAAGTTATACATGGCCATTAAAGGTGTTTATAATTCCGTGTTTGCATGTGTGCGCGTAAGAAATAAATACACAGATTCTTTTGAATGTCCAAAAGGGGTAAAGCAAGGGTGCCTTTTAAGTCCCCAGCTTTTCTCCCTTTTCATTAATGAACTAGCGATCGAGTTATCTAAAAAAGGCAAACATGGCATCCAGTTGGTTTCTGGAGCTATTGAAGTGTTCTTACTACTGTTTGCTGATGATGTTATTCTTCTGTCGGGGACAGTGGTGGGACTGCAGAATCAATTGAATGTTCTTAAGGAAGAGGCAGATCGCCTAGGACTAACAGTCAATCTAAATAAAACTAATGTTATGATCTTTAGAATGGGTGGACATATTTCTTCTCATGAAAAATGGTGTTATGGTAACCATGAAGTGAAAATTGTTAATTTGTATAAGTATTTAGGAATGGTCTTTACTACCAAACTGAGTCTGAACTTTGCTTTGGAAGAATCATGTAAAAAGGGGAAAACAGGTGTTATACAAATTTTGAAAACATTACGAAAATTGAACACAATTGATTATCGTTTATTTTGGAAGATGTTTGACGCGCAGATAGAACCATTGCTTACATATGCAGCTGAAATTTGGGGATTACATACCAATTTACAAGTGGAAAAAGTACATACCTACGCTATTAAACGTTTTCTTCAGGTACCTTTGCACTCATCTAATACTGTTTTATATGGTGAAACTGGCAGATATCCCTTGTATATCAGATCCTATGTAAAGTGTATACGTTATTGGCTTAAACTTTTGAAGCTACCACAGTCTCGTGTGTGTAGACAAGCGTATGATATGATGGTAATGCAACTTGATCTTAACAAACAAAATTGGGCATTTCAAGTAAAAAAGGTATTATCAGAACACGGTTTTGGATTTGTGTGGTTGTTTCAGGAAGTAGGACATGATAAACAGTTTATTTCTGAATTTAAAGACCGACTTATTTGTTCATTTAAGCAAAATTGGCATTCTGATATGGAAAGTAAAGACAAATACAGATGGGTTTTTTCATTTAAAAGTTTATTTCAGTGTGAAAAATATTTTAATGTTATTATAGATAAATGGCATCGGCTCAATTATGCACGATTTCGCTTAAGGACTCTAGGTTTTCATGCAAATAAACGATGGTTTCATCTTGGGACGGACACTGAACCTAAATGCCCAATGTGTAATGCAGATGTTGAGGATGAAAAACATTTCCTGTTTCATTGTGTGGCGTATGAACCAGTACGTAAAAGATGTGTTTTCTTTCAGTTTGATGCCGCTAAAAGGCATGACATTGTTGCTATACTTTCATCTGATAATGAACATGTTATAAAGTCAGTAGCAAAATTTATCGCTGAAGCTTTAAAAGTAAGGCAGAGGCGCATTACTGACAATTAATAGTTAAGCTAAGTGGGATTTATATAAAATTTAGGTTTGTGTGACTAAATAGAAATTATAGGTTTAAAATGTTATTATTGTATCCAGTTGGATGGTCGAATTTACTTATTCCTTTTGTGATTTTCTGTTTATTGTTAACATGAATTCCAGAAAAGGGAGAGAGAGGAGAAGTTGACAGAAAGAGAGGAGAGAGTGTGTGTGCGTGAGAGAGAGAGAGGGGGGGGGGGGGGGGGGGGGGGGGGGAGGGGGAGAGAGGGGGGGGGGGAGAGAGAGAGAGAGAGAGAGAGAGAGAGAGAGAGAGAGAGAGAGAGAGAGAGAGAGAGAGAGAGAGAGAGAGAGTTATCATGCACTAGATGTAAACATGATTTTTTTCTATATATATATTTTTCCTTTCTCGATCACAGGACTGCTTTTGTGTTGATCATACTAAGTTTCTATGATAGTATTTTTCCTTTGGATTATTGAATGTGTTATATGCTAAGGTGTTTAATGTTATTTGATAAAATTGTTGATATCTCTTTAAGCAAAAGGTGCATGTTTATTACCCCCCTTGTCATCAGACCTGTTGAGGTAATGACAATAAAATGTTCAGCGTTCAGCGTTCAGCGTTCAGCGTTCAGCGTTCTCTCTCTCTCTCTCTCTCTCTCTCTCTCTCTCTCTCTCTCTCTCTCTCTCTCTCTCTCTCTCTCTCTCTCTCTCTCTCTCTCTCTCTCTCTCTCTCTCTCTCTCTCTCTCATTTTGTTGGTTGTGTTTACATTTCCAATGATGGAATATTTTAATAATAATGTTATTATGCCTCATGCAATCCCCCTCCTCACCCTCCCACATGATACGGGCAGTGACAACTTCTCTCTCTCTCTCTCTCTCTCTCTCTCTCTCTCTCTCTCTCTCTCTCTCTCTCTCTCTCTCTCTCTCTCTCTCTCTCTCTCTCTCTCTCTCTCTCCTCTCTCTCTCTCTCTCTCTCTCTCTCTCTCTCTCTCTCTCTCTCTCTCTCTCTCTCTCTCTCTCTCTCTCTCTCTCTCTCTCTCTCTCTCTCTCTCTCTCTCTCTCTCTCTCAAGAGACGAAGGTCATTGTTTGCTTCCCTAAAACATCTGCTTCAAATCTTTCATCACGTTATTCAATTTCAAATTCGCGCTGTTGTTCTCACCCGAAATAGCTCTTTATCAGTCATTAATTAAACGTTGATCAAGAAATCATAATTTACATTTTTATTGAAAAACAAAACCAACAACATTCATTCATACTGTATTTATTATTATTATTATTATTATTATTTATTAACGGAAGCGAATTCGAAGTTACCAAGCGATAGCCCGGATGAACATAGGGGAAGACGGGGTAAAAAGCGCATGGGCGGGTAAGAAGCCCACCCCAATTATCTCATGAAATAAAGAAACTTTCAGTCAAATTTGCCCATGAGACGAATGCTAGACATTAACGCTCGTCTCATGGGCAAAATGAGACTGAAATTTTCTTTATTTCATGAGATAATTGGGGTGGGCTTCTTACCCGCCCATGCGCTTTTTACCCCGTCTTCCCCTAATCACGCAGACATTGTGAATTCCACACAGAAAGAAAAGGAACCCCCAAAGGCACTCACACTCACGCGTGCAATTTCAGTGGTACGACTAATTGACTGTGACGGCGTACGTCTGTCACGCATGATTCTTATGAAATACTACTGTCTACATGAATCCGGTGGAATCCTACTTTTTTTCGTTTACTATCTTCACATCAACCCCAATATGCGAATTTGTTAAAGGGGCACCCTGACGGACGAGTTTTTGCAAGAAACACATCGAGATCACCATGAGATCGCAACACTCACTTTGCTCTGGTTTCCTAGAAATCAAACCGTCAAATCGGCGATTTATCCTTGGCGGAGGTGCTAGAAGTCAAATCCTTTCACTGAAAGAGAAGGCGTGTGCCGTCTCTTTTGTAATGGCGACCAAATTGTTTGCACGAATGTTTTCGCAATACAAGCCTTTTTATTTATCTTTTTTTAATGCTATGCAGTTTATCTAAAAGAGTTTCGCTCACGACAAAGGAAATAGCTTCAAGTTTTTTTTTACTGCACTACAAAAAAGAAAAAGTTTAAACCACAATGGGTTTGGCCCCCACCCACCCCATCCAAAATGGCTTCTCTCTCCGGCACCTCCGCCAAGAAGGAATCGCCGTTTTGACGGTTTGATTTCTAGGAAACCAGAGCAAAGCGAGTGTTTCTAACTTTGAAAAGGCTGTCTTTTTGGTGTTCCTTGCAAACACTCATCCGTCAGGGTCCAGCTTTAAAATACTGATGCGAAGATAGATTCGTGTATGGGAGGCTACAAATAATATAGTGAACGAAAATAGTATTATTATTCTTCGATCACTCAGTTTCCTGTCAATTATGAGCGCGGATGCGTCATGCTGGCGTTATGCGCCTAACTAACAAATAATTAGGCCCAGCATGTCCGACTTCGGCTGGAGCACATCTTTTTTAAAGTGTTTCTAAAATTTTAAAAAGGCAGGAGAATGGATGGACCGGAAAGGCAGACAGATAGTAGATGACAGCAAGCAAAAGGGAAAAGGCAGAGTCAAAGAGAGTGGCAGATTAGAGGAAGTTACAAGCACAGAACTTCAATATAAATTTTTTTTTAAACACTGATAACATAGCGATATTTCGGTTTATTTGTTCAACCTTCGACGGGCAAAGCACCAGGGCCAGAACAAGCACAGAACTTCCAGAAGGTGGGGGAACTATTATGCAAAAGACCCCCCGGTATCCTCACGGGGGAGGGGGGGGGGTAGTATGATTTCATCAGGTTCATTTAGACAACAGTATAAATGTCTGATGCAAAATACGGTAAAAAAATCGTTGAATTCTGATCGCTTCTCGGCCTTTTGGCTAAGACAGTGATTCAGGAACATCAATTTTTGTTTATACCCTGGTTGGTTTGTTCAGCCCGTCGTACATGGCGAAAGCCGATACACGACGCTAAACTGAACTTCCATTCGGTAAAGATGCAGATCAACGCTCCCTGTCACATTCTTGGTTCATTGCGTTCTTTCCGTCTTGCCTTTATCTTATTTTTAATCGTGTAAATGGATGAAAATTAACGTTAAATATAGAAAGCGATAGAGGTTTAAGTGCTCAATCTGCAGTTAAGAAAGGCAACATTGAAAAAAACAACTTCCCGTGGGAATACCGGGGAGTCTTTTGTAAAAGTAGTTCCCCCACCTTCTGGAAGTTCTGTGCTTGAAACGTCCCCTTATCTGCCACTCTCTGTGACTCTGCCTTTTCCCTTTGCTTTCTATCATCTACTGGTACTATTCTTGTCTGACTTATTGGCCCATTCTCCTGCCTTTTTTCCTAAAAAAATCTTACAAATAATTTTTCTCCTTTGAGCTCCTCCGAAATCGGAATGTGTCGGCTGTACGCAGCGGGGAGACCAGTGAAAACTGAAAACCGGACACATACTACTACCTTATCCATTATGACCATATGGCCTGGGAACACAGAAGAAGAAGAAGAAGAAGAAGAAGAAGAAGAAGAAGAAGAAGAAGAAGAAGAAGAAGAAGAAGAAGAAGAAGAAAAAAAAAAGAAAAAAAAAACCGCGGAAAGAACCGAGAAATGGAGGAGGGGGTATTAATCTGCATCTTTTCTCAAAATACTTAGCCTATATTTCATCATATTCCTGTAGGGGTGGGTGGGAGGGGGGGCTACAAATAATAGTATTGAAAGAAACGACTAAACGAGTATGATTTCGTGAGATTCATGCATAGACGGTAGTCTATCACGAGAATAACGCCTCACAAAATAATGAAAGGGGCACCCTGACCGATTAGTTTTTGTAAGAAACACGTCGAGATCAGCAAGAAAACATCCTTTACAGATATCGCAACACTCACTTTGCTCTGGTTTCCCAGAAATCAAGCCGTCAAAAAGGCGATTCCTCCTTGGCGGAGGTGCTGGAAGTCAAATTATTTCACCCAAAGAGAAGGCGTTTGCCGTCTCTTTTTGAATGGCCGCCTGTGTTTAGACCAAATCGTTTCCACGAACTTTTCTCAATACAAGCCTTATTATTTTTTATTTTTTAAATTTTATACAGTTTATCTAAAGGAGTTTCGCTCACAACAAAGGAAATAGCTCCTTTTCTTTAATGCACTACAAAAAAAGAAAACGCTTCAACCACAATGAGTGGCCTTCACCCACCCCGTCCAAAATGGCTACTCTTTCCGGCATCTCCGCCAAGAAAAAATCGCCGTTTTGACGGTTTAATTTATAAGAAACCAGAACAAAGTGAGTGTTCCAATCCTTGAAAAGACTGTCTTTGTGGTGATCTCGACGTGTTTCTTGCAAAAACGAATCCGTCCGAGTCCACCTTTAATTAATGTTACAGTTGGATAGTCGTAGCACTGCGGTTGCACGTGCGAGTCTGCCCCTAACGCAGCATATTAGAAATTACACACAATAATGTGATGGTGCATGGGAAAAAACAACATATACTGCTCACAAAAAGTAGGGGATATTGTCATTTGCAGGATCACCGTGAGTTAGTCAGGGCCTAATTCTGAGTATTCTCGGAACAGCGATTTCTGAGTCTAAATTTTTTATCTAAATCCATACTTTTTAAAATTCCAAACCACATTTTTCGAATTACTTTTCTTCGTCAGTCTTCCAGCTTTCGTTTCCCTTATGCTTGGCACTTCTATTTCAATCTTTAATGTGAAATATGTGCAAAGCAAATCGGCCCTAAAAATACTCCAATATATTTCATTACTAGTGACTATAAGAAGACTTAATGATTCTGATTCTAATGCACGTAACCATGATTTCAAAGTGAAAACTAAACTTGGATCAACCAGTAAAAAAGAAAGAAGAAAAATAACTCACCATGAGTTCAATAACAAAAGTATATGTTCTATTCAATTTGAAAACAAAAGTATGTTATTCCTTTAACATAAAATCGAAGACTAAAATTAATTTTGAAACGTCACGTGATTGCCAGAGAAGACGGACATCAATGGGTGCAATGTCCAAAAGTCACAAAAATAGTCATAGAACAGTTGAAAACGTGTTGGACTTCGGTTTATTGCAAGGCATAGCGGGGCATTTGATTGAAAATGGTCCAGGGACCTTGTAGGCCGTGGGAAGGTCTGGGTGTCGTGGATGTGAAGGTGATCTTGCACAAAATGTGCTCAGTGGAGACGCGAATTGTCATTTTGGAGGCTAAAATCTGCCCAACGCTGGCGTTTTTCGATTTTCGATTTCAGCTTGCGCCATTGTGTTGGTCGTAAGAGGATCGAGGGACGCCGGGAAAAAACATTAATCCTCCAGAAAATCTTCAGGAGACTGTTCCAGAGCATGTGAAGGCATTGCCTTGAATGCCTGGTAGAAAACAGTGGCCCAACAATGTCAACTACGCTATAGAAATCTTCTTAATAAAAATAAAAAAATAAAACATAAAGGTATTTTGTGATTTCGAATAACACACCCACTGATGTTTATCGCCTCTGGCAGTCACGTGACATTTTAAAATTAATTTTTGTCTTCGATTTTACTGTCAAGAAAGGCTTAACTATAATGTTGACATGAAATGAAACGTATGGTCTGGTTATTGAACCCTATGGTTATATTGCAAAGTCAACATAACCTACTTTTTGTGAACAGTATACATTACATTATTAGAAGGTCATTGAACCCTATGGTGATATTGCAAAGTCAACATAACCTACTTTTTGTGAACAGTATACATTGCATTATTAGAAGGTCATTGAACCCTATGGTGATATTGCAAAGTCAACATAACCTACTTTTTGTGAACAGTATACATTACATTATTAGAAGGTCATTGAACCCTATGGTGATATTGCAAAGTCAACATAACCTACTTTTTGTGAACAGTATACATTACATTATTAGGTCATTGAACCCTATGGTGATATTGCAAAGTCAACATAACCTACTTTTCGTGAACAGTATACATTGCATTATTAGAAGGTCATTGAACCCTATGGTGATATTGCAAAGTCAACATAACCTACTTTTTGTGAACAGTATACATTGCATTATTAGAAGGTCATTGAACCCTATGGTGATATTGCAAAGTCAACATAACCTACTTTTTGTGAACAGTATACATTACATTATTAGGTCATTGAACCCTATGGTGATATTGCAAAGTCAACATAACCTACTTTTTGTGAACAGTATACATTGCATTATTAGAAGGTCATTGAACCCTATGGTGATATTGCAAAGTCAACATAACCTACTTTTTGTGAACAGTATACATTGCATTATTAGAAGGTCATTGAACTCTATGGTGATATTGTTGACATGGTGATATTGCAAAGTCAACATAACCTACTTTTTGTGAACAGTATGTACTACATTGCATTATTAGAAGGTCATTGAACCCTATGGTGATATTGCAAAGTCAACATAACCTACTTTTTGTGAACAGTATACATTGCATTATTAGAAGGTCATTGAACCCTATGGTGATATTGTTGACATGGTGATATTGCAAAGTCAACATAACCTACTTTTTGTGAACAGTATGTACTACATTGCATTATTAGAAGGTCATTGAACTCTATGGTGATATTGCAAAGTCAACATAACCTACTTTTTGTGAACAGTATACAAGTCGCTCAGAACGTTTTGGGGTAAAAGCCAAGAATAATCAACAACCCCTAAAATTTTAAAAAAATCTATTTAGGACATATTTATGTCTACTTCATGTATTCTACCAGTATCCACGACATAAAACACAATGTTGACTGATTTCTTTGTATATATATTTTTTTAAAATCAAGTCAATAGTTTGACAGAAGCAAAATTATGTCTTCTATGTCCAATTTCTGTTATGATCTATCTCGAATGCCAAACTTGAAATAATTGTAAAATGAAAATTAGACAAGATAACTCAGTTCAGTTTTCTGTGTATTAAAACTCATTCTGGACGAATTATGAGTATACTCGGAACAAGAGAACGCCAGTCAGGGCCTACTTACGAGTATTCTCGGAACAGCGATTTTTTAGTCTAAAACCTGTCTAAATCCATGTGGGGGGTTTTCCATCCAAACCACGTTTTTCGAGTTACATCTCTTCATCACTGCTCCAGCTTTTGCTTTACTTATGCTTGGTACTTCTATCTTAATTTTGTATATGATGGGGTGGTACGGGTAAGGAATCGGGATAAGGAGGAAGTTGATGAGGGATAAGGATCAGGATAAGGATTGGAGGGTGAAGATAGGCACACCACACAGACCAGGAATATATAGAGGAAAACCAGACAGTTGTTTGACTTTGTTTATTTACTAGGAAACATAGCTAGGAAAGACTCAGGAAGACTAAGAAAGACAGTGCAGCAAATAAAATCCTGCAACAATACAAAATATGCAAGTATAAATATAAACAATAAATAACAATGATTAGGTATGATTGTAGGCCTTGTGCCATAGCACTCAATGTTAAACAACATGAGGAAATACACAGTCACAGCAGTGGAAGGAGCTCACTGCATGACTTAAATAGCATGATTAAACTGACATTGACACAAGCCTAGCTGGGGTTTGGAAACATAACATAGGCCGGTTCTACCTGACCCTATGCTTGCTTAACTCATACACAAACATTTGAGTTCATGTGAGTTAACCCAAACCAAGCGTTGTAACACTGACATAATCAGATGCTACGTTACTAAAAATAGACTACTCATCAAAGTAGGCTGATCAGTTTTAAGTGGAAAGCTGACTAAAGACAAATGTAGGCCTATTGAGAGTTTATCATTGAAGTAGCAAGAAACTCAATTGTAACACTCACATCATCAGTAAAGTAGTCCACTCGTCACTTTTATTAATGTTAAAAATGTCCAAATAATCGGCCATAGATAAGCCTCAGAAAATACTCCAATACGTTTTCTTTAACAGTGATTATAATAAGGAGAGGACTGATGATTCTGATTTTAACCCTTTCACCGCCAGCCATCTTTGAGAAAACAATTTCCATTAAAGCTACTTGGCTTCAGAAAATATTGTGTCTTCAATCTTGTTGGATTTCTCTGTGACACGTTTAAAATGGGGTCAATCCTTATTGCCTACATTCAGGAGCACAATAATATTGAATAACAGACCCTGATGTCAAGAGTTTTTATGACATGGTGGTTAAATCATTGTGGTGCAAAAATGCGACATTGGTGGTGAAAGGGTTAACACAATTAACCACGATCTCAAAGCGAAAAAGAAACTCGGATCAACCAGTAATGTTGTCAAAACTGACCCATTGACAGCGTGAGTGATGTTGCGATTCTTATTTGTTACATTTTTTTTCTAGGCAGGCCCAGGTCAGTAATGGAGCTTAGCCAAGGCAGTGAAGTCCTGATGGGGTGAACAAGGAATCTTTGCTCCATCATGAAAAATTAAATTCTCAATGTTTGCCAAAATTCCATTACGTTTGGTTTTTTCCCATGCACTATAACAATTGTCCGAGCATTTTGCTCAGTTGTTGTTGTCAATCGGTGTGCCTGCATGCTCGCTGTCTTGTGTGTGTATATATATATATATATATATAGTTTGCTTGGATAAAGCTTTTCTGTGTCCAATGTGTTTATTTGTGAACCTCAGAAACAAAACCAGTTAACGTTAACTTTGAGTAATGTTCCGTGTTCCAAAAAAAAATCAAAAAATCAACAACAAATATATATATATGTGTGTGTATGTGTATGTGCGTGTGCGTGTGCGTGTGCGTGTGCGTGCGTGCGCGCGCGTATATAGTTTCATTTTTTTTAAATATATTCTCTCTGATAAAAGTTTCGTTGGTAAAAGCCAACTTTTTTCAATATCAACACTGGCAACTTCTAAATAACGCACACCTTTTTATTTGAATTGTGAGTGAAAACTCAAAACATCTGTAAAAAAGAAAGAAAATAAAGCTAAAAGAAAAGAAAAAGAAAAAAAAAGAAAGAACACTTAACCCTTTCACCGCCAATGTCGCATTTCTGCACCACAATTGTTTAACACCCATGTCATTAAAACTCTTGAAATCAGGGTCTGTTATTCAATGATAGTGTGTCCCTAAATTTGGGCAGTAAGGATTGACCCCTATTCTAAATATGTCACAGAGAAATCTCACAATATTGCAGACAAAATCTTTTTTTGTAGCCAAGTAAGTTTAATTGAAATTGTTGGCTCAAAGATGGCTGGCGGTGAATGGGTTAAGGGTGAACTATGAATTCATTTCACGAGCTTTTCTCCATCACCTGTTTGTCATCTAAACATGCCTCATATAATAAAATATACTCTTCAAAAAGTGTACAGAAAGAACAGTATTGTTTGTATAATACATTTCATCCACCTCTATTAACCAAGACATCCCAAGTAAAATAGTAATTATCCATATCATAATGAAAACCAACCCCCCGAACACGTAAATCACATTCGTACTAATACTATGCAAAAGTCCTTCAACTAACAGAAGTTTTGGAATCCAGATATCCGGATATTATTAGGTTGTATATTTTGGATTTGTTATTTCCATTAAAATTGAATGACCAAAGTTATGTTTACGTGTGGCTGTGTGTGAGATTTAACATGTTTGCTCATTTGTGTGTTTGCTTGCATACTTGGATTCGACTGTGTATGCATGGTTGTGTTCGCTCACGCACACATGTGCGTGCACATGCGCGCATGTAAGAACTTCTTTCCATACTTTGTTGTGTCTATTAGAACAAGTCTAGGATAACATTGTTTTCAGGGGATGTAAAATAGGGTCTGTTAGGGCTCAGGGATAAAATTGGTTATAGGAGATGTGAAGTTTTATTTGTTGTGTTAATTTCACTGTTTATTATAAAATTGTTATTTAAAAGTGGGATAGTCATATCTATTATATTAGCTGCTTGCTAACAAAATGCTATCCAGATTTTTCTTTACCATATTTTTACATAACGGTTCTGATAATTGTTTTCTAACAACATGATATCCGGATTTTTCTTCCCCATTCTTTTACAAACCGGTTCTGTTAGCTGTTTGTTAACAAAACGAAATCCTGATTCTGCTTGCCCTTTCTTTTACCTTCTATGCACGGTGTGGACATCTTGCCTCGTATTGAGGCCTACAAAAAGTGTGCCAAGGTTACAGATCCAGAATATCTCTTTTTGTAACAGTTTCTTTTCGTCTTGTACACTATCAATTGCTATGATCTCTAAGAAATCAAGGTTCTTAGAGTCTGGATGTGGCACTGTATTGACATGTTTTGACACTGTACATTTAGTTGTCTTTTTCAACTTGGTGTCCGATTTATGATTCGCCCAACGAAGCTTTAAGTTCTTAGTAGACCCTACATATAGCTGTTCTGGGTGAATTTTACATCTGAGGACATAGATGACGTTCTTTGATGAACATGTTAAGTGTTTTCGGATGGTCCAGACCCTTCTGTCCCATGGTGACTTTATGGTTTTCGTGTCCATTCCGTGCAGACATGTGTCGCACCTTTTAGCTTTGCACGTTAAGTAACCTGGTTCCAAGAGCGGTCCATGTTCCACAAACCTTTTTGGTGCCGTGGGTTTACAGAGTTCCCCTAGGATTTTTCTTCGCCTATCCGCGGCAATGATTTGGTTTTCTGAAAGACCTTCTTGTTAGTGGGGTTTGTGTACAAGATATGAAGGTTTCTTCGGATAACCTCGGATTTCGATGGGTATCTTGGGTCGAAAGCTAGCTTCTTCGGTTTACCTTTCTACCGTTTGTCACTTATTAACTTATTCCTGTCCTTACGGGCACCTTTCCAGAGTTCCTTTTTCGCCCTCTCAAACTCCCAACCCGACATAGCAAAATATTTGCTGTACTCTTCAATTCTGTCGCTCAATTTTCCTTCTTCGCTGCAAATCATTCGAAGTCTTGAGCCCACAGTCGAAATAAGGCTTTTGAAAACGGAAGGGGCATGGCAGCTATGCGGGGGAAGGTACGCGTAATTGTGTTTGGAGTACACATCTGTGATTATCCTACCCTCCGAGAGCTTAAGCTTCACATCTAGCTTCACATATATATGTGTGTGTGTGTGTGTGTGTGTGTGTGTGTGTGTGTGTGTGTGTGTGTGTGTGTGTGTGTGTGTGTATGTGTGTGTGTGTGTGTGTGTATGTGTGTATGTGTGTGTGTGTGTATGTGTGTATGTGTGTGTGTGTGTATGTGTGTGTGTGTGTGTGTGTGTGTGTGTGTGTGTGTGTGTGTGTGTGTGTGTCAAGTCAAGTCAAGTCCAAATGATCTTTATCGAGGGTTAAAGAATAAGCTAACAAAGCTTTTTTTCATCCTGCCCTACTCCACGTGTGTGTGTATGTATGTGTGTGCGTATGCGGGGGATGGGGTGGGGGTGTTTGTACAACTATGTATGCACACGTGTATGCGTGTGGTGTTGGTGTATGTGTAGATGTGTCTGAGAGTAAGAGAGAATCTGAGAGGGAGAGATCTTCTTCTTCTTCTCCTTAGGCAGCCAACTTCAACACGCTGAAGATTCTGCTGCACTTTAGGGGGTAGTACGAAAAAGAGAAAAATAGCAAACGATAGAGTACAAAGCGAAATGATAACATTATGGGGAAATAGAAAGAAAGAAATGAAATGATTGCAAGACGGTCAGGAAATAACTGTATTTACAGATACACAGTTTACTATGTAGAAAGAATTAATGAGATTTAAAACCGAAAAAAGTTAGTTAGATATGTGAAGATTTGATTTGGGAGGGGGGGGGGGGGGGGGGGGGGGGGAGGGGGGGAGGAGGGGGGGGTGATAGAGGGAAAGACGAGTTAAAGGTCATGCCCGACCGTTAAATGTCCCCAGACTGGCCAGGGACACCCGGGCCCCACATGATGCATGTAGAGTGTCATGCACGACCGCTTAGTCCCCCCAGATCAACCGGGGAAACACTGGCCCCACATGATGCATGCACAGGAGTATTTGTATTTAGGGAACAATACATGCATGCAAACAAAGGAGGGGGGTGCATCTGTTTTTAGGTGTGGGGATGCGGGGGTTGGAGGTGAGGAGGGGAAGGCAGAGGAATGGTTGTTTAGTAGAGGTAGTTTTGGAGGCCCCTCTTGAAGGCCACCAAGATATACATGCTTATGCAACCTGAATGTGTTACCATTTGTTCCCCCTGTTAATATGTAATGGTGCATGGGAAAACCCTACATAAGTCGTCAGAATGTTTTTAGCAAAAGCCAAA
>CM065701.1:7768009-7783009 GCA_017654935.2 Phymorhynchus buccinoides | reverse complement strand
CTCCTCCTCCTCCTCTTCTTCTTTTTCTCCTCCTCCTTCTTCTTCTTCTTCTCCTCCTCCTCCTCCTCCCTCTTCTTCTTTTTCTCCTCCTCCTCCTCCTTCTTCTTCTTCTTCTTATTATTTTTTTAATTTTTTTTTCTTCTTCTTCTTCTTCTTCTTCTTCTTCTTCTTCTTCTTAACACACGTGGTAAGATTTAACGTGGTGAAACGCCTGACATGGCCATAGATGTTGACAGGGCTATAATTGTAATCTTAATCTTAATCTTATCTTCTCTTCTCCACCTCCTCATCCTCATCCTCCTCCTCCTTCTTCTTTATCTTCTCCGCCTCCTTCTCCTCTTCCTCCTTCTTCTTCTCCAATGCATTTACCACCCTCGTCATCGTCATCATTATATAGCGGAGTTAGGTTTTGATATGGTGATTATGGATTACCGTCGTCGTCATTATGATTACACCTAAAATTATCACTATTCTTTTCTTCCTTTTGCTACTGCTATGACTGTTGTCGTTCCTGTGCACCAGCCGATAAGCGAAAGCTGGTTTACTGTTTTCGGGGCCGTCCGTTTGTTCTTGGCTGGCTGGCTATCTGTCTATCTATCTATGATAGGACCTATGTATTAGGTATTAGGTATTAGGTACTTTATAGTCACAGAGGCGTCTCTGTCAAATTCGGGTTGCTCCCACCCAGAGAGCGCGTCGCAGCCAGAGGCGCGCACACCCCTTTTTTTTTTTGCATGCGATTTTTGTGTGACTGATGAGTAAATTTTGACCAAATGGCAACTTTTTTGTTGCCACTGGGCTTAACGTGTGCTAAGTGCATGGGCACAAGGGACCTCCACGTTCAGACTGTAAGGCCTAGTGCAAAGTGAGAGGGAAAATCCCCTGTACCCAGGTTCGAACTCGGGTTTACTTGACACGAAGCGAACGCGCTACCACTGCGCCAATCTACACCATATTGTATCTACGTCAACACGATCAAGTTCGAACGGAGGAACCTAGGAGGCTTAACAGTTTGCGCGCGGATAGGTCCTTTAAAATATCTAGGCCAAGTCCGAAAATGAAGGTCACTTGTCAAAGGTCAAGTTCACCGGAGCCGCCGCACCTGCTTTTCCCTTCAGTTGTCAATAGAGCGCGAGCTTAATGTTGAGATCCTCGCTGGCGCATGCGAGGGCAGGGGTACAGTAAACTCTAGACTGTTTGATCCGGACTTTGGTTTCAGGGGGTCGTTTGCCTCTTCGTTCCTAGCTGCAAGGTCGCTGGACCACCACCCCCAGAAATATTGCTGCCGCTCGGCTGGTTGATCTAGCGTTTTCACGCTCTAGGTTTATGTAGCCGTGTTGGTGATTCGCCTTATATACTACTATACCTGGAGTCTTTTAGCCAGGGTAAGCCAACAGCAACAACAACATTCTATGCCACTTGTTCGTTTCGGATACAAGTCGTTAGGAAACAAAAGTGATTTAAACACCCCTAAACGAAATTGGATCCTCTCTCTCTCTCTCTCTCTCTCTCTCTCTCTCTCTCTCTCTCTCTCTCTCTCTCTCTCTCTCTCTCTCTCTCTCTCTCTCTCTCTCTCTCTCTCTCTCTCTCTCTCTCTCTCTCTCTCTCTCTCTCTCTCTCTCTCTCTCTCTCTCTCTCTCTCTCTCTCTCTCTCTCTCTCTCTCTCTCTCTCTCTCTCTCTCTCTCTCTCTCTCTCAACCACCTCTCTCTGCTGGTGATTTGTGCAGACTGTGCCTACGGGGACAAAGTGGAGGAGGGGTGTTCCAGCCAGGCCTGTCCCGATGCCGCCACCGGCTTCCTTGAGCTGTGTTGCGGTACCTGCGACTACGGGGCCACCTTCACCCCCACCACCCCCACCACCACCACCCCCACCACCACCACCCCCGGGCCACCACCCCCTACCACCACCAGCAATGTCGCTACGGGGTCCACAACCACCCCCTCCACTACTACTGGTACTGCTGGGGGGTAGCCTACACGCTGGCTGTTGGCAATTTGCGTTAGGCCGTGTACACACATACGTGGATATTCCATGCGGAAATCCGTGCGCAAGCCATAAATAAACGAAACAAAGAAGGGAAAAGATTTGCGCACATGTGCGTAAACTTGCATCCTTCTTTCTTCCACGTATTTAGTGTTTTCCGTACGGAACGTACGCGTCTAATGTGAACCCGGCCTTAGGCTTACTTCTTCTTCTTCTTCTTCTTCATCGTCGATCGCTCAGTTTCCTATCAATTATTATGAGTGCAGATGCGTCATGCTGCCGTTATGAGCCTTACTATATAAAAAAATAGGCTAAGTCCGGCTGGAGACAATCTTTGTAAGAATCTCTTTTGAATGGGTTTTTTAATATATAAAAAAGGCTGAAGAATGGACCGGTTAGGCAGAAAGATAGTAGTAGAAGACAGTAAGCAAAAGGGAAAGGCAGAGTCAAAGAGAGTGATGGATTAGAGGAAGCTACAAGCACGGAGCTTCCAGAAGGTGGGTGAACTATTTCGTTAGGCTTACAAAGCAAATTGAGGATGGGCATGCCATAGACGAGGGGGGTGGGGGGGTTATGCAAAAGCGCAACATTTTGTAATTTACAAGCGCCGATTCTTCATTGATTTGGTGGATTTATTTATTTATAAACTGTTGTTAGTTTATTTATATACGTATTTCTTTTTTTTTATTTGGTTGGTTTGTGTATTGATTGTTTTACTTATTGGTTTTTATGCTTGTGATGACATTCAGTGGAAATGTGTTCGTTTATTTGTTTGTGTGTTGATTGCTTTACTTATTGGTTTTTATGCTTGTGATGACGTTCAGTGGAAATGTGTTCGTTTATTTGTGTGTCATCATTTTCCCATACTTATTTTATATAACTCTTGGCTTGCTTTGTCGTTGAACACGTTTTTATGATATTTTGTTTCGTGTTGTTTTGTTGTGGGTTTTTTGTGTCACTCATGTATTCATCTATCATTTATTGAATCAATGTATTCTTCTTTTTTCTATCTTTCTTTCCATTTCTCTTTCCTTCTTGTATCCGTTATTTTCTTCTTCTTTTCTTTTCCTTTCGTTCTTTTCTTCTTCCTTTTCGAACTTTTTTTGGTTTTCCTATTTTTTTCCTGTTATTTCTTCCTCCTTTTTAATTCTTCTTCTTCTGTGGTGGCGACCAACTTCTTTGAATATAATTAACTGTACTCACTTGGGGATGTGAGCATAGAAAAAGAAAGAAAGATAAAAGAAATAAAGGGATGGGGGTGGGGAAGCGCTTATAGTGATTTGGTGATTTACTCATCTTTTTTTATTAAACTTTTTTTCATTTACAATTTTGCAGAAAAAACAACAACATACACATACACATGAAATAAAAACAACAACATACACATACACATGAAATAAAAACAACAACATACACATACACATGAAATAAAAACAACAACATACACATACACATGAAATAAAAACAACAACCAAGAACAAAGCCAATAAACAAACAAAAACTGGAAAACGCCATAGAGAAGCAAATAAATGTCCATGATATTACTATTCATGTGTCTAGTAAGGATATGATCTTGTTATAAAGAGAAGGAGCGAGAGAGAGGAAGGAAAGGGAGGAGAGAGAGAGAGAGAGAGAGAGAGAGAGAGAGAGAGAGAGAGAGAGAGAGAGACTGTTGGATGTAAGCTTTTATATATTTTTCATTTCTTAACTGTCCATATACACAATATGATGACCTCAACTTTCATTAAAAAAAGAAACACAAGTGCAACCTCGAGCGGCTGCAAAGTCCCCTCGCAGCATCGCCAGCTACTCCGAAATCGGAATGTGTCGGCTGTACACATACATAAAAACGCATCAAAACAGCACGTAACTACATAAAAACGCATCAAAACAGCACGTAACTGAATAGTTTTTTTATATATAACCTTGGGGTTCGGACCCGTGATTTGAGCGCGCGCGATCATGCGCACACGCGCGCACAGAAAATTTCATGACAACTGTGCTATAGACCATTCATCAAGAAATGTTGTGGAAAAAACTGCATTAAAATACATGCAAAACTTCGCGAGATATTAGCGATTATGTGTTTCGGGGTTTGAACCGTAACTGGCGCGACCTTGACCTTAACGTAAAACTAAATACATCAGTGGATAGCTTGCCTCTTGGCAAACTAGTATGCCAAATTTGATGATGATAGACTGAATAGTTTTTGAGAAAAACGGACGAATAGCCGGACGGACGGAGGCACGCCGGACGGACGGACACCAGACGGACCAGACAAAAACAATAGCTCCCCGAACCTTCAGCTCGGAGACGAATAATCTTTGTTGATTGTTAGGTTGATTATTATTATTATTATTCCTTTCTACCTTTCCTTTTTTTGGTTCAGAATCTTGTGAGGACACGCGAGGCGTAACGCTCAACAACCTGACCTGCTCAGAAATAGTTGACACCCTTCTGTTCTGGTGCTACGACGACTTGGTTATCTCCCATTGCTGCTCCTCCTGCCAGGGGGCGTCATCGGGGGTCAGAGGTCAGTAGGTCAAGGACGGAATGTTTGCTTATAGCTCAGTACAATGCGATTGAGAATTGGCTTCTGCATGTAGCTGTGCAAAGTCGTTCCACTTGCTAAGGGTTTGTTAATTGATATCTTCTACAGGGTTTAAGCAACAAAACAAACCAGAGTCTAGGAAAATCTGATGGGGGAAAGTATGATTAATTAGCCTCTAAAAATAGTAAACGTTATTCGGCTGTATGCAAAAATGAACACTCCAAATATTTCTAGACAGTAGAATTTCACAAGAATCATGCCTGACAAATTCATAGGTCGGACCGCATCGCATTTTTCAGTGGCGCCAATATATTCTACTTGGCAAATGTATATTTGTCATTGCTTTAAAAGGATGAAAAATAACTTTAAACATAGAAAACGAAGGAAGTTTATGACTTGGGCTCAATTTGCAGTAAGAAAGGCAAGACTGAAACAACGGAAAGACCCGATAAATAAAAAAATTAAAGGACAGGGGGGGGGGGGGGGGGGGGGGGGGGGGGGGGGGGTTAATCTGTGTCTTTACCTATGATAGTAAGCAAAGCCAAAGATATTGACAGAGGAAATAATGACAAGCGCAGAACTTCCAGAAGGTGGGGGAACTATTTGCACGAAAACGATCCCCGAGGTATTCCCAGGCGGGTGGGTGGGGGAATATGCTGCTCTATAGACATTGATCTACAAGCGTTAAAGGCACACTGACCCACCACGATTTTCTTCTGGGTTGCTGTGACCCACATACAAATGACCCCAACTTCAAATTGAGACAGCTCTTTAAAATGAAGTTTGAATTTGGGGGCATCCGTATGGGAGTCAAACCTGGTCAAAACAAGATTTCTTACCAGCTATAAGAGGAAAAGCACGTGAAACCCGTGATTTGGACACGTGATCTGGTGGGTCTTTAAGATTCAAATACTAACCCTATTCTTTTCCATCTCTCTTTCTCTCAGGCTGTCTGTATGGGGACTTGGACCCCCCAACGTGTGATAATTACGGCGCCGAGTCTTGCGGGGAATACTTCAACGACGGCACCAGCTTCACAGAGTACTGCTGCGACACCTGCGATTATGTAGCACCTACCACTACTTCTCCTACTCCTGCTCCTACTTCTCCTACGCTTCCTACTACTTCTCCTACTCTTACTCCTACTACTTCTCCTGCTCTTTCTACTACTGTTACTAGCCCCACTACTTCCGCTCCAACCACCTCTGCTGCTCCCACTTCTGCTTCTTTTACTGCTACTTCTACTCCCACTACTCCTACTGCTCCTCCTCCTACTACTGCTGCTTCTTCTACTGCTACTTCTACTCCCACTACTCCTACTGCTCCTACTACTACTGCTGCTGCTTCTTCTACTGCTACTTCTACTCCCACTACTCCTACTGCTCCTCCTCCTACTACTGCTGCTTCTTCTACTGCTACTTCTACTCCCACTACTCCTACTGCTCCTCCTACTACTACTGCTGCTTCTTCTACTGCTACTTCTACTCCCACTACTCCTACTGCTCCTCCTACTACTACTGCTCCCCCGACTCCTACCACTCCTCCCACTACAGTAATCATTGCGGACACTGTTGTCGTTACCACTACTACACCCATTCCTACTACCACACCCACCACTACTCCTCCAGCATCTACAACTACATCTACAGTTTCGTCACCCACCCCCACCTCCACCCCGGCCCCCACTTCCCCTACCGCTACAACTCCAGCGTGCGAAGATGAGCCCGCTTCCGGTTCTGGTAGCGCATGCGCCGAGCTGACGTCCGCCTTGTGGCGGTGTTACGACGCCTCCGTCCAGGCAACCTGTTGCGCCACGTGCGCGGCGAATGCTGACGTCAGCAAAACAGGTATCCAAGACGAGATAGAATGAGCGGCTTAGCTGGCTGTTTTGACCGTCAGGTGGCATAACGCTCGAGTAGGGCTAATCCTCTCTATATTCTTATGTGGGGATAAAGAGAGAGAGAGGGGGAGAGAGGGGAGAGAGAGAGAGAGAGAGTCCCTCCCTCTCTCTTTCTATATCCCCAACTAAAGATATCACGAGATAAGCCCCTATTACGTTGGTTGCCACCTGGCGGTCAAATTGGCGAGCTAGGATGACCATTAAATCAATTTGTTTTAAAGATAAATTATTCCATGCTTTCCTTTTAGAAACGACTTATAATAAATTTTAAAAAACCTAGGTGTTGAGATCAAAATGATACGTTGTCTAACTAGAAAGCTATCGTTTTATGTACAAATGAAAACGGCAACAACATTATTATGTATTATGATGATTAGCGCAATTCAGTGGCTTTTTTTTAATTCTTTATTCTTTTAAAAATTGCAAGCAAAATGTAGAAATGGTAATACTTGTTACTAATCAGATTTAAAATTAATGGAGTTCAAAATATGGTCTTGCTCATTTAAAAACTTGCCTTGAAATACTAATATAAAGCAATACAATGCAGAACTAACAATTATTTTTGTTCATATTTGATCCTAATTATTTGTTATCGCATACTGCATTTTAGAATTAGGTGTCTAGTGGAGTTTGTGTATTGTACTGGTCACTTAGAAAGTTCCCTTGAAATACAAATACGAATACAATAGAAAACAACACGAAGCGAAACAATATGATATGTTGTTGTTGACTTACCCTGGCTTAAAGACTCCAGGGATCATCCCAACAGCCGAAGCACTTGAACACTATGGTACAAATGCACCAGCTAGGGATGCGAATATTACGTGTAAAAACTTTGATCTAGTGTTTTTATCCCTTTTTAATACGTGGTAAGATTTAACGTGGTGACAGCCCTGACATGGCCTTTGTTGTCGACGGGGCTATAATTGTAATCTTAATCTTAATCGTATTACGTGTGTGGCCGTTTTTTATTACCCCGCCACGTGGGCAGCCACACTCCGACTTCGGTGGATAAATATGGTATGATATGATGCGGTACGATGCAATGCAATACGATATGGTATGATACAATACGGCATTATACAATATGATACAATACAGTACAGTGCAATACGATATGGTATGATACAATACGGCATTATACAATATGATACAATACAGTACAGTGCAATACGATATGGTATGATACAATACGGCATTATACAATATGATACAATACAGTACAGTGCAATACGAGGCTATACAGTACACCATAATACAATGCTTCCGAATACAATATGCAAAACGGCATGATACCACACAACACAATACAATACCATACAATACAATGCAATATAGCACAACACAACGCCACACAATGCAACACGATACAATTCAGAACAATACAATACCCATAATGTAATGTTTAGGGTTGTGAATACGGTGAACAATACAATACAATTCAATACAAGACCAATAATTCTCTATTACAGGTTGCGAATAATCATTGTTCAGAAAAATGGTGACTATGTTGAGTGATATTCAACAGTGTCCGGACTTTTCTCACCCTCACAATTCCCACCCGTTCTTTTCCCACCCGGACTTTTCCAACCCTAGGTCTTTTCCCACCCGGACGTTTCCCTCCCAAGTCTTGGATGTGTGTAATAAAACTCTAGTGTGAAAATTGCTTGTGTGTGTGTGTGTGTGTGTGTGTGTGTGTGTGTGTGTGTGTGTGTGTGTGTGTGTGTGTGTGTGTGTGTGTGTGTGTGTGTGTTTCTGTGTGCGTGTGTGTGTATGTACGTCCCTGCGTCCGTGTGTGTGTATGTTGTGTGTGTGCGTGGGTAAGTGCGTGTGTGTGTGAACGGGTGGGAAAAGGCCTGAGGTAGGAAAAGTCCCGGTGGGAAAAGACATAGGGTGGGGAAAAAACGGGTGGATAATTATTGTCCGGGTGGGAATAGTCCACGTGGGAAAAGTCTTGGTGGGAAAAGTCCGGTAATTATACGCAGCATATTATGTTGAACTAGCGCCAAGACGAGTACTGGTAACGCCTAGTAACGGTAACGCCAAGTACTGGTAACGCTGAGTACAGCAAATTTGAAGCAATTCGGTTAAGAAACGGCGGAGTTATAAGGCCCCGTTTCCCGTTAGCGCTGCTCTGAGAGTGACGCGCTCTCCCTAGTAACGGTAACGCCTAGTAACGGTAACGCCAAGTACTGGTAACGCTGAGTACAGCAAATTTGAAGGATTCGGTTACGAAAAGGCGGAGTTATAAGTAGAGTTGAGAACAGGTTAAAAAAAACGAACCGGATTTTAAACCGGTTTCCCCTCTTCAAACCGGTTTTGTCGAACCGGTTTTTTTAACCAGTTCTCGCATCACTAGTTTCACCTATGCAAACACATATTTATTTGTCAGAATATTCGTGCGCGTACACATACTTACACACAATAAAGAAACTTATGACTTATGACACACACACACACTCAACTCAACACTCAGTCAAAGTCAAAGCCATACACCATCACAAACCAGAAACAGCTACTCTTGGTTTACAAACACCCAATCTGCGCTGAGAATCAGTGTTGTTCTTGGAAAAGAATGCGTTATTCTAAGAAAAAAACTTACTTTCAGTTTGCAGTTAAAAAAACAGTCCACAGCAACTCGAACCGGTTTTTCGAACTGCAAAAGATTAGCACCGGTTTTTCGGTTCAAACCGGGTTTTTTTCCCACCTCTAGTTATAAGGCCCCGTTTCCCGTCAGCGCTGCTCTGAGAGTAATGCGCTCTCCCTAGTAATGGTAACGCCTAGTAACGGTAACGCCAAGTACTGGTAACGCTGAGTATAGCAAATTTGAGGCAATTCGGTTAAGAAACGTCAGAGTTATAAGGCCCCGTTTCCCGTTGGCGCTGCTCTGAGAGTGACGCGCTCTCCCAATTCTCTTCAAATTTGCTGCCAGGCTTTGCCCCGGCCACAGCAAGCCTGGCAGCAAATTTGAAGCGATTCAGTTAGGAAACGGCGGCGTTATTTGTGAAAAGGTGAAGCGGCATATATCGCGCGCGTCTATGAATCGATTTCCTTCCAAATTCGAAGGCAATCCGTCCCAAAATACCGGAGATACGGGCGCCGAGAGGCCGGTGGATACGCGTTTCGCGCATTTGCCAAACCGCGCAAATGACACGGCCGCCTCAGTTGCCATTGCCATCGCCCTGTTAGGGCTCATAGCAAATGTGAAGCGATTCGGTCGAAAAACGGCGGAGTTATAAGGCCCGTTTTGTGTTTCAGACACACACAGACAGACAGACAGACACACACTTGCCTTTTTATTATATGATAATATTTCACCGTAGCTTCAACACAATACGACAATTGTCTATTGCAGGTTGCGAGTACGGTGATCGCGACTCCTCCTGTAGCAGTGTCCCGAGTACCTCAGACTCCTGCAGTACTCTTCAAACCGTCTGCTGCCAGACCTGCGAAGGATACACCGGAGGTGACGTCACAACAACTGCTGACGTCATGCTCCACGTCATCGCCTGTGTCGTCAGCATGGCGCTGGTTCGGTGCCTAGGGTAGATTCCGCCACATTTGCACAAAGAAATGGGAGGGGTGTGAGCGTTGGGTAAAGGGACATGGGGGGAGTGGGGGGGGGGGGGGGGGTAGCTTCCACCAGACTTGCAAAGAAACGTGATCGAAGTAGGGGAGCGAGGGGGCAAAAGGACCTTGGTGGGGGTAGATTCCACCAGAATTGCAATGACACATGAGGGGAGCATGGGGTAAAGGGACCTTGGTGGGGGGGGGGGGGGTAGATTCCACCAGAATTGTAAAGAAACATGAGGGGAGCATGGGGTAAAGGGACCTTGGGGGGGGGGGGGTAGATTCCACCAGAATTGCAATGACACATGAGGGGAGCATGGGGTAAAGGGACCTTGGTGGGGGGGGGGGGGGTAGATTCCACCAGAATTGCAAAGAAACATGAGGGGAGCATGGGGTAAAGGGACCTTGGTGGGGGTAGATTCCACCAGAATTGCAATGACACATGAGGGGAGCATGGGGTAAAGGGACCTTGGTGGGGGGGTGGGGGTAGATTCCACCAGAATTGCAATGACACATGAGGGGAGCATGGGGTAAAGGGACCTTGGGGGGGGGGTGGGGGTAGATTCCACCAGAATTGCAAAGAAACATGAGGGGAGCATGGGGTAAAGGGACCTTGGGGGGGGGGGGGGGGGGGTAGATTCCACCAGAATTGCAAAGAAACATGAGGGGAGCATGGGGTAAAGGGACCTTGGGGGGGGGGTAGATTCCACCAGAATTGCAAAGAAACATGAGGGGAGCATGGGGTAAAGGGACCTTGGGGGGGGGGGGGGGGTAGATTCCACCAGAATTGCAAAGAGCATGAGGGGAGCATGGGGTAAAGGGACCTTGGTGGTGGGGGGGGGGGGTAGATTCCACCAGAATTGTAAAGAAACATGAGGGGAGCATGGGGTAAAGGGACCTTGGTGGGGGTAGATTCCACCAGAATTGCAAAGAAACATGAGGGGAGCATGGGGTAAAGGGACCTTGGTGGGGGTAGATTCCACCAGAATTGCAAAGAGCATGAGGGGAGCATGGGGTAAAGGGACCTGGTGGGGGGGGGGGGGGGGTAGATTCCACCAGAATTGCAAAGAAACATGAGGGGAGCATGGGGTAAAGGGACCTTGGGGGGGGGGGGGGGTAGATTCCACCAGAATTGTAAAGAAACATGAGGGGAGCATGGGGTAAAGGGACCTTGAGGGGAGCATGGGGTAAAGGGACCTTGGGGGGGGTAGATTCCACCAGAATTGCAAAGAAACATGAGGGGAGCATGGGGTAAAGGGACCTTGGTGGGGGTAGATTCCACCAGAATTGCAAAGAAACATGAGGGGAGCATGGGGTAAAGGGACCTTGGTGGGGGGGGGGGGGGGTAGATTCCACCAGAATTGCAAAGAAACATGAGGGGAGCATGGGGTAAAGGGACCTTGGGGGGGGTAGATTCCACCAGAATTGCAAAGAGCATGAGGGGAGCATGGGGTAAAGGGACCTTGGTGGGGGGGGGGGGGGGTAGATTCCACCAGAATTGCAAAGAGCATGAGGGGAGCATGGGGTAAAGGGACCTTGGTGGGGGGGGGGGGGGTAGATTCCACCAGAATTGCAAAGAGCATGAGGGGAGCATGGGGTAAAGGGACCTTGGTGGGGGTAGATTCCACCAGAATTGCAAAGAGCATGAGGGGAGCATGGGGTAAAGGGACCTTGGTGGGGGTAGATTCCACCAGAATTGCAAAGAAACATGAGGGGAGCATGGGGTAAAGGGACCTTGGTGGGGGTAGATTCCACCAGAATTGCAAAGAAACATGAGGGGAGCATGGGGTAAAGGGACCTTGGGGGGGGGGGGGTAGATTCCACCAGAATTGTAAAGAAACATGAGGGGAGCATGGGGTAAAGGGACCTTGGGGGGGGTAGATTCCACCAGAATTGCAAAGAAACATGAGGGGAGCATGGGGTAAAGGGACCTTGGGGGGGGGGGGGGTAGATTCCACCAGAATTGTAAAGAAACATGAGGGGAGCATGGGGTAAAGGGACCTTGGTGGGGGTAGATTCCACCAGAATTGCAAAGAAACATGAGGGGAGCATGGGGTAAAGGGACCTTGGGGGGGAGGGGGGTAGATTCCACCAGAATTGCAAAGAAACATGAGGGGAGCATGGGGTAAAGGGACCTTGGTGGGGGGGGGGGGGGGTAGATTCCACCAGAATTGCAAAGAGCATGAGGGGAGCATGGGGTAAAGGGACCTTGGTGGGGGGGGGGGTAGATTCCACCAGAATTGCAATGACACATGAGGGGAGCATGGGGTAAAGGGACCTTGCGGGGGGGGGGGGGGGGGTTAGATTCCACCAGACTTGCTAAGAAACGTGATTGAAGTAGGGAATATGGGGTAAAAGGACCTTGGGGGGTGGGGGTAGATTCCACCAGAATTGCAAAGAGCATGAGGGGAGCATGGGGTAAAGGGACCTTGGGGGGGGGGGGGGTAGATTCCACCTGAATTGCAAAGAGCATGAGGGGAGCATGGGGTAAAGGGACCTTGGTGGGGGGGAGGGGGGTAGATTCCACCTGAATTGCAAAGAAACATGAGGGAAGCATGGGGTAAAGGGACCTTGGTGGGGGGGGGGGGTAGATTCCACCAGAATTGTAAAGAAACATGAGGGGAGCATGGGGTAAAGGGACCTGGTGGGGGGGGGGGGGTAGATTCCACCAGAATTGCAAAGAGCATGAGGGGAGCATGGGGTAAAGGGACCTTGGTGGGGGTAGATTCCACCAGAATTGCAAAGAAACATGAGGGGAGCATGGGGTAAAGGGACCTTGGTGGGGGTAGATTCCACCAGAATTGCAAAGAGCATGAGGGGAGCATGGGGTAAAGGGACCTTGGTGGGGGGGGGGGGTAGATTCCACCTGAATTGCAAAGAGCATGAGGGGAGCATGGGGTAAAGGGACCTTGGGGGGGGAGGGGGGTAGATTCCACCAGAATTGCAAAGAAACATGAGGGAAGCATGGGGTAAAGGGACCTTGGTGGGGGGGGGGGGGGGTAGATTCCACCAGAATTGCAAAGAAACATGAGGGGAGCATGGGGTAAAGGGACCTTGGTGGGGGGGGGGGGGGGTAGATTCCACCTGAATTGCAAAGAGCATGAGGGGAGCATGGGGTAAAGGGACCTTGGTGGGGGGGGGGGTAGATTCCACCTGAATTGCAAAGAGCATGAGGGGAGCATGGGGTAAAGGGACCTTTGTGGGGGGGGGGGGGTAGATTCCACCAGAATTGCAAAGAGCATGAGGGGAGCATGGGGTAAAGGGACCTTGGTGGGGGGGG
The DNA here is from genome assembly GCA_017654935.2 of Phymorhynchus buccinoides. NCBI lineage: Eukaryota > Metazoa > Mollusca > Gastropoda > Neogastropoda > Raphitomidae > Phymorhynchus > Phymorhynchus buccinoides. Next base: position 7,769,724 of record CM065701.1, on the reverse strand, counting down.
GGGGGGTAGATTCCACCAGAATTGCAAAGAGCATGAGGGGAGCATGGGGTAAAGGGACCTTGGTGGGGAGGGGGGTAGATTCCACCAGAATTGCAAAGAGAGCATGAGGGGAGCATGGGGTAAAGGGACCTTGGTGTGGGGGGGGGGGGGGTAGATTCCACCTGAATTGCAATGACACATGAGGGGAGCATGGGGTAAAGGGACCTTGGTGGGGGTAGATTCCACCAGAATTGCAATGACACATGAGGGGAGCATGGGGTAAAAGGACCTGGATGTGGGGTAGATTTCACCAGAATTGCAAAGAAACATGATGGAAGTAGGGGAGCATGGGGTAAAAGGACCTGGATGTGGGATAGATTTCATCAGAATTGCAAAGAAACATGATGGAAGTAGGGGAGCATGGGGTAAAAGGACCTGGATGTGGGATAGATTTCACCAGAATTGCAAAGAAACATGATGGAAGTAGGGGAGCATGGGGTAAAAGGACCTTGATGTGGGGTAGATTTCACCAGAATTGCAAAGAAACATGATGGAAGTAGGGGAGCATGGGGTAAAAGGACCTTGATGTGGGGTAGATTTCACCAGAATTGCAAAGAAACATGATGGAAGTAGGGGAGCATGGGGTAAAAGGACCTTGATGTGGGGTAGATTTCACCAGAATTGCAAAGAAACATGATGGAAGTAGGGGAGCATGGGGTAAAAGGACCTTGATGTGGGGTAGATTTCACCAGAATTGCAAAGAAACATGATGGAAGTAGGGGAGCATGGGGTAAAAGGACCTTGATGTGGGGTAGATTTCACCAGAATTGCAAAGAAACATGATGGAAGTAGGGGAGCATGGGGTAAAAGGACCTTGATGTGGGGTAGATTTCACCAGAATTGCAAAGAAACATGATGGAAGTAGGGGAGCATGGGGTAAAAGGACCTGGATGTGGGGTAGATTTCACCAGAATTGCAAAGAAACATGATGGAAGTAGGGGAGCATGGGGTAAAAGGACCTTGATGTGGGGTAGATTTCACCAGACATGCAAAGAAACATGATGGAAGTAGGGGAGCATGGGGTAAAAGGACCTGGATGTGGGGTAGATTTCACCAGAATTGCAAAGAAACATGATGGAAGTAGGGGAGCATGGGGTAAAAGGACCTGGATGTGGGATAGATTTCACCAGAATTGCAAAGAAACATGATGGAAGTAGGGGAGCATGGGGTAAAAGGACCTTGATGTGGGGTAGATTTCACCAGAATTGCAAAGAAACATGATGGAAGTAGGGGAGCATGGGGTAAAAGGACCTGGATGTGGGATAGATTTCACCAGAATTGCAAAGAAACATGATGGAAGTAGGGGAGCATGGGGTAAAAGGACCTGGATGTGGGGTAGATTTCACCAGAATTGCAAAGAAACATGATGGAAGTAGGTTAAAACATGGGTTAAAGGGATCTTGATGGATTAGATTATTACTAGACTTGCAAAGGAAATCTGTTCTGTAATCTAGTGAATCGAGGTTATCGATTCAATGTGTAGGTGTGTGTGTGTTTTTTAATAGTAATATCATTGCAATGATTGAGAAGGGTTGTCAGATCATCAGTGGTGCCCCTTCATTCCCGGTTGGCTAATAGGGCTAAGTAAGTAAGTAAGTAAGTAAGTAAGTAAGTAGTAAGTATATTTTTCTTCTTTTTTTTACTTCCTTTTTTTGTTGGCTTTTTATATTTTTTTA
>CM065701.1:7758009-7765509 GCA_017654935.2 Phymorhynchus buccinoides | reverse complement strand
TGCGTGCGTGCGTGTGTGTGTGTGTGAGTGAGAAGGCGCGAGAGAGAGTGGAGGGTGTTTTGTTGTTGTTGTTTTTTAGGGGGGGGGGGGAGACAGCGCGGGGTGAGGGAGGGGGGAGGGGAAGGGGGTGGAGAGAGAGTGGAGGGGCTGGGGGTATATGTTCCCCGCATGTATTAATTTTAATGTTTTCTAATGATATCTTGTTCTTACGATGTCAAAGTTCTTTTTTATGTTTTAATCTTGTATGTCTCCTCTCTCTTCTTTCGTAAACCTGTTGGTTTTTATCTTTGTAATGGCGCCTGGAACCTCGCGAGGGACAGGCGTCACTTTTTAAAATGAATTAAATTATTATTATTATTATTAAATTTGTTACACTTCCCTCTAACATACATATGAGGATATACGTCATACAAAAGAAAACAAACAAATACGAACTACATCAGATATAAGTAGGAAAACAGGATGCTACTCAAACACACCCTTGTAATCACAGACACATTCACAGGAAAGGAGTATACAGAAGACAATATTGTCATGTCACATTGTCAGCATCCCCCGAAGTCGGAGTGTGGCTGCCCCCGTGGCGGGGTAATCAAAATACGGTCGCACACGTAAATGTTCTCATCCCTTAGCTGGTGCATTTGTACCATAGTGTTCAAGCGCTTCGGCTGTTGGGGATGGTCCCTGGAGCCTTTAAGCCAGGGGTAAGACAACAAACAAACAACATTGTCAGCACGGATTCCCCCCCCCCTGAAAGAAATGAATATACTACGTAAAAAGAAAGCACTGACAAAGTGACTACCGCTGTACGGTGACAGGACAACTAGGCACTTCGCCCCTAGAGCAATACGCCTCAGTTGGTTCGCCCCATGGGTCCAGGGGCGAATAGACGATTTTCGGAGAGAAAAAAACTAGGGGAGAGCACTTCGTGAAAACTAGAGTTGCTTACCTCCATTACTCGATCCAATACCATAGCGACAATGCAACAATGGCGTCGAAGCTTGAAACCGCAGGATGCGAGTCAGCGACTTGCAAATATTTATTTTTTTTATAAAAATTAGGAGTGGCCAGTGGCCGCAAACTGGCAAAAACGTGCAACATGTGACGTAAAAATATAAATGGCATCAATTTTAGAATGACGCACGGCGTTCTAAGTGCTGTATGTCTGCTCAAACACACGAGGCGAGAGCTGGGGATCTACATGATGGTAGAGTGTGAGTAACTTCCCCTGTTTGACCGATTGAATTAGGCAAGATCACTCCCACACACTATGCAATTACTCCCCTTAATTATTTCCGAACAATTCCTATTGGCCTTGGGGTGAATTGTCCAAGGGCGCATTGTCCTCGGGGCGAGCAACCCGAATTTCACAGACACGCCTCTGTGACTATAAAGTACGTAATACCGTAATAATAATACCCAAAAAGTCTTTTTCCATGGGGCGAATTGTTTTCTGTCAACATTGTTTCTCGAAAGAAACAACGGGCAAACTTGAAAGATCTGTCACGGTGCAAACCTCCCCTAAAAGGGAAACAACTCTCGCGCTGATGTAGCTACTATTGGCTTCTACAACGAACACCTTTTGCAAGAGTGAATGCCCTTGGTGGGTGGGGGAAGATGGTTCAGCACTGACCAAACAAGGGTAACCCTCGCCAATAACCCTATTTGAGGCCACTAAATGGCTGTCTTTCGCAAGAGTGAATGCCCTTATCAGTACTGACCAGCAAGGGAATCACTCTCACTGTCAAGGGAGTTAATAACCCTAGTTGCAGAGGCCTATACTTACTTCTGTGAAGCTGTTGAGTTATTTCAAGCGTTTCGTGTGTTCACTGAATCTGAATCTCAGAAGATGGGAAAAGAGGGAAAAGGGTTTCCCCGAAATGTTTATGATTACAATAGAAGAAGTTTCAATGAATTGATAGCAAAATCCCCCCGTGGGGATACCGGAGAGTCTTTTGTATAACTAGTTCCCCCACCTTCTGGGAGTTCTGTGTTTGTAGCTTCCTCTGATCTGTCACTCTCTTTGACTCTGCCTTTTCCCTTTGCTTACTGTCATCTACTATCTTTCTGCCTAACTGGTCCATTCTCCTGCCTTTTTTTAAAAAAAGAGTTCCTCCAGCCGAAGTCGGACTTGCAGGGCCTATTTCTTAGTTAGGCGCACAACGGCAACATGACGCATCCACGCTCATAATTGACAGGAAACTGAGCGATCGAAGAAGAAGATGACAACATTCCATATGCAAATAGTAAACTTAATTACTTAATTACTTATAATGCTACTGGTACGTTAAATCCTGGGCAGGATGAAAAAAAGCTTTATCAGCTCACTCTTTGACCCTCAATAAAGACCATTTTGACTTGACTTGACTTGACTTGACTTGCACCACTCTATAGCTGTCGGTGCATTATTACATTTCATCAAGTTCTGTTGATAACTAAGGCAACATTCCTACTGAACAGCAAAGTACAAACAGAACTGCACTTAGACAGACAATTCTAGTAACTGAATTTGTATTGAGATAAAGTCTAAAATGGACAAGAATGTTATTAGAAACTAAAGCCTACCTCTCTGAAAGAAAAAAAAATCGTTCACTGACAGAGCAAAGAAAGTAAATAAATGAACGAGTACCTGAATAAATGAATGAATAAATAAATAAATAAAATAAAATAAATAAATAAAATAAAATAAATAAATAAATAAATAAATAAATAAATAAATAAATAAATAAATATAAATAAATATAAATAAATAAATAAATAAATAAATGAAAACGCATAACCTTCTCAGCATAAACAAAATCTCAAAATAAGTTATCACAGTCGCAAATGACGCAATTGACCTGGCTTCACAATCAATTAATATTCCTTAATTTTAGAGAAAAGGAAAACAACCTGAAATCCAGTCCTAAAAACACAGTGATGATCACGTTCCGACGTTTTGATGTCTGTAATGGCGGGCGGAAGTGTGATGACGTCAAAACAAGGCGGTGGTGGAGCGGTAAGTCAGGAATGATTTGTAGGCTTTTTGTCGTCTGCGAAGCTCCTCTTTTAAACACTGGTACTCCTCGACGGTGTATTGATGGCGGTTTTTGGACTGTAGACAGACAACGTAGATTTCATTCTGATATTTGTTGCGTTACAAAGGAATTTTTCGTTCGGTTGGTTGGTCCTAGCCTCCCTATTTCAATCTTTGTTTAACCCAACTTCTATCGAGGCACACCCGTTTACTCTGTGTTCTGTGTGTTGTTTAAGCGTAAACATAATTCAAGACTGGAAGGCTATCAACCTTTAACGTAGATTTGTAGATTTGTAGATTTGTGGCGGTACCATAGCCAATGAGGTTTAACCGAGGCGTGGTTACCACTACACCTATCTGCATTGTTAAAAAATCGGGACTTTACTGGTGTTGCACTGCCTCCGGGCATTGCCTCCAGTATTGTTCCCACCATCTTTGTATCTACAAATGTCCCATATGTGTCTGTTCCAGACCGAGAGGACGTAAAGCACCATTTTTCATTCACTGGAAGGCTATGCCATTCTTGAATAAAATGTTGATTTGTTTGTCCACCAATGAGAGACTTAGTGCGATTTTTCTCACACCAGAGGGCATGACGCTCGTGTGGGGCTAATCCTCTCTATATTATTAGTTGGAGATAAAGAAAGAGAGAGAGACAGTGAGTGGTCCTACCATCACTCTCTCTCTCACTACGCCCAAGTAAGAAAATCGCGTGATAAGCCCCTAGTGCATTGACTGCCCTCTGGCGTGAAAAATATCGCCATAGGTTGACCATTCTCTCCACCACTGTTGTTGTTGCGTACCGTGTGGATGGTGGCCATATAGGCAGTCTTGGGTAATCCCTTTTGTGAGGGTGACCTTGGGACTGTCTTCCTACGGCTATTATTGCCCCCACTTTGCTAGGCGATGGGTGTCGAAAATAACTTTGGTGTGGAGGGGGGGTAATTTAACAAGAGAGTTACTTCCTTCCCCTTATTCATTTCCATTTTATCATGGCAGCAGACCATGGATACTGTGTAGTAAGCTTGAAACCGCAGGATGCGAGTCAGCGACTTGCAAACATTTTTTTTTAGAAAAATGAGGGGTGTCCAATGGCCACAAACTGATAAAACTTACAAAATGTAACATGAAAATATAAACGTGGAAATATATATTTTTTTAGAATGACGCACGGTGTTCTAAGTGCTGTATGTCTGCTCAAACACACGAGTCGATAGGCTACGAGAGCTGATGGTAGAGTGACTCCCCCTGTTTGACCGATTGAATTAGGCAAGATCACTCCCACACACCATGAAATTACTCCCCTTAATTATCTCCGAACAATTCCTATTAACAGACCGGCGGACGGACGGACAGAGACAGACAGATAAACAGACTAGCAGGCAGGCAGACAGACAGGCAGACAGGCAGACAGAGAAATAGCAGACCTTTTTGAATTCCTTGGCAAACCGGGCACTGCTAGCTCGCTTTTGCTGAAGAGGCTTGGGATTGTCGGCTGACTCTGATAGAAAAAAACATTTTTTGTTTCACAACAGTTTTCTAAACCAAATACATGTACACATATTTACTCTGCCATTAATGGATTAATAGTTAATTTTTTTTTTAATGCTTTTGTTTCTTTTGTGAGGGTGGGGGGAGCTTTGGGAATATAAAATGCTTTTATATGTGACAAACCTAGGGGAAAACGGGGTAAAAAGCGCATGGGCGGGTAAGAAGCCCACCCCAATTATCTCATGAAATAAAGAAAATTTCAGTCAAATTTGCCCATGAGACGAATGCTAGACATTAACGCTCGTCTCATGGGCAAAATGAGACTGAAATTTGCTTCATGTCATGAGATAATTGGGGTGGGCTTCTTACCCGCCCATGCGCTTTTTACCCCGTCTTCCCCTATATATTGTCCTCTTGCCTTAATTATTCGCTTAGTGATGTTATTCTTTCATTAATAATTTGATATACGTGGAGATGCCTGTTTCTTATTGTACCTTTGTGAAAGCACTATTGTATTCATATGTCGAGGAATCTATAAAGATATACAATGTGTACGTTATTGTTTGTTGATATGTTGCTGTCTTATTATCATGTCTCAAACTCATTCTTTGTTGAATTGTGCTATGTTCCTTGGGGGGGGGGGGGGGATAAAGAAAAACAAAATGTACACATATTTAGAAGGAAATTTAAAGACCGTGTACGGTGATCATGAGTGAGTCTTAAACAGCGTAACACTGGTAGTAACATGTAAATTAGAATGGGGAAAAACTGCCCGTACGATTGGCTGTTTTATGCTAATTTTACATGTAACTACCCGAGTTAACTGTCTAACTCGCACTCATGAATACCGCACCGAATCAAAGAAAAGAAATCGTGTTTCAAAACGTTTAAACCAAACACACAAAATATAATAGTACGGAAAAACATCACGGCCTGTAGTCACGAGTAGCGGCTAAAACAACGTATCCGGGATGGAAAATGCAAATTAGTCTAATAAACTACCAATCCGATTGGCAGCTTAGATCGACTAAAATGCAAATTAGTCTAATAAACTACCAATCCGATTGGCAGCTTAGATCGACTAAAATGCAAATTAGTCTAATAAACTACCAATCCGATTGGCAGCTTAGATCGACTAAAATGCAAATTAGTCTAATAAACTACCAATCCGATTGGCAGCTTAGATCGACTAATTTGCATTTTCCATCCCGGATTAGTTGTCTTAGGTGCTGCTCGTGACTACGGGCCCAGGGCTCTGAATCAAAGAACAACCAATCTTAGTTCAAGACACGTTCTAAAATAAATACACATAATTATTAGAAGGGGAAAACATCAGAGCTTTTGTCCCACACAAAATCAAGCTATTTAGTTAAAAGATTGAATCTAGAAATCTTAGATAAAAACTGCACCAAGCATTTGTTTGTAAAAAAAAGTATGTTGGCTGTATGTTTTTCATTGTATTTTTAATATATTTCTTCCATCAGATTTATGGTAAAAACGTATTTTTTTGCTGAGCAGTATCATGAAACATATTTCGTAGATACAAACATAAATAAATTGCCCATGAGTGAAAATCTAGCAATACCCACTGAATACAACTAATTTAGTCACGTACTACAACCTATTCTTGACTGGTTTTTTATGAACAGTTACTCATGGTGAACTAAAGTTGGCTTGAAAACAAATTCTGAAAATGTAGATAAACTAAAATTAATGTTCCTCCCAAAACAGCTGTGTGAATCTAAGACAAATAATCTTGTTTCAAAACAAAATTTAATTATACACCAAATACACATATCAAAATGAAAACTTTGTTTTTAACAGATGGATCATGGAAGAACAAGGATGTACCTAACAATAGAAAAAAACCGTTTTGCACAACTCGAGGATCATATAATTTAGCATCCATAGTAGAAAAAAGAAGAACATTGGCACTTTTGAGTGCTCAAATCAAAGAAAGATCTTACACCCATTTTAGGGCAAAAAAAACAAAAAGCACGATTATTTTTTTACTTTACTAATCGACCACCATAGAATTTTCTTTCCTTAATAAATGAATAGAAGATAAAAGAATGGCAGATTTGACTTGATAAATCAAAAGTTTTAAGGAGCGAAGATTTATATAAGGAACGAAGGAAATAATTCTGCTTTATGTAAAAAAAAAACTAAAAGAAAACGTATTACCTCTAATAACAACAGCACTTTTTTTGTAAACTGTATAATGTATAGTGTGTGCCTATCGGGGCTGTTACATAGACAACTGGACGAGAGAGAGAGAGAGAGAGAGAGAGAGAGAGAGAGAGAGAGAGAGAGAGAGAGAGAGAGAGAGAGAGAGAGAGAGAGAGAGAGAGAGAGAGAGAGAGAGAGAGAGAACGAAATTTATATTATAGGCCATTGGCCCATGTCAATGGGGATGGTTATAAACGTGGGCTAATTGTTTACAAGTACATGCCCTGAGAGAGAGAGAGAGAGAGAGAGAGAGAGAAAGACACACAGGCACATACAAATAAACAAGAGCAATTTTGCAGCATCTTGTAGGCTAACGTTCTTAGAGAGAGAGAGCTTATTTAACAGTCTAATGTACACGTATAACATCATTACACCAGATATTTCTAGACAGAAACCCACAGGCACACACATTTACCCAAGAGCTGCAAATCTTATAAGTAATGTTCTAGCTTTCTACTTAGGTCGTGTAGACGTTAAAAATTCAAAATATTTTCTTTTCCCAACACATTAATAGCCCACTCTTATTAGGTGAAGACGGGGTAAAAAAAAAAAAAAGCCCATGGGCGGGTAAGAAGCCCATGCCAATTATCTCATGAAATGAAGCAAATTTCAGTCAAATTTAGCCCATGAGATGAACGCTAAAAAAGCCCATGGGTAACAGCCCATCGTCTCATGAAGCAAAATGTGACTGAAATTTGCTTCATTTCATGAGATAATTGGCATGGGCTTCTTACCCGCCCATGGGCTTTTTACCCCGTCTTACC
>CM065701.1:7745509-7753009 GCA_017654935.2 Phymorhynchus buccinoides | reverse complement strand
ATAGGCTTATATCAATCACAATGTCAAGATTAGATGAATGGAAAAAAGAAACATTACATTAGGTCGGTTGATTGCAGTTATACTAATAAATCTTCAATAAATTAACACAAAATACGATTCCAGTTTCATATTTAAATTTAAATTCACGCACTCACAAAACATCGAAATCCGGATGATAATTACCTAAACTAAACCACGAATAAACAACTAATAAACCCTATAACATAAATTCACACAATCACGACGCAGTAAAATATGTCTATAGATGAATTATGATGTGCGGGGTCGTCCAGCTCCCCGTATGGAGGCACGAGGCATCCACTCACTGCCCCGAATTATTATTCTAATACTTTTACTTCTTCGACCTGACTTCCTCTTCTCTACTCACCCGGAGTTTTGTGGCGACCTGGGTGCCGCCGTGGCCGCGAGGTACTTGGTCAGCGCCTTGTCCACGTCAGGAGATGGTGACCCCGAGGTGTTTGCGTTGTCCTGGGGAGGAGGGGGGAAAAGCAGACCCACCCCCGCCTCACCCCCCGCCCCTACCACCCCTCTGGGGGGACGGTCTCTGCCTCTCACGTACACTTTGTTGCCAGGCTTGGGTCGGTTTTCGTCCTGAATGAAGAGGACAGAAAGGAAGAGAGGAAAGAAAGAGGGAAGGAAGGAAGTATTGAAGGAAAATGGATGGAAGGAACAAGAAAAAAAATACACGAAAAAAAGAGAAGAAAGAAATTGTTGTTTTGTTTCTACAAACTCTTTATTTAAGGCTTCATTTTCTGGATATCTTTTCTAAATCTTTTTCCAAACTATATATAGACGTGAAATAAGAGTTAAGGATTCGTTTCTTTTTTCACAAGCTAAAGCGTTCCCAAAGTCTATACAAACATTTCTTATTAATTTCAGCTTTGCACGTCTCCCAAAATGTGAAGAAAGAGAAGAAAGAAAGATATTCACGTGGGTCATTCTCGTGAAAGGCAAAAAACCCAAAGTAGTGGAATAAATTAAAGCAGTATCAAATCAATGCTAAGGTGTGAAATAGCACGTTTTTCATAAAGAGTGGTTTATCAATTGGCGGAATCAAAGTAGAAACAAGCGCGGATTCGCAATTGTTTGTGGCGTGCGACAAGTTTGGACCGACAGACCGACAATCCGACAGACCGACCGACAGACAGACAGACCGACAAAGTGAGTTATAGGTTTGTGGCTTGTGCCACAAACACAAAGCACAAGAGAGTGTGTAATATATATATCCAAACGTTACGGTTTACATAATTATTTTTAAGTCTGTTTCACATCTTGTTTTGATTTCTTAGAGAATTGTAATATTAAATTCTTTGTCAGCCTTTCTAGTTCTAGTTAGTCTTCAGAATCGCCTGTATGATGGAAGCGAATGATCAAATGAAGAAGTAGTAGTAGTAGTAGTAGTAGTAGTAGTAGTAGTAGTAGTAGTAGTAGTAGTAGTAGTAGTAGTAGTAGTAGTAGTAGTAGTAGTAGTAGTAGTAGTAGTAGTAGTAGTAGTAGTAGTAGTAGTAGTAGTAGTAATAGTAGTAGTAGTAGAAAGAGAGAACAACAAGAACAAGAAGAAGAAGAAGAAGAAGAAGAAGAAGAAGAAGAAGAAGAAGAAGAAGAAGAAGAAGAACAAAAAGAACAACATGAACAAGAACAAAAAGAAGAACAAGAAGAACAAGAACAAGAAGAACAAGAAGAATAAGAAGAAGAATAACAAGAAGAAGAACAAGAAGAACAAGAAGAAGAAGAACAAAAACAGAAGAAGAAGAAGAAGAAGAAGAAGAAGAAGAAGAAGAAGAAGAAGAAGAAGAAGAAGAAGAAGAAGAAGAAGAAGAACAAGAAGAAGAACAAGAAGAAGAACAACAACAAGAACAACAACAAGAAGAACAACAACAAGAAGAACAACAACAAGAAGAAGAACAACAACAACAAGAAGAACAAAAAGAAGAAGAAGACGAATCCCAACCTATAAACTTAGTCGAAAATCTCTTATCACTCACGTCAAAATGGAAGCGGTGCAGTTTCACCACGCAGTGGTCTCCCTCCTTGCTTCCGGCACCGTGCGCATGCGCCGCGCCCGGGCCCGAGCCTGGTGCGCCTGTACGGGAGGCGCGTACGGAGGTACCGCTGATTTTCTTGGGCGGTGCGTTGGCGGCCCTTGAGGAAGAGGAGGAGGCTGAAGATGAAGAGGTGTGTGCGTTGTTGAAGCTGTTGTGCCACTGCTGCAGGCGCTCCTCCAGGTTGGATAAGGCAAGGTCACTGGTGGCCCAGTCCTCATCCTCTTCAGTGAAATCGTCATAGCCGATGTCCTGTGATTTTTGTTAAAGGACAATTAACATTCAGTTCAGTATGACTATTTCTTCTTCTTCTTCTTCTTCTTCTCGTACGTCAGAGGGAGTATGTTTATTTAAGGGAGCAAGGTTCGAATCGGTATATTTTAGGGCAAAATTTCAGTTCAATATAATTTGTTAAGGGCAAAATTAGATTCAGTATGATTTTTTTTAGGACAACGTTCAGTTCAATATAAAACAAATTACACAAGGTTCGAATCTGTATGATATTTTAGGGCAAAATTTCAGTTCAATATAATTTGTTAAGGGCAAAATTCAATTCAGTATGATTTTTTTAGGACAACGTTCAGTTCAATATAAAACAAAATTAGGACAAGGCAGGAGAATGAGCCAATAAGTCAGAAAGATAGCAGATGACAGAGAGCAAAGGGAAAAGGCAGAGTCAAAGAGAGTGGCAGACTAGAGGAAGTTACAAGCACAGAACTTCAGAAGGTGGGGGAACTATTTTTACGAAAGACCCCCGGTATCCCCCACGGGGAGGTGTGCATATTAAAAACAAACTAACCGCTTCATCCAGATACTCGTCCATTTCGTCGTGGTAGTGGTGGGGGTGGTTGGAGGAGTGGTCGTTGTAACCGTACAGGTTGACAATATGGCCGTCAGCAATGGACGACGTGTCGTCTGCGTACAGGAATCGTGAGTTGTCTGCCAATGGCGCCCGCCCCAACTGGAAGAGAACAGGTTGGAAAAGAGTGATAATTTCGAGAGACCCCTGCCAAAAACTGCGCATCTGTTTCTTTTTCTCATTTGTCAGAATGAATGAAAGTTAGGTTTCATGTCCCCTTGGTTTGCAAAACAGCGCATATGGGACGAACCATCAACCAACCATTATTCAATGCCCGGAGCAGATCCTAGATCATTTAGCCAGATATTTAGAAATAGAAAATAACAATTCAAACAATTTTTTTCAGTCAAGAGACGATTCTCGAAAAACCTAGGGGAGCTGGAGAGCAATTCGTGAAAATTAGAGTTGATTGACTCCAGTTACTCGGTCAAAACCATAGCAACCATGGATCGAGGCATGGCGTCGAAGCTTGAAACAGCTTCCTTCAGCTACCACAGGATGCGAGTCAGCGACTTGCAAAAAAATAAGGGGTGTCCAGTTGCTCAAAGTGATATAACTTGCAAACTGTGACGTACAAATATAAATGATATCAATTTCAGAATGACGCACTGCGTTCTACATGCTGTGTGTCTCCTCAAACACACGAAGCGAGGGCTGGGGATTTACCTGATGACACAGTAACTTCCCTTGTTTGACCGATTGAATTAGGCGAGATCACTCCCACACACCATGAAAGTACTCCCCTGGTTTAAATGTTTTATTTTCAAAGGAAACAACAACGACATAACTGAAGCAGCAACAAGCAAAACTTATGACGTGCTCAGTTCAAAATAAATTACAGAGCATAACCAATGGCGGAATAATACCAGTTTGTACTCCCCTTAATTATTTCCGAACAATTCTTATTTACGGCTGGGCCAATCCGCGTTCGTTTGAGAAGGCCAGCGTTGAGTGGTTCTCTGATGGTGGTCTTGTTCTCTAAGAATATAGTTGGTCTTGGGATTTTTGCAGCCAACACAATTGCCATGTTTTAGGAAGACAGAAGAAAACTTTCTACGTTGTTCCTTGGTGGAGGTTTGCACTGTCTAAATGTGTCTTTCCGCTCCTCGGGGGAGAATCTAATCAAACCTTTCATCAAGATGCAGCCTAATAATAATAATAATAATAATAATGGGAATTTATATAGCGCTCTTTCTCACATGAGCTCAGTGCGCTTTACATTGATAACAAGAACATTAAAGGCAAACAAATAATTAATCATTAGAAAGTAAGATAAGCACGATGCTTACACACAACGTTCTTTTACTTCCTTACTCACACACACACACACACACACACACACACACACACACACACACACACACACACACACACACACACACACACACACACACACACACACACACACACACGCACACACGCACACATACACACACATGCATGCGCACACACACACTCGCACACAATTAATTATACAAGAGTAAAATAGTTACAATATGAACATTCTAAGAAGAAACATAGAGACCACATTCACATTCCCAATCAAGTTTGAATACAATACTGCAACTTGAAATAAAATCATACTGCCATCGACATACCAATTACATGACTAATTATAATAGACAAAGTTTGCAAAAACAAAAATACCCTTCTACCTCATTTACAAGCAATTAAAGTTTACAAGACGTAGACATTCTACATACAAAATACGAATTATAAAATAATTGTAAATACATTTTTTACACGTTTTCTGCAATAAAACGGACCCCCCCCCCCCCCCCCCCCCCCACACACACACACACACACACACACCTCACACACAAACACTAATCAATCATAATATGTCCGAAACAAGTGAGTTTTAAGGGCAGAGCGAAAGGCGGAAATAGAGTCAGATGAGCGGACATGTTGTGGGAGGGAATTCCATAAGTGAGGTGCTAAATAGTAGAAGGATCGTTCACCAAACGATTTCGTGTGGACCCGAGGAACCTTGAGTGTGCAGCAGTCAGAGGAAGAACGTAGGGAGCGAGCAGGCCTAATCTGGTGTAAAGTGGCACAGAGGTAACGCGTTCACCTCGTGTCAAGTAAACCCGAGTTCGAACCTGGGTACAGGGGATTTGTTCCTCTCACTTTGCACTAGGTCTTACGGTCTTTCGCATGAAACGATAAACCGAGGTCCCGTGTGCCCATGCATTTAGCACACCTTAAACCCAGTGGCAACAAAAAAATTGCATGCAAAAGACAATTGGGTGGCGCGCCTCTGGCTGCGACGCGCTCTCCAGGTGGGAGCAACCCGAATTTCACAGAGACGCCTCTGTGACTATAAAGTACCTAATACCTAATGCCTAATGCCTAATCTCAATAGACTGTTATGGACGTCGTGCATCCATCCCTCGATCGAATTTCATCAAAGGCTTTAGAAGGTTTATGGAGAAAGGTTAATAAAACAGAAAAAAACACCAAAACAAAATACGTATATACCGTCCTCGGCAGAGGTAATTAACAAAACTTAATAACGTGGAAAAGTAAGCTTATACCTAATTAAATATTCACAGGAAAGAGAATATGAAAGGCCTACATGAGAGAGGCAATCCAAGATCTACAGGTTGAAAGCAATTAAAAACTCACCACGAATAAGTCTCTTAAAGACCCACCAGGGGGAGGAAATAAAATTGTACTGGAAGGAGATAATTAAAGACCCACCATGGAGGAAATAAAGATGCACTGGAAGGAGATCATTAAAGACCCACCAGGGGAAGGAAATAAAGACGCACTGGAAGGAGATCATTAAAGGCCCACCATGGGGAGAAAGTAAAGATGTACTGAAAGGAGATCATTAAAGACCCACCATGGGAAGGAAGTAAAGATGTACTGGAAGGAGATCATTAAAGACCCACCAGGGGAAGGAAATAAATATGTACTGGAAGGAGATGATTAAAGACCCACAATGGGGAGGAAATAAATATGTACTGGAAGGAGATGATTAAAGACCCACCATGGGGAGGAAGCAAAGATGTACTGGAAGGAGATGATTAAAGACCCACCATGGGGAGGAAATAAATATGTACTGGAAGGAGATGATTAAAGACCCACCATGGGGAGGAAGCAAAGATGCACTGGAAGGAGATCATTAAAGACCCACCATGGGGAGGAAATAAATATGTACTGGAAGGAGATGATTAAAGACCCACCATGGGGAGGAAATAAAGATGTACTGGAAGGAGATGATTAAAGACCCACCATGGGGAGGAAATAAAGATGTACTGGAAGGAGATGATTAAAGACCCACCATGGGGAGGTAATAAAGATGTACTGGAAGGAGATGATTAAAGACCCACCATGGGGAGGAAGCAAAGATGTACTGGAAGGAGATGATTAAAGACCCACCATGGGGAGGAAATAAAGATGTACTGGAAGGAGATGATTAAAGACCCACCATGGGGAGGAAGCAAAGATGCACTGGAAGGAGATGATTAAAGACCCACCATGGGGAGGAAATAAAGATGTACTGGAAGGAGATGATTAAAGACCCACCATGGGGAGGAAATAAAGATGTACTGGAAGGAGATGATTAAAGACCCACCATGGGGAGGAAGCAAAGATGCACTGGAAGGAGATGATTAAAGACCCACCATGGGGAGGTAATAAAGATGTACTGGAAGGAGATGATTAAAGACCCACCATGGGGAGGAAGCAAAGATGTACTGGAAGGAGATGATTAAAGACCCACCATGGGGAGGAAGCAAAGATGTACTGGAAGGAGATGATTAAAGACCCACCATGGGGAGGAAGCAAAGATGCACTGGAAGGAGATGATTAAAGACCCACCATGGGGAGGAAATAAAGATGTACTGGAAGGAGATGATTAAAGACCCACCATGGGGAGGAAGCAAAGATGCACTGGAAGGAGATGATTAAAGACCCACCATGGGGAGGTAATAAAGATGTACTGGAAGGAGATGATTAAAGACCCACCATGGGGAGGAAATAAAGATGTACTGGAAGGAGATGATTAAAGACCCACCATGGGGAGGAAGCAAAGATGTACTGGAAGGAGATGATTAAAGACCCACCATGGGGAGGAAATAAAGATGTACTGGAAGGAGATGATTAAAGACCCACCATGGGGAGGAAGCAAAGATGTACTGGAAGGAGATGATTAAAGACCCACCATGGGGAGGAAGCAAAGATACTGGAAGGAGATGATTAAAGACCCACCATGGGGAGGAAGCAAAGATGTACTGGAAGGAGATGATTAAAGACCCACCATGGGGAGGAAATAAAGATGTACTGGAAGGAGATGATTAAAGACCCACCATGGGGAGGAAATAAAGATGTACTGGAAGGAGATGATTAAAGACCCACCATGGGGAGGAAATAAATATGTACTGGAAGGAGATGATTAAAGACCCACCATGGGGAGGAAATAAATATGTACTGGAAGGAGATGATTAAAGACCCACCATGGGGAGGAAATAAAGATGTACTGGAAGGAGATGATTAAAGACCCACCATGGGGAGGAAATAAAGATGTACTGGAAGGAGATGATTAAAGACCCACCATGGGGAGGAAATAAA
>CM065701.1:7730509-7738009 GCA_017654935.2 Phymorhynchus buccinoides | reverse complement strand
GACTCATGGCGGCCATCTTGCGGTACTTTGGGATGAACTTGTGGAACAGCGGACAGTCGTTGATAAACTTATCTTTGGCTTCGAACTCCCGAGACTAAGGAAAAAAAAGAAAAGAAGAAGAAGAAATACTTATATACTTCGAGAGAGAAAAAAACTACAGGAGAGCACTTCGTGAACATTAGAGTTGCTTACCTCGACTTACTCGGTCAAATACCATAGCAACAATGGCGTCGAAGAGTGAAGCGAAGCAAGTGAACGATTTGCAAACATTTTAAATAGAAAGAGGGGTTACAAACTGATCTAACTTGCAAAACGTCGAGAACTCGCAGAGAAATAAACATTGAGATTGACCCAGATGGCTTGATAGAGAACAAATGCGAGAAACACAAACCCAGTGTGTCTACGCAAACGCAGCATGTTCGGAGGGTGATTGTTGCCATCTGGGGGAACAACTCCTATCATACAGTCTTAATATCTGTAGGGCCCCCCTTACCAAAAATGCTTCAAAATAAGGGGTACCATTATAAATAACATGTTAACGGACAGAAAGTTACCACTTTCAGATTGCTATCATGCATTTTTTTGAAAGGGGAGACTCTACAGATGTCAAAAATACCCCCCCCCCCCCCCCCCCCCCCCCCCCCCGATGGTAACCATCTCTATTTAGGGGATCTACCTGATGGTAGAGTAACTTCCCCTATTTGACCGATTGAATTAGGCAAGATCACTCCCATGCACAATAAGATTACTCTCCTTAACTATTTCCGAACAATTCCTATTATGCTACACGTGGAACAGTAGAAAGTCGTTGATGAACTTCTCTTTGGCTTCGAACTCCAAAGACTGGAGAAGACATGAGAGGGGAATGACTTTGCGCAATTGTGTCGTGTTAGAAAACAAATTTAATTAAAATTGAGGGAATTATGTGAGCTAAAACGAGCATGGGTGCGCAGTTTCCGAGTGGTTGTCTTCGTCATGCTACATAAAACGCAGGCCCGTGTCTTTAAAGAAAAGGGGGGGGGGGGGGAAAGAGGCCCACTCTGAACAGTACCACTCATCACCGCCTGGAACTCAATAAGGGTCGCATTGTAGAGACCTACTTCGGTTTTGCCCAAGGTACATCCCTACTCCTATGCCTGGTCTACTGAGGGTCTCGTTGTAGAGGTCTTTGCTGACCACATGGACATTGCCTAAGCCACATCCCGACTCTCTCAACAACATAATACAACGCCTGGAATCCACAGAGGGTCTTGTTGTAGAGGTCTTTGCTGACCACATGGACATTGCCTAAGCCACATCCTCACTCTCTCAACAAAATAATACAACGCCTGGAATCCACAGAGGGTCTCGTTGCTGACCACAAGGACCTTGATCAACACTTTGCCCAAGGTACATCTCCATCCTCTCCTACACCTGGAATCAACTGAAGGTCTCATTGCAGATAGGTTGGTGGCCTTTGCAATTAAAAGTTTTGAGTCTTTGACTCTCTCTCTCTCTCTCTCTCTCTCTCTCTCTCTCTCTCTCTCTCTCTCTCTCTCTCTCTCTCTCTCTCTCTCTCCAACACAATGTCACACCTGGAATCCACTGAGTGTCTCGTTGTACAGATCTTTGCTGACCACCAGGACATCGGTCAACACGTTGGTGGAGATGACCGTGGCGTTCCTCACACAGTCTGCGTAGATCAGGGCCAGCTCTCCGAACGTCTTCCCCTCCGCTGGAGAAAAGAACAAAAAAATAATCTGAGTAAATAAACTTTCCGACTCTGGTGTGTTCATGTTAAGCGTAGTTCCTTCTCAGAGTCAATCAAAACTAAAAGGACATAAAAACTTTAACTGCTGGTCTCGGATTATGCGACCTGAACGTGAGGAGGTGTGGCTGCGAATTGGGAATCGGAATGAGTGTCGTGGGAGCAACGCCACTGTACGGCCCAGAAGATGGGACAGCAAGAAAGAAAAAAGGAAAGTATGCTTTCTTTCTTGACCTTATAGTTTTGATTGACTCTGAGAAGGGACTACGCTTAACACAAAAAAATAAATCTGCATCAAGTGCGTTGAAGGAGTTTATAAAGAGTATTTCCTCAACGGAAATATAGACCCCAAAACATAGACTAACGTGGTATACGTATTCATGGTGATAAGAGTCTAATCTTGATTACGAGAGCTTAAAAAATGGGGCCTATAAACACATTTGAACAGATAGATGTATGATTATTTCAGACTTCAACAACAAAGTTTTACGAGGATGAGAATATTATTATATAGGCACAGCCTATTTTTCCTATGCTGTTCTGGGTCAGCAAACTAAACACGTGATATCTGAACTTGAAGAGAGGGTGAGAGAGAGAGAGAGAGAGAGAGAGAGAGAGAGAGAGAGAGAGAGAGAGAGAGAGAGAGAGAGAGAGAGAGAGAGAGAGAGAGAGAGAGAGAGAGAGAGAGAGAGAGAGAGAGAGGAGAGAGAGAGAGAGAGAGAGAGAACACTGAACATTGAACACTGAACATTGAAAAACTTTATTTAACAAGGATAAAGATTTTAGGCGATGCCTATTCTTACAATCTGTCCTTTCTAGAGAGAAAGAGAGAGAGAGAGAGAGAGAGAGAGAGAGAGAGAGAGAGAGAGAGAGAGAGAGAGAGAGAGAGAGAGAGAGAGAGGGAGAGAGAGAGAGAGAGAGAGAGAGAGAGAGAGAGAGAGAGAGAGAGAGGCACAGACAAAGACACAGATGCTGAACCAAAGAGACACAGAGAATGACGAAGGGGAAAAGAGGTAGAAAGGAGGAGATAGAGCAAACGAAAACACACACACACACACACACACACACACACACACACACACACACACACACACACACACACACACACACACACATACACACACTGACACACACACACACACACACACACACACACACACACACACACACACACACACACACACACACACACACACACACACACACACAGCACGACAGAGAGACAAGATACGAAGAAGGAAAATAAACAAACAGCAACAGAGTATCCCCACAACAGTTGTTTTATCGACAGATCGCTTTATAGTGCAACAATCTACAAAACCTTGAAGTGATTACGTGCATGGGTTCTCGTGGTACTGCGTCAACAAACAGACTGAGAGACACAGAAACACAGAAAAGCTTTCCTCGCCAAAAGTGGCAGAGGACTAACATGTTATTCCCAGATAATAACTAATAGTAGCAACTCACATCCTGTGCCAACTTGCGTCCCGTAAACGTCACGAGCGAGTGACCTCCCCTGTTCCTTAGCAAGCGCCTCTTCCTGTTTCTGCTTCGTCACCATGGTCTCCACGTCATCAGTGGTGTTGACGTGGAAACTGACGCCACCGCTGACAAGGATGAAGAACCTGGGGAGCGGGAGGGGGGGGGGGGGGGTAAACGCAACGCACACAACAATGTGCATTAAGCCGGCGACAGACTATGTGACTGCCTCATGTGACTCGATCAGGTCGTGACGTTTCACCTCATTTGCATACCATGCTGCTCGATCAGTCTGACTCAGTCGGGCCCAGTCAGGTGACAGGGCCGAATAGGGCGGGTTCTAAATTTCACTGATCGAGTCTGATCGAGTCAGATGGCTTGTGACCTCTTCTGTGCGGGAAACAAAATTTGGTCAACGTCACGACCTGATCGAGTCATATGAGGCAGTCACATAGTCTGTCGCGGGCTTTAGATGTAGGCCTGTGGTGTGTTTTATGGCATTGTGTTACCATAAGAAGGCACTACTAGGTAGGTGACGTTTCACCTCATTTGCATACCATGCTGCTCGATCAGTCTGACTCAGTCGGGCCCAGTCAGGTGACAGGGCCGAATAGGGCGGGTTCTAAATTTCACTGATCGAGTCTGATCGAGTCAGATGGCTTGTGACCTCTTCTGTGCGGGAAACAAAATTTGGTCAACGTCACGACCTGATCGAGTCACATGAGGCAGTCACATAGTCTGTCGCGGGCTTTAGATGTAGGCCTGTGGTGTGCTTCATGGCATTGTGTTACCATAAGAAGGCACTACTAGGTAGGGATAAAATTGTTCGAGTTGAATACTTCACACTAACAGACGATTTTTGGAGAAAGAAAAAACTAAGGGAGAGCACTTCGTGAAAATTAGAGTTACTTACCTCCATTACTCGGTCAAATACCATAGCAACAATGCAACAATGGCGTCGAAGCTTGAAACCGCAGGATGCGAGTCAGCGACTTGCAAACATTTTGTAGAAAAGTAAGGGGTGGCCAGTTGCTACAAAGTGATAGAACTTGCAAACTGTGACGTAAAAATATAAATGACATCAAATTTAGAATGACGCACTGCGTTCTACGTGCTGTGTGTCTCCTCAAACACACGAAGCGAGGGCTGGGGATTTGCCTTATGGCAGAGTAACTTCCCCTGTTTGACCGATTGAATTAGGCAAGATAACTCCTACACACCATCAAATTATTCCCCTTAATTATTTCCGAACAATTCCTATTGGCTTGCAGCTCTAATACTGTTTAAGTGAAAACAAAACACACACATACTGTTACCCGCAACATTTAGCGCATATGCACACACGCACACACGCAAGTGCGTACATAGAGAGAGGGGGAGGGGGGATGAAAATCTGATCTTACTCATCTCCAGTGTCTCCTTGGCGGATGATGACGTCATCAAAGCGATACCGTCGGAAGTCAGCCTCTTTTAGGATTTTCTTGATTTTGCCTGCAGACAGAGAGGGAGAGAGAGAGGGGGGGGGGGAGAGAGAGAGGGTGATATAGAGAGAGGGAGAGGGAGAGAGAGAGAGAGAGAGAGAGAGAGAGAGAGAGAGAGAGAGAGAGAGAGAGAGAGAGAGAGAGAGAGAGAGAGAGAGAGAGAGAAAGAGAGAGAGAGGGGGGGGTAGAGAGGTGAGTCGTTTCATTTCTGCATACAAAGCTGAGGACATTTGCACCACCTCATGCCTTTATTATTATTTTTTATTGTCTTCTTCAGTCACTTATGAGCGCAGATGCGTCATGCATGCTGCCGTTATGCGCCTAACTAAAAAAAATAGTTAGGCTCAGCATGTCCGACTTCGGCTGGAGAAAAGGCAGGAGAATGGACCCAGTAAGGCAGAAAGACAGTAGATGACAGTTATCAAATGGAAAAAAGGCAGAGTCAAAGAAAAGTGACAGATCAGAGGAAGTTACAAGCACAGAACTTCCAGATGGTGGGGAACTATTTGTACGAAAGACCCCCCCCCCCCCCCCCCCCCCCCCCCCCCCGGTATTCCCACGGTGTGGGGTGGGATCTTTCAAGATTCCTTTAACAGAATCTCCAGAGGCTCACAGTCTTCCAGGTTCCAGAGAGATGGTTGGGTTTATTTTTTCCTGAGCCATGGCACCAGATCCTTTTATATCAAGCTGTTCACATGAACAATTCCTTTATAACAGCAATACGTTTAGATCAACAACTTGTCAACATAGAACTTCGTTCAGGCTTTAATCAACAATTTTATAATGTCAACAACACATTAAAATCAAAGTTCCATGAAGATAAAGCCTACACCAACATTTCGTTTACATGAATAAATATGTTATGAACATTTCCCCTACAAACTTATAAATATCGAATTACTCGTGTATATCGAACATTTGCTTAAGTCGAAAAATCGCTTATGTCGAACATTTTCCCCTTTTGTGTTTTTATTTGTTTGTTTTTGGGTTTTTTTGGGGGGTTGTTGGTTTTTTTAATAAAGAACGCTCTTCAGACTCACAGTCTTTGGAGGTTCTGAAAGACATGGCTGGACTGGGTTTTTTTTTAATTATCAACAATCGGTTTGCTACAATTGTCCATAGATAGTGAAATCATTGACGCTTAATATATAAACGTTCGTTAATATCATCAATTCTACCAATCACTTTAATCGAAAATTCCCTTATAACGAAAAATTCGTTTATATCAAACAGACTGCACCAGACTTCAAACACAGTCTCCAGCACCAGCTCCATCAAAGTCAGCAACTTGCATGCATAAACAATTCATTTGATAAATATAACAACAATTTATACGAACACCTCATGAATAGTAATGTTCGTTAATTAAAGCGTATTTAACCATTTTTGTTTACTGCAACAATTCTCTTATTATATCAAGACATTTCTTAGGCCTATGCTAAAGAAATTCACTTGCATCGAAAATTCATTTATATAAAATATGTTTTAAAAACTCGCTTATATCAAAACTTCGCTTATATCGAAACCTCGCTTATATCGAAACATCGCTTATATCGAACCATCGCTCATAGCGATACTTCGCTTACATCGAAACCTCGCTTATATCGAAGACACTTTTTTGGTAGAAGACGCTCTAGAAACTCACTGTCCTCGAGGTTCTGGAAGAGGTGGCTGGACTTTTTCCTGAGCCATGGGACCAGCTCCTCCAGCTCCTCGTCGGTGCGGAGGCTGGGTGGTTTGTTGGTGAGGCTGATAATCTGCTGGTACACCCGGGCCATCGGGATCTCCTCAGACCCCTCCACAGCCACGCCTGCAACAACACCACCACAGCTAGGGCTACACACATTTTGATTCTGTCATTGGGGTGTAGAGTGGCACAGTGGTAGCGCGTTCGCCTCGTGTCAAGTAAACCCGAGTTCGAACCTGGGTACAGGGGGTTTTCCTCTCGCTTTGCTTACTAGGCCTTGCGGTCTGAACGGATGAGACGATAAACCGAGGTCCTGTGTGCCCATGCACTTAGCACACGTTAAACCCAGTGGCAACGAAAGACTTGTCATTTGGTCAAAATTGACCACCACTCCTTTCCTTCCTCATCAGTCACACAAAAATCGCATACAAAAAAAAAATTATGTTGCGCCTCTGGCTGCGACGCTCTCTCCATGTGGGAGCAACCCGAATTTCACAGAGACGCCTCTGTGGCCATAAAATACCTAATAAATAATAATGATAATAGCAGCGATGTCGCAGGTCCTCGGAGACCCCATCACCACGAAGAGGACAGTAAGTGCCAAACTGACCATTCTGGGACTATTTTATTATACAGTTTGAAACTTCAGACAAATCTCTTTCCATTCGTGTATCTTTTTTGTCCATTCTATTCCAGAGTTATGAGCATTTACAGTTAGTAGGGTGAGTGTCGGTCGTTTTTAGAAAATACAATCTAGCCTAGCTGAAGAGAATACGTTGACCTACTCATTTTCAAATCACTTATTGCAGACACTATTAAAGACCCCCCGCGTCACGCGTCACATTCCCTCTTATGCTTGGAAGATTTCTTTTAAATATTTCTTACCAGCTATAAGAGGGAAAACACGTGAAAACCATGATTTTGACACGTGACGTGGTGGGTCTTTTAAAATATTATCCTTTATAGATAGGAAAGATCAAGATGTTAGATAACATGAGAACACCCATAACCCGACATTGAGAAGAAACAAAATGAGATTTTTGACTTTTCAAGACTGTTGTGAGCTCAGCTACTTAATGTCCTCTCCATGGTGATGGGTCACGTTC
>CM065701.1:7715509-7720509 GCA_017654935.2 Phymorhynchus buccinoides | reverse complement strand
ATCATTCCTTCCCAACCTCGTTCCCTCTCTTATGCATCTCTGTTCCTTTCCCCTCGTCCCTCCCTCCCTCTCGTCTTCCCCCTCTCTTTTATCTTTCGTTTCGGTAGACCCTTAATTTATGCCGGTTTATCTTTTTCTTAACTTCCGGCCCTTTTCGAGGTCGGCTATTTTCCCATCCATACTTTTTTTAAAAATATGTGCGCTCTCTGTCTGTCTGTCTGTCTCTGTCTGTCTGTCTCTCTCTCTCTCTCTCTCTCTCTCTCTCTCTCTCTCTCTCTCTCTCTCTCTCTCTCTCTCTCTCTCTCTCTCTCTCTCTCTCTCTCTCTCTCTCTCTCTCTCTCTCTCTCTCTCTCTCTCACACACACACACACACACACACACACACACACACACACACATATATACACACACACAAAACACACACAAACACAAACACACACACCACACACACACCCACACATACACACACACACTAAACACACACTAAACACACAAGCAAACACACACATTCACAAACAAACACACGCACACATTAAAAACACAAACAAACACACACACACAAACACTAAACGCACGCACACACACACACACACACAAACACACACACACACACACACACACACACACACACACACACACACACACACACACACACACACACACACACACACACATATATATATATATATATACTACTCACAAAAAGTTAAGGATCACTATGAGAAAACAGGTGCGCAAGAAACTCCGTTCGCTCCTGTTATTTTTTTCTCAGTCAAGCCAAATTGTTATGAATTCTTGTTCAGCTGTAAGTGGGCGATGTTGTGTTAGTGGAAACATTGCACGTGATTCTCTATTACTGAGCTTGGCAGCAAAAGAAAAAGCGGAAACTTGCGAAAAAGGACCTTGTGTTGGATCGTTCTGCATGAACACATTGCACAAGCCAGATGGAAAAACCATTATGCACGTGCAAGCACTGCTGTTTATGTGTGAGATGCTGTCTCTTGCTTGGCTTTATAAGAAGACATACCACCAGTATTAGGCCTGATTTGACAATGCCTCCACGACGAAAATTGAGCGAGTTGGATAGGGGACGAGCTGTTGCATGGTTCCAAGATGGTGTTCCCAAGCGAGAAGTGGCCAGGCGACTTCAGGTGTCCATCTCGGTCATTGTCAGACTGATTCAACGCTTCACAGCCACTGGGAGGGTCCATGAAAGACGCAGATCTGGTCGACCGAAGAAGACAACTCCACGTGAAGATCGTCTCATTGAACGACAAGCCCTGCAGACAAGAACAGCCTCTTCCAGCATCATTCGAAGGCAGCTGAGGGTGGCTACTAACATCAACATCAGCCAGCAGACCATACGGAACCGCCTTCATGGGTTTAACCTCCGTTCTCGTCGCCCAGCTGTACGGCCACGCTTAACTCCAGCCCATAGGGCAGCACGCCGCGCCTTCTGCAGACGTCACGTGAGGTGGACACGTCAGCAATGGTCCCAGGTCCTGTTCAGTGATGAATCACGCTTCACCCTGAACCACAACGACGGCCGACTGAGGGTCTGGAGGCGCCCAAGGGAACGCTTTATTGACGCCACTGTCCAAGAAAAGGTGGCCTTTGGTGGAGGTTCTGTAATGGTCTGGGGGGCCTTCAGCCTTCACCACAGAACACCCTTGTATCATGTACAGGGTAACCTGACTGGCCTCCGATACCGGGATGAGATCCTTCGACCGCTGGCTGTGCCTACACTGCAGCAGATGGGACCGCCGGCTGTCTACCAGGATGACAACGCTCGCCCCCACAGGGCAAGGGTGGTCAACGACTTCCTGCAGCAGTCTGGAGTCAACAGAATGGAGTGGCCAGCATGCAGTCCCGATCTCAACCCGATTGAGAACCTCTGGGATGAGCTGGATCGCAAAGTGAGGAGCAACCACCCCCCTCCCAGGGATGCCCAGCACCTCTACCAGATGCTGCAGGCTGAGTGGCAGGCGCTTCCACAGAGGATCTTCACCACCCTGGTCAACTCCATGAGGACTCGCTGCGTCGAGTGCCAGAACAGCCATGGCGGATACACGCATTACTGAACTTTTGGGAGCATCAGAATGCCCTGTCTTGTGATTTCAATGACTTTGGGAAATCAAATTTCGATACGTACCCACTTTGATCAAATGTACAGACCAAACGATTGCTCGAAATTGAAGGCAATTGTGTATCGTTATCACTAAAGCATTGAATTAAATGTTGGCCAAAATTCAACGCATTGGCTTTCTTATTTGGAAAGTTATGAATTAGTTTGCAAGTGATCCTTAACTTTTTGTGGATAGCTTATATATATATATATATATATAAATAAAAAAAATTATTATTATTTTTTTTTTTTAAAGAACATAATCAAACACCAAGTTATTTTAACTGGTTTTGATTTTAAATGTTCACATCAAAGACATAGGGACAAAAACGTTTTCTAGAATTCTATTATTATTGCATTTCAAATGCTCTAACTTCTGAGTCCCGTAGGTTGGGGGAACGGTGCTAACAGTACACTGAATTTTTTTCATACCTATATATATATATATACTTCTTCCTCCCCCGCCTTCTTCTCCTCCTCCCCTCTCCCCTCCCCATTGAGGTTCACAAATAAAGACATTGGACACAGAAAAGCTTTATCAAAGCAAACTATTCTGCATTTCAAATGCACTAACTTTTCAGTCCTTCAGAGTAGGGGTAGGAGCTGGCTATTCACTGAGATTTTTCTTTCATGCTTTTTTCTTTCATATATATATATATCCTCATCCTCCTCATCCTCATCCTCCTCATCCTCCTCATCATCATCATCATCATCATCATCATCATCACCATCATCATCATCATCCACACAAACCCACCATTCTTGGGGGAGGTAGTAGCGGTAGAACTTCCCCCTGACTCCGGCGTGGAGGATGGCTTGGCTTCAGTGGACGTCACCTCTCCCCCTTCTTCCTCCCCCGCCTTCTTCTCCTCCTCCCCTCTCCCCTCCCCATTGTTCCTCACAGTCTCTGACGTCATTGATGACGTGTTCACAACTTCCGCCCACAATGCCGCTGGCAATGTCCACAATGCCGTTCTCTTCAATACAAAGATGGAGTCGAGTTTTGACCACAAAACAAAATGGCTGCTTCACTTGAAGACTTAATTAAAACGGTGGTTTATACATTATTTTCTGCTACAGGGCAACCCCGTTTTCAGTACTAGCAAAATTAAAAGTCGCGGAGGTCCGATCCAATCCCATATAATCCGATTAAATGATGTCACGCTTGCAGTCATCAACTACAAAGACCACTCACTAATTCAGAGCTGTCACCATGAACACAAATTAGACCACGTGGTTCTTGCTGTATTATAATAAATCTGGCCCTGTAGTCATGAAGTGCGGCTAAGACCACTAATCCGGGATGTAAAATGCAAATTAGTCTAAATTGCCAATCGGATTGGTAGCTTCGTCTAATTTACATATTACTCCATCCCGGATTTAGAAGTCTTTAGTCACACTCATGCATGCAGATCAGGCACTCATCGTGTTTAGGGGAAGACGAGGTAAAAAGCGCATGGGCGGGTAAGAAGCCTACCCCAATTATCTCATGAAATGAAGCAAATTTCAGTCTCATTTTGCCCATGAGACGAGCGTTAATGTCTAGCATTCGTCTCATAGGCAAATTTGACTGAAATTTTCTTTATTTCATGAGATAATTGGGGTGGGCTTCTTACCCGCCCATGCGCTTTTTACCCCGTCTTCCCCTAAAGGTTAATGTCTGACTAATAATATACTGACTTGGCCCTCTCTCCCACTGCTCTCTGTCAAAAGATATGACTCCGTGATTAAAGGGGGAGAAATGGTTGCTCACATTGTGAAGAAAAACAGACGACTTAGTCGAGCGTTGCAATCGCTTGGCGAATCGATGCACGGTGAGTGATTTATAAGACCACGGTTTTCTTAAAGGGCCACCCTGACGGATGAGTTTTTGCAAGAAACACGTCGAGATCACCAGGAAAACACCATTTACAGAGATTGCAACACTCACTTTGCTCTGGTTTCCTAGAAATCAAACCGTCAAATCGACGATTTATCCTTGGCGGAGGTGCTGGAAGTCAAATTATTTCACTGAAAGAGAAGGCGTGTGTCGTCTCTTTTGTAATGGCGACCAAATTGTTTGCACGATTTTTTTTCGCAATACAAGCCTTTTTATTTCATTACTGCACTACAAAAAAAGAAAACGCTTCAACCACAATGGGTTTGGCCCCCACCCACCCCATCCAAAATGGATTCTCTCTCCGGCACCTCCGCCAAGGAGGAATCGCCGTTTTGCAATCTCTGTAAAGGGTGTTTTCCTGGTGATCTGGACGTGTTTCTTACAAAAACTCATCCGTCAGGGTGCCCCTTTAATAACCGATCGAGCTAGACACTAACCTGGTAGCTGGAACAGGCTTCTCTCACGAACTCTCACAACCTATTAGGAATAAGAAGAAGAAGAAGAAGAAGAAGAGGCAAAGCCTTCAAGGCTCACTTGAACAGGTACATGTGGGACAACAACAAAGAAAGATTGAGGAGGGGGGGTCTAAAGTACAAGATTGCCAATAAAATATTAAAGTACAAATGAAACTATCGTTAATGGATACAACTATTAAAAAAAAAGTGCCCGTGCCGAGAATCAAACCCGGAACCATTGGCACGACAGACAGACACTCTACCAATGAGCTATTTGAGGCTTTCAGTGTTGATGAGTTTAACTCATGTTGCCTGTTGAATACTTAACTCTCTAACCCACTAAGCTAAAATGTTATCTGTTTGTTATCTGTTTACAGTGTTGTTTTAAGTATTTAATTATTCAAATCATTATTGTTTGAATGCTGGCATAAACATCTATGAGTATGCAAAGTTTGAACAATGTATGCCTTCTATTTCCCGAGAAAATGCCAAAATTAAAGCTTGGAGATTAGACCACGGACGCAATACACACACACACACA
>CM065701.1:7698009-7703009 GCA_017654935.2 Phymorhynchus buccinoides | reverse complement strand
CAAAAAGTATTGAGCTAGCTTGAATAGATCCAGAGATATTGTGTTCCTTGTATTCTGACCGGTGCTGAAAATATAATTTTGAGAAAAAGACTTCAAAAATAAAGACATGTAAAACAAGGGCGTCGCCGAGCGGCAGACATGTCCGTCACCAGCAATGCCACGCACTTGCGACACCCCGTAGAGTGTCACATCCTGACACAAAATTGGAAGGGATTCTGTCTTCTAGTTCACGAGATACAGCTTGAAGAAGAAACATATAGCGCAAAGAAGGAAATTTCGGTTTTCAAGGTCACACTTCAAGGTCAAGGTCAGCATGGTGATAATTTATGCTCGGATGTTTTCTTCTCTAAGGTATACAGTACCACACACAATCTGAAGCGCTTCTGTCAAGTACCAATGTGGAAAATATGGCTTAAAACCCAATGTGTAGACCCCTACCACTTTCAAGGCCTACTGATCGCCCGAACCGTGACTTTGACCTTGATCGATATGCCACCATCAGAACGGGCATAAGCCAAAGTACCTTCATGCCAAATTTGAAGACTCTAACACTAACGGTGTGGGAGTTATGGCCCCTGAAATATTTTCGGTTTTCAAGGTCGTACGCCAAGGTCAAGGTCACGACGGCAATATGGTTTGCGCGGATGCCTTCCTCTCATGGCGATACACCAGCACACAAAATTTGACGTGATTCTGTCAACCCGTTCGAAAGATATCCTTGGGACAGACAGAAGGAGAAAAAAATGACCCTCCGATTTTCAGGCTCCAGCGATCTTTTTGACCTTGACCTTGACCTTGATCGGTATGCCATCATCAGAACGGGCATAAGCCAAACCACCTTCATACCAAGTTTCAACATCCTATGTTGATCGGTGCCCGAGATATGGCTAAAAATAGATTTTCGGTTTTCAAGGTCGTACGTCAAGGTCAAGGTCACGACGGCAAAATGGTTTGCGCCGATCTCTTTCTATTAAGGAGGCACACCTTCACACAAAATTTGACGCGATTCGGTCAAGCGGTTCGGGAGATATCCTTGGGACAGACAGAAAAGAAAAAGAAAAGAAAAAAAAGAAAAAAAAAATACAAACCAGCCCATCGCAATAGTCCGTCTTGGTGACGGACTAATCACACATAACAGACCTCTGGCCTTAACCAGAGAACATGAGATAAGCAAGTTAAATGCTTTTTTTCCACCCAGCCCTGGGAAAAAATTACGTAAATCAAACAAGAAAGCTAAATAATATAATGTACATGGAGAAATGAGGAAAAAGGGAGGGAGGAGGGGGGGAGGGGCATAGAGATGGGGAAGTTTGGAATTTAAATAAAATTTCGTTTTCGTTTTCGTTCTCTCTCTCTCTTTCTCTCTCTCTCTCTCTCTCTCTCTCTCTCTCTCTCTCTCCTCTCTCTCTCTCTCTCTCCCTCTCTCTCCCTCTCTCTCTCTCTATTCCCCTCTCTCTCCCTCTCTCTCTCTCTCCCCCTCTCTCTCTCTCTCTCTCTATTCCCCTCTCTCTCCCTCTCTCTCTCTCTCTCTCTCTCTCTCTCTCTCTCTCTCTCTCTCTCTCTCTCTCTCTCTCTCTCTCGTGTTGTCTATCGTTACTTGTTATGTTGTGGTTTGTTCACCTCGTGTGACTGCTTTGCTTTGTCTGGAGGTGTCAGGCCTCTAAGGGAGTTGTTTTTTTTAATCAATATTTCTGGTCCTCGTTGTCAGAGGGAAAAACAACCCAGAAACAATTTCGGTAAGAACCAAACCAAGTGTGTCGTTCAAGAACAGCAACTATGCATTAGCCTATTGTCCCCCACCCCCACCCCCCACCCTAATTTCAAACGTATGGTAGTTCACCTGCCTCAAAACATCTAAATCTGTTTCCCCAAAGCTGCAAGCAAATACAAAATCAATCGGATTTCAAGTGCTCTTTCTTTTTGTTCGTTCTTTCTTCTTTTTGTTCTTGGTTGGGTTTTTGTTGGGGGGTTTATGTCACTGTATGCCATTAACTATTCACTCCCTCGTTATATTAGGGGAAGACGGGGCAAAAAGCGCATGGGGGGGTAAGAAGCCCACCCCAATTATTTCATGAAATAAAGAAAATTTCAGTCAAATTTGCCCATGAGACGAATGCTAGACATTAACGCTCGTCTCATGGGCAAAATGAGACTGAAATTTGCTTCATTTCATGAGATAATTGGGGTGGGCTTCTTACCCGCCCATGCGCTTTTTACCCCGTCTTCCCCTAGTATTGTCATCTCTATCGCACTCCCCCCCCCTCCCTCCTCCCTCGCCCACTTCTCTCTCTCTCTCTCCCTTTTATCAGTAGGCTGATAGAGCCTAGCTGCAACATTGTATCTGAAGGGATCCCATCATCATTGTGACCCAGCACCACGAAAGGGACATTAAGTCGCTGGGCTAGTTTCTCACAACAGGTTTGCAAAGTCAAAAATCTTTTCTTTTTTTATCAGTTTTGAGTTATGGGTATTTTCGTGCTCTCTGACGTCTCATCTTTCATATTTATAAGGGACAATCCTTGTTATGGTCTCTAAATACTCGAAAAAGTGCTTTAAGATGAGTAGGCTGATGCTTTTGTTTCCAGCTAGGCTAAACTTTAGACTGTGATTGATCAAAATGGCTGACAGTCACCCTACCAACTTTAAATGCTCGTAACTCAAAAACGGAACAAGTTACAAGAATGGTTTTATATTTTTTGAAAGAGAATTGTCTGACGTTTCTAGCTGTACCATTACCTCAGAATGGTCATTTTGACACTTAATGTCCCTTTCGTGATGCTAGGTCACAATATTGATGGAAGCTATTCTTCACCAGCCACATCGAACTTCTGAGTTTTTGTTTATTTAATATGGTTTTTATGTTTCTTATATTATTAACGGTTTAGGGATAGTGTAAGTTCACATTATGGCTAGGGACAGAGTTTAAAATCAATTGTGTCAGTAGGAATGCACAAGTTATAAAAATATCATCATCATATTCATACTCTTATTGACTCGAAAATTATTTCTTAAGTTGTTGCATAATATTACATGCTTCTACAACCAACAAAAAGAACGCTTCCAGTCAGCCCAAATATTAATCCTGCCCAAAATATTATGGGTGTTTTTTTCTGTTTGTCTATGAACGATTTTGAGTTTTATTCATCTATCTATTAAGATAATTTCTAGAACGCTTAGTCTTTAAGATCTAAGCGATTAAAGCCCTTTGTAGAGTGTTGCTGGAAACAAATTGGATTGTTTCTGTTTCTCCGTTGCGTTGAAACCGACTAAACTGCGGGATTTTTAAAACAATCGTTTTGTTTAATTCATTACTTTAGCTCTTTTGTGTGGGGGGGGGGTGGGGGTGGATGTGGGGGGGGGGGTGGGAGGGGGGAGTGGGAGGGGGGGGGTGGATGTGTGTGTGTGTGTGTGTGTGTGTGTGCGTGTGCGCGTGCGTGTGCGTGTGCGTGTGCGTGCGTGCGTGCGTGCGTACGTGCGTGCGTGCGTGCGTGCGTGCGTGTGTGAGAATGAATTGACAATCTTGCTCAAAACATTAACAACGGATGTTAATGAAATTTTCACTTTTTTGAAAACAATGTGATTGTTTTTGTGTCTGAAAGTACCCGTTGCATCATCATCAATTTGACTAATGTTCATGTATTGGTAGAACAGATTAAGAAAACGTCAAACCGAATGATAGTTTGTTGTGTGTGGGGTTTTTAAAGAAGAATCGCAATGGCCGAACTCAAAGACCAAATGTTGTTTACGCATATTACTTATTTTTAGCCAAAAGATCAGACCAGGGGGGTGGGGGGGATGATTTATTTTTCATCAGGCCATATCACAGTCAGAAATTAAAGTGATTTTTTTGGGGGGGGATAATTTTTGGGATTAAATTAAATCTGTTTGGGGAAAAGTTTTCAAAATCTGACGGAAAAGAAAACAAAACGTAGGCCAAAAATAAATGTCAAGTAGCTCAGGTACTTTACAACCTTTTCAACAAGTAAGATGCATAAAATACAAATATATCCGTAACAAACCACTTTAGATACATTGTAGATATTCAAGATATCTTAATAGCCATTTTAATTAGAAAGGTAAATTATCATTTACCGATTATAAATCTGAAACAAAATATATGCAAAAAAGAATCACCGAGGTTGTATAATTTAAAAAAAGGATTTTAAAAAAAAGCTTTATCAAACTTATTCTTCTATATCGTCAATAAAGATCATTCTGACTTGACTTGACTTGACTGATGTAAACCAACCACTGATTTAGCTCACCTCCAAGCATTTTCGTGTAGAAAAAATATCACCAAAAATTAACAAAGGCGTTTATCTTGTGTATTATAGCCTACAGCTCACGACACGTCAGTGTTGTTTCTGTAACTCTCCTTATTTACACACATTCCTGAAGCTTTAGCCACGCCCTCACTGCACTAAAAAAATAACCCTCACTAAACCGCGCTAATGTTATGCAATCAAATAATCCACAGAATGGTCAAAAACACTCGTCAGATTATACGGGTTTAGCCATGAACTTCCTAAATTCATCCTGAACAACAACAACAAAAAACAATCCCGCACACTCAAAAACATCTGGTCGAAATACTCAAAGCACTCAGAGCACCGATACGCAGTCACAAAAAAAACACGCGTAATAGTCGATACGTTGTTTTCTCAATGCACCACCAAAAAAAACCCACAAAAAGTAAGGCAATAGCGAGGCTTTGGGAACAATCCCAGACCGTGACCCTGGTAAATCCCTATTATAGCTAGAACAATTTCATCGTAAACAGAGGAAGGCTTGTGGGGGTGGGGTGGGGGTGGGGGTGGGGGGGTGGGTGTAGTGTGTGTATGAGCATTGCTGGCCGCGGATTAAGGAGTTAGATGGTGTACAATAACAACAGCGAGTCAGCGGGTTACTCCAGGGGGAGCGTTTCACAAGGGTTAACGTTCCGTTGCGCTCGCTCAAATCGGCAAAAATGGTCTAAGAAACACCCTTCGTTTGCCGATAGT
>CM065701.1:7678009-7680509 GCA_017654935.2 Phymorhynchus buccinoides | reverse complement strand
TCAAAGGGACATAACCAGTGTTTCTGTCCTCACTACTCATATAGGGAAAAGAGACCGGATGTTTATCTTCCCCTGTACAGTCTTTGCCTTAGCTCTCACATTCTCTTTGCCTGTCTGTCTGCCTGTCTGTCTATTTCTCTGTCTATCTACCTTATCTCTGTCTATCTATCTGTCTTTGTATAACTGTCTGTATGCGGGTCTGGCGACTGTGGGCCTGGTCCAGCATTAGGCCGGGTTCACATTAGACGCGTAAGTTCCGTATGGAAAACCCTAAATAAGTGGAAGAAAGAAGGATAAAAGTTTGCGCATATAGGGGAAATTCGGACACGTGCGCAAATCTTGTCCCTTCTTTGTTTCACTTATTTATGGATTACGCACGGGTTTCCGCATGGAATATCCGCTTACGTGTGTACACGGCTTTAGGCTGGGTTGGGGCCGGACTAGGTCCCCAGCTTGCTGGGGGCTGAAAAGCTATGCGCATGTCAGGCAGCTCCACTAATGCTGGGCATATCAGAAGTAGGAACACTGACCTCCCCCCCCCCTCTCTCTCTCTCTCTCTCTGTTTTTTTTTATGTAATGTTATTGTTATTTATTTAATTACTAATCCTTTATTTATTCATTATTTCATTCATCTATGATCTATTTCTGTGTCTCCGCGCTGCGTGGTGACCTTCGTTTTCTTTTCTTTCTTTTTGTTTGTGGCTCAAGCCACAAACCTATAACTCACTTTGTCGGTCGGTCGGTCGGTCTGTCTGTCTGTCTGTCGGTCGGTCCAAAATTGTCGCACATTTTCACAAAATTGTCGCACTTCAAATCGACGACGAACGACGAAAATGGTGTTTTACGTCCTCTTGGTCTGAATCAGACACATATGGGACATTTGTAAATACAAATATGGTGGGAACAATACTGGAGGCAATGCCCGGAGGCAGTACGAAACCAGTAAAGTCCCGATTTTTTATTAATACAGATAGGTGTAGCGGTAACCTCGGTTAAACCTCATCGGCTATGGCACCGCTACAAGTATTTTTGCTTCAAATCGAGGCGAATGAAATATAGAGTTTTACGTCCTCTCGTCCCGGCAGGGCACATATGGGACATTATCAAATCGAGGCTACACTTCAAATTGAGGCCGCTCTTTAAAATGATGTATTTTAAAAGCGTACAAAATAATAAACATTCGTAATACAGACACTACAACAGACACGACGAGTATGCGGTGCTTCTTTTGATGAGTATAAGTAGGATACATAGTTTTAAATGTTTTCCAAAATATATAAAAAGTTACGAAATGGTGCAGAGATAACATTCTGGTTTACAGATTAAAATTATTGAAAAGCCAGGGGAGGTGACTCATGATTGGAGTGGTAAAAATATACCGCGTGCCACAAACTATTGCGATTTCGCGCTTGTTTTCATTATATCGGCAGTCGTCTTCAACCCGTTGAAGTTGGCCGATTGACTGGAAGAAGAAGTCTGTATGTGTGAACATCTGCCTCTGTGTCCGTCTGTCTGCTTCCCTTGTGAAGGGCCAGCCACATTACATACGGTGCGATGCTATCGCGATGCGATTTGACATTTTGTGAGGCATGATCCATGTGAAATTCTACTGTCTACATGAATCTGATGAAATCCTACTAGCTTTGTTCACTATTATTTGGGGCACCCGTGAAAAGTGGAAAACGTACACATAGGGGAAGACGGGGTAAAAAGCGCACGGGCGGGTAAGAAGCCCACCCCAATTATCTCATGAAATGCAGCAAATTTCAGTCTCATTTTGCCCATGAGACGAGCGTTAATGTCTAGCATTCGTCTCATGGGCAAATTTGACTGAAATTTTCTTTATTTCATGAGATAATTGGGGTGGGCTTCTTACCCGCCCATGCGCTTTTTACCCCGTCTTCCCCTACGTACCCATTGTGGCCTTATGGCCCGGGAACGCAGAAGAAGAAGAAGGTGTTTTGTTTGTGTTGTTGTTCTTTGTCAATACATTGCCCTTCTTTGTAAGTATTAAAATTACCTCCCTTCAGATCCCTCCCTATTAAGACCTCATACATTGCCCTTCTTTGTAAGTATTAAAATTACCTCCCTTCAGACCCCTCCCTTATAAGACCTCATACATTGCCCTTCTTTGTAAGTATTAAAATTACCTCCCTTCAGACCCCTCCCTTATAAGACCTCATACATTGCCCTTCTTTGTAAGTATTAAAATTACCTCCCTTCAGACCCCTCCCTTATAAGACCTCATACATTGCCCTTCTTTGTAAGTATTAAAATTACCTCCCTTCAGACCCCCTCCCTTATAAGACCTCTGATACATTGCCCTTCTTTGTAAGTATTAAAATTACCTCCCTATCAGACCCCTCCCTTATAAGACCTCATACATTGTCCTTCTTTGTAAGTATTAAAATTACCTCCCTTCAGACCCCTCCCTTATAAGACCTCATACATTGCCCTTTTTGTAAGTATTAAAATTACCTCCCTTTCAGACCCTCCCTTA
>CM065701.1:7670509-7673009 GCA_017654935.2 Phymorhynchus buccinoides | reverse complement strand
ATTAACAGTATGGTGTATGTCCCTGTGTGGGTGAAGGGTCATAAAGGCGAACTTGGCACATTCTTTATTGAGAATGATGCTTTGTTTGTCTCACTTTGGCTCTGATCCACGCATTGCTAGATGGTTGGTATCGTAATCAACTTTGGTGGAGGGGAGTTAATTAGAAAGAGAGTTTGTTCCCCTTTGTTCAACAGCATGGTGCTTTTCAGTGAACATTGAACAAGGCAAAACATTTGAGAGAGGGTGAGTATCGTACAAGATAACCGTTATTTAATGACAAGAAATAGACCGAAAGGTCTTACGTCCATATTAAATGTGACCCAGCACCACAAAAGGGACATTAAGTGTCAAAATGACCATTCTGAGAAAACTATACATTTGACAACTTCAGACAATTCTCTTTCTAATTATACAAAAAACATTCTTGTATCTTTTTATGTTCCAGAGTTATGAGCATTTAAAGTTAGCAGGGTGAGTGTCGGCCATTGTAAAAAAAAAAAACCCACTAGTCTAGCCTAGTTGAAGTATACTATTATAGTTTGCATTTCAATTCAATTGGCAGATGTCAGTCTATATTGATGTTTCTATCTAATTTATCTGTGTTCAACAGTCGTCGAACCATATTTTTCTATGTAAAGATGGCACAATATAAGCTTCTAGCTTGTTGCTGCTGATATGTTCATTATCTATGTTTGTTCATGTACTGTGGACCTAATAAAATTGCTTAACCCTTTCACCGCCAGTCATATTTCAGCTAACACTTTCCATTACATTTACCTGGGTAGAGAACAAAATCCATCTGCAGTATTGGAGATTCTTCTGTGACATATATAAAATAAGGTCTATCCTTACTTCCCAAAACTAAGACAATAGGGTCTTTGGATAATAGACCCCAATTTGATGCCTTTTAGTGACATAGGTGTTAAATCACTGTGGTGCTAAAATGCGACTTTGACGGTGAAAGGGTTAAAGCAAACTGCATTGAGCTACTCGTTTTAAAACACTTATAAGACCATTAGAGACCGTATTAAAGATTGATCCTTTCTAAATATGTGTTCAACAAAAATAAGATGTTAGAGAACACAAAAATACCCATAACTATAAAATTGACCCCAAAAATGAAATTTTTGACTTTGTAAGCCTGTTGTGTGAAACTAGCCCAGCGACTTAATGTCCCTTTCGTGGTGCTGGGTCACATAAAAGCCAAAGAATATCAATATAGGCCTAATATATTTATATTCTTTGGCTTATATTATGTGACCAGCACAAAGCCAGAGCAATTGTGTGAAATATTATTTCACACAATTGCCCTGGCTTTGAAGAACAGGAAACAATGGGCTTTGGGGGTGGTTACAATAATGGAGGGGGGGGGGGGGGGTGAAAGGAAAAACATAGAACGAGGAGAGATGAAAAGTATTGAATGAAAAACAATGGAGGAACGTGAAAATGATGAAAGGTGACAGAAGGAAGGAAGTAGATATAAAGAATGTGAGAGGATAACGAAGGTATAAAACGAGAGAGATCAAAGGGAAATGCATGATGTGAATGAATAAAATGATAAAGAAACTGAGAAAGAATAAGAAAGGAAGGAAGGAAGAGAAGGAAGGAAAAGGAAGGAAGGAAGGAAGGAAGGAAAGAAGGAAGGAAGTAGATATAAAGAATGTGAGAGGATTACGAAGGTATAAAACGAGAGAGATCAAAGGGAAGTGCATGATGTGAATGAATAAAATGATAAAGAAACTGAGAAAGAAGGAAGGAAGGAAGGAAAGGAAGGAAGGAGGAAGGAAGGAAAGAAGGAAGGAAGAAAAAAGAAGGAAGGAAGTAGATATATAAAGAATGTAAGAGGATTACGAAGGTATAAAACGAGAGAGATCAAAGGGAAGTGCATGATGTGAATGAATAAAATGATAAAGAAACTGAGAAAGAAGAAAGGAAGAGGAAGGAAGGAAGGAAGGAAAGAAGGAAGTAGATATAAAGAATGTAAGAGGATTACGAAGGTATAAAACGAGAGAGATCAAAGGGAAATGCATGATGTGAATGAATAAAATGATAAAGAAACTGAGAAAGAAGGAAGGAAGGAAGGAAGGAAGGAAGGAAGGAAGGAAAGAAGGAAAGGAAGGAAGGAAGGAAAAGAAGGAAGGAAGTAGATATAAAGAATGTAAGAGGATTACGAAGGTATAAAACGAGAGAGATCAAAGGGAAATGCATGATGTGAATGAATAAAATGATAAAGAAACTGAGAAAGAAGGAAGGAAGGAAGGAAGGAAGGAAGGAAGGAAGGAAAGAAGGAAGGAAGGAAGGAAAGAAGGAAGGAAGTAGATATAAAGAATGTAAGAGGATTACGAAGGTATAAAACGAGAGAGATCAAAGGGAAATGCATGATGTGAATGAATAAAATGATAAAGAAACTGAAGAAAAAGAAGGAAGGAAGGAAGGAAGGAAGGAAGGAAGGAAGGAAGGAAAGAAGGAAGGAAGTAGATATAAAGAATGTAAGAGGATT
>CM065701.1:7660509-7665509 GCA_017654935.2 Phymorhynchus buccinoides | reverse complement strand
TAAAGGATATTTTAATGTTCGCGTATATATAGAGATAGTATGGGGTTAGTTACTGAAATACTGACTTAAAAAGAAGAAAAAGGCAAACGGGTGGAGGTTGATTTAGTGACATAGTGAGTATGCATGGCTGCTTCTTTTTATTTAGAACACGGGGGGGGGGGGGGGGGGGGGGGGGGCGTTAGCATTGCAAATATGGTTGATATGGATAGGTATGCGTGTGTGTGGAAGCACAGCGCGTTTGCTTGCGCGTAAATATGCACACAAACGTATGCGCAAACTAACTCTCCATAAGCCTAGCTTGTTGTTGCTTCAGTTTTGTTGCTTTGTATGTTTGTTATGTACAGACAATAAAACGTTTAAACCACACAGAGAGAGAGAGAGAGAGAGAGAGAGAGAAGAGAGAGAGAGAGAGAGAGAGAGAGAGAGAGAGAGAGAGAGAGAGAGAGAGAGAGAGAGAGAGAGAGAGAGAGAGAGAGAGAGAGAGAGAGAGAGAGAGAGAGAGAGAGAGAGAGAGAGAGAGAGAGAGAGAGAGAGAGAGAGAGAGAGAGAGAGAGAGAGAGAGAGAGAGAACACTAAACCACACGAAACCAGGTGAAGTAAGAATTCATATCAAAGCAGTTGCAAAACACAGGGAGTCAAATAAAGCGGGAGGGAAATATTTCCTGTTGTTTTTTTTCAAGTGTAATAAATAGTATCACGTCGAGACCGATCTTGATTTTGTTTTTCCCAGTGCAAATCTTTCGGTTTACTAAGGGTATAATTTAAAATGTCGAAGCCTAGTGATGACAGTGATTGATGTGTTACGCTCGGATCACTACAAAGAAAACAAGAGGCAAAGCCTGCAAGGCTCACTCGAACAGGAACATGTGGGACAACAACAAACAAAGATTGAGGGGGGTGTCTAAAGTACAAGATTGCCAATAAAATTTTAAAGTGCAAATGAAACTATCGTTAATGGATACAACTAAAAAAAAATGAAAATTTAAAAAAGTGCCCGTGCCGAGAATCGTACCCGGAACCATTGGCATGACAGACAGACACTCTGCCAATGAGCTATCGAGGCTTTCAGTGTTGGTGAGTTTCTTAACTCATGTTGCCTGTTGAATACTCTCTAACCCACTAATCTAAAATGTTATCTGTTTGTTATCTGTTTACAGTGTTGTTTTACGTATTTAATTTTTCAAATCATTGTTGTTTGAAAGCTTGCATAGACATATATATGTGTGTAAAGTTTGAACGATGTATGCCTTCTATTTCCCGAGAAAATGCCAACGTTAAAGTTTGGAGATTAGACCACGGACGCAACACACACACACACACACACACACACACACACACACACACACACACACACACACACACACACACACACACACACACACACACACACACACACACACACACACACACACACACACACACACACACACACACACAACAACCGAACAACTATCATACTATAGACTCACTTCGTGTTAAAGTTAACACGAGTGAGCCAAAAAGGGAGCGAGCAACCATGAAATATTATCCCTGTGACTTACGCCCACCCCCACCCCCACCCTACCCCTATTCCTTCCAACCCCCCACCACCACCGCTTCCAAAACCCTTATCGTTCCATCTTCACTGTACATAAAGCACCCCGGGTAGACTCTATTATGAACTCTGGCAAAACTATGTCTAGATTAAATGCAATCTATCGTTTTAGTCAAATCATGAGTGTATTAGGCGTGCACTAGCTTACACACACACGCTCGCTCGCAACGTGCGCGCTCATGCACATGTTAATTCGCTCCAAAAGAACCTGAAAGTCTTACTTTTGTCAGGCAAATAGATAGACTTAAGAAAATAGGTCCTACGAGTCAATAAGGATAATTATTTTCTCTTCAACTGAATAATTATGCGCTTTCTAGAATAACAGAGGCAACTGAATTTCAATTTGTCTAAAGCCAAGTTGACGTCTATAATTGAACCTGAAATTGGGAGAATAGCAAAATGAGAGCTGTATAATAAATGATTTTCTCTTCTTCTTCTTCTTCTTCTTCTTCTTCGTCGTCGTCGTCGTCGTCGTCGTCGTCGTCGTTGTCGTCGTCGTCGATCGCTCAGACAGTTTCCTGTCTAATGAGCGCAATTGCGCCATGCTGCCGTTATGCGCCTAACTAAGAAATAGGCCCAGCATGTCCGTCTTCGGCTAGATTTTAAAAAAATGCTAAAGGCAGGAAAATGGACCATTAAAGGCAGAAAGGTAGTGGATGACAGTAAGCAAAGGGTAAAGGCAGAGTCAAAGAGAGTAAAACGATAGTAGAACGACAGATTAGTGGAAGTTACAAGCACAGAACTTCCAGAAGGTGGGGGAACTATTTGTACAACCAACCACCCACCCACCCCACACACACACCCTTTGGAGACCTTCCCCCAACGCCAGATGACCCCACAGTCCGTTTAGCTGAGAGAGTGGGGATGTACCCTGGGCGAGGCTTCTCCGCTATATAAAAATAAAATTCCGGCCCAGTCCTTCACAATAGCCATCAGCTCTTCTTCTGTCCCGAAGCCATGGAGTATCATGGCTGGACAGCACTGACTTGCTCACACAAAGCCAAGGAGTTCAACTTTGTCTTCTTTTCGTAACCAAGGACTTCTTCTTCTTCTTCTTCTTCTTCTTCTTCTTCTTCTTCTTCAATCGCTCAGACAGTTCCCTGTCAATTATGAGAGCAGATGCGTCATGCTGCCGTTATGCGCCTAACTAAGAAATAGCTAGGCCCAGCAAGTCCGACTTCGGCTGAGCCAAAGAGTTCAACTTTGTCTTCTTTGTAGCCAAGGAGTTTAGTTCAACTTTGTCTTCTTTGTGGCCACGGAGTTCAACTTTGTCTTCTTTGTAGCCAAGGAGTTTAGTTCAACTTTGTCTTCTTTGTAGCCACGGAGTTCAACTTTGTCTTCTTTGTAGCCAAGGAGTTCAACTTTGTCTTCTTTGTAGCCACGGAGTTCAACTTTGTCTTCTTTGTAGCCAAGGAGCTTAGTTCAACTTTGTCTTCTTTGTAGCCACGGAGTTCAACTTTGTCTTCTTTGTAGCCAAGGAGCTTAGCTCAACTTTGTCTTCTTTGTAGCCACGGAGTTCAACTTTGTCTTCTTTGTAGCCAAGGAGCTTAGTTCAACTTTGTCTTCTTTGTAGCCAAGGAGCTTAGCTCAACTTTGTCTTCTTTGTAGCCACGGAGTTCAACTTTGTCTTCTTTGTAGCCAAGGAGCTTAGTTCAACTTTGTCTTCTTTGTAGCCACGGAGTTCAACTTTGTCTTCTTTGTAGCCAAGGAGCTTAGTTCAACTTTGTCTTCTTTGGTATCACTGTTTTCTGAGATTGATACAAATATGTATTTTAGTCACACCCCACACACCCCTCTTAAATTTAGGCATTCCATTTTGTTTTCACTGAGAAGCAACATTCTTTCGTCTTTTTCTCTTTTTGTTTTGTTGTTGGGGGGGGGTAATAGGGGATAGGGTTAGGATCAGCCTCAGATTATTTTCATAACACTGAAAGAAGCAGACTTTGAGATTGATGGTCGTAAACACGAGCAGAGGTGGTGACTAAAGTATTTGTCGTGATTTGCATGGTCTCAGTGCTTCCAAGTCACAGAAACGAAAGTGACGCAAGCGTGTGTACAGCCCATTTACTCAAGAGTCCCAGATATTGTGCCTTTGTGGGGTGGTTTGGTTGGGGTGGTTTTTGTACTACGGGTAGAGTAAGGGTGACTATACTAAGGGTGGATTAGGATTAAGGTGTTAGAGGGAGGGTGTAAAGTGATTTTGGGTTGAACTAATCGGCCACAAGCCCCACTTGACCACTCCTGTTATGGGGGTCCCGATTGCTATTGGTATTCGGTATTTGGTACTTTATAGTCACAGAGCCGTCTCAGTCAAATTCGGGTTGCTCCCACCAGGAGAGAGCGTCGCAGCCAGAGCCGCGCCACCCTTTTTTGTTTTTTGCATGCGGTGTTATTATATTTTCTTTATCTTCTTATTTATTATATTGAGCGGGTGTTTTACTGGTTTTGTCTGTCGGTCTGTCTGCCTGTGTGCCTATGTCGTAGGAAGGAAGATGGAAGAGGGGTTCGCCTGCCAATTTCAATGCGTATGGCATAACTGGGAACATACTAAGGTGGGTAAGACATTTCCTAATAGGCAGATCACAAAGGGTGCGGGTTGGGGCAAAACTATCATCTAATATTGACGTTTTAAGTGGCATTCCCCAGGGTAGTATCCTGGGGCCAATACTTTTTACAATTTTTATCAATGATCTCCCGGAGGAAATACAAAGTGTCTGTAAGATATTCGCAGACGATACCAAACTTTACAACTGTTCTAAATATTCAGACATAATACAAAATGACATAGATAAACTTATGGAATGGTCAGAAAAGTGGAATCTCTATTTTAATGCAGGAAAGTGCAAAGTCATGCATGTGGGCTATGACAATCAAAATGAAACTTATGAAATTTCCCACGGTTCAGCTAAACATGTTTTGGAAACCTGTTCAGATGAAAAAGACTTAGGAGTCATATTTGATTTTAAACTCAAATTTGATAAAACACATTACAACAGCAGTAAACAAGGCCAATAGAATATTGGGTTTAATTAGAAGAAGTTTTATGGAATTAAATACAGAAGTTTTTTTGAACCTATATAAAAGTTTAGTAAGACCTCATCTTGAGTATGGAAATCTAATTTGGAACCCTTTTCTTAAAAGACAATCTACACAAATTGAAAGGGTACAAAGGCGAGCAACCAAATTAATAAAATCAATACAAAATTTGGAATATGGGGACAGACTTCATAAGTTAAGTTTACCATCCTTAAAATTTAGAAGAGTAAGGGGAGATTTGATAACTGTATATAAAATTTTGAATAACCCTGACAAAACTAACAAGCATTTGTTTCAATTGTCTAACGATTTGAGAACCCGTAACAGTGATCTAAAAATACTAACCCAATACAGTAGAACTAATATGAGA
>CM065701.1:7643009-7645509 GCA_017654935.2 Phymorhynchus buccinoides | reverse complement strand
ACCTTCGTCTTCGAACTTTGCCTACATATTGTAACTGTCTATTGGCGTGCAAAGTTTGAGCATCCTAGGTCCCTCCGTTCAAACGTTATCATGCCAGGTGCTCGGCAGCATTTTCGGCTACAGCGACCTTGACCTTTGACCAACTTGACGACCTTCGTCTTCGAACTTGGCCTAGATATTGTAACTACCTCATAGATCGGTGTGCAAAGTGTGAGGGTCCTGGCTAGGTCCCTCCGTTCATACGTTTTCATGTCAGGTGCTCGGGGCCAGCATTTTCGGCTACAGCGACCTTGACCTTTGACCAACGACCTTCGTCTTCGAACTTGGTATAGGTATTGTAACTCAGCCTACCTATCCGCAAGGTGCAAAGTGTGAGGGTCCTGGCTAGGTCCCTCCGTTCAAACGCTATCGTGTCGACATAGATAGGTATGGGTGTTCAAGAACAAATTAAACAGACAGTCCAGAAGACATTAACCAGCTTTTGATTTCGCCGCCCCCCCCCCCCCCACCCCCCACACACACACACACACACACACACAC
This sequence comes from Phymorhynchus buccinoides, assembly GCA_017654935.2. Classification (NCBI taxonomy): domain Eukaryota; kingdom Metazoa; phylum Mollusca; class Gastropoda; order Neogastropoda; family Raphitomidae; genus Phymorhynchus; species Phymorhynchus buccinoides. The sequence goes on along the minus strand of CM065701.1, from coordinate 7,644,969 downwards.
ACACACACACACACACACACACACACACACACACACACACACACACACACACACAGTGGGGGTACCAGGGGGTCTTTTGTATAAACAGTTCACCCACCTTCTGGAAGTTTTGTGCATGTAACTTCCTCTAATCCGTCTCTCTCTTTGACTCTGCCTTTTTCTTTTTCCCTTTTGCTTACTGTACTGTCGTCTTACTACCTTTCTGCCTTACCGGTCCATTTTCTTGCCCTTTTTTTAAGAAACACTTTCAAAAGGATTTCCTCCAGCCGAAGTCGGACTTGCTGGGCCTAGTTATTTCTTGCTTAGGCGCATAACGGCAGCATGGCGCATCTGCCCTCTTAATTGACAGGAAACTGTCTGAGCGATCGAAGAAGAAGAAGAAGAAAAAGAAGTTTCGCCGGTGGTTAAAATATACGGTACAATTTGAAAAAAGGTACTATCCTTCGGATGGGGACTTAAAGCTAGTCTGACCCCGTGCGTTTTACTACGGACGTAAAAATCCCACGGCAGTTAAAAAGTTGGGACAAAAGCAGAGATAAATCCCGTTCATGCCTGGTGTGACCAAATTGATAGCTAAGTTTTCCAAGTCTGCTTGTTTGTTCTTCATTCATTTATTTATTTATTTATTTATTTATTTATTTATTTACAGTTTTGTTCATTCATTTCTTCAATCACTTACTAATTCATTCGTTTTTGTCAGTTCGTTCGTTCCTTCTTTTGTCGGTTCGTCCATTCGTTCATTCATAAATCCATTTTGTACTGTGACTGTTGCACATTTCGTGCAGATGTCTGGCGTTGACAGCGGTAACTAATGCATGTACATAGCATCAGCCATCATTCAAGGGAAGTAAACGCGTTAAAGTGTCAATAAAATTGTTATTGTCACAATGCGTTGACCTCCCTTTCCTTGGGTTTTTACGACGGTTTGAAAGAAAGTGTGTGTGTGTGTGTGTGTGTGTGTGTGTGTGTGTGTGTGTGTGTGTGTGTGTGTGTGTGTGTGTGTGTGTGTGTGTGTGTGTGTGTGTGTGTGTGTGTGTGTGTGTGAGAGAGAGGGGTGTGTGCGTGTCAGTGTGTGTGCGTGTGCGTGCGTGTGCGTGTGCGCGCGTACGCCTGGAATCGACTATATGTACTTGCGGCGCGCTTGTGTGCATGCATGCATGTATGTGTTCATCATCACACGGTTGCCTCAGTGGTTCTTTTTTCAGGGGGGGGGGGGGGGGGGTTGGGGGGTGACTTTGGCCTTGCTTTACACTGTGTCTTCCGACCCCCTCCCCCCCCCCCCCACCTCACTCCCCCCCCCCCCCCCCACACACACACACACACACACACACACACCTCACCCCCACCACCATAATAATAATAATAATAATAATGGGAATTTATATAGCGCTCTTTCTCACATGAGCTCAGTGCGCTTTACATTGATAACAAGAACATTAAATTTAAAGGCAAACAAATAATTAATCATTAGAAAGTAAAATAAGCACGATGCTTACACACAACGTTCTCTTACTTCCTTACTCACACACACACACACACACACACACTCACACACACACACACACACACACACACACACACACACACACACACACATATACACACATGCATGCGCACACGCACACTCGCACACAATTAATTATACAAGAGTAAAATAGTTACAACATGAACATTCTAAGAAGAAACATAGAGACCACATTCACATTCCCAATCAAGTTTGAATACAATACTGCAACTTGAAATAAAATCATACTGCCATCGACATACCAATTACATGACTAATTATAATAGACAAATTTTGCAAAAACAAAAATACCCTTCTACCTCATTTACAAGCATTTAAAGTTTACAAGACGTAGACATTCTACATACAAAATACGAATAATAAAATAATTATAATATAATTTTTTTACAAGATTTCTGCAATAAAACTGACCCCCCCCCCCCCCCCTACACACAC
>CM065701.1:7575509-7630509 GCA_017654935.2 Phymorhynchus buccinoides | reverse complement strand
CCAAAAATATGTGAAAGCTTGGGGTGACTTGGAGAGGGTGGGGGTTTGGGGTAGGGTGGGGGTGAACAAATGAATGCGATAATAGAAATGGTGGGAAACAGGGCAGTTCTTAATGTTTTGATAGTCGCTTCTATCGACCCTAACTATGTTCCAAATATTTTTGCGAAGCATGATTTGTCATTCATTTTTCCTTGTTTTGTTTCCATTTTTCATGCATGCAAATGTGTTTCTTTGATTGTATTGTGCTTGTACGAGACCACGCTGTAATTTCACCTAACGTGATAACAAAGTATTTTTGACTTTGACTTTGACTTGACATGTTTATAGCCTTCATGAGCTCCTGTGACATACCCAAACCAGAACCACACCCACCACGCATACACACACCTTCCCCTTTTTGTCACGAGTTATCTTTCTTAGCCTGTATTTGTTTTTTTTTACTAGTTTGATATTATGCTACATAATAGATGCCTGTAACCTTTAACAAAATATAAAAATTAATTATATACCATAAATGTAAGACATATGAATAGAAATTGGTAAGATATTTTGAGAAATGCTCAATATATACTTCTTTTATTAACATTTCTGTTGACTACCTGTAGAAGCCAAGAAACAGTTTTTGGGTGGGCAAATTTATTTGCCTTTTACTTGTACTCTGGTTTCTCTTCAACAAACGAGAAAATCTTTCGCCTTTTACTAAAGATTTCCGTGGAGAGGAACAAATTAATGAGTCTATAGACCAATTTTTCAAGCCCTCTCATAAGGGTAATTACCATAACTAATGACAATCTCTCTTCTCTGTATTATTATTATTCATTTTATCAGTTTAGTTTCAAAATCTGTGTGTGTCAATGTCTATTCTACCAAAAGAAAGCAAAATATGAACGCACGCTTTTACACAGAGATATGTCAAACCACAGACTTCTACACACATGTACAAGTCTGTACATATGAAAAGGATTATACACACACACCATGTGCACGCATGCACACACACACACATGCCAGTAAAGTCTTCCTCCGTCTGGAAAACTTTTGTTGTATGTGAGTGTGCATTACTTTGAATATCATTAGTTGTATTTTCCAGTGGAAGTTGTCAGTGGTTTCCTGACTATCTTGCGATCATTTCTTTTCGGCAGCGATTTAACCCTTTCACCGCCAACCATATTTCAGCCGAAAATGTCCATTGAAATTGCCTGGGTAGAGAACAAAATCCATCTACAGTATTGGGGATTCCTCTGTGACGTATATAAAATAAGGTCTATCCTAACTTCCCAAAACTAATACAATAGGGTCTTTGGATAACAGACCCCAATTTGATGCTTTTTAGTAACATAGGTGTTAAATCACTGTGGTGCTAAAATGCGACTTTGGCGGTGAAAGGGTTAATGCTAAAAAAAAGAAGATGATTTTGACCCAAAAAAACATGCTTGTGGCAAACGAAAAGACCATCTAACCCTAACCACGGAAAGAACCCAGAAATAGAGCAGGAGGGTGTAAATCTACATATTTGCCGAGAAATCGATGCACTTATACTATGTTTTTGCTGGAACCATTCCTTTTTTTGGTTGATCAATTTTAAGCCTTTCTTTTCCCCCATAATGTTATTATTTCGCTTTGTACTCTATCTCTTGCTATTTTTCTCTTTTTCGTACTACCCCCTAAAGTGCAGCAGAATCTTCAACGTGATAATAATAATAATAGTGAATCATTTATATAGCGCATTCGTCCACCAATGTGGAGCTCTATGCGCTTAACAACAACAAAAATTAAAAAGCAACAAATTCAACAACAAAACGAAATAATCGCTCACGCATATGCAAATAGGCATACACATACACACCCCACCCACGCACACACACACACGCACACACACACACACACACACACACACACACACACACACACACACACACACACACACACACACACACACACACACACACACACCGTTACCATCACCACCACTCACCCCACCCAAAAAGTTGATGAAGTTGGCTGCCGGCAAAGAAGAAATTCAATAGCATTGTGTGCGCGTTCCTGACATTGTCGCTTTGCTTTTCTGGCATTTCTTTTCTTTCGTACATTTCTTTTTTCTTTCTTGCATTTGTTCGGTGTGTTTTTTTCTTCTTCTTTTTCAACTTAACCCTTTCTTTTGCTTTCCCGCTTTTGCCTAGTGCCTACCCGATTTCATCACTGGTCGAAATTAGCCTGCAACAAGTGTATCACCGAGCGGCAGATAAGTTCCTGAGCGGCTGAACTCGATAGGGGTAGGATCAGCCTAGTGTTATTGTCATAAAACTGAATGCAATAATCAAATGTCTAAAAAATATGTGGTTGTACATGACCGTTACAGATGGTCCTATCGGCAGACTATAACCGTTGTGACCTTGACCTTTCTTCTAAATATTCGGAATTACCATAAGCCAATGCATCTGCACACCAAATTTGAACATTGTAAGTTCAATGTTGTGGAAAGGTATGGCCACAAGAAGAAATTTACGATTTCAAGGTCAAACTTCAAGGTCAACATGGTTATTATTTTTGTATGGGACCTTTTGTGTACTGTGATGCACCACCACAGTAAACTTGAAGTGATTCCATGCAACACTTCTTGAGATACAGCCTTGGTGTTCGAACTCTGTGATTCGCATGCATGTGCGCACGAATGCACAGACAAATTCATGATTATCAAAAAATGTGTCGGGGCGGGGATGAAAATCAAATATATGCAAAAGTTTGCGAGATATTAGCGATTAAGTGTTTTGGGGTTTGAACTCCTTAATCAGCACGACCTTGAACTTGAAATAAAATTAAAGCAATCAGTTGATGGGTAATATCTTCTAAAATTTGTACACTAAAAGTGATTGAAATAGGCCGTGTACACACATAAGCGGATATTCCATGCGGAAACCCGTGCGCAATCCATAAATAAGTGAAACAAAGAAGGGGATAGATTTGCGCACGTGTCCGAATTTCCCCTATGTGCGTAAACTTTTATCTTTCTTTCTTCCACTTATTTAGGGTTTTCCGTACGAAACTTATGTGTCTAATGTGAACCCGGCCATAGACTTGAAGGTTTTCAAGAAAACACGGCCGTCTGGATGGATGGACGCACGCATGGACGGACGAATGAAACAAAAACAATACTTCCCGAAGCTTCGCTCAGGAACTAAAAAGGACCAACAGTAAATGAGAGCTCTTCTATACATATGATTTTCTAGTGTTGGAATATGGTACAGCTTAGTCTTTCGTGGGGAAGGCTATGACTCTCTAACTAGGGGGCATTTGCACTGGCTCTAGTGCTGCAGCCAAAGGGATTGGTTGGCCTTTGGGGACCTTCCCAAATCCCTTTGGCCGAGTGGGGATGTACCCTGTGGCAAGGCTTCTCCGCTAAAACGTTTGGTCAACACTCCTTCACCTATCAAGCTTTTGTCATCTGGAATAAGTTGCCTCACTTTCTCAGATACTCGCCTTCTCTGCCCACATTCAAACACCATCTGAAAACTCATCTCTTCCCCAAGTAGCAACTGATCCATCCCCTCCTGACGTGGTTTGTGTGTGTCTGTGTGTTGAGACAGAGAGAGAGAGAGAGAGAGAGAGAGAGAGAGAGAGAGAGAGAGAGAGAGAGAGAGAGAGAGAGAGAGAGAGAGAGAGAGAGAGAGAGAGAGACTCAGAGAGAGAGAGAGAGAGAGAGAGAGAGAGAGAGAGAGAGAGAGAGAGAGAGAGAGAGAGAGAGAGAGAGAGAGAATATCGTTAGTAAAATTCCAAAACCTTGTATCTCAATTTTGGTAGCTTTGAGAAAAATTTAAAAACACTGCTTTAAAAATTATCCGCGTTTACCACGATTGATTAACTATGATGAATATGTTGTTCAAGACACTGCGAGTTTAGTCCTGCATTTTGTTAACATTTCTTACTTTTTTGTTTTTAGACTTGAAAAGAATGAAGATACGAGGTTTTCGTCCTTAACCAGATCTGAATTTGGGACTTACCGTACAAGTTTTTCTTCTATTTACACAACCTCATTTACCCCAGATAGAAAGTCGTTAGATAAACAAGCTTTTGGTGGAAGATAGTGGGGAAAATTAGAGAGCTGACAATGTATCTGACTCAAAAAAAACAAAAATCGAGATACGAGGTTTTTAAATTTCACTGATGATATGATACATACACAGAGAGACAGAGAGACAGACAGACGGAAACAGAGACATAGAGAATTTCAGTTTTAGCTGGGATTTAGTTGTAGTGACAGCAACACATTCTCTTCACATAAAAAAAAGGAAAGTTACACGCGCAAACATACCCACATACAAAATTGCGAGCCATATAATTGTTTTTATTGGTGATATGAAACGAGTGGGCTGTTTTTCTCTCCAATAAATGAGTTGGTTTTCTTCTTCTTTTTTTTCGTAACAAATACTAAACAGAGGTTATGCACTGCCGATTGAAGCAAGCGTTGTAGTTACGTTTATAACTCCATAGACGAACATTACAAAAACGTTTTTTCTTCTTCTTATGGTAGAATGCTACAATAATTATAGTCAACAATCGGAAAAAAAACGTTCATACTTCAGAAGTGGGAGATGTTTAAACAAAAAAAATTTTTTTAAAAGCTAACTGCTAATAGTAATATCCCCCTACAAATGTACACACATCGCTATTTTTCTTTTTTTATTTCCATTTTTATTGCAGTGAAACTTGAATATACTGGTTGGCATACAAAATGTGACTGTGCGTGACAAAACCTGAACTAAATCAATCTTTATCATTAAAAAAAAAATATGAAAGAAACAAAAAACAACATTCAATTGATTGTATCTCATTCTCTCACACGCAGTGTTACAAATTATTATAAAGCATCAACAAAAACCAGAGTCGTGATTATCTAAATTATTTGATTACACGTTTTCCAATGCATTGTTAGAAACATAATAAACCCAGGGCTCCCAACCCCCATTTGGGGGTCTATGAAGCACTAAAATTCTAAAGGACCCTCTAAAAGAATGTGCAGGGGGTCCCAGGGATGCACTAGAAAAATTATTTTTAGCATTCGCAATGCCACTGGGACCCTCTATCCTGCCTCTAGGACCCTCTATACTGTAAGTGAAGGAGTCCCTGGGACCCCTTGTTTTGCGGGGCGATTGGGAGCCCTGTAAACCCAACAAAAATGATCAGTTCTATAAATAATGGCAAAAAGTACAGGACTGTAGGCCTCTATGCGTTAAACATATAAAAGATACTGATATTTGATAACAGATTAACCTGAATGCACTTCATATCAATTAACCAACACAACAGAATCCAATACAAGACTTTTCCCAATGGTCATAAAAAAACATTACATGCAAGACATTGATAAATTCATTGAAAGACAAAAGAAATTCATATACAATATTTTAGAAAATATAACCAAAATCTCCATGCACAAAAAAACCCTTAAAAGGCACACAGCAGCAATAAGAGAGATAGAGAAAAGCACATACCTCATTATTTTTTTGATAAAATTTCTGGAAAAGCTTTAGTAAGCAGTGGAATGAAGAGAATATGGGCCTGTATTCACGTTGAGATAGCATGAGACTTAGCATCATGCTAACTTAGAAGCTCTTCCAAAAGTCCTATTAAATCCTATAGGACATTTGAAGAGCTTCTAAGTTAGCATCATGCTAAGTCTCATGCTATCTCAACGTGAATACAGGCCCTGGTATATATAATTCTGCGGAAATATGTTTCAAGTGACACATGTAAATATACACTATAGCAATCCATAATATATATTTATATAAGCATGCAGATATAAAGTTCTGAGTCATTCTGGAAATGCTATCATGCCACCCCACCAAAAAAAAACCTAATAGAAAGCATGTGAATACCTAAATGCAGTGACATTTTCTAATGAATCAATTTTTGGCAAACATTTTGAAATAACTGCCTACTTACATTTCACAAACTCTCTCTCTCTCTCTCTCTCTCTCTCACACACACACACACAGACACACACAAACACAGAGCGCTTGTTCTTGTTCAAATAACAAGTTTCTATTCTTATAGAACTGGACACACAAACAAGGAAACTTAAAATAAGATTATCAACAGTATAACTAATGTGAGTTTAAAACACATTTCCATTCATTCCATTCAGAACTTGAGCTTAGGCTGTTGTAAAGGCCTAAACTGTGCGTGCGTGCGAGTCAGAGTGTGTGCGAGTGTTTGTTAGTGTGTTTATGTGTCTGTGTGTGTGTGTTTGAGTGTGTGTGCGCACATGCATAATTGTGTATGTGTAAGCATATATACGTTAGTGCATGTGCGTGCATGTTTGTCCCTTTTGTGAGTAAATCAAATACCCAATCCATATCTTTCATCAAACATTTACCAGGAACCGTATTTTTCAGACAATAAGGCGATACTTTTTTCCTAGAGTGAGACCCCTGCTCCTTATAATGTGACTGACAATATGGTAAGAAAATATAGTAACAAAGTCTGAATTGTATGTCAAATTTGGGGGGTGCGCCTTGTAGTCAGAAAAGTACGGTAATGCATACTACAGACAAACCCCTATTTTACGACCCTCTGTTAAGCAACCACCTCTCATTTGAGACCGGATTTGTTGGCACAGATGCATTTTACTATGTAAACGACCTCTCTTAAACGACTTCCTCTAAAACGTGACTTACGACCGCCATTTTGTTGGTTTTTACGACCGTTGCTGTCGTCTGCATAGACCTCGAGCAAAGGGAAACAACCACGGTCAAGGGCCTGAAAGCGGAGTCGCTTCCCTTGTTGTAGAAAAGATGGCGGAGAGCGTAGGAAAAGCACGAAAACCACTGACTTTGAAAAAGAAAACCACTGACTTTGGACGAGAGTGGAGGTGATTAACAGAAGTCGGCGAAGTGAAACTGTAATACATCGATTGCATAATCCTATGGAGTTGGAAAGACCCAAATCCTGTTTTAATATGTCATTGTATGTGTGCATGAAGAAGAGAGTATGAACTGTGCTGAACTTTTTCTTTCTACGGCTGCCAGTGAAAACCTCCATCATACGACCCCTCCAATTTACGACCGATTTTTCCGGACATTTTGGAAGTCTTAAAATAGAGGTTTGTCTGTACAAAGGACTTTCCATTTCTTTTTACACAAAACTATGTACAACTATACACTCATATCACAATAATAGTAAGTATGGCATAAGGATAGGAAACACCACAGAAGTGGCTCTGAGAAGGAGGAAGATAATGCTTGTATACTGGTAAATTATCTGTATTGTTAAAAAGTCAGGACTTTACTGGTGTTGCACTGCCTCCGGGCATTGCCTCGTGAATCATTCCCACCATCTTTATATCTATGTAATGTCCCATATTATGTGTCTGTTCTAGACCGGAGGACGTTAAACAGATTTTCATCAGGAAGATAATGCCCAAAATCAAGAGTGTAAAAAGCGAGGCTTCGCAAACAGAAACTGACCAAGGGAACTCTCCGTACATAACTCAACTGTTAACGCGAGCTACCAGCTAGCAATAACAAAAAACATTATAATCAAAACGAAACAACAAACAAAACGCAGCTTAACAAACAAATGCAGTGTATACAGAGTTTGAACAAGAGATTTTCTTTGTCCCATATTTCAGACCATTTTGCCCCCCCCCCCCCCCCCCTAGTTCCCCCACCTTCCGGAAGTTCTGTGCTTGTAACTTCCTCTAGTCTGCCACTCTCTTTGACTCTGCCTTTTCCCTTTGCTTTCTGTCATCTACTATCTTTCTACCTTACCGGTCCATTCTCCTGGCTTTTTTCACAACACACTTTCAAAAAGATTTCCTCAAGCCGAAGTCGGACTTGCTGGGCCTAGCGATTTCTTAGTTAGGCGCATAACGGCAGCATGACGCATCTGCGATCGATCGAAGACCATTTTGGCTTAATGTGAGAGGCAAAATTTTGTGAAGGTCATGTGGATTTTGTTTTCAAATATTCTACTGCTCTCCCTTTACTTTTCTCCCTTCTCTGTACCATCATTCAGATGTTGTTTTTTCTAATAACACAACTGCATGCATGCGTGTATGAGTGTGTCATTCATTCGTTACATAATCATTTTAAGTTACAGCGGGCCTTTCCACAGCGTCACACTCATGAAAAGTCAGGTCCACGGATAAATTTGAGCAACTCAAAACAACAACAAAACTTTCTTGGACAGGATAAATATAAATTATTGGCAAATGTTAAGAAAAGCTCCCTCCTCTGCCCATTCCATTTATATACGATGGTTTAAGTTAGGGCTAGGATTAGGAATAGGGTTAGGGATAGGTTTAGGGTCAGTTAAGTGTCAATCTCATATTACATACCATCAATTTTTATTTTTGTGTGGATTAGACGGTTTCAGGTTAGGGTTAGGAATAGGGTTTGGAATACATCCGATAGGGTTAGGGATAGGCTTAAGGTCAATTTAATGTCAAATACACGCACAAATAAAAGTTGATGGCTAAGCTGACACTAAACCTATCTCTAATCTAAACTGAAACCGTCTGAAATGAATGGAATGTGCAGAGGAGGGAGCTTTTCTTAACATTTGCCAAATTATTTATGTTATCTGAATGTCATGAATAAAAAGTTGAAAATTGGTATGCATGGTGGTTCATAAAATCCGGCTAAATGATAAATATGACAACAGTTAATCATGATTATATCATCTCTCTAACATTTGAATGCTTTCTCAACAGTACAAATACACAGCAAATTCAGTTAGCTATGCTATGTACTTAACCCCTTGACTGACAGATAACATTAAAGAAAAATTAATTGAACAAATCATGCTATGAAAAAGACAACTAATAGAGCCAATCTGGCAAAATGGTCTGGGGATATAACTCTCTTGATTGTGTTAGAGCAAAAACCAGCATACCAGAGTTATTCCTCTTCAACTGATGATGTCATCAGTGATGTCATCAAGTCAGTATGTTATATGGCAGTCAAGGGGTTAAGCTTTCAGTACATTATACACCATAGAGACTTCATTAGGCTGCAATAATATGCATGAAGCAGTGACTGACTGATAGGAAGCATTTTGTTTAGAGAAAGGTTCATTATAAAGCACTTTCACAATAAGAAATGTATCAAAACCTTCTCAGACAGTCTAAAATTTATTTATACAGTGGAACCTCCCTTTTAAGGCCTCAAAAAATCATCCAAAATAAGATCTTAAGTGGGAGGGAGTTGCATAAGGGAGGTAATTGTAATACTTACAAACAAGGTCAATGTCTCAGAGAAGTAGGTCGTAAGTGGGAGGGAGTCTTATAAGGGAGGTAATTTTAATACTTACAAATAAGGGCAATGTCTCAGAGAAGTAGGTCGTAAGTGGGAGGGAGTCTTATAAGGGAGGTTCCCCTGTACGTGATTGTATGTGGTGACTCTTCTTCTTCTTCTTCTGCGTTCCCAGGCCATATGGCCACAACGGGTAAGGTACGTATGTGTCCGGTTTTCAGTTTTTTTACTGGTCTCCCCACTGCGTACAGCCGACACATTCCGATTTTGGAGGGGCTCAAAGGAGAAAAATTATTCAGAAGATTAATTTTGGTTCAAAAAAAGGCAGGAGAATGAGCCAATACATCAGACAGATAGTAGATGACAGTAAGCAAAAGGAAAAAGGCAGAGTCAAAGAGAGTGGCAGATTAGAGGAAGTTACAAGCACAGAACTTCCAGAAGGTGAGGGAACCATTTGTACAGAAGACCCCCCCAGTATCCCCAAGGGGGGGGGGGGGGGGGGGGGGGGGGATGTGGTGACTCAAACCTTTCAGAAACAAAAATTACTTATGTCCACTTAATTTTCATGATTTACTTTTCACCTACAGCATCAGTCCACATTGCAGAATATCAACCTCAAGCATAAATCGATGGCTTGGAGTCAAAACGGACTAGACTGCTGAAATATAAAAAAGCAAAAACCCCTTTTTATATTTCTGCAGTCATCGTTTGATACAAGTTATTAGTTTTTGTAATAAATCCAATAATACGTCAATAGACTCTAAAGACAGTCCGTTATGACTCCAAGCCATTACTTTGCCCAAATCTTTCTCAAATCGCTCAATTTTCTAGTTTTCAGTCACACTCGCATGCACCCTAGCCAAGTATTTTGTCGCATACATTTGAGCGGCTGTCTTGTGGGTCGCCATTGTTTCGTTGCTGGAGCAAGAGAGGCTCATGGGTTGCATCGCTGGGTGAAAGGGGAGCAACTGTTGCTCACCGCTTGTCGCGCACGCCGCAACCTGCAACAGTCAGGGAACTGACGTCACGCAGGATTAGGATCGCAAGGTCATAAGGGTAAAGGTAAAGATGGTGCCCCTCCCCCCCTCTTACATTTCTCAGCTCTCCCCACATTTTCACACCTGCCTTTCTTACCAAACATTAAGCTGTATTTTATCAACTTTTTGAGCTAATTATCTTTGTTGAATAATTAATCGCAGTCATAATAAAGGCCATTATCTAACAGGACCCCCCCCCCCCCCTATGTAGAGCAGTACACACAACAGCCGCGGAACATTTGTCACAGTCCTGGTTCATTGCGTTTTTTCCGTCTTGCCTTTATCTTCTACTATTATTGAATGCATGTGTTTAATTATGTAAATGGATGAAAATTAGTGTTAAATATAGCAAACGATAGAGGATGAAGTACTCAATCTGCATGTGTTTCATTATGTAAATGGATGAAAATTAGTGTTAAATATAGCAAACGACAGAGGATGAAGTACTCAATCTGCATGTGTTTCATTATGTAAATGGATGAAAATTAGTGTTAAATATAGCAAACGACAGAGGATGAAGTACTCAATCTGCATGTGTTTCATTATGTAAATGGATGAAAATTAGTGTTAAATATAGCAAACGATAGAGGATGAAGTACTCAATCTGCATGTGTTTCATTATGTAAATGGATGAAAATTAGTGTTAAATATAGCAAACGACAGAGGATGAAGTACTCAATCTGCATGTGTTTCATTATGTAAATGGATGAAAATTAGTGTTAAATATAGCAAACGACAGAGGATGAAGAACTCAATCTGCATGTGTTTCATTATGTAAATGGATGAAAATTAGTGTTAAATATAGCAAACGACAGAGGATGAAGAACTCAATCTGCATGTGTTTCATTATGTAAATGGATGAAAATTAGTGTTAAATATAGCAAACGACAGAGGATGAAGAACTCAATCTGCATGTGTTTCATTATGTAAATGGATGAAAATTAGTGTTAAATATAGCAAACGACAGAGGATGAAGAACTCAATCTGCATGTGTTTCATTATGTAAATGGATGAAAATTAGTGTTAAATATAGCAAACGACAGAGGATGAAGAACTCAATCTGCATGTGTTTCATTATGTAAATGGATGAAAATTAGTGTTAAATATAGCAAACGACAGAGGATGAAGAACTCAATCTGCATGTGTTTCATTATGTAAATGGATGAAAATTAGTGTTAAATATAGCAAACGACAGAGGATGAAGAACTCAATCTGCATGTGTTTCATTATGTAAATGGATGAAAATTAGTGTTAAATATAGCAAACGACAGAGGATGAAGAACTCAATCTGCATGTGTTTCATTATGTAAATGGATGAAAATTAGTGTTAAATATAGCAAACGACAGAGGATGAAGAACTCAATCTGCATGTGTTTCATTATGTAAATGGATGAAAATTAGTGTTAAATATAGCAAACGACAGAGGATGAAGAACTCAATCTGCATGTGTTTCATTATGTAAATGGATGAAAATTAGTGTTAAATATAGCAAACGACAGAGGATGAAGAACTCAATCTGCATGTGTTTCATTATGTAAATGGATGAAAATTAGTGTTAAATATAGCAAACGACAGAGGATGAAGAACTCAATCTGCATGTGTTTCATTATGTAAATGGATGAAAATTAGTGTTAAATATAGCAAACGACAGAGGATGAAGTACTCAATCTGCATGTGTTTCATTATGTAAATGGATGAAAATTAGTGTTAAATATAGCAAACGACAGAGGATGAAGAACTCAATCTGCATGTGTTTCATTATGTAAATGGATGAAAATTAGTGTTAAATATAGCAAACGACAGAGGATGAAGTACTCAATCTGCATGTGTTTCATTATGTAAATGGATGAAAATTAGTGTTAAATATAGCAAACGATAGAGGATGAAGTACTCAATCTGCATGTGTTTCATTATGTAAATGGATGAAAATTAGTGTTAAATATAGCAAACGACAGAGGATGAAGAACTCAATCTGCAGTAAGAAAAGCAAGACTAAAAAAAAGGAAAGAACCGAGAAATGGAGGAGGGGGGGGGGGGGGCGCATATTTACCTTTACCGGTCATAAGATTGGGATCATAGAGAATTAAAATGGGTAACGGTGGTTTTCTTTTTCTTGGCGATTGAAATGATGGAATATTTGAAGATAATATCAACACCACCACCTCCCCCTCAAAGTATGCACAAAATCATATAATATTAATAATAAATGGATATTTATATAGCACTTTTTATTGAGCACAAAGCGCTTCACAATCAGTATTTAAACACACACACACACGCATGCACATGCAAGCCCACAAGTGAACGCGTGCATGCACACAGACCTACATACATTTCATGAAATGCACAGATGCACTTACTCACTAACACTCACACACACTTGATCAGACACACAGACACAGACACTTCATTTTTTAATACATGACAATGCGCTTTCTTGTTTGTATTGAGCTTGTATGAGACCACACGGTCATTTCTCCTAACGAGATAAAAAAAAGTATTTTTGACTTTGACTTGAAAACACAAACACTCACACACACACTCTTTCTCTCTCTCTCTCATCAAACACAATCTGTCCTGCGGACACATAGGCCTACACTTACACACATAGCACACACACACAACAAACACACACACACAAATTGCTGGAATGCGCGGCCGTGGGCGTACGCACACTCACACTCGTGCAAGCATGCATACACACTAACCCAGTGACACACACACACACACACACACACACACACACACACACACACACACACACATAGAGAGGAATGCGAGAAGGCTCAAATTAAAAAAGCATAGCTGATGGTGTCGTCGACACACCACTCACGAAAGTTTTACCCATGACATTGCCTACACAGACGGATCTTTACTATCCAACAGTTTCATCCAGCCATGTGTGTGTATGTGTGTGTGTACGTGTATGCACATGTCACAAAACCAAGTCACCGTTTTTTACCTAGAGAAAGGCCTGCGTAGATAGGCGCTGATCGTGGACCTGACCGAGGATCGAGGCTTATGGCTGCCCAATGTGCCAGCCCTGCAGCTGCTGCTAGGGTAGTAGATCTCCGTGCCTGTCGCCGTGGTTACCACTGACCTCATCGAGAGGTCAGCCGGGTCCTCTGTAGGATCGGTGTAGGTTGGGCTTTCTCCTTCTGCTGTTGAAATCTGGAGAGATGATTTCTGGTGGTTAACCCCCATAGTTGAGAGGCTATGCATTTTGTGTGCATGAGCGAATGGAGAACAGAATGCCTACCGTATTTATATATTTATATATGCAAAATTATTACATTGCCTTTGTAAACTTCCAAGATAAAACAACTAGACTGTGTTCAAAACGCCCCAAATCGCTTGTGGTCCAAAAAATGTTTTGATGAATTTTTAAAAAAAATGAAGGTCAGTTTCTGGTAAAATTAAAAATACTTAAATCAGTTTAAAAATGAAAGAGTAGCACCTATGCATCAAAAGTTATGACATCATCAATGACATCACACATCCAGTAGTAGACATGGGACTGGACAGGTTAGTTATAGTCTGAAAAATACGGTATATTATATATATGTCAGTTGCCTGCCCTGTCCTTCAAATAGCGTTTAGCTTTGGTTTACATCACCTAACAATTAGAAACAAAAGTTAAAATCAGAGTGAAAACTGACTTACGACACAAATGGAAAATTGATGTTCAGCTTAAACCTGTAAAGTGTAATGCTATGATTGATTATGAATCTCAGTAGGAGGCATTACTATGGGGCAAATAAGAAATACCAGAGCTCAAAATGTTTTCAACTAGTCTTTAGTCATTGTCTTGCAAGTGTTTAAAGGTGGACCCTGACGGATGAGTTTTTGCAAGAAACACATCAAGATTACCAGAAAGACAGCCTTTTCAAGGATCGGAACACTCACTTTGCTCTGGTTTCTTATAAATTAAACCGTCAAAACGCTGATTCCTCCTTGGCGGAGATGCTGGAGAGAGTAGCCATTTTGGATGGGGTGGGTGGAGGTCACTCATTGTGTTTGAAGCGTTTTCTTTTTTTGTAGTGCAGTAAAAAAAAAAGGAGCTATTTCATAGGTAATAATAAACAGCCCCTTACCGTCACATCTGCCTCCCGAGCAGTCGCAAAAGAGTCCAAGTACTCCCCACCTTCTCCCCCCCACTCCATAAACTGGGAATTCCTCCGACTGCTCTCCGCCACAGAAGACGAATCGTTGATCCACACGGAAGAAGACTCGTCCCCACCCTCCGAGACGACCGAGATCCGGTTCCCCACTGCTGCCTCGGGCAGGGAAGCCTCATCGATGTTGTCGTTTTCAGACGTCGCCGTTGGTTTGGGAGGTGAGGGGGCGCAGGCAGCTGGGAGGTTGTCGTACACGGACAGGATGCGTCCACGCAGTGGTTCCACTCTTTTCCGCATCTGTGGGGAGCAGCAATCCTCGCTGGAGTTGTTTTCCGTCATCACCAGCTTGCGTCTCAGGGGTTTTCGCCGCGCCGCCGTCATCGCCTGGGAACAAAGCGAATACCAAGGCCCTTTCTTTCTAGTTTAACCCTTTCGCCACAAAGTCGCATTTTAGCACCACAGTGATTTAACACCCATGTCACTAAAAGGCATCAAATTGGAGTCTATTATCCAAAGACCCTATTGTCTTAGTTTTGCGAAGTAAGGTTAAACCGTATTTTATATGTCACAGAAGAATCCTGAAAACTTCAGATGGATTTTGTTCTCTACCCAGGTAAATGTAATGGAAAGTTTTAGCTGAAATACAGCTGGTGGTGAAAGGGTTAACAGGAAAACCGAACTGAACGTCAAGTCCTTTGGATGGGGACTTAAAGCTAGTCTGACCCGTACACTTTACGCACGTAAAAATCCCACGGCAGTTGAAAGTCGGTAAGAGCAGGGGGAAATCCTGCTGCCTGGTATGGCCAAATTGATAGCTAGGTTTCCCAAGTGTGCCCACACCCCCTCCTCACCCTGTGCCCCCCCCCCTCCTCCAAGCTTGCGGCGACGCGCTCTCCAGGGGAGAGCAGCCCGGATTTCACAGAGATAAGTCTCTGTGACTAGAATATACCAAAATAAAGCAGCTCTCATACACACACTCACGCATGTGTGGATGCACACACACTCAAACACACAATTTGCTAGGCACATAATCAGATCTGCAATAATATTGAAAGCACTGTCACTTGTGTGAGTGAGTGAGTGAGTGTGTGTGTGTGTGTGTGTGTGTGCGTGTGCGTGTGCGTGTGCGTGTGCGTGTGCGTGTGTGCGTGCGTGCGTGTGTGTGTGTGTGTGTGCGCGTCTGTCTATCGTAGGTTATGGAGTAAAAACTGTACCCAACACCGACGGTGTGATGTAACTTTTTTTATGGAGTAACTTTTTCCATGACTCCACAACGCTAACCTCATAAACAGCGTCCAGAGTCTGTCCTCGTTGCCCTGAAATAAATATCTAACAAACCTCAGAAGACCACTGTGAGGTTGCTCGCATGTGAGCTTTGTGTAGTAATGGAAAAAGTTACTCCATGAAAAAAATGTTACTCCACAAAATCGGTGTTGGGTACAGTGTTACTGCATAACCTACGGTAAACACACACACACAAACACAAATCAGCTGTACTCCACAACGTTAGGTAAATGTGTATGTGTGTGTGTGTGTGTGTGTGTGTGTGTGTGTGTGTGTGTGTGTGTGTGTGAGTGTGTGAGTGCGTGCGTGCGTGCGTGCGGCGACTGTGTGCACATGAAAAAGATTTTGGACATTTACGTTAAAAAAAGTGTGTCGTTTTAGAGTTGTTGTTTTTTTTGGTTTGGGGGTTAACTTTTCTTTTGTTGGTTAGTACTATCATCATTATTATCTTTATTATAAATATCACCATTATCACTATTATAATCAAGGACGAGCTGACCTGTCCCCAAGACTTTTCTGCTGTCAACCTTTCCTCAAATATTGTCCTCTCACTCAGGGGAACCTTGTAACAGCTGGTTACTGTCATCTTCATCATCAACCTCATTGCTAATAATTATCATCATATTGATAATCATGGACGAACTGACCTGTCCCTGTGCTTTTTTCTGCTGCTGTCTGTGCTTCCTCAGGGAGCACCCTCTCAGGGGGACCTTGTTGCTGCTGGGTATTATTATTATTATCATCATTGTCCTGTACTATCTACCTTTATTATCATCCTTACTACATGGGTGCAACTCCCCCAAATGTAAAAAAAACCCTGAAAGGCAGGCGTTCAGGGACCCATGGCCCCGGCAGGGTACAGGGGCAGAGCCCCGTCGGACAATTCAGTGGGGCAACTTAAGATAGATGAGACAAACAGACAGTTAAAATGAGAAGACAGAGGCAGTTTAAGTCTGATAAGCCTTGTAAAATGATTACAATGCCTTTGTAAACTTCCAAGATAAAACAACCAAGTTCAAAACGCCCCGAATCGCTTGTCAATTTGTTTTTGATAAATTAAAAAAAAAAAAGTGAAGTTCAGTTTCTGGTAAAATTAAAAATAATGAAATCAGTGTAAAACTGAAAGAGTAGCAGTACTAGCACCCATGTTATATCGACACAGGTGAACTGACCTGTCCCTGTGCTTTTTTCTGCTGCTGTCGGTGCTTCCTCAGGGAGCGCCCTCTCAGGGGGACCTTGTTGCTGCTGGGTTTGCGCAGCGTTTGACGGTCGTCGTTCGCCTTCCTGGAGAAAAAACAAACAAACATTAAAATGCTCCACCTGATCAGCTTACTTCCCAAACCCATTTCTTCTTATGAGATGTTTTGTTGTTTGCTGTTGTTGCTGTAGTACCCTGGCTAAAAGACTCCAGGGATCATCCCAACAGCCGAAGCACTTGAACACCATGGTACAAATGCAACAGCTGGGGATGAGAACATTACGTGTGCGACCATTTTTTATTACCCCGCCACGTGGGCAGCCACACTCCGACTTCGGAGGATTTTGATGTTATGCTAGGAGCTTGTCATGGCTGAAGACAATCTCCGCATGACTATGCAGAGCATAACAACATTTGGATGTAGCCTTGGTGTTCTAGCCTATGTCAATTGGTCTGACACAGCCTTATGCCAAGGCTCAGTGATTCACCAAGGATAAAAAAAGTGATAGAACAAACTGTCCTGAAATGAGAAAATAGATAGGATAAACTGTCCTGAAATGAGAAAAATGATAGGACAATATGTCCTGGTTCTTGCTGAATTCAACAGGACAGTCTGCCAGGGCTAAATTTCTAAAAGGACATTTGTCCTGGCAGGGAGGAACAATATTTTTATTATTTTTATTTGATATTTTGGCATATTCTAGTCACAGAGACTTATCTCTATGAAATTCGGGTTGCTCCCACCTGGAAAGCCCATCACCGCAAGCGCAGCGCCTTTTGTGTGTGTGTGGGGGGGGGGACGGGTAACGGGTTAAGATTAAGATTAAAATTATAGCCCCGTCGACAGCAAGAGAGGGGGGGAGGGACTTGGGAAACCGAGCTATCAATGTGGTTGTACCAGGCAGATGGATTTCTCCCTGCTCTTACCAACTTTTGACTGCTGTGGGATTTTAACGTGCGCAAAGTGCACAGGTCAGACTAGCTTTAAGTCCCCAACCAAAGGACTCGACGTTCAGTTTGATTTTCCGAATATCCCTTAAAAGACATCCCCCCCCATTATAAGACTACCTCCCACTGAAGACCTACTTCTTTATAAGTATTGAAATTACCTCCCTTACACAACTCCCTCCCACTTAAGAACTACGGTAACCAGAACTTATTTTGGATGATTTTTCAAGGTCTTAAAGGGGAGCTTCACTGTAGAAAGAAAGGGCAAGGCCAGGATATATGGATTTGAATCCAATCACTCACACATACCGGGTAATGTGTGACATTCAAATTGGCAGGCGAACGTTTTAACCATGCTGCCACCTTCCTTCCTACAGGACATTTTCTGTGACCTAGGCCTTGAGACATCAGTGCAGCCTACCTGACAGCCGCCTCTATTGCAGTGCTCCAGGCTGCAGCCACCCCTGTGTCCTCTGAAAACAGCACCAGACTCTCCTCTTTGCACGTCACCTGCACACACACACACACACACACACACACACATGCATACACATGAGCATACATGCACAAACAAAATATGCAAGCGCACAAATGCATGCACAGAAGCAGGAATACATGTGCACATGCACAGACACACAAGACACAAACAAACATAGGCATTATTGTAAAATAACTAAACTATAAAATCAACTGCCCACTACTGTATATAAATGATATTAGCAGTCATTATCACACACACACACACACGTTTGAGCTGGTTGTCCGTTGCATCTCAACCGACAAGAGGGGGAGTAACTAGTGCGCATACGTTGCTGAAATGGAAGAAACAGTCACATAAGCTCTAAAACATAATCAAACACATGGCAGGGTACTTGGCAGCGAATGTCTTTGCATTTCGGTGGCAGTGATAAATATATTCGCCCATGGTGTTCACAGCACCCCGGGGGTCCAACTGCTTTTAGTTCATGCCTACAGAGCTGATTCTAGGATTTTGAAAAAGTGGGGGGCGTTCTCCCCCTAAGAATGAAAAAAGGGGGGCAGGTCCAATGGATACGAGGGGAAAGGGGGGGGGGAGGGGAGGCGGCTGATTCAATCTTCGCTAGCCATGAACACTTCTTCAGCCACCGGTGTTTCCTCGCACTAGTGATGATATCTTCGGGCTGCTTCTCCGAGACTGTTGATGCAGTAGCTATTTCTGCAACATTTTCTGCACATTCGTTTGGCAGAGGATTTCCTGTTTTTACTTTGCCGCCACAAAAATCAAAGTCGAAGAGCCTCGTTGTCCGCTTCATTTTTAAGAAAATTCAACATGGCGGGTAGGACTCTCGCAACTTTTTGTCGGTAAAACGAGATGAACGCAATTGGTTGATTTACACTAACATTGTAAAGGAACCAATGAAACGTCGAGAAATCATTCATTCTTTGTGCAGACGACGGATTTAGCAGACGACGAAAGAATTCCTGCAGCGATCGGTAAAAGTGCGGGCAGTTCTGCAAATATGCGGGCGTCGGCCCGCGCTTAGACCCGATTATTGCGGGAAGGAACAGATTTTGGGTGGATTGTACCAAACCCAAGCCCTGGAATCAGTTATGTGCCTATTATTAGAACTCATCACCAGTACATACCAGTCCAAAGTTTTTATCCCTTCTTTCGTTTGTTGTTACCACTTGTAAGGTCTGCCCCTGTCCCTAACAACACTCATTGAAAAGAAACACTGCCTATGTGAAAGGAAATAACTTCAAACAAATTAGCTCTCTGGGTAAAACTAAAAACGATGGCTTGGAGTCAAAACGGACTATCTTTAGATAGTCCATTGACGTATTATTGAACATATTGTTTCCAAAACTAATAACTTGGTGTTTTTTTTAAAAGACTGCAGAAATATAAAAAGCATAATCCCCATTTTATATTATTTGCAGTCTGCTTCAATACAAGTTCTTAGTTTTTGCAATAACATCAATAATAAGTCAATGGACTATCTAAAGATAGTCCGTTTTGACTCTAAGCCATCGATAATTTAAAGCAGTCAGACTGTGGGGAATTCGTGTGCTGTGCGTGCTAGAAGAGTGAAAAGGCTGACCCTACCTTGAACACTCCGCCCCCACTACAGTCGGCCGCAGCCTCCTTCTGACTGGCGACAAAGACGCGCTCCACCTTGCAGTGCTTGATGGGAAGGACGCAGCAGCAGCTGTAGCCACGGCGACCGCCGCTGTCCACCAATCGGGGCTTTCCGTACAGCAGCACGTCGTTGAAGAGGAAGAACATGCGCTCGTGGGACTTGACACCTTTGCGAGACACCTGGGGAAGGAAATGGCGGTAAGTGTGTGTGTGTGTGTGTGTGTGTGTGTGTGTGTGTGTGTGTGTGTGTGTGTGTGTGTGTGGTCATGTGTGCATGAGTGTGTGTGTGTGTGTGTGTGTGTGTGTGTGTGTGTGTGTGTGTGTGTGTGTGTGTGGTCATGTGTGCATGTGTGTGTGTGTGTGTGTGAGTGTGTGTGTGTGTATGTATGTGTGTATGTGTGTATGTGTGTGTGTGTGTGTGTGTGTGTGTGTGTGGTCATGTGTGCATGTGTGTGTGTGTGTGTGTGTGTGTGTGTGTGTGTGTGTGTATGTGTGTATGTGTGTGAGTGTGTGTGTGTGTGTATGTGTGTGTGTGGTTATGTGTGCATAAGTGTGTATGTGTGTGTATGTGTGTGTGGTGTGTGTGCATGTGCAGTGTGTGTATGTGACTGTGTTCATGTGTGCACCTTTTCCAATCCTGATTTCAGGAGCCTCCCCCCGTGGGGATACCGGGGGGTCTTTTGTATAAATATTTCCTTCTGGAAGTTGTGTGCTTGTAACTTCCTCTAATCTGTCACTCTCTTTGACTCTGCCTATTCCCTTTGCTTACTATCATCAACTATCTTTCTGCCTTAATACCGGTCCATTCTCCTGCCCTTTTTTCACGAAACACTTTCAAAAACATTTCCTCCAGCCGAAGTCGGACTTGCTGGGCCTAACTATTTCTTAGTTAGGCACATAACGGCAGCATGACGCATCTGCACTCATAATTGACAGGAAACTGTCTGAGCGATCGAAGAAGAAGAAGAAGATTTCAGGAGCCCTCCTGAACCCCTTTCACCCAGGGCAGGGGGTACCTTGGTGTAGAGTGGCACAGAGGTTTCACGTTCGCCTCGCATCAAGTAATCATGCAGAACATAGCATTTTGATGTAGCCTTGGTGTTCTAGCTTATGTCAACTGGTCTGACATCAAGTTCGAACCTCGGTACAGGGGATTTTTCCTCTCACTTTACACTAGGCCTTACGGTCTGAACGTGGAGTCTTTCGGACGAGACGATAAACCAAGGTCCCCTGTGTGCCCATGCACTTAGCACACGTTAAACCCAGTGGCTACGAAAAAGTTGTCATTTGGTCACAAAAAAATCGCATGCAAAAAAAAATGGGTGGCGTGCCTCTGGCTGCGACATGCTCTCCAGGTGAGAGCAACCCGAATTTCACAAAGACGCCTCTGTGACTATAAAGTACCTAGTACCTAATACCTTTTTCAGGGGCCCCTCCTTCAGGAAGAGTCGTCCCGGGGTCAGGATCTTGGGGGCGGAGCTGTCGAAGCTCTTCTGGATGGCCAGCATCTTCTGGAAGTTCTCGTGCTGACGCATGTGCTCGTTGATGTGCTGGGCTATCTCCCCTATCTCCCTCGTGGCCTCTGGAATTCAATAAAATGGTGTGTTTTTTGTGAAATTGTAGTGAAGCATATGAGAGAGAGAGAGAGAGAGAGAGAGAGAGAGAGAGAGAGAGAGAGAGAGAGAGAGAGAGAGAGAGAGAGAGAGAGAGAGAGAGAGAGAGAGACTGGACACTGGACCCTTTTAATGTCATTAACACTGGCTTCTCATGACATGGGGGAAGCATCATTTTCATTGCAAAACATTGAGAGAGAGAGAGAGGGGGGGGGAGAGAGAGAGAGAGAGAGAGAGAGAGAGAGAGAGAGAGAGAGAGAGAGAGAGAGAGAGAGAGAGACTTGACACTTGAAAACTTTATTACGCAAGAATTGAGATTTTAGGCCAGGCCTATTCTTACAATCTGTCCTTAGAGAGAGAGAGAGAGAGAGAGAGAGAGAGAGAGAGAGAGAGAGAGAGAGAGAGAGAGAGAGAGAGAGAGAGAGAGAGAGAGAGAGAGAGAGAGAGAGAGAGAGAGAGAGAGAGAGAGAGAGAGAGAGAGAGAGAGAGAGAGAGAGAGAGAGAGAGAGAGAGAGAGAGAGAGAGAGAGAGAGAGAGAGAGAGAGAGAGAGAGAGAGAGAGAGAGAGAGAGAGAGAGAGAGAGAGAGAGAGAGAGAGAGAGAGAGAGAGAGAGAGAGAGAGAGAGAGAGAGAGAGAGAGAGAGAGAGAGAGAGAGAGAGAGAGAGAGAGAGAGAGAGAGAGAGAGAGAGAGAGAGAGAGAGAGAGAGAGAGAGAGAGAGAGAGAGAGAGAGAGAGAGAGAGAGAGAGAGAGAGAGAGAGAGAGAGAGAGAGAGAGAGAGAGAGAGAGAGAGAGAGAGAGAGAGAGAGAGAGAGAGAGAGAGAGAGAGAGAGAGAGAGAGAGAGAGAGAGAGAGAGAGAGAGAGAGAGAGAGAGAGAGAGAGAGAGAGAGAGAGAGAGAGAGAGAGAGAGAGAGAGAGAGAGAGAGAGAGAGAGAGAGAGAGAGAGAGAGAGAGAGAGAGAGAGAGAGAGAGAGAGAGAGAGAGAGAGAGAGAGAGAGAGAGAGAGAGAGAGAGAGAGAGAGAGAGAGAGAGAGAGAGAGAGAGAGAGAGAGAGAGAGAGAGAGAGAGAGAGAGAGAGAGAGAGAGATCATCTTCTGGAAGTTCTCGTGCCACAAACGTGCTGTAAAATGGCGCCCTTCTCAAATAAAATCTTCGACGTGGCACTTTTCAACATTGTTTTTTTACGCTGATCTTTCAATAGACATCAGGTCGCCTTTTTGCTTTATGTTCTTTAAGATTTTAGAGTTATATTTTGTGCGCTAACTAGTAACTATGACCCCACCGATTTTCAAACACAGAATCAACACTGGACAGACAGAAAGAAAGAGAGACGGAGGAGGGGTGGACAGAAACAGCGAGAGACAAGAGAAAGGGAGAGATGTTTCGATGCGATGTCAACCCACCCTGAAGCTGGCAGTAGTCGTGGTGGTCGCTGGGCGTGTGCCGCAGCAGATCCTCCAACAACAGTTTGTACCTGTCGACGAAAAAAACAAAAACTGATTAATAAAACAAGATGGCAACGTCATGTAAATGTAGTCCCGGTACAAGCAACACCCACATACATATACTCCCCCTGAGCACATCAAATTGTCTTCCACTGCATTCCCCCAAAGATGCTGATCACAAAAATATAGTGGTCTAACGCCGACAGTTTTGAAACTATGAGCACTTGTCTACGGAGCCTTCTCGGCTCTCACTCTCACTGTCCTACTGGCCCCTTCAAAATGTCACACGCAGCATATAGGCACCCTAAGGAACAATTCTGCCAAGTTTTGTTCAGATTGGTTCAGTGGCTTAGGCACTATGAAGTGGAACAAATTTCGGTCACACATCCACATAGTCATACACACACACGCATTCAGCCGGACAGACCAATGCACACGGCACGTTCCCATTCTAATGTAGTTCCGTTCTTATAGAACTGGGACTACAAAAAACAATACAGTGGACCTCCCTTATAAGACAGCCCCCCCCCCCCCCCCCCTCCCCTTTTAAAACTCCCTCCAACTCCAACTTAACACTATTGTGACTGGCACTGCGTCAGTGAAACCACTAAGCTGGCCTGAGGCTGCACTGGAAAGATTACTGTGGAATAACTGCTTGTGATCAAACATTGTTTAAGAGCCTAAATGAAGTCTGATATGCACCAAACTTTCTGTACTTTATGAAAAATGGATGCTTAATTCAATTTTATGCTTTGTGAAAGTATTGCATGAACGATTTAAAGCCGACATGCTGCTTGAGTTCGAGATCGAACTCCACGACGAGATCGAACGATTCTGCCGATAACAACACTTTTTGTTGTCACATTCTCACTCTAGAGTACTCGTACTGAGCACTCACTGTTCAATTTAATCAGTACTTACATTATTTTCACTACTTTCATCCTTAAAACCTGACTGATTGCCAGCATTACTTCCATCCTCATCAAGTTCGAGCAACCAAACAATCTCCTTGCCACTCAGACCTCTAATTTTTGACAATTTTCATGCAAAAATCTCCTCAAATTTCGATGAAGAACTCGATTTCCGCTTCACTATTCAAGACTATGCAAGGGAAGTAACTGTGAAATCAAACAAGAAAAGTCCGCTGATAACTTATCGAGTTTTGTACCTTAGACCGTTGGACCTACGATTGGAGGTTCCCAGCAGATAGATGTTCTGTTGAACCTACGATCTTAGGTTCCCGTCACGGAAGTGTTAAGACCTACAGCTGAGACATTGCCCTTCTTTGTAAGCATTACAATTATGGTAGTGTATAAGAAGCGCATTTACGCGCCTATAAACGCGTAACTCTCACACCCCTGCACTATGACAGTACCTGGGCACTCTCTGCACTGGCATGATGAGCAGGGCGTTGATCTTGAGCCCCATCACGTCGGGCCTCGACTCCTGCTTATGGATGAACTCCGCAAACTCCGAGCTCTTCTGCATCCACTCCTGGGGTCAGAAACCACACCGCAAGGAACATCAACCAGTGAATATATTTTGTCAGTAGTTTTCACGCTTTTTTTTTTTTTTTTTTTTGCTTTAAAATTGAACACACAAAAAACCATCAAAATACTACACATTAACACAAACAGATGAAAATATGAAAATAAGCGAAGTAATAAAACTATAAAAAAAAAAAATTTAGTCTTAAAACATACATTTTTGTGTGGTTGTTTTGTCTTGTCAAAAATGTCTTATTAGCATATAACATACATAGTACGAAAATCAATCCCTGTCTCTGTCTCTCTTCTCTACTCCCTCTTCCTCTCTCTCTTGTACCTGCAATGTAGTCAAGGCCAGATGTTGGCTGTTACCATACATGGAATACAGCTTAAGGACGACACCGAGTCTCTCTCTCTCTCCACCTGATTCTCTGGATTTTGATCTAAATACAAGCATTACAGACGCCCCTATGAGTCATACTGACAACAATCGTGACAAAACTTTAAAATTGCGAAGGAACATACCCAATAGAATAGAAAGCAGAGTGAAAGGACTACTATGTGCACACGGCTAACAAGATATCTTTGTTCGAACCTGCAGTGTTGTCAGGGCCAGCTGGTGGCTGTTGGCGTACATGGAGTACAGCTTGAGGAAGGGTCCCAGGTGCCTGAAGGCCTGGCCCACGCTGCTCTGCTCCATCTGGTCCAGCAGGGTCCGGTTCACCTCCACGATCTGCTCCACGTTGCTGAACAGCCGCCCATGGACCTCCTCCGGCACCAGGCAGTTGAACCGCAGGGGGAAGTAGAAATGCTGTGTGGAATGACGGGCATTGAGTGTTGTTGTTGTTGTCTTACGCTGGCTTAAAGACTAAGGGATCATCCCAACAACCGAAGCACCACAACACCATGGCACAAATGCACCAGCTATGCATGAGAACATTACGTGTGTGCCGTTTTTTTGATGTTATGCTAGGAGCTAGTCATGAATTAAGGCAATCCCCACACAACCATGCAGAACATAACATTTTGATGTAGCCTTGGTGTTCTAGCTTATGTCAACTGGTCTGACACAGCCTCATGCCAAGGTGAGCATCTATAATATAGTACACTAAGGCCCGAAGAGCAAAAGAACGAAAAAAACTTGGATACCGCGTTGGGACGCAATTTCGCTATGTCTGGTTCAAAATGTTGCTTTTGAAAGTTGATTTTAAAGGCAAAATGTATTACATGTACATTTCCTTCAAATTTTGTGTCATCTGCATCGCCTGAGCTGTGTCGGAAATTGCCGAATCTACCTCAGAAAACACGAAGAATGCAGAAACTGTGTTTCAAAACTTCCGCCCTTTTCTTTGCATTTCAAAAAAATTCTTTCTGGACCCATGCGGAGTTAAGAAATGCTGCGCGGGTGGGTGCCCAGGGCACAAACACACAACAGAAAGTTAAGAAATGCTGAGCGGGTGGGTGCCCAGGGCACAAACACACAACAGAAAGTTAAGAAATGCTGAGCGGGTGGGTGCCCAGAGTACAAACACACAACAGAAAGTTAAGAAATGCTGCGCGGGTGGGTGCCCAGAGTACAAACACACAACAGAAAGTTAAGAAATGCTGCGCGGGTGGGTGCCCAGGGCACAAACACACAACAGAAAGTTAAGAAATGCTGAGCGGGTGGGTGCCCAGGGCACAAACACACAACAGAAAGTTAAGAAATGCTGAGCGGGTGGGTGCCCAGAGTACAAACACACAACAGAAAGTTAAGAAATGCTGCGCGGGTGGGTGCCCAGAGTACAAACACACAACAGAAAGTTAAG
Organism: Phymorhynchus buccinoides; assembly: GCA_017654935.2. Taxonomy (NCBI): domain Eukaryota; kingdom Metazoa; phylum Mollusca; class Gastropoda; order Neogastropoda; family Raphitomidae; genus Phymorhynchus; species Phymorhynchus buccinoides. Next base: position 7,604,199 of record CM065701.1, on the reverse strand, counting down.
AAATGCTGCGCGGGTGGGTGCCCAGGGCACAAACACACAACAGAAAGTTAAGAAATGCTGCGCGGGTGGGTGCCCAGAGTACAAACACACAACAGAAAGTTAAGAAATGCTGCGCGGGTGGGTGCCCAGGGCACAACAGAAAGTTAAGAAATGCTGCGCGGGTGGGTGCCCAGAGTACAAACACACAACAGAAAGTTAAGAAATGCTGCACGGGTGGGTGCCCAGGGCACAACAGAAAGTTAAGAAATGCTGAGCGGGTGGATGCCCAGGGCACAACAGAAAGTTAAGAAATGCTGCGCGGGTGGGTGCCCAGAGTACAAACACACAACAGAAAGTTAAGAAATGCTGCACGGGTGGGTGCCCAGGGCACAACAGAAAGTTAAGAAATGCTGAGCGGGTGGATGCCCAGGGCACAAACACACAACAGAAAGTTAAGAAATGCTGCGCGGGTGGGTGCCCAGAGTACAAACACACAACAGAAAGTTAAGAAATGCTGCACGGGTGGGTGCCCAGGGCACAACAGAAAGTTAAGAAATGCTGCGCGGGTGGGTGCCCAGAGTACAAACACACAACAGAAAGTTAAGAAATGCTGCGCGGGTGGGTGCCCAGGGCACAACAGAAAGTTAAGAAATGCTGCGCGGGTGGGTGCCCAGAGTACAAACACACAACAGAAAGTTAAGAAATGCTGCGCGGGTGGGTGCCCAGGGCACAACAGAAAGTTAAGAAATGCTGCGCGGGTGGATGCCCAGAGTACAAACACACAACAGAAAGTTAAGAAATGCTGCGCGGGTGGGTGCCCAGGGCACAACAGAAAGTTAAGAAATGCTGCGCGGGTGGGCGCCCAGGGCACAAACACACAACAGAAAGTTAAGAAATGCTGCACGGGTGGGTGCCCAGGGCACAACAGAAAGTTAAGAAATGCTGAGCGGGTGGGCGCCCAGGGCACAAACACACAACAGAAAGTTAAGAAATGCTGAGCGGGTGGGTGCCCAGGGCACAAACACACAACAGAAAGTTAAGAAATGCTGAGCGGGTGGGTGCCCAGAGTACAAACACACAACAGAAAGTTAAGAAATGCTGAGCGGGTGGGTGCCCAGAGTACAAACACACAACAGAAAGTTAAGAAATGCTGCGCGGGTGGGTGCCCAGAGTACAAACACACAACAGAAAGTTAAGAAATGCTGCGCGGGTGGGTGCCCAGAGTACAAACACACAACAGAAAGTTAAGAAATGCTGAGCGGGTGGATGCCCAGGGCACAAACACACAACAGAAAGTTAAGAAATGCTGAGCGGGTGGGTGCCCAGAGTACAAACACACAACAGAAAGTTAAGAAATGCTGAGCGGGTGGGTGCCCAGAGTACAAACACACAACAGAAAGTTAAGAAATGCTGAGCGGGTGGATGCCCAGGGCACAAACACACAACAGAAAGTTAAGAAATGCTGAGCGGGTGGGTGCCCAGAGTACAAACACACAACAGAAAGTTAAGAAATGCTGCGCGGGTGGGTGCCCAGAGTACAAACACACAACAGAAAGTTAAGAAATGCTGAGCGGGTGGATGCCCAGGGCACAAACACACAACAGAAAGTTAAGAAATGCTGAGCGGGTGGGTGCCCAGAGTACAAACACACAACAGAAAGTTAAGAAATGCTGAGCGGGTGGGTGCCCAGAGTACAAACACACAACAGAAAGTCAAGGTTGAAGTTAAAGTTTCTTTTTCTGTGTTCCGAGACCGTACAGGGTACCTTAAATCAATAAATGTCTGGTCAGTTTCCTAGTCTCCTTGCGGCTGTTGAGGTTTACAACACGCTACTCTGATTTCTTCTTCCTTGATCGCTGTTTCCTGTCAATTATGAGTGCAGATGCGTCATGCTGCCGTCATGCGCCTAAATAAGAAATCATTAGGACCAGTATGTCCGACTTCGGCTGGAGGAAATGTTTTTGAAAGTGTTGGGGGGTTTTAAAAGGCGGGCGAATGGAACGGAAAGACAGAAAGATAGTAGATGACAGCAAGTAAAGGGAAAAGGCAGAGTCAAAGAGAGAGACAGATTAGAGGAAGTTACAAGCACAGAACTTCCAGAAGATGGGGGAACTATTAACTATTTATACAAAACACACACACACACAGTATCCCCACTGGGGGACTCTGATTTCAAGATTTAAAAGAAGAAAACTAATTTCCCTCAGAGAAAAAAAGGGGCAGAGGAATTGGCTGTTAACTTAACTTAAGGCAAAAATAATAGGTAGATAACAGTAAGTCAGACCTGTTTACCCCCTACACATCTTGAGTAGTCTGGATAGCTGAAATGAGTAGTTTTTGTGTGAAATGAGTAGTCCTATTCATTAAACCATCAAATAATATTCACTGAAAATGAGTAGTTAGAGCATTACTTTCAATGTTGAAGAGTAGTAGAGGTCCAAATTGAGTAGAATACTACTCGAAAAGAGTAGAGTAAACAGGTCTGGTAAGTACTACTTAGGCAGAGTCAAGAGGAAGTTGCTAGAACAGAACTTCCAGAAGGTGGGGAAACTATATGCATTGAAAGACAGCCTGAAACCCTCAAGTATGGAAGCTGGAGGTTCCACTGCCACGCTTTCATGTGTAGATCCCAACCTCTATCTCAGAACACCGAGCTTAACTAAAAATGAGTGCTGAATAGTGAATATTATATAGACTTTATCAAATGTTCCCTACTTCTGATATATCATTCACACAGATGCCACACAGAATGAACTTCTTTTTTTTAAACCAGAACTCTGAAAACGGTTCCATGGGTGCTCCTGGGAAATGTGAAAAGTCATGCAAGGGGGCAGGTGCGCACACACACACACACACACACACTTACTGCTTTTTTTTCACCCCTCTAGACTAGTACAAGTGCTACATTCCTTTGAATATATAGCAAATGCTTATATACTTAATATAGGCCCTTTTTCTTGTACAAATGTGTGTGTGTGTGTGTAAGAAAATCGTTGCTTCTCAAATTCTCATAATCCGACGCCGCCGGCTCTAGGCAATTTAAAAATCCTGCAATTCAGGACATCCTGCAAGAAGGAGCATCCATGTGGTTCTTACTTTGTGAATCAGCTCCAAGTGGTTCAGGTAGGCCTTCTCCGTTTCAAAGAGCTCTTTGATGATTTTGCGACGTCTGCGCTCCCGTCTCGCGTTCTCCACGGCCATTTTGTCGCCCGGACTGTCGGCAAACAGAATGCCGTTCTCTCCCTCTGCTTCCGCTTCTGCCAGGCCTGAAACACAGGTCGTCTCTCATATTGCATTACAGTGGAACCTCCCTTATAAGACCTCCCATTATAAGACTCCCTCCCACATAAGACCTACTTCTCTGAGACATTGCCCTTCATAAGTCATAAGTTTCTTTATTGTCCATTGGCATTGTACAACGCACATGGAAATCTTTGTAAATATTAAAACTACCTCCCTTACAAGACCCCTCCCTTATAAGACCTCATTTTGGATTATTTTTGGAGGTCTTATAAGGGAGGTTCCACTGTATACTGTAAAATGTGCAGTGTTATCCTAACTTTTCCCAAGATGTCCTTGTACCCAGTAATCTGAGCATGTCTTCTTCAAGTTCTTGAACTAAGTTGGAGCTCTTCTTCTTCAATCGCTCAGTTTCCTGTCAATTATGAATACAGATGCATCATGCTGCCATTATGCGCCTCACTAAGAAATAGTCAGGCCCAGCATGTCTGTTTTTCGGATGGGGACATTCTTTGTAAGAGTGTCTTGAAAAGGAGAATGGATCATTAAGGCAGAAAGACAGTAGATGACAGCAAGCAAAGGGAAAAGGCAGAGTCAAAGAGAGTGACAGATTAGAGGAAGTTACAAGCACAGAACTTCCTGAAGGTGGGGGACTATTTCAGGGCTCCCAGGGACCCCCATTTGGGTCTATGAAGTACTAAAATTCTAAAGGACCCTCTAAAAGAATGTGCAGGGGGTCCCAGGGATGCACTAGAAAAATTATTTTTAGCATTCGCCTATGCCACTGGGACCCTCTACCTTGCCTCTAGGACCCTCTATGCTGCAAGTGAAGGAGTCCCTGGGACCCCTTGGGACAATTGGGAGCCCTGCTATTTGTACAAAAGATTCCCCGATATCCCCTTGGGGGAATCTGCCCATGAAATTCTGAGAATCCTGTTGATTAAAGTATTTCTCACAATCCGTCACATTAAAGCCCTGGTTGTGTAATGAATCTGAATAACATTCCAGAACATCAACTCCATGTAAAACCGTAGCCCTCAACAAAAATATATTATAAAAAATAAACAAACAAACAAAAATATCGATCAAGACTTGAGTAAAGCTGTTTTACATTAACAATATATGTTCAACTAAACAAGAAACAAACAATTCACTAACTGAACACATAAACAAGAGTACCTTTTAGTCGACTTTTGGCAGACAGCATGTTTACTCTCAGTAGTGCTCACTCTTGCGAAAATATGATGAAGGTTTCAAAACAAAAATGGCCAATCCAATTCCAAGCGTTGATTTGAACCCGACTGTCGATGTCCGATCCTGTAAAAAAAAGAATATAAAAATTAAAATTGCTACTCTACATAATTTGCAGCTTATCAAAAATGTTCATGGGAGATGCTGGAGAGTTTCCGTGTACATATTTTTCGGACTACAAGGCGCACCTGATTATAAAGCGCACCCCCCCAATTTTTACACAAAATTCAGATTTTGTTATTATACTTTCTTACTTAGACAAATGGTGAACGATCATTTTCTTTCAGCGCCCCTTCTGTCTGGAACACCCTACCATATGAACTTCATTCTGCTAAATCTTTCCAGTCTTTTGAAACCGCTCTTAAAACTCACCTCTTCCGGCAATACCTCTGATTTCTTCCTTGTCCTGTTTCCTGCCTTAAAATGATGTCCCCCACATTATGGGTGGGTGGGTGTGCGTGCGTGTGTGGGTGTGGGCGTGTGCGTGCGTGCGTGTTGTGGCTGTGTGAATGTTTGTGATAGTTGATATTGTAGTAGCTTATTTATGATTTATGTATTTATTTAAACAATTGTGAAGCGCCGTGAGCTCAAGAGAGAAAGGCGCTCTATAAATGTTATTTATTATTATTATTTACTATTTTACCAGTCACATTATAAGCAGGGTTCCCACCCTTCAGATCTTTTACAATATAAGGACCTTATAAGCACCATTTCACTTCTTATAAGGACGTAAACCGTCTGGAACCTAAAGAAAATTCTCTAAAAAATCTGTGCCCATTGACGCCAAGTTCAGTGATATAGCACACACAAAACATTGCGCCTTCCTGGGATCTTTGTCTGTCCTAATCCAGTACTTATAATCACCGTCTTTTAACCAGCGATCTTGGAAATCTAATGAGCATTTTCCCGGCATCTTGCTTTCTTCATGAGAACGCGGCAACGTTGTCGACCGGTTACTTCTGGTCAGGCTCATTGAGCGAGTTCGGTGATTTACCTCCCTTGTTATGTCGTCTGCTCCACTTCCACTTCATTATGAACGCGATTGGATGCAAATGCGGTCAAAATCTGTCATTTTTCAAAGGTTTAAGACTAAATGTGCACACTTCAGATTTGTTTTCATCCTTTGCAAAAAAATGATGACTTTTTGTTATCCATAAGTACTTTCTGTAAGGACCGATAGGTTAAATATAAGCACCTATAGGCCCATCCACAAATATAAAAACCTATAAGCACCTGTCAGGACAGTGGAAACCCTGATAAGGCGCAGGGGTCAGGCATGGTAGTGGGGGCAAAGTGGTTTTCAAGGAAAATGGCCGGGGGTCCAGGGGGCCGAAGACAATTCAATCAAATTCAATAAATGAGAGTGAAATTTTCACTTTTTCATGCCATTTCAATGCATTTTTTAAATAATTTTGTTTAAAACTTTCGCGGATTTTCCGCGATTCGCAGAGGTCTACCATGCCTAGGGGTTTCAGTCTAGGAAAAAAAGTATCGCCTTATAGTCCGTAAAATATGGTACTAGTTGTTAGTCACTCGAACAAATGACCACAGAGTCACAAAGGCACTTGCTCAGTCACTTGCTTAGTGCATCTTTAGTGCTGGTACTGTAATACTGATAGGCTTAACGGTTGACTTGAGTTAACCATTTTTGTTTGCATTTTCCATCCAGCATCTCAATCCGATTGTCCTAATTAAAAAATAACAATTAGTAGCATTGATTATAACTTAACTAAACAAACTGTACCGAACAGGACATCACAGATGAGATCCTGACTGGCCGATGACCATGGGCCCCAAAAAGAAAAGAAAATGATATGATGATAGCTCTTAGAAGTCTTAGTATTTCACTGTCATTTTAGTACGCATGAATCAATCAGATCTTCAGTTCGAAACAACAAAGCAATAAAAATTCCCTCTTCAAACACTGACCAGTTCAAAAACTCTTTCTTTATTAGAACACCAACGGAGTGGAACCATCTGAATAACATCACCGTCCAAGCCAACTCCGTTTGAGGCCTTCAAACGACAGCTAACAGTAAACCAACGCCAATAATACCGCTTCTGCGCAATCTCTCCCGTGTCGCAGTTATGCCAGACTACTGGCAAGAGTGGAGGGAGGAGGGATAGAGGGGGTGGAGGGGGGAGACTAATGAGTTACTGATCAGCCTGTAGTCCTGACGTGCCATGCACGTCAGCAGTGAAGGCTGTAAGTGCAATGGAGTCCTGCCGCAGTTCGTTCCACTCCTTGATGGTCATTGGGAGTCCTGAACGAGGGATAGGTTTAGGGTTAGGGTTAGGATTAGGGATAGGCTTTTAGGGTTAGGGTTAGGAATAGGGCTAAGGTTAAGAATAGGGTTAGGGATAGGTTTAGGGCCAATTTAGTGTTGAATACACAGAAGATAAAATTTGATGGTACATCATGATCGATTTCGCACATGTGCAGACATGTTGAGAACAAATCTAATTTGAGAATGTTACACCTGTTACTTAGTTACATGACACTGAAAGCGCTGAAACTTCCAGATGAGTGCCCACAATCAACACTTTGATTCATTCAAAGAATCGCCGGTCGAGGTTCCAGGTCGGACAAGAAAATTACCACCCTAATTTAGTGACCCAGCCAATCACTGAATCAGGTCTCCCTGTGGATCCCCAACGCCTTTCTTTTTCTTCTTCGCTGTGCATGGCCACAATCAACGCTTTGATTATTTTGCCATGGAACCGGGAGGTTCTACCACTGTACCAGTACCACTTATGCTGGAAGAAAAGGCTCAAAGCCTGAGAAGAAACTGAAAAGTTAGGCCTTAGGCAGAAGAGGGACAGATACAAAGATAAAGGAATTAACTTTATTAAGTGCTTGCACTGGGTTAAGACCATTAAACCACCCAGTTCAGCCGGAAAGGAACAGGCCCCACTTCCAGCAACAAGCAAAAACATAAGAGATGGGTCCAAAAAAAAAATCAAAAAAATATAAAAAGGAGAAGAAAATTTGGGTTGCTACTAATGCTAGCCCAATGACCCCTGAGTGGGGCCATCAGGCATGATGGGTGCAGCAGGCGGGTGTCCATTCAGGTGCTTCCAGACTATGGCTGTGAAACACTGGAGTTCTGGCCTCCACTGCTGATGTTAGTTGTTACAGATGTAGTGACTGATAATGTGATATTAGGATTAATATCAGGGTCCGGGTTGTCGGCCTGGATAGCTCAGTTGGTAGAGCGCCCGTCTGGTGTTCAGGAGGTCTCGGGTTCGACTCCCGGTCCTGCTAACTTTTCCCCAGTGAAATTACATCACAGATGACAGATGTACTACTCATGATCATCATGAGTCTCATGTACTGATGTAGCCTGTAGGCAGGTCGTTCCACTCCTTGATTGTCCGAGATCTCGAGTCTATGGAAGCGGCACCAGCTTGGATATGAACATGTTTTGTTTTGATTGTCAATAAAATAACATCACTTTGCACCTGTGTATACTATTACCACAGTGATGTTTTGACTTTTGCAGTTTTGGTCAGTGACGTTGCAGTCAGTTTCACTTTCACTAGTTTCAGAAGTTCTTTTTGTCTCTAGTCTTAGTCTCTACTTAGTCTACTTAGCCTGGCACATTTCGATGATCGTACATCTTGATTCCTTTTGCAAATTGGACTTGCTCTTGTTATCATTAAGTGATTGGCACAACTGATACATTTACAGAACGTGTACAGAAAATAACTATAATAAACCAACATTCTTACCAACTTGTCTGTTTCGATAGAACGTCAACGCACTTGTTTTGAATTTTCCTCTTCGGGAACTCAAAAAGTTGGATTGGAAAACAAAAATTATGAACCATGAATAAACTCTTAACTTTTGATTTTGGCAATATCATACTGCATGAATAAATAAGCAGCGTCAGTGTGTTAAATAAGAAGTTTTATAATAAAGACAATAATATGTATTCTGATGAACGCTTTTTTTTTTAAATGTTTGCCTAAAGGGACGCTACATGGCGAAATTCTGGCATCGACATTTGGGCAAAGTTACTTCCCCTGAACCATTCTCTGACCATTGATGAGAGCAAGAAGACTATGCTACAGTCCCTGGTGAGAGGGAGTGGGGGCGGGGAGCGGAGGGGGAGTGCAGACCGTGACTATCATAGTCCAGGCCACACTATACTCCACACACACGCGCGCGCGCGCGCGAGCGCGCACACACACACACACACACACACACACACACACACACACACACACACACACAAATCATCAATGCACTGGGCAGGTTTTGGGATTAATTGAAATTTTTGTTTATTTTTCAGCAGCAGAGGTTTCCGCTGTGTCAGTGCTTTCAAAAGTTTTGATTCTACCCCCATGCCATCCCCTCATCCCAAATGAGGGGGGATGGAGTATTTCGTACAAACAGTTCCCCCACCTTCTGGAAGATCTGTGCTTGTAACTTCTAATCAGTCACTATTTTTCATTCTTCCTTTTTCCCCTTGCTTATTGTCATGTACTATCTTTCTGTCTTATTGGTCCATTCTCCTGCCTTTGTCTGGATCTGGATCTGGATTTATGCGTCGCAGACGCCACTTTTAACGATAGACGCGACGGAACTAGTCGGTTCTATCAACTAATGTGAACAAAGATTTTCTCCAGCAGAGACGGACATGCAATTGAGAAGGTACAGAGGAGAGCAACCAAACTGATAAAATCCATGAAAAATTTGGATTATGAGGACAGGCTAAGTAAATTAGACTTGCCATCTTTAAAATACAGAAGACTAAGGGGAGATTTGATAAATGTTTACAAGATTCTTCAAGGCACTGACAATACTAACAGAGGCTTGTTTCACTTGTCTAACGAAATAAGAACCCGTAATAGTGAACTTAAAATCCTAACCAGGTACAGCAGAACTAACATTAGAAAAAACTTTTTTTCTAACAGAGTCACCCAATATTGGAACAACCTCCCTGGCCTCAGATACTAACAAATTCAAAAACCTCCTAGACAGTGATCCAAAAATTGCCCTGTTAAAGTACATCCATGATTAGTGCATCAATATGGATGCTAAAAACCGCCACAGCAATTGCCAAACTCTAACCAAAAGGAAGGACGCATTGAGAGGCTGCAAGGCCTGGTCGTCCAAATACCTGACCTGACCTGACCATGTTGGGCCTAACTATTTCTTAGGCACGGTGTCCATCTTGTGTCCTGGCTAATACAAGGCATCTGTTTTGCTTAATTCTGTGTTTTTCTCACACCTGCTGCCATGTCATTCACACCGACTGGCGTGTGTTGTGTACGCATTTGGTCCTGCTGTCGTCCATGTTGTTTGGGTCTTGGGGAAGGGAGACCAAAAGAAGCAGGCCTGCTTGTGTGTATGACCTGTCAGCGAGTCAAAAGCAGCAAGGCGTGTGCGACCTGTCACACGATTGTCAAATATGCTGGGTCCTCGGTAGAACACAGATGGACACCGAGCATTAGGGTGACAACAAGGCGTGTGCTACCTGTCACACGATTGTCAAACATGCTGGGTCCTCGGTAGAACACAGATGGACACCGAGCATTAGAGAGTCATGTCGATGTGTCCACGTGCCATTGTGCCCATGGGTTTACTGAGACAATCCTGAAAAGGTCATGACAACATGGGGTCACAATGCACAGTCATAGGGACACGGGGTCACAATGCACAGTCATAGGGACATGGGGTCACAATGCACAGTCATATGGACACAAGGTCACAATGCACAGTCATAGGGACATGGGGTCACAATGCACAGTCATAGGGTGTGTAGAGTGGTGTAGAGTGGCACAGTGGTAGCGCGTTCGCTTCGTGTCAAGTAAACCCGAGTTCGAACCTGGGTACAGGGGATTTTTTCCTCTCACTTTGCACTAGGCCTTACGGTCTGAACGTGGAGTCTTTCGGATGAGACGATAAACCGAGGTCCCGTGTGCCCATGCACTTAGCATACGTTAAACTCAGTGGCAACGAAAAAGTTGTCATTTGGTCAAAATTTACCCACCCACCCCCCTTTCCTTCCTCATCAGTCACACATAAATCGCATGCAAAAAACAAAAACAAAAAATTGGGTGGCGCGCCTCTGGCTGCGACGCGCTCTCCAGGTGGGAACAACCCGAATTTCACAGAGACGCCTCTGTGACTATAAAGTACCTAATACCTAGGGACACGGGGACACAATGCACAGTCATAGGGACATGGGGTCACAATGCACAGTCATAGGGACACGGGGTCACAATGCACAGTCATAGGGACACGGGGTCACAATGCACAGTCATAGGGACATGGGGTCACAATGCACAGTCATAGGGACACGGGGACACAATGCACAGTCATAGGGACACGGGGTCACAATGCACAGTCATAAGGACACGGGGTCACAATGCACAGTCATAGGGACACGGGGTCACAATGCACAGTCATAGGGACACGGGGTCACAATGCACAGTCATAGGGACACGGGGTCACAATGCACAGTCATAGGGACATGGGGTCACAATGCACAGTCATAGGGACACGGGGTCACAATGCACACTCATAGGGACACGGGGTCACAATGCACAGTCATAGGGACACGGGGTCACAATGCACAGTCATAAGGACACGGGGTCACAATGCACAGTCATAGGAACATGGGGTCACAATGCACAGTCATAGGGACACGGGGTCACAATGCACAGTCATAGGGACACGGGGTCACAATGCACAGTCATAGGGACACGGGGTCACAATGCACAGTCATAGGGACACGGGGTCACAATGCACAGTCATAGGGACACGGGGTCACAATGCACAGTCATAGGGACACGGGGTCACAATGCAGTCATAGGGACACGGGGTCACAATGCACAGTCATAGGGACACGGGGTCACAATGCACAGTCATAGAGACACGGGGTCACAATGCAGTCATAGGGACACGGGGACACAATGCACAGTCATAGGGACATGGGGTCACATGCACAGTCATAGGGACACGGGGTCACAATGCACAGTCATAGGGACATGGGGTCACAATGCACAGTCATAGGGACACGGGGTCACAATGCACAGTCATAGGGACATGGGGTCACAATGCACAGTCATAGGGACATGGGGTCACAATGCACAGTCATAGGGACACGGGGTCACAATGCACAGTCATAGGGACATGGGGTCACAATGCACAGTCATAGGGACACGGGGACACAATGCACAGTCATAGGGACATGGGGTCACAATGCACAGTCATAGGGACATGGGGTCACAATGCACAGTCATAGGGACACGGGGACACAATGCACAGTCATAGGGACATGGGGTCACAATGCACAGTCATAGGGACACGGGGACACAATGCACAGTCATAGGGACACGGGGTCACAATGCACAGTCATAGGGACATGGGGTCACAATGCACAGTCATAGGGACACTATGACACGCGTTCGTACGGACACATCGACACATGGGCACAACGACACGTCATTAGGGGCACAACGACACGTCATTAGGGGCACAACGATACGTCATTAGGGGCACAACGATACGCGGGAGCACAAAGGCACATCACGGCAGCATGACGCATCTGCGCATCTGACAGGAGACTGCCCTGGGTGATCATCGACGATGTCGAAGACGAAGAACATCCGACTAAAACGTCGCCCTTTTCTCTCTGATGTTGCCAAAGAGTTCACGTACCACACAATCTCTTTTCTTTTCCACTACTTCTTCTAGAGCAGTTAGCCTACCTGGCAAGGGATTACACAGGTAGAACTAACTATTCCTCTATAGTATAATAGACACTTCAAACACTCGACAGATCCTTTGGCTCTGGGAGAAGTACAGGTTTTAAAATACCACTGATGAAATTGGTTGCCTTTCTTTTTAGGTTTGTTTGTTTCTTTCTTTCTTTCTTTTTTTGACCCACTTCTCTTCTTGACCCACTCTCTCTCTCTCTCTCTCTCTCTCTTCTCTCTCTCTCTCTCTCTCTCTCTCTCTCTCTCTCTCTCTCTCTCTCTCTCTCTCTCTCTCTCTCTCTCTCTCTCTCTCTCTCTCTCTCTCTCTCTCTCTCTCTCTCTCTCTCCATTATATTAATAATATTGATGTGAATGTTTTGAGAATGAGAGGCGGATTTTTTGTGTGTGTTACCTTTTGCTTCTAATGTTTTGCGTGTGTGTGTGTGTGTGTGTGCACGCGCGCTCGCGCGCGTGTATATGTGTGTGTGATAAACATTGCATCAGAGACAGGAATACATAGGTGACGTTTAAAAAGTAATGTGTGTCGTTTATCAGAGTTTGAATGAACATGACGGGGGACATCCCGCTATCGCTAAGCATCGATAACACTGCCAAGATAAATCAGTACGGCTATCACTACGTATCGATAACACTACTGGGCTAAATCACTACGGCAACTAAGGGTTAATGGTTAGGTTAGGAAAAAAGGGTTCAGGTTAGGGTTAGGAATAGGGTTAGAGTTATAGTCTGTCGGAATTCAAACTGACAGATTGGCACAGTCATCATCAATTGTTCTCTATGGCTCTATGGATAGTAGTGGTAACAACGGGTAGTTCTTTCGATACGTAGCGATAGCGCTTACGCACCCCCTTGTCATCAATGCTCTCTCTCTCTCGTCTCGCTCCCCCCCCCCCTCTCTCTCTCTCTCTCTCTCTCTCTCTCTCTCTCTCTCTCTCTCTCTCTCTCTCAATTTAGTGACATCAGAAAGAAAGAAAACATAGTCGGAAATGGCAAACAGAAACGATGTTTCTGCTACTCTATCGTCCGACGACGAAAACACGGTTAAATCTTTGGCTAAATTTATTTCGGAAGCCCTAAGAATAAGACAACATAATTAACCCTTTCGCCGCCAGCCATTTTCTGCCAAAACATACCATTAAACGTAACTGGGTAGAGAAACACACATTATCTGCAATATTGTGAATTCCTCTGTGACATGTATAACATTAGGCCCATCCTTACCTCCCAAAATGAAGAAAATAGGGTCTTTGGATAACAGGCCCTGATTTCATGCCTTTCAGTGACATGGGTGTTAAACCATTGTGGTGCAAAAATGCGACATTGGCGGTGAAAGGGTTAATGCATCAACAGTCGGGTGTTTAAGTCCGTCTTGCTGTTCCATGTATGTCGTGTGATGGAAAGCTTATGTGTAGGCCTATTACTTGCCTAGTGTGGATGGTCGCGAGCTAATTTCTTGTATGTCATTATATGTTTTGCTTAGTTATAATCTGATGAATTCCCTTTTTCTTTTTCTTTTTCTCAAGGATCTAATGGCAAACGGATTATTTTTATTTGAATGTACAGTATTTCTTTTTTTCCTTCAGTTTTTGATATGATTTATTGTTCTGATTAACGAAACACTGTTACCTCCCCCCCCCCCACCCCCACCCCCTTGTCAATAGACCCCTCCCGATGGTAATGACAATAAACCAGTGTCAGTGTCAGTCAGTGTCAGTGTCTCTCTCTCTCTCTCAATTTTATTAATAATATTGATGTGAATGTTTTGAGAATGAGGCGTTTTGGTGTTTTTTTACCTTTTGCTTCTAATGTTTACTGTGTTTTTGTTTGGGGTTTTTTCCCCTTCAGGCTATTTCCCCGGTGAAACGATGCTTTGATTTTGTCATCGACATTAATTGTCATTGATTCTTTGTCGGACTATTATCGTGACATATGGTAATGCTTTCTTATTATAAGTTTGCCTCAGTCACAGCGTCTCCCAGGTACAGTAGTCTCTTTGACCTTACTTGGCCTCTGCTGTCAAATCAATTTGGCTACTGTATCTAGTAACTATTCTCTTTCTCTCTCTCCCTCTCTCTCTCTCTCTCTCTTCTCTCTCTCTCTCTCTCTCTCTCTCTCTCTCTCTCTCTCTCTCTCTCTGTATATGTGTACCCCCCCCCCCTCTCTCTCTCTCCCACCCCCCCCCCCCCCCCCCCCCCCCCACCCCACCCCAACCTTTGTTTTCGGAAAGAGACTGATAGGGTTAGGATCAGCCTATATTTTCGGAAAGAGACTGAGAAGGGTAGGATCAGCCTATATTTTCAGAAAGAGGCTGATATGGTTGGGATCAGCCTTTATTTTCGGAACATATGGTGATAATTCTTATTATAAGTTGGCCTCACCCTGTGGTGGCCTAGCTGTCAACTGAATTTGACTACTGAATTACACAGATTTAGGGAGACGTGCATCATGATATATATGAGAGAGAGAGAGAGAGAGAGAGAGAGAGAGAGAGAGAGAGAGAGAGAGAGAGAGAGAGAGAGAGAGAGAGAGAGAGAGAGAGAGAGAGAGAGAGAGAGAGAGAGAGAGAGAGAGAGAGAGGGTACCTTCTCTCAACTTTTTTTTAATTTTATTTTTTAAGTCCCAAAACCAAGTCATTTTTTTGCATGTAAAATTTGTGTCTTTTCACAACACTTTGAAGATTTTTTTTTCTCTCCAAAAATGCAAATGAATGTATACAGCAACTGCTTTATTCAAGTACGTTTTACATACAAGGTATTTTTTTTTTTTAATTCAGAAAACCCTAGTTTAAACGGTAAATTTAAATTATTTGTTTTTAATTTCTCTAAAGGGTGAAAACACTTATTAATTTAAAACCACACAAGAAAAATACAAAACCCAGTTCTATTTTTAGATTAAAACAACCTAATTATCTCTCTTTCTTTCTTTCTCTCCCTCCCTCTCTCTCTCTCTCTCTCTCACTCTCTCTCTCTCTCTCTCTCTGCCCCTCTCACCCCCACTCTCTCTCTCTCTCTCTCTCTCTCTCTCTCTCTCTCTCTCTCTCTCTCTCTCTCTCTCTCTGTCTGTCTATCTCTCTGTCTGTCTCTCTCTCTGTCTGTCTCTCTCTCTCTCTCTCTCTCTCTCTCTCTCTGCCCCCCCCCCTCACCCCCACTCTCTCTCTCTCTCTCTCTCTGTCTCTGTCTCTGTCTCTGTCTCTCTCTCTCTCTCTCTCTCTCTCTCTCTCTCTCTCTCTCTCTCTCTCTCTCTCTCTTTCTTGATGGCATAATGCAAACAAAATTGTATCTCAAATTATCTATTTATCCCCAATTAAATACTCTCTCTCTCATGCATGTTTCTGATTTCTTTAGTCTGTTTTGATTGTAGTTTATTTGTGGGGTTGCTTTTTGTTCCCTTGCTTTGTCTGAGGACCTGATGAAAAAAAAGCCATATTTTGTGCTTATTTAGTTATCCTCAATAAACATTCGAGTTTCAAACATTCGAGTCTCTCTCTCTCTCTCTCTCTCTCTCTCTCTCTGAGCATGTGCGCACTGTGTTGCGTGTGTGCGTGTGTGTGTGCATGCGCGTGTATATGATAAATAAACATTGCATCAGTGACAGGAATAAATAGCTGACACTTAAAAGGCAATGTGTGTCGTGTGTGTGTGAATGAATACAGGCCCTATGATATTTGTATGGCATGTAAATGTGTCCGCGTTCGTGCGAACGTGTGTGTCGAATAAACATTGCATCAGGGCCAGAAATGGACGAGCCACGTTTGAAAAGCGATACAGGGGGGGCGAGGCACGCACCACTACTATCTGCTGATACGAAGAACTATTCATTGACATGGCCCAGGTAAAATACCACCCAAAAAAAAGCTTTCGGGTCAACTGGGCTTCCATACAAACTGATGAGTTCAGTTCAAAACGGGGGGAAAAGTAGAGGGGTGCTGTTATACAAAACGGGGTTTATCCGAGGCGTGGTTACCGCATGAGCCCCACATGGCCGAAAGGCCAAAGAGGGCGTAAAACATTACATTTCGCGTGGTTACCGCT
This sequence comes from Phymorhynchus buccinoides, assembly GCA_017654935.2. Classification (NCBI taxonomy): domain Eukaryota; kingdom Metazoa; phylum Mollusca; class Gastropoda; order Neogastropoda; family Raphitomidae; genus Phymorhynchus; species Phymorhynchus buccinoides. The sequence continues at coordinate 7,587,967 of CM065701.1, read as the reverse complement.
GCACATATCTATATTGTTAAAAAATCGGGACTTTACTGGTGTTGCACTGCCTCCGGGCATTGCAGCCAGTATTGTTCCCACCATCTTTGTATTTACAAATGTCCCATATGTGTCTATGACCGAGAGGACGCAAAACACCATTTTTCATTCAGGGGTGCTGTTATTTGATGATTCGGGTGCCAGGGGCAACTGGGTGGTGTTTGCGTTTCAAAGTATGTAGAGAATTGAATTGAATTGAATTGAATGAATTTTACTTATAGAGGGTAATAGAATAAGAAAATAGTACATGCTTTTTAAAAAAAAATATTCAGCCCTCTTAAAAAATTATAAAAAGGTACAAAGAAAAACAATGTAAAGAGCACGCAAAAGAGCACGCGATGATACTGTTAACAAACATAAGTCATACACACAAGCATTCCCTATCATAGTGCATACATTTATAATGTATACTGTAAAAATGGAGTTAGCAGCATTGGATTTAGTCTGACACCATTTAGCATTAGTGGTGAGTAAATAATTTCAACAGATTCAAGTATTGTGAAAGTCATGTACAATAACAGAGGGAGGGAGAAGGGTGGGAGGGAGGGAGAGAGAGAGAGAGAGAGAGAGAGAGAGAGAGAGAGAGAGAGAGAGAGAGAGAGAGAGAGAGAGAGAGAGAGAGAGAGAGAGAGAGAGAGAGAGAGAGAGAGAGAGAGAGAGAGAGAGTACCCCCAGTAGGGTATTCACCATTGCGTCTTATGACAGTCAACACGGGTAGTAGTCACAGAGGTTTTCAGATTGGTGGTACTTTTTTGTGTGTTAGCTCTATTATATTGTTTCTTAGTTTATCTACAATATTGCGCATGTAGCCCCTTGGCATAAGGGTTGTATAACTATTGTCAATAAATAATTGGCATTTCTCTCTCTCTCTCTCTCTCTCTCTCTCTCTCTCTCTCTCTCTCTCTCTCTAGCTAGCTAGCTAGCTAATGACAGTAAACTTCAGGTACTGTAATCGCGAGTGCGTCTTAGACAGTCAACACGGGCATAGTAGAATGTAAATTAGACTAAACTCCCAAAACGATTGTCTGGGTAAACGTAAAGATGCGCACCCCCCCCCCCCCCCCCCCCCCCCCCACACCCGTCCTGCATTTCTCGGTTAATTCCATTTTTCCGTTTTTGCCTTTCCCCTAACCCTAACCCTAACCCTACCCCCCCCCCCCCCCCCCCTATAAGACGGGAAAACGCAATGAACCACGACTGTGACAAATGGCGCGGTGTACTGCACTACATGGGGGGGGGGGGGGGGGGGGGGGGGGGGTTCCTATTAGATAATGGCCTTTATCATGACTGCAATTAATTATTGAACAAAGATAATTAGCTGAAAATGTTCATAAAATACAGCTTCATGTTTGGTAAGAAAGGCAAAAACGGCAGAATGGAATTATCGAGAAATGTAGGGGGGGGGGGGGGGGGGGGGGGGGCACATCTTGACCTTACTTTTTAGCTTAATACATTTTCTTCATGACAGTTTGTCCTGCACCTCCCCACCCCCCACCCCCACACACACCGTGTGACACACAAACAGCCACCACCACCACCACCCACCCCCGTCAACAAAAAAAATCAGAAACCGTTCATAGCTTTTACAAGTGCATGGTATAAATGAAAAGGGGGGGGGGGGGGGGGGGGAAGCTGGGTTTTTTCGTCGTTATTTTGTAGTCTTATTTTAAACTGCACAATCCAAATGAAATTCATAATTTAGGCACGTTTTCTGTGTTTACCCTCAGCACCAAATCTTGTTTTAAATTTATATTTGTCTTGTTGACTAAAGCCGCTATGAATAGACAGACAGGCAAACAGAAAAATGCCCCCACCCCCATCCCCCTCCACACCACCAAATAACAACATCTTTGGATTTAAATAACTTTTGTTGAAATTATCCGGAACCATACAGAAATACTAATCTGATCAACAGCAATTCTAACAGAATTTGTTTTATAAAATACTAGCGCAACGCCTAGTACTGGCAATGCACCGTACTGGTAACGCCACATACTGGTAACGCTGAGTACTGGTTTCGCCGGGTCCGCGAAATATTATTATTACTTTTGTCTCTCTCCCTCCTTCCATCTTCTTCACTCATCCCGTTCTACTACCCCCCGCACCTTACTGAGTACAGCAAATTTGAAGCGATTCGGTTAAGAAAAGGCGGAGTTATAAGGCCCCGTTTCCCGTTGGTGCTGCTCTGAGAGTGATGCGCTCTCCCTAGTAACGGTAACGCCTAGTAACGGTAACGCCAAGTACTGGTAACGCTGAGTACAGCAAATTTGAAGCAATTCGGTTAAGAAACGGCGGAGTTATAAGGCCCCGTTTCCCGTTGGCGCTGCTCTGAGAGTGACGCGTTCTCCCCATTCTCTTCATATTTGATGTCAGGCTTTGCCCGGGCCATAGCAAGCCTGACAGCAAATTTAAAGTGATTCGGTTAAGAGACAGCGGAGTTATTCGTGAAAAGGTGAATCGGCGCATAGCGAGCGCGTTTCTGAACCGATTCGCTTCCAGTTTAGTACACGGATAGTCACCGTCCCCGGTCATCTATCTGCCAAATGTGAAGGCAATCGGTCCAGAAATGCCGGAGATACTGGCGCCGAGAGTCCGGCGGATACGCGTTTCGCGCATTTGCCAAACCGCGCAAATGACACGGCCGCCTCGGTTGCCGTTGCCATCACCCCGTTAGGGCTCACAGCAAATTTGAAGCGATGCGGTCAAAAAACGGCGGAGTTATAAGGCCCGTTTTGTGTTTCAGACAGACAGACACACACACACACACACGGACAGTTGGCTTTTTACTATATGATGTGATGATGATGATGATGATGATGATTAAGTTACAGCCTCTCTCTCTCTCTCTCTCTCTCTCTCTCTCTCTCTCTCTAGCTGGGCTTTTGTGATTGTGATTTTTAAATCGAGGACAAAGTAATTTGGTATTTGGTACTTATAGTCACAGAAGAATCTGTGAAATTCGGATTGCTGATTGCTCCCACCAAGAGAGCACGTCGCAGCCAGAGGCACGCCACCCTTTTGGACGTCACCATAGGTGATCGGACTTTGCGATGGGCTGGTTTGCATTTTTTTTTCTTTTGTTTTTTTTTTTTTTTTTTTCTGTCTGTCCCAAGGATATCTCCCGAACCGCTTGACCGAATCGCGTCAAATTTTGTGTGCTGGTGTGTCACCATGAGAGGAAGACATCCGCGCAAAACTTGTTGCCGTCGTGACCTTGACCTTGGCGTACGACCTTGAAAACCGAAAATCTTTAAGGGGCCCACCGTTGGTGTTAGAGTCTTCAAATTTGGCATGTAGGTACTTTGGCTTATGCCCGTTCTGCTGGTGGCATACCGATCAAGGTCACGGTCCGGGAGATCGGTAGGCCTTGAAAGTGGTAGGGGTCTACAAATTGGGTTTTAAGCCATATTTTCCACATTTGTACTTGACAGAAGCGCTTCAGATTGTGTATGGTATTGTATACCCTAGAGAAGAACACATCCGAGCATAAATTATCACCATGCTGATCTTGACCTTGAAGTGTGACCTTGAAAACTGAAATTTCCTTCTTTGCGCTATATGTTTCTTCTTCAAGTTGTATCTCGTGAACTAGAAGACAAAATCTCTTCCAATTTTGTGTCAGGATGTGACAGTAAGAGTATACTACGGGGTGTCGCAAGTGCGTGGCATTGCTGGTGACGGACATGTCTGCCGCCCGGCGACGCCCTTGTATTTCTGTGTGTGTGTGTGTGTGTGTGTGTGTGTGTGTGTGTGTGTGTGTGTGTGTGTGTGTGTGTGTGTGTGTCTGTGTGTGTGTGTGTGTGTATGTGTGTGTGTGAAAGTCAAAGTCAACATTTTATTTCCAGATGAACATCGAATAGGCATTACATTATGCTTTTTTACATCAAGCCATCCATAACAAAACATAAATCAAATAATAAACAAGTGTGTGTGTGTGTGTGTGTGTGTGTGCGTGTGCGCGCACGCTCTCTCAGTCCCGCTCTATAGACTCAGTTGATGGGTTCAGGGGTTCATCATTTACCATCCTACTTCATTTTTTTCTTATATTACTGTACTTCAACTGAAGGACTGCATCAGGAGAAGAAGAAAAAGAAGGGGAAAAAACAATAAAAATAATCATTTTGTTATTTCTTTTTCCTTTTTTTTTTTTTAAAGAGCCACGTAGCCGCTCTACCACCAAGGGCCTTAATTATGGTCATGCAGGCAGTCAGGCGGGGTAACTCTCTTCCCCTCTGGAATGTCAAGCTCCATTAGTCGCTTCCGTTGTCTACGACGGCGCTCACTATTCGCCTTCGTGCGTTTCGCCTACTATACGCGAGTTTTGCCTATGCACGTTTCGTCGTCAAACTGATAAGTAGTCTCGTTTTGCCTAAGACGAATGAGAATTTGTGTAAACCTTTTGTTTAGAAGTACACGTACAGTCCTTTGCACACAAAAAGCATGTGTAGTATGTGTGTGTCAAGTCAGGTCAAGTCAAAATCATCTTTATTGAGAGTTAAAGAATAAGCTGACAAAGCTTGTTTTCATCCTGCCCTCTGTGTGTGTGTGTGTGTGTGTGTGTGTGTGTGTGTGTGTGTGTGTGTGTGTGTGTGTGTGTGTGTGTGTGTGTGTGTGTGTGCGTGTGCGTGCGTGCGTGCGTGCGTGTGTGTGTGTGTGTGTATGTGTGTGTGTGTTTCAGGACCAACCTCCTGGAACAAACTTCCTCTCTCCCTCCGTCAGCGACCGACCCTCTCTGCTTTCAAATCAAACCTCAAAACCTACCTGTTTCCCCGTGAAGCTCTTTCCCTCCTCTTTCTTGCCTTTAGGACCATTTCTCAAACGTGTGTGTGCGTGTGTGTGATCTTCTTGTTCGTCTTTGTTTAAATGCGTTATGAATGTTTAACGTGTGTGTGCGCTTCGATTTGATTTCTATCAAGATTCAGCGCCGTATAAATACTGTATGTTGTTGTGTGTGCTTCCGCACGCGTACATGCATGCGCGCACGTACGTGTGTGAAGCACCTAACTGCTGAAACGTTACTAGTGCACCTAACTGATGAAAACACTACTACATACGTGCAAATAGAAAACATGCTGTCAAACTTAATGGTTTTACGCATATAATATATAGTTTCCCAGAGGGAGAGGAAAACAGATAAGAGACAGACAGACAGATATACAGACAGGCAGACGGTCTCACAAACCTTCGTTCTGACTGTAGTGCGTTCTCGGTGAAAACGTAAGTTCAAAAGCAAACAAACAGAGAAAAAAAGTCACGACTTGTTTGCCATCTTGATTTATGTGCCGGCAAATACTACGGGTGTAATGGGGTGGGCGAAACGGAACACTCGGTGTCGGCGAAATGACACAAGAGTGGGCGAAACGCGTCTAGGTGAAACGGACTGCACTCGTCTACGATTTTTTTCTTGATCGAGGTGGGCCCACAACTAATTTCCTTTTCTTTCTTTTTTTTCTTTTTTTTTTTTTTTTTTTTTTTTTTTTTTTTGGGGGGGGGGTACCCTCACTTTCATCAGAACAGGAGTACATTGCGACTTGAACCCAGGACCGATGCGTTTAACTCTGTCTGTAGATGTGTAGTAGCTAGCTGGTATCGTACACCTAGGTTGCATTTTGGGGTAGAATGCTCGCTTTTGTACAATGATACCTTAATATGTAAAGATTCTAAACGCTGGTAGCTTTATGAGTGTCTGGTTTAAAAATAATCGTGTTTATAAAAACCACCTGTTGGCGTCATGTAAACGATTGAGGTCAAACAAAGGTCACAAACCTTTTCTTCTACCACTGTTTCAAATCAGCATGGTGAGAAGTATCTTCACACCAAATTTCATGCTTCTACCCTAAAATGCAATCTACCCTTAAAAATAAGGAAATAACAAGCCCGCCATAGGCCGATGTCTGTCATCTGCAATGTCAACTGTTCTGGACACATCATGGCCAATAGAGTGGGAATGTACCCTGGGCAAGGTTTTATCACTACAAACAAATTCCCAGCCCTATCCTCCAGAGTAGCTGTCGCCTCTTCTGTCTGCTCTATCTGTCGCGTAAAATTTCACCCGCGTGAAATCCATCCCGTTTCTCCAGTCTTTCGAATTTAGAATTGGGTGCTGTTTGGGAAGGATTCATCCCCTAAATAGGCCTGCACTCAGAGGCGTACGTCTTGTGCCATCCAGGAACATGCGAAACCGCGCAAATGACACGGCCGCCTCAGTTGCCGTTGCCATCGCCCCGTTAGGGCTCACAGCAAATTTGAAGCGATTCGGTCGAAAAACGGCGGAGTTATAAGGCCCGTTTTGTGTTTCACACACACACACACACACACACACACACACACGGACGGACAGTTGGCTTTTTACTATATGATTATTTGTCTCTGCATGGGTGTTTTGTTTGTTTACACATTCCTCCATTTTGAAAAATGCGAAACTAAGTGGCATGGGTTTGTACATCGATTTCTCGGTAGATATGTAGATTAACACCCTCCCGCTCCATTTCTTGGTCCTTTCTGTGTAGATTGAGCAATTAAATCTCTACAGTAATCTATAAAACAGCTATCGTTACGGTTGTGGCGCACACGCATATTACGGTGAGCAGCACATTATTTCACGCCAGGACATATTTCTCGTGACACCAGACACTGTTGACTGGCGCACACGCACGCGCACACGCACGCACGCGCACGCACACACACACACACACACACACACACACACACACACACACACACACACACACACGCACGCGCACGCACACGCACTCACACACACACACACACACACACACACACACACACACACACACACACACACACACACACACACACTCCTCAGTTGTGAGGATGCGAACATCTCTGCAACTACACTATGCATCAATCGTACTAAAGATAATAATAAAAAGAGCAACAACGTTCACTATGTCTTGTCAAAAGTCAAGATGCCTCTTATGTCAGTTTACCCAAATGGCAAACAGAACCCCAAAAACGTCAGCCGAGACTGGGTCACTTAAGTTTTGCCACGTTCTCATGAAAAGTGATCTTCAATAATAAAAAAAAAATTAAAATAATAAAAAATTAAAAAAATATTTTAAAAAACACACCACTGTAAAGCGTTCAAAAGACTTGTTCAAGATATCGTGTTGCACAAGTTGGTCTCCAATGCGTCAGTCATACGCCTAGGTCCACGTCACTCATAACGACATGACACCTCCATCATAATAGCACATAATTCCAGACAGTGCTGGAAACGTCGAGCCATTCCGCTCTACTTATCGGATCGAGTTGTTTTCCAGTAAAAAACAAAACAAAAACAAAAGGATACCAAACACTATAGATGTGTAGGAGATTATGCAAACACATTCTAGTAAAATAGATATTACTTTTTTTTAAGGCCATATAGGCAAATATGCACTGCAGAATGACATCAGGTGCCCACTCAAGTGCGCAAGGTCTCATCTGGAAGCCAATGAACAATATAAAAAACAAAAAACAAAAAAACCTGACGTGTCATAAATTGTGAAAAGAAAAAATGTGGAATGGGCTATGGAAAAACAAGCGCGAAATCGCAATAGTTTGTGGCACGCGGTCTATTTTTACTACTCCAATCATGAGTCACCTCCCCTGGCTTTTCAATAATTTTAATCTGTAAACCAGAATGTTATCTCTGCACCATTCCGTAACTTTTTATATCTTTTGGAAAACATTTAAAACTATGTATCCTACTTATACTCATCAAAAGAAGCACCGCATACTCGTCGTGTCTGTTGTAGTGTCTGTATTACGTATGTTTATTATTTTGTACGCTTTTAAAAAGCATCATTTTAAAGAGCGGCCTCAATTTGAAGTGTAGCCTCGATTTGAAGTGCGACAATTTTGGACCGACCGACCGACAGACAGACAGACAGACAGACAGACCGACAAAGTGAGTTATAGGTTTGTGGCTTGAGCCACAAACAAAAAAGGCAGGAGAATGGACCAATGAGGGAGAAAGACAGAAGATGACAGACAGCAAGAAAGATGGCAGAGTCAAAGAGAGAGATATTAAAGGAAGCAGCAGGAGAATGGACCAATGAGGGAGAAAGATAGAAGATGACAGAAAGCAAGAAAGATGGCAGAGTCAAAGAGAGAGACATTAAAGGAAGCAGCAGGAGAATGGACCAATGAGGGAGAAAGACAGAAGATGACAGAAAGCAAGAAAGATGGCAGAGTCAAAGAGAGAGATATTAAAGGAAGCAGCAGGAGAATGGACCAATGAGGGAGAAAGATAGAAGATGACAGAAAGCAAGAAAGATGGCAGAGTCAAAGAGAGAGATATTAAAGGAAGCAGCAGGAGAATGGACCAATGAGGGAGAAAGATAGAAGATGACAGACAGCAAGAAAGATGGCAGAGTCAAAGAGAGAGACATTAAAGGAAGCAGCAGGAGAATGGACCAATGAGGGAGAAAGATAGAAGATGACAGACAGCAAGAAAGATGGCAGAGTCAAAGAGAGAGACATTAAAGGAAGCAGCAGGAGAATGGACCAATGAGGGAGAAAGATAGAAGATGACAGAAAGCAAGAAAGATGGCAGAGTCAAAGAGAGAGATATTAAAGGAAGCAGCAGGAGAATGGACCAATGAGGGAGAAAGATAGAAGATGACAGAAAGCAAGAAAGATGGCAGAGTCAAAGAGAGAGATATTAAAGGAAGCAGCAGGAGAATGGACCAATGAGGGAGAAAGACAGAAGATGACAGACAGCAAGAAAGATGGCAGAGTCAAAGAGAGAGACATTAAAGGAAGCAGCAGGAGAATGGACCAATGAGGGAGAAAGATAGAAGATGACAGAAAGCAAGAAAGATGGCAGAGTCAAAGAGAGAGACATTAAAGGAAGCAGCAGGAGAATGGACCAATAAGGGAGAAAGATAGAAGATGACAGAAAGCAAGAAAGATGGCAGAGTCAAAGAGAGAGACATTAAAGGAAGCAGCAGGAGAATGGACCAATAAGGGAGAAAGATAGAAGATGACAGAAAGCAAGAAAGATGGCAGAGTCAAAGAGAGAGATATTAAAGGAAGCAGCAGGAGAATGGACCAATGAGGGAGAAAGATAGAAGATGACAGAAAGCAAGAAAGATGGCAGAGTCAAAGAGAGAGATATTAAAGGAAGCAGCAGGAGAATGGACCAATGAGGGAGAAAGACAGAAGATGACAGAAAGCAAGAAAGATGGCAGAGTCAAAGAGAGAGACATTAAAGGAAGCAGCAGGAGAATGGACCAATGAGGGAGAAAGATAGAAGATGACAGAAAGCAAGAAAGATGGCAGAGTCAAAGAGAGAGATATTAAAGGAAGCAGCAGGAGAATGGACCAATGAGGGAGAAAGATAGAAGATGACAGAAAGCAAGAAAGATGGCAGAGTCAAAGAGAGAGACATTAAAGGAAGCAGCAGGAGAATGGACCAATGAGGGAGAAAGATAGAAGATGACAGAAAGCAAGAAAGATGGCAGAGTCAAAGAGAGAGACATTAAAGGAAGCAGCAGGAGAATGGACCAATAAGGGAGAAAGACAGAAGATGACAGAAAGCAAGAAAGATGGCAGAGTCAAAGAGAGAGACATTAAAGGAAGCAGCAGGAGAATGGACCAATGAGGGAGAAAGATAGAAGATGACAGAAAGCAAGAAAGATGGCAGAGTCAAAGAGAGAGACATTAAAGGAAGCAGCAGGAGAATGGACCAATGAGGGAGAAAGACAGAAGATGACAGAAAGCAAGAAAGATGGCAGAGTCAAAGAGAGAGACATTAAGAGCAGGAGAATGGACCAATGAGGGAGAAAGACAGAAGATGACAGAAAGCAAGAAAGATGGCAGAGTCAAAGAGAGAGACATTAAAGGAAGCAGCAGGAGAATGGACCAATAAGGGAGAAAGACAGAAGATGACAGAAAGCAAGAAAGATGGCAGAGTCAAAGAGAGAGACATTAAAGGAAGCAGCAGGAGAATGGACCAATGAGGGAGAAAGATAGAAGATGACAGAAAGCAAGAAAGATGGCAGAGTCAAAGAGAGAGACATTAAAGGAAGCAGCAGGAGAATGGACCAATGAGGGAGAAAGATAGAAGATGACAGAAAGCAAGAAAGATGGCAGAGTCAAAGAGAGAGACATTAAAGGAAGCAGCAGGAGAATGGACCAATGAGGGAGAAAGATAGAAGATGACAGAAAGCAAGAAAGATGGCAGAGTCAAAGAGAGAGACATTAAAGGAAGCAGCAGGAGAATGGACCAATCAGGGAGAAAGACAGAAGATGACAGAAAGCAAGAAAGATGGCAGAGTCAAAGAGAGAGACATTAAAGGAAGCAGCAGGAGAATGGACCAATGAGGGAGAAAGATAGAAGATGACAGAAAGCAAGAAAGATGGCAGAGTCAAAGAGAGAGACATTAAAGGAAGCAGCAGGAGAATGGACCAATGAGGGAGAAAGATAGAAGATGACAGACAGCAAGAAAGATGGCAGAGTCAAAGAGAGAGACATTAAAGGAAGCAGCAGGAGAATGGACCAATGAGGGAGAAAGATAGAAGATGACAGAAAGCAAGAAAGATGGCAGAGTCAAAGAGAGAGACATTAAAGGAAGCAGCAGGAGAATGGACCAATGAGGGAGAAAGATAGAAGATGACAGACAGCAAGAAAGATGGCAGAGTCAAAGAGAGAGACATTAAAGGAAGCAGCAGGAGAATGGACCAATGAGGGAGAAAGATAGAAGATGGCAGAAAGCAAGAAAGATGGCAGAGTCAAAGAGAGAGACATTAAAGGAAGCAGCAGGAGAATGGACCAATGAGGGAGAAAGATAGAAGATGACAGAAAGCAAGAAAGATGGCAGAGTCAAAGAGAGAGACATTAAAGGAAGCAGCAGGAGAATGGACCAATGAGGGAGAAAGATAGAAGATGACAGAACAGCAAGAAAGATGGCAGAGTCAAAGAGAGAGACATTAAAGGAAGCAGCAGGAGAATGGACCAATGAGGGAGAAAGATAGAAGATGACAGACAGCAAGAAAGATGGCAGAGTCAAAGAGAGAGACATTAAAGGAAGCAGCAGGAGAATGGACCAATGAGGGAGAAAGATAGAAGATGACAGACAGCAAGAAAGATGGCAGAGTCAAAGAGAGAGACATTAAAGGAAGCAGCAGGAGAATGGACCAATGAGGGAGAAAGACAGAAGATGACAGACAGCAAGAAAGATGGCAGAGTCAAAGAGAGAGACATTAAAGGAAGCAGCAGGAGAATGGACCAATGAGGGAGAAAGAAGATGACAGAAAGCAAGAAAGATGGCAGAGTCAAAGAGAGAGACATTAAAGGAAGCAGCAGGAGAATGGACCAATGAGGGAGAAAGATAGAAGATGACAGAAAGCAAGAAAGATGGCAGAGTCAAAGAGAGAGATATTAAAGGAAGCAGCAGGAGAATGGACCAATGAGGGAGAAAGATAGAAGATGACAGAAAGCAAGAAAGATGGCAGAGTCAAAGAGAGAGACATTAAAGGAAGCAGCAGGAGAATGGACCAATGAGGGAGAAAGAAGATGACAGAAAGCAAGAAAGATGGCAGAGTCAAAGAGAGAGACATTAAAGGAAGCAGCAGGAGAATGGACCAATGAGGGAGAAAGATAGAAGATGACAGACAGCAAGAAAGATGGCAGAGTCAAAGAGAGAGACATTAAAGGAAGCAGCAGGAGAATGGACCAAGGGAGGGAGAAAGAAGATGACAGAAAGCAAGAAAGATGGCAGAGTCAAAGAGAGAGACATTAAAGGAAGCAGCAGGAGAATGGACCAATAAGGGAGAAAGATAGAAGATGACAGAAAGCAAGAAAGATGGCAGAGTCAAAGAGAGAGACATTAAAGGAAGCAGCAGGAGAATGGACCAATGAGGGAGAAAGACAGAAGATGACAGAAAGCAAGAAAGATGGCAGAGTCAAAGAGAGAGACATTAAAGGAAGCAGCAGGAGAATGGACCAATGAGGGAGAAAGAAGATGACAGAAAGCAAGAAAGATGGCAGAGTCAAAGAGAGAGACATTAAAGGAAGCAGCAGGAGCATGGACCAATGAGGGAGAAAGACAGAAGATGACAGACAGCAAGAAAGATGGCAGAGTCAAAGAGAGAGACATTAAAGGAAGCAGCAGGAGAATGGACCAATGAGGGAGAAAGAAGATGACAGAAAGCAAGAAAGATGGCAGAGTCAAAGAGAGAGACATTAAAGGAAGCAGCAGGAGAATGGACCACTAAGGGAGAAAGATAGAAGATGACAGAAAGCAAGAAAGATGGCAGAGTCAAAGAGAGAGACATTAAAGGAAGCAGCAGGAGAATGGACCAATGAGGGAGAAAGATAGAAGATGACAGACAGCAAGAAAGATGGCAGAGTCAAAGAGAGAGACATTAAAGGAAGTAGCAGGAGAATGGACCAATGAGGGAGAAAGATA
>CM065701.1:7565509-7568009 GCA_017654935.2 Phymorhynchus buccinoides | reverse complement strand
GTGTGTGTGTGTGTGTGTGTGTGTGTGTGTGTGTGTGTGTGTGTGTGTGTGTGTGTGTGTGTGTGTGTGTGTGTGTGTGTGTGTGTGTGTGTGTTAGTGTCAGTGTGCGTGCGTGTGTGTATGTGCGTGCGTGTGCGCGCGTGCGTGAAAGAGACAGAGCGGCACAGAGCTTTGGAGGGATTATAAGTATCCCAAAGGTGGTCCACATTCCACCCTTATTAACTGGGTCCACATTCCACCCTTATTAACTGACCCGCACCCGCCACATCCTTCTTCTACTGTACTACTATCCATTGAGATTGAGAGCTAGAGGGACTACGGTTTTTTGCCCTCTACTATGCACCTAAACTTCTTTTTATTACTTCTTCCTTCCCATGTTCCTCATTAGTATGCCCCTCCACCCAATCCAGACAGAAAGGAAGTTAGTTGGTGATAACATTTTCGCCCACCCAAAAGCTATGCTGTGTTATGCCATGTTATGTGATTATAATTAACGTATGGCATGGCATGGTATGTGTGGTGGTATGGTATGGTATGGTATGGTATGGTATGGTATGGTATGGTATGGTATGGTATGGTATGGTATGGTATGGTATGGTATGGTATGGTATGGTATGGTATGGTATGGTGGTGTGGTATGGTATGGTATGGTATGGTATGGCATGGTATGGTATGGTATGTATGGTGTGGTATGGTATGGTATGGTATGGTATGGTATGGTATGGTATGGTATGGTATGGTATGGTATGGTATGGTATGGTATGGTATGGTATGGTGTGGTATGGTATGGTATGGTATGGCATGGTATGGTGTGGTATGGTATGGTATGGTATGGTATGGTATGGTGTGGTATGGTATGGTATGGTATGGTATAGTATGGTGTGGTATGGTATGGGTATGGCATGGTATGGTATGGTATGGTATGGTATGGTATGGTATGGTATGGTATGGTGTGGTGTGGTATGGTATACTATGGTATGGTATGGTATGGTATGGTGGTATGGTATGGTATGGTATGGTGTGTATGTATGGTATGGTATGGTATGGTATGGTATGGTATGGTATGGTATGGTATGGTATGGTATGGTATGGTATGGTATGGTATGGTATGGTATGGTATGGTATGGGTGGTATGGTATGGTATGGTATGGTATTGGTATGGTATGGTATGTATGGTATGGTATGGTATGGTATGGTATGGTATGGTATGGTATGGTATGGTATATGGTATGGTATGGTATGGTATGGTATGGTATGGTATGGTATGGTATGGTATGGTATGGTATGGTATGGTATGGTATGGTATGGTATGGTATGGTATGGTATGGTATGGTATGGGTGGTATGGTATGGTATGGTATGGTATGGTATGGTATGGTATGGTATGGTATGGTATGGTATGGTATGGTATGGTATGGTATGGTATGGGTGTATGGTGTGGTATGGTATGGTGTGGTATGGTATGGTGTGGTATGGTATGGTATGGTATGGTATGGTATATGGTATGGTATGGTATGGTATGGTATGGTATGGTGTGGTATGGTATGGTATGGTATGGTGGTGGTGTGTGTATGGTATGGTATGGTATGGTATGGTATGGTATGGTATGGTATGGTATGGTATGGTATGGTATGGTATGGTATGGTATGGTATGGTATGGTATGGTATGGTATGGTATGGTATGGTATGGTATGGTATGGTGTGGTATGGTATGGTATGGTGTGGTATGGTATGGTATGGTATGGTATGGTATGGTATGGTATGGTATGGTATGGTGTGGTATGGTATGGTATGGTATGGTATGGTATGGTATGGTATGGTATGGTATGGTATGGTATGGTGTGGTATGGTATGGTATGGTATGGTATGGTATGGTATGGTATGGTATGGTATGGTATGGTGTGGTATGCTATGGTATGGTATGGTGTGGTATGGTATGGTGTGGTATGGTATACTATGGTATGGTATGATATGGTATGCTATGGTATGGCATGGTATGGTATGGTATGCTATGGTATGGTATGGTATGGTATAGCATGGTATGGTGTTGTATGGTATGGTATGGTATGGTATGGTATGGTATGGTATGGTATGGTATGGTATGGTATGGTAGGGTATAGCATGGTATGGTGTTGTATGGTATACTATGGTATGGTATGGTATGGTATGGTATGGTATGGCATGGTATGGTATCACTATGGTTCAAGATTGATATGACATGCTCTTTTGTGAACTGAGAATGACTGTGACTGTCCAAGTTCAAAGAAGATGAGGCAACTTGCGCTAACTCTTCGTGCTGTGGCCTTGGGGGTAGCTTTGGCCAGCTCAGATGCCGATCACTAGAAATAAATGAGTTCTCTTTCTGATCTGGGTGTGACAAGAGGTAGAACGGTTCTTTCTTGTGTCTATTCTGTAATATTATATGGTTAAAGGTGCAGATCAACACCCCCTGTCACAGTCTTGGTTCATTGCGTTCTTTCCGTCTTGCCTTTGTATCTACT
>CM065701.1:7550509-7560509 GCA_017654935.2 Phymorhynchus buccinoides | reverse complement strand
GAGAGAGAGAGAGGACAACTCACACCTGTCGTTCCCATCCCAATGAACTCCCGTTCTGTAAGAACTGTGAGTACAAAAAGGTCCATTGTCCTGCCTTTTCCCCAAAAAATATTCCGAACAAATTACTCCTTTGACCTCCTCCAATATTAGAATGTGCCGGCTGAACTGTAGCGGGGAGACCAGTGAAAACTGAAAACTGGACACATAATTATGTACCTCACCCATTATGGCCATACCAGTGGCCTGGGAACGCAGAAGAAGAGCAACAGCAACACTGGCTCCCAGGTCCTGCCTGATCTTAGCTGAAGATGGTCGCTTTTTCGAAGCGAAGCGAACTGAGCGAGCGTTGCCACTAGTATCTACAAATAAATTAATATTCATCCCCGTGGGGATACCGGGGGGGTCTTTCGTAAAAATAGTCCCCCCACCTTCTGGAAGTTCTGTGCTTGTAACTTCCTCTAATCTGCCACTCTCTTTGACTCTGCCCTTTCCCTTTGCTTTCTATATCATTTACTATCTTTCTGACTTATTGGCCCATTTTCCTGCCTTTTTTCAAAAAAATCTTCCAAATAGTTTTTATCCCTTGAGCTCCTCCGAAATTGGAATGTGTCGGCTGTGCGCAGCGGGGAGACCAGACACATACGGACCTTAGGGGAAGACGGGGTAAAAAGCGCATGGGCGGGTAAGAAGCCCACCCCAATTATCTCATGAAATGAAGCAAAATGTCTCCAAAGTCTCATTTTGCCCATGAGACGAGCGTGGGAGGAGGAGGAAGTAATGTCTAGCATTCGTCTCATGGGCAAATTTGACTGACATTTTCTTTATTTCATGAGATAATTGGGTGGGCTTCTTACCCGCCCATGCGCTTTTGGACCCCGTCTTCCCCTAACCATTATGGCCATATGGCCTGGGGGGGGAATTAATATTCTGCTGGTGGTGCCAGACAAGACAGGAATCACGGCACCGGGTTCCTTCATTATTTTCCCCGACATCCCAGCGTGCCATCCGTCTGCCTCCAAAGGCACGCGCTTGGCACGTGAGGAATGCGCGTGCGTGGGAGGAGGAAACTATAGCGCGTGGGTGAGTGATTCATTGAGCAAGCTCGCGCCACTGGTCATTCATACAATCATAGCAGATGCCTTCATTTCTGTGGACAAATATTACATGATGTTACCTAGGGCTAATATAATTATACTACTCAACAAAAGTTATGTACCACTCATGATGTTACCTAGGGCTGATATATATACTACTCAACAAAAGTTATGTGCCACTCATGATGTTACCTTAGGCTGATATATATATATACTACTCAACAAAAGTTAAGTGCCACTCATGATGTTACCTTGGGCTGATATATATACTACTCAACAAAAGTTAAGTGCCACTCATGATGTTACCTTGGGCTGATATAATAAATTATATACTACTCAACAAAAGTTATGTGCCATTCATGATGTTACCTTGGGCTGATATATATACTACTCAACAAAAGTTATGTGCCACTCATGATGTTACCTTGGGCTGATATAATAAATTATATACTACTCAACAAAAGTTATGTACCACTCATGATGTTACCTTCGGCTGATATATATACTACTCAACAAAAGTTATGTACCACTCATGATGTTACCTCGGCTGATATATACTACTCAACAACAGTTATGTACCACTTGCTGCGAACATTTCAGACACCGCTTTGAGTGCTTAACTCTTCCCGTACCGCGCTATGAAACTCACACACCGTGCCTCGTGGGTGCTCACACACCCATTGCTTTTTATACAGGCGATTCAGTGAATATTCCTTGAATTTTGAACCGCCAGTGCAAACCTCCGCCAAGGAAGACTCACAAAACCGAAGTTTCCTTCCTTCACGTCCGAGCTGTATCTCATGAACCAGTGGGTAGAATGGCTTCACATTTTGTGTGGTAATGTAACATGGCGAGTAATGAAATACATACTTGCAATAAATACACACACAAAGCAGAAACAGGGTCATTTTAGACTAATCTGAACATAAGGACAAAAAGTGCGCGAGAGGACTTAACACACGTATGACTGAGCAAACTGGAATTCCCAACCAAACGGTCTTTGATGTGAGAATGTCCACAATCAGCGCTTAGTCTGCTGTATTATATTATTAGAGGCACGCCAGAAAATCGTGTTACATTAATTTTATAGGTGAAATCGGGAAATTTAGTTATATTGCTTTCTATTTGATGTGTTTATTTCTAAAAAAAACTGTGGGTGTGTTTTTTTTTTATTCCCCCCCCCCCCCCCCCCCCCCCTTCCAACCACACACACACACACACTCCACTTCTTCTTCTTTCAACCAGAGACTATATAAATTATATCTCTCTGGTTCAACTGACTACGCATCAAAAGCTAAGACTGAGTGTTGTATGTCACAAATGTAACTGTCTGGCGAAATGTCTCCATTTGAATGGAAACAACAAAGGAACCCTCCTGAGAATGACTGCCTCCCAAACCTGGAGAGATGGCAGCAAACCATCATCTTTCGCCTACGAACAGGCCACTGCCAGCTGCACTCTCATCTGTACCGCCTCAAGATATCTCACACAAACGAATGCCCATGTGGGACGGGTATCCAAGACCCCGAACACATTCTACAGTACTGTCCGAACTATGCCGGCCCCAGATCGACTGTATGGCCAGTTTCAGTCGACGGACATGCAGACGAAGCTGTGGGGAACAGAAAACGACCTTCAGCAAACCGCCCATTTCATCAAAACCATCGAAATTCGGGTTTAATCAACCAGCCATCAGCATTTTTGGAACGCAGAAGAAGAAGAAGAATCACAGCTGGCGCTAGAGAGACGGTTCGCCCTTCTTTGTTCCCTGTTGTGTGATCCACCGCGAGGCACAGCTTTTCTGGCGAGAACGTGTGGGATCGGTTGTTTTCCCTTTAACTTAGCGTTGGGTGAAATGTACAATGTAATGTGCTCAAAAAGGATGGAAGAGTTCTATCCGTCTCACTCAGTGGTGTGAAAGTGGTTGTTGTTTTTTACCACTGTGTAGCATTCTCTGCTCACGAAGGAGCGCGTGCGCGTCCCCCCAAAAAAAACCATACACACGCGCACGCACGCACACACACACACGCACACACACACTTATACATACACGCAGAGAAGAGGAAAATAAATACAGAGAGAGAGAGAGAGAGAGAGAGAGAGAGAGAGAGAGAGAGAGAGAGAGAGAGAGAGAGAGAGAGAGAATACGAATACGAATACGAATGTTTTTATTGAGGGTAAAACAGATAAGCTGGGTAGCTTTTTTACACTATTGCCCTCAAGCAAATAAACAATTAATGAAGAAAAACAAAACGAACAATAAAACAAAACTGTTCGACACACATAGATATTCAATCATGCGAGTGTGCGCGCACATAATATTCACACACACGCGCGCGCGCGCGCACGCGCACATGCAAGGACAAACACACAGTCAGTCACACACGCGCACTCGCACAAACAGAGAGAGAGAGAGAGAGAGAGAGAGAGAGAGAGAGAGAGAGAGAGAGAGTCACGGACATAATCAATGTGCACACAAATACAAATAACTGTCTGCATTGATATTTTTTTTATTCATCAGCAACTTTCTGATCAATAAATACATTTTAATTTGAATTGTTTTGTTTTTTACTTTGAAAAAACAATCTCTGCTGTCTTTTTTCACACAAAAATGACAAAAAGGTGAAAAGCATGAAAAACATCAGACTTCTTGCTTCTAACGCACAATCAAACGTTTGTTGTTGTTTTGATTATTTATTTATTTATTTATTAATGAATTTTCACATCAACTAAATGTGATTCATTCAAGTCAACCAATTTGTTTTTTAACAACAATCATCGTGTATTAAACCAGCAAGCAGAAAGGCACTGATTAACATTTTCGAAACAATAACCAATCGCTTAGCAATGCTGTAAACAACTAAAAAAAACAATTTTCAAATTACCAAAAATTCTATGCCCCACATGGCCGAAAGGCCCAAGAGGGCATAAAACATTATTTTCTCTTACCAAAAATAATTGGTTCCTCCCAGTCACAAAAACAAGCTCACATATAGGCCTATGACTAAAAAAAAAAAGGGTCCTGGTATAAAATTGAAAAAAAGCATTGTAATAACAAACAAAATGAACAATAAAACAAAACTGTTCGACACACATAGATATTCAATCATGCGAGTGTGCGCGCACATAATATTCACACACGCGCGCGCGCGCACGCGCACATGCAAGGACAAACACACAGTCAGTCACACACGCGCACTCGCACAAACACACAAAGGCGCGCGATTGGTATTTGCACACACATACAAACAAGCGCGAACGCAGACATTACATGTGTGCAAATAAAAACACATTCAAGCGTAAGTGGTAAGATAAATTCTGTTTCGATTTCACAACAACAAAAATAGATCACAAAGACTCATTTCTACTCGAAATGAATGCACATTTTCATAAACGTACTTTTAAACAAAAGTCTTATTTACAAAAACACAACTAAAGCCAGTATTAACTTTACCCAAAACATGCTTGGATTTCATCTTTATGCATGCATATACACAGTGACACACACTCAGACTCACACCAAGGAGACTAGAATGCTTTCTAGTCCTCTTGCTAACACTCTCACACACACACACACACACACGCACATACACACACTCACATATACACACTCACACATATACACACACACACGCACGCACACTCACACACACACGCACACACACACACTCACGCGCACGCGCACGCACACACACACTCGCCTCTCTGTTCAAACACAATCTTTTCCCAAGGATAACACTTTTCCCCACTTCACTTTCAACTCAGTCTTTTTAATTTAACACACAAGATACAAAAGTAAACACACGAAAGAAGACTCAAAAGAAATGCTACTACAACAATTACAAAAGATATGTAAATACGGGTTAGAGTCTTGTAGTGTCCGTGAGACACTGATTGTTCAGAGAATCGTGACCATGCAAACAGACATCACAGAGTAGATAGAGAGAGAGAGAGAGAGAGAGAGAGAGAGAGAGAGAGAGAGAGGAGAGAGAGAGAGAGAGAGAGAGAGAGAGAGAGAGAGAGAGAGAGAGAGGGAGAGAGAGAGAGAGGAGAGAGAGAGAGAGAGAGAGAGAGAGAGAGAGAGAGAGAGAGAGAGAGAGAGAGAGAGAGAGAGAGAGAGAGAGAGAGAGAGAGAGAGAGAGAGAGAGAGAGAGGGGGGGGAGGGAGAGAGAGTGAGAGAGAGAGAGGAGGGAGAGAGAGAGAGAGAGAGGGAGGGAGAGAGAGAGAGAGAGAGAGAGAGAGAGAGAGAGAGAGAGGGGGAGGGAGAGAGAGAGGGAGAGAGAGAGAGAGAGAGAGAGAGAGAGAGAGAGAGAGAGGAGAGAGAGAGAGAGAGAGAGAGAGGAGAGAGAGAGAGAGAGAGAGAGAGAGAGAGAGAGAGAGAGAGAGAGAGAGAGAGAGAGAGAGAGAGAGGAGAGAGAGAGAGAGAGAGAGAGAGAGAGAGAGAGAGAGAGAGAGAGAGAGGGAGAGAGAGGGGAGAGAGAGAGAGAGAGAGAGAGAGAGAGGGAGAGAGAGAGAGAGAGGGAGAGAGAGAGAGAGAGAGAGGGAGGGAGGGGGAGAGAGAGAGAGAGAGAAGGTGGGGGGGAGACAGAGAGAGAAAGAGGGAGGGAGGGAGGGAGACAGACAGAGAGAGACGGAGGGAGGGAAGGAGACAGATAGAGAGAGGGGGAGGGAGGGAGAGATACAGAGAGAGAGAGAGAGAAAGAAAGAAAGTAGAGACAGACAGAGATAGAGAAAACAGTGACTGAAAGAGTGTGAGAGAGAGTGAGTGAGAGAGAGAGAGACAGTGACTGAGAGAGAGAAAGGAGAGACAGAGAGACAGTGACTGAGAGAGAGAGAGAGGGAGAGAGAGAGAGAGAAAGCAGAGAGACAGAGAAAGAGAGGGGCAAACAAAAAGACAAACAAATAGACAGACAGACAGAGACAGATGCACGCGAAGAGAGATATAGAGTGAAAACGAGTACGGCAACGAGTACTCTGCTGCAATACTCATTCCACGCAGCACGTCACTTTCAGGTACCATTAAAACATTTTGCAGTGGTTCTGTGCCGTAGTTCACAAGATACTGCATGAACAGATTGGGGAGAGAAAAACCCGGACAGACATGAACAATTACATTGCCCCTCCAGTTCAGAAGGAGGCAGAACATCAGCAACAACAACGAAAGAGATATTTAAGTGAGATGAATGGGAGGATCATGTGACAACGACAGAGCGAGAGAGAGAGACAGAGAGAGAAGCACGGACAGACAGACAGAGACAGAGCGAGTCAGAAACTTTATGAGAAAGACACACAGAAGAACGCACACAGAGAGTCTAGTTTGAATCTTCTTCTTCTTCTTCTTCGATCGCTCAGACAGTTTCCTGTCCATTATGAGCGCAGAAGCGTCATGCTGCCGTTATGCGCCTAAGAAATAGTTAGGCCCAGCAAGCCCGACTTCGGCTAGGGGAAATCTTTTTGAAAGTTTCGTCACGAAAAAGGCAGGAGAATGGACCGGTAAGGCAGCAAGATAGTAGATGACAGTAAGCAAAGGGAAAAGGCAGAGTCAAAGAGAGTGACATATGAGAGGAAGGTACAAGCACAGAACTTCCAGAAGGTGGGGGAACTATTTATACAAAAGACCCCCCCCCCCCCGGTATCCCCAAGGAATACTGTCCTTAAGAGGCTACGCCTAATAGGACGCTAATCTCATCATCATTCCGGTATCCCCACGGGGGAGTTTGAATCTAGGACCACCGGGGGAGGGGGGGGGGGGCGGCACCTTCTGAAAGTTCTGTGCTTGTGACGTCTTCTAATCTGTCGCTCTCTTTCACTCTGCCTTTTCCCCTTTGCTTTCTGTCATCTACTATCTTTCTGCCTTACTGGACCATTCTCAGTCTCCTACCTTTTTTTCTTCCAGACACTCTTACCAAAAAAAAAGAGTTCAAATTATTACCAAAACAACAATTCTCCAGCCGGAGACGTACATGATGGGCCTATTTCTTAGTTATTCGCATAACTGCAGCATGACGCATCTGCGCTCATGACAGGAGGGCTGTCTGCGTGATCGATGAAGAGGAAGAAGGACGGTGTAACCCCGCCTGTAGGCAGGAGCTGAAGAAAATATGACGAAAACCTCACATGAAATCTTCATAAAATAATGTAAATTATAATAATAATAATAATAATAATAAAGTACATATATCAACAGTGTAAAAAGAAAAAAGGTAGGCTTATCAGCAGAACAATGAACACATTTGTGATTATATATATGTAAACGTTGAAAATATGGCCGAGTTTTCTTGGATTAAATCCCCCCCCCCCCCCCCACACACACACACAAAAGAACAATAAACCCAAATTTTAAAAAAGTGCATCTACAAACAAAATAGCATCGCATAGTAGGTAACTGATAAATGGAACACAAAACGTGGAAGAGACGATCGGATTCTTTGCTGACAAAAATCGAAAGATTCCGATTTTTTTAAAATTGTGGAATGAATACACTGGCGTGGCTAAACAAAAATAAGCACACATTGGTCGACTTATGGCGATTATTTGCACGCCAGGGGGCAGTCAATCCACTAGGGGCTTATCACGCGATTTTCTTAGTTGGGCGTACAGAGAGAGAGAGAGAGAGAGAGAGAGAGAGAGAGAGAGAGAGAGAGAGAGAGAGAGAGAGAGAGAGAGAGAGAGAGAGAGAGAGAGAGAGAGAGAGAGAGGGTGTGACTCCTCCCTCTCTTTCTTTATCCCCAACTAAGAATATAGAGAGGATTAGCCCCACTCGAGCGTTATGCCACCTGGTGGTCAAAAGATCCTACTAAGTCGCTCATTAAAGAGAAAACGCACACAGATGCAAAAAGAAACAAGGGGGGGGGGGGGGGGGGGGGGATATATATGCGTACGCTCAGTTTTATAAACGATGCAAAATTGAAAAGGAGGCTGAAAAGAAAAAAATGGAAACTTCCAACTTTGTAAGGCACTGTGAACTATCATATGAACATAAACGTCATGATATTAATGCATAATATTAATACAATCACATTGTGATAAGTTGTGGACAGTTTCATCTGACGCGTGCACGCGTACATATGCGAGAGCATGCACACACACACACACACACACACACTTACGTGAAATGAAAGACACACATACACACAGACACAAACACAGACACACACTGACGTTAAATGAAAGACACACAGACACAGGCAGACACACACACACACACACTGACGTTAAATGAAAGACACACAGACAGACACACACACACACACACACACTCACACACACACACACACACACACACACACACACACACACACACACACTGACGTTAAATGAAAGACACAGAGACACAGACAGATACACACACACACACACTCACTGACGTTAAATGAAAGACACACAGACAGACACACACACACAGCGCATCTTGTATTTATTTTTCACATCTATTAACATGTTTCGACACGAATATTATTTGGCGTTCTTTTTGTCTGTCACAAAAAACCGCAGAAGAAGAAAAAGCCACGTTTAAACCAGTCTTCTCAAATTCGTGTAAACTCAAGAAAGTAAGAAACAAACATTGTCAGGTTCGTTTTCCATTCACAGAGGTTATGTGGACGTCGCCACAACAAATTCCAGTGGTCAAGTCTGTTGTTTTTCCACGCTTAGCTAAGTATCAAAATGTTCACCACGAGACCAACTAAGCAATAAAGGCACAATCAAGAGCATCGGGCCACGAGTTTCTCCTAGCTTTTACTGTACAGTGTATGTGGGTCACAGCTACCCAGAAAAAAACCAAGGGACTTTTTAAGTCCTTTGTTTTTTTCTAGGGAGGTGTGACCCACATACAAATGCCCCCAACTTAATTTTGAGGCTGCTCTTTAAAATGATGTTTCGTTTTCAATTTGGGGGCATTTGTATGGGAGTAAAACCTGGTCCCAAAAAAACATTTCTTACCAGCTATAAGATGGAAAACACGTGAAACCCGTGATTTTGACACGTGATGTCTTAAAGTTAAACCCAACAAGCGCCTCACTGAACATTGTGACAAAGCTTAAAAGTCGAGCAGCCTTGCTGGTGTAACATAAGACTTCACTTTATTATCAATCTTGATTATTAGCCTATTAAAAAACATCGGGACTTTCCTGGTATTGCAGTACCTCCAGGATCGTCCCACGTTACAAATGTGTACCTGTTCTAGGTCGGGTGGGACGTTAAACGGACTTTCATGAGACTTAAAACAGTCGACGAGTGTATCGCTGATGTGACAAAGGCTTTAGGCCTAAAAAAAAAAAAAATCAGGCATTTCGCTGTTGAGTCAAAACGTGGTCAGAGTCATCATTAGGATTTCTCCATTATCATCTTCCACACGCATCATTCAAGTCGGTCCTCAATGACTTACACTACATCACATAGTAGACCGGAGTCGACCCTGTCCTAAACAACGTCAGTCTTCTCTTGACTTAGGCCGGGTTCACATTAGGGGTGTAAGTTCCGTAAGGAAATTAAACCCTACATAAGCGGAAGAAAGAAAGATACAAGTTTACGCATTATAGGGGAAATTCGGACACGTGCGCAAATCTTTACCCTTCTTTGTTTCACTTATCAATGGATTGCGCACGGGTTTCAGTGCTCCCCATCGTCCCGCAAAACAAAGGGTCTCAGGGACTCCTTCATTTACAGCATAGAAGTTCCTAGAGGCAGAATAGAGGGTCCCAGTGCCATTGCAAATGCTAAAAAGAATTTTTTGAGTGCATCCGTGGGACCCCCTCCATTCTTTTAGAGGGTCCTTGAGACTTTTAGTGCTTCAAAGACCCCCAAATGGGGGTCCCTGGAAGCCCTGGGTTTCCGCATGGAATATCCGCTTATGTGTGTACACGGCCATATCACTACATCAGTTAGCAGACGGAGTCGACCTTCAC
>CM065701.1:7540509-7543009 GCA_017654935.2 Phymorhynchus buccinoides | reverse complement strand
CAGTATTGTTGTGTGTCGCTTATGTCAGGATGCAGAAGATGTACTTCACTTTATGTTTTGTTGCCCTGTTCTTCATGACATGAGAACACGGTCCAAATATTATAATGTCGATTTCGTTTCAATTTACTGATGTCATGTAGAAATGAAAAAGTAATATCAGTTATTATGATTTGGGAGTTAGATATTGCTTTTATCCTATCTAGACACACCGTGAAAAAGAGGGGAGTCAGCTTTGACAAGAACGATCACAAGCCCCTAAAACACGCTTCTTTTTTTTCTTCTTTTTAACGAAGGTGCGCTAGCTCTTCACACAGGTTCAGTCAGCTCATTACAGTGTTTCCCATAACGCACATATGTGCGTCCCTGAAGCACAAAAATCACGGAGGGACTCTTTGATTTCAGCTCTGGGCGTCCCATGGGACGCACACTTTTTTCAACAGACCGAGACAGCAGGGTTCATTCTTGGCGTCGGTCGTCGGTCATTGACTCATAAACCTTCGATTTTGACAGATAGTTTTAGCAGGCAGGCGGTCATCTGACTGATTGATTTTTCGTCAAAGCAGTCAACAACTTCAAGGATTCTGTCGTCTGCTAAACTTAGTTCTTCCGCGGCTTCGGACCATAATCAGAACTAAAAAGTTGTATCTGGCGAAACGAACGCCGAAACGAAGAAATGGCGGCATTGCACATTCGGTAAAGCTTTTCCGATCCAACTTTTTGAAGACCAAATAAAGTTCCAGCGTGACCTAGTCTTCTAGTGCTAAACAAGATCGTTCTCGGCCTTTTGACAACAATTCGTGTTTAAAACCAGCCATGCCTCCCCAAAAGAAGCCACGAGTAGGAAAGGGGCAGAAGAATATGTTTGCTAGTTTCGGACTCGCTCAGACATCGTCTGCAACTTGTAGGATCGTTGGAATTAGGTCAAGCCACCCCAACTTTTCCATATAAAAACTCCGAACCCGGTTTTCGCTTCGTGCCACAGCGGTCAGTCTGTTTGCTTTGGTTTTCCTGAGAGAATCTGTTGACCAAATCTGAACGGTTTTTACAAGTTCGACAGAGGAAAAAGCAGCAGCATCAAGCTGTTCTTTTAGAGATGTGAATGGCATCATCTCAAAAACATAAGCTACTGCATATGCAAGTGTGTGTGTACGCTTGTGTGTCTGTCTGCCTGTCTCTCTGGCCATATCTCGATCTGTTTGTCTCCCCCCCCCCCACCCTCTCTCTCTGTAGTCAGCCTATTCCATTTCCAGGGGTTATGCACATGTGTTTGCCTGTGTGTTCACTGTGCATGTAGCATGTGTGTTTAGCATGTATTTGCTTTTGTTAAAGCATTTTTTTGTCATATACTTAGGGGACTCTTAAAAATATGAAAAGGACTCTTAAAATTTTGCACAGGGAGTCCCTGGGACTCTCACATTTCACCCCTATGGGAAACACTGTCATTTTTATTTCCGGACTGAAGATGAATTCGAGCTGTTTTGCGACAGTATTGCGTCTACATTATCAACATAGACTCTCCCTGTGCCAAAATTACATAGCTCGAATCGTCTGCTAATCGAGGCGGTCATGAAGTTGAGTAGCCTAGGCCTTGATACACGGCTAGACATTTCAAGTGGCAGGCACATAATGGTTTGTGCAGATATGTGACATGTAGTATTGATTCTTTCAAACAATGAATCTTCGTTATGTACTAGCATTAATGTTGTCGTCAGCGCTGAATGAATCCTAGGGGTAACATTGCACAGCTTGGGTTTGGTATGAACAGCTCGCGTTTGCAAGCCGTGAGATATATAGCTGTGACGTCAAGTTTCTAATAGCAACAGTGTATTCTTACACCTTTTCTCACGCGCGTTTACACTAAGCCTATGGGTTAATATATGCAAATGATATCTCTGAATATTGTTTTATATCTCACGGCTGGCAGGCCTCTTTGCACTACTTGTACATCGGTATATTGCTTAATACAGCTTTGTTTCTTCATGAAGCGTTGAAACGGTTAAAAACTGCTGCAACTGCAGAGGTATAATGATAACTTTTGTAATATTTGTAGATTAATTAACATGCATGTTATACTTATTTCTTTGTTTGCTATCTTTATTCCATGCATTATTTTCTTTTTGTGTAGGTAAGGGCGTGTCAATTTTGTATACTATTAAAAGTATTATAATTTACGATGTAATTGCCCCCATCAGATAAGGGTTTACTCCTAACTCCGTTTAGGCCTAAAATCTGATTAAACAATTCGTATACTCTCTCTCTCTCTCTCTCTCTCTCTCTCTCTCTCTCTCTCTCTGTTTATAATGTCATTCGGAAAATTAGAAATACTAGCGCAACGCCGAGTACCGGTAACGCCTAGTAACGGTAACGCCTAGTAACGATAACGCCAAGTACTGGTAACGCTGAGAACAGCAAATTTGAAGCGATTTGAAACGGCGGAGTTATAAGGCCCCGTTTCCCGTTGGCGCTGCTCTGAGAGTGACACGCTCTCCCGATTGTCTTC
>CM065701.1:7523009-7538009 GCA_017654935.2 Phymorhynchus buccinoides | reverse complement strand
CTTTAACTTTACCGTTCCTTAGCAAAACATTAGTTTGAGGCATTATGGACAATATCAGGGCTCCCAGGGACCCCCATTTGGGGGTAAATGAAGCACTAAAATTCTACAGGATCCTCTAAAAGAATGTGCAGGGGGTCCCAGGGATGCAGTACAAAAATTCTTTTTAGCATTCACTATATTGAATGAGTCCCTGGGACCCCTTGTTTAGCGGGGCGATTGAGAGCCCTGAATGCACAAGCCTGTTTTACATTTAAAAGTTTTGAAAATACAGCAAGTGTACCAAACAGTGTATATTTAGTTTATGATAGAACTTCAAAATTGACAGAAAGGCAAGAAATTCGAATTCTTTGCGTTCTCAGTTTACAACAAAAGTGTGGACTGGAAAACAAATGTCATTAAAAAAAAACCGACATAAAGACATTTAACTCAGAATTCATAAAAACTCATTAAAAGACAAGAAATATGTGAAAACCAATACCACCCTTACCAAAGAAATCAGATCTCCCCTGTCGCTTTGACCCCCACCCTATCTGATTGTGCTCTCGCGTGCATTCATTATCACACTCAGACGCGTACCACACACGCGCGCACGCGTACGCACGCACGCAGAGAGAGAGAGAGAGAGAGAGAGAGAGAGAGAGAGAGAGAGAGAGAGAGAGAGAGAGAGAGAGAGAGAGAGAGAGAGAGAGAGAGAGAGAGAGAGAGAGAGAGAGAGAGAGAGAGAGAGAGAGAGAGAGAGAGAGAGAGAGAGAGAGAGAGAGATTTGAAAACTTGAAAACTTTAACTTTATTTTTCAAGGATAAAGATTTTAGGCAACGCCTAGGAGAGAGAGAGAGAGAGAGAGAGAGAGAGAGAGAGAGAGAGAGAGAGAGAGAGAGAGAGAGAGAGAGAGAGAGAGAGAGAGAGAGAGAGAGAGAGAGAGAGAGAGAGAGAGCATATCATACACACCACACACACACACACACACACACACACACACTTGCATGCACACACACACACACACACACACACACACACACACACACACACACACATGTACGCACGCGCACACGCACACACACACACAATGTTCGGCTCTAATTAATTGACACTTCCTTTTCCAGGCTTTAACTTGTCAAAGGACAGACAATGTGCAGCCTTTAGTGCAGGTAATTTGCCCCTGGTGTGTTTGTGTGTGTGCGTGCGTAGTGTGTAGTGTGCGTGTGCGCGCGTGTGTGTGTGTGTGTGTGTGTGTGTGTGTGTGTGTGTGTGTGTGTGTGTGTGTGTGTGTGTGTGTGTGCGTGCGTGTGCGTGCGCGTGTGCGTGCGCGTGCGCGCGCAGGCGGGAGGGCGTGTGTGTGTCTGTCTGCCTGCCTGCTTGTCTCTCTCATTCTCTAACAGACTTGTGACTATTTTAAAGGAGTATTGCTTTTAATGAAAACCCTGCGCTGTGTTGTAGGAAAATGGGTGGGAGCTAAAAAGCAAAACAATGAATGTTGCACACATCATCCCCCCCCCCCACACACACACACACACACACACACACCCCTGCCCCACCCCCCTCCCTTTTCGTTCCAGACACTAAGTTTCCACATTTCCGGTTCTCACGTTCCATTTTGAATCTCTCTCTCTCTCTCTCTCTCTCTCTCTCTCTCTCTCTCTCTCTCTCTCTCTCTCTCTCTCTCTCTCTCTCTCTCTCTCTCTCTCTCTCTCTCCGTGAGTCTGTGTGTGTGTGTGTGTGTGTGTGTGTGTGTGTGTGTGTGTGTGTGTGTGTGTGTGTGTGTCTGTGTCTGTGTGCGTGTGTATCTGTTTGTCAGTCTGTGTCTGTATGTGCATACAAGTGGGGGGGGGGGGGGAGGAGGGGTAGTGTGTGTAAGCATCAGTACGTGTGTGTGTGTGTGTGTATGTATGTGCACGCGCGCATGTATGTGTGTATGTGCACGCGCGCATGTATGTGTGTATGTGCACGCGCACATGTTTTGTGAGTGTATGCGCGCGCGCACACGTGCGTACGTGTGTATGAAAGGGAGAGAAAACCACAGGCAGACAGACAGCTAGGGAGATAATTAAACAGGCAGACGTTTCGACAGAAATTCAATTCATCTCGTTCTGTGCCGTAGGCCAACCATAAAGAGAGTAGAGGATTTGTCTTTTCCATAGATGAACACAGTGTGTTGGTGTTTACTTTTAAATTATGTAAGCCAATGGGAACAGGAAAAGGGGGGGGGGGGGGGGGGGCGCCAGTCAACCAGAGAGGCAAGGATAGAAACGTTACAGAAGACATTATAGCAAGATCCTATTCAACTGACTAGCAAAATTTGACCGAAAACAGAGAAAGAGAGAGAGAGGGGGGGGGGGGGGGGGCAGACAGATGAAGTAGGAGAGAAAGGCAGAGACATAGAGAGAGAGAGAGAGAGAGAGAGAGAGAGAGAGAGAGAGAGAGAGAGAGAGAGAGAGAGAGAGAGAGAGAGAGAGAGAGAGAGAGAGAGAGAGAGAGAGAGAGAGAGAGAGAGAGAGAGAGAGAGAGAGAGAGAGAGAGAGAGAGAGAGACAAACACAAGTAATACAGCTAGACTTCTTCTTCGATCACTCAGATAGTTTCCTGTCAATAATGAGCGCAGATGCGTCATGCTGCGGTTATGCGCCTAAGCAACACATAAGTAGGCCCAGCATGTCCGACTTTGGCTAGGGGAAATCATTCTGAAAGTGTTTCTTGAATAAAGGCATGAGAATGGACCGGAAAGACAGAAAGATAGTAGACGACAGTAAGCAAAGGGGAAAAAAAGGCAGAGTCAAAGAGAGTGACAGATTGCAGGAAGTTACAAGCACAGAACTTCCAGAAGGTGTGGGTGAACTATTTATACTTCTTCTTCTTGTTGTTCTGTGTTCCCAGGCCATATGGCTATACTGGATAAGGCACGTATGTGTCAGGCTTTTAGTTCTTACTGGTCTCCTCGCTGTGTACAGCCGAAACATTCCGATTTCGGAGGAGATCAAAGGAGAAAATTAGAACTATTTATACTTCTTTTTCTTCTGCGTTCCCAGAACTATTTATACAAAAGACCCCCAGGAGGGGAGGGGAGGGGAGGGGGTACAGCTAGACAAAGGAAGACCATTGACGAGAAAAAGACAGACCCTCCAAGACAGACCAACAGTTATTAATTGATAATGGTCACATTTTAAGGCAAATCAACAGAAAGATCAGGGCTCCCAGGGACCCCCATTTGGGTCTATGAAGTACTAGAATTCTAAGGGACTCTCTAAAAGAATGTGCGTCCCAGGGATGCACTATAAAAAATTCTTTTTAGCATTCTCAATGTCATTGGGACCCTCTATCCCTCCTCTAGGACCCTCTATGCTGTAAGTGAAGGAGTCCCTGGGACCCCTTGTTTTACGGGACGATTGAGAGCCCTGAATATGGATCGTAACAAACATTGACAAGATACACACACGTGTTCATCGCACTCACCTCCTCCAGCCGAGTACATGACCTGCTTGAGGTGAGCCCGCCGGTAGGACCTCAGGTAGCAGACCACGAATACGAAGACCAGCAGGAAGACACAGACCACACACAGCACGCAGATCAGCGCCAGGGCCAGCACCTTCCACCTGCCCTCCTCCTCCTCATCCTCATCCTCCCCGCGACTGGGATGACCCCAGTGGGAGTCCCCATCTTCGTAGTAGTACGAGGAGGACCCTTCTTTCTCGCGGCCTTCGCTCTTCGCGGAGCCGACTCGTCCTGAAGGGCTAGGGTTCGAATCTCCTTCCTTGTACTTTTTTCTGTCCTTCTGACGATGGTGGGAGTTGCCTTTGCCTCGAGGCTGTTTCTGAAGCTTGGTCCGTTGCTGGTGGTGCTTCTTCTTCTCCGCGTTCTGATGATCCTCCTCCTCCTCGTCGTCGTCGTCATCATCATCGTCCTTCTCCCCTCCCGGATTTCGGCTACGGTTGTCCTCCACCTTCCGCGTGTCCCCCTCCTCGCCTACCTCGACCCCTACCCCTACACTCCCTCCCTGGTGGAACTCGAGGAACTCGGAGAAGGGCCCGCACAGGGTGTCCGAGTCCCGGGAGCAGGGCCTGCGTATGATTTGATTGACCGGGCACCCGCTGCAGGGCAGGCACCCTGACCCCTGGCTGGGCCCCGTCGTGGGGTCCCGGTAGTGGTTCTCCGGGCACCGGGGCAGGCTGGTTCGGGCGGCGCCCACCAACAGACCCAGAGTCAGCAGCAGGCAGGGGAAGAGGGTCCTGGTCCGCGTCATTGCGGCGGCTCAATTGTGTACAGAACTCTTCGAACAGCTTGAAGTTGAACCGAAAGGATTTTTTTTTTTTTTCAAAGTATGATCACTTGTTTTGTCTTAAGTGGGTAAGGATGACAAACGTTCCGCAAAGCCCTGAACTCCTAAACTTTTCAACACATACTTTGTGGGTAAACAATCACTTGTCGATCACAAGGCGATCCAGAGGGGTAGTTATGGCACATATCACTCACGTGCAGTTTGCGTTAGAGAAGGAGTTTTAGTTCATCTTCATTCAGTGTCATGGGGAACCGGCCAGAAGTATCCTCATAATAATATATTCCTGCAGGAATACAAGAATGACCTTTGTTGCTCTTGTCGCTTGGATAGATACCTGAAATGAGACAAAAAAATTGATAACTCTCTCTTTACCTCTGCCTCATCTCTCTCTCTGTCTCTCTCTCTGTCTCTCTCTCTCTCTCTCTCTCTCTCTCTCTCTCTCTGTCTGTCTGTCTTCCCCTCTCTCTCTCTCTCTCTCTCTCTCTCTGTATTCTTATAGTCAACTTACGGCAGCAATATTAGTCTTACAGCACGTCTGTTTGCATTAAACTCGATATTATTGAAAACCGCCCTCCAGCAGTACAGGGGGAAGACTCTAAAGCCTTTATTGGGGTCACGGAGTATAGACCATGCTGGGCTTTACGCACCATAAAGTAAACAGGTGAGACGGTAGATGTTTGCCATTGAACGAATGCAGACTTAACACGCACGCGCACGCACATACACACACAATATAATAACACAAATATAGACACACATAGAAGGCTAAAAGTAAAACAGGCTTGAAGAAGGCTAAAAGTAAAATAGTAAGTGGGGCATATCGCTCTCAATAACATTCTATTAAATTTTGGAGTTAGCCTGGCGCACAATGATATATTTTCATTTATTCATTTTTGGTCACTTTTGTTTTACAATTTTTTTAATTTTTTTTTGCTTTTTTAATTTATTTACAGATCGTTCCTTTTTATCACCAATTACTTGAAAATCGTCTCGCTCTTTGACCTAGATAAAGATGCACCAACTCCAAGGGCACGCTTTTAAATCCTAGCGAAGAACAGTAGTAGAGAAAGTTTGTAGCACCAGAAAAAAAAACTATGGGATATCCCTTTTTTTTTCTTGTATTACAGTGGAAGTTTCTCCCTTATAAGACTCCCTCCCATCTATTAAGACTTACTTCTCTGGGACATTGCTCTTTGGGTAAGTATTAAAATTACCTCCCTTATACAACTCCCTCCCATTTAAGACCTTATTTTGGTAGTGATGCGAGGATTGGAACTGATAGGACAAACTGTCCTGAGACCAGATAAATCAATAGGACAATGTCCTGGCTCTTTCAGAAATAAATAAGACAAAGCATGCCAGTGTTAAAAATTGTGTCAGACATTTGTCCTGCAGGCAAAACACAATAGGACATTTTCAATTTTAATAGGTCAATGTCCTATGACTGGGATCTCGGGACATCACTGTTTTGGATGATTTTTCAAGGGAGGTTTAACTGTACTACAGTGAAAATCGCTTACGTCAAAATTGAAGGGACTGAAATTTTATTTTGAGATAGCCAATATTTTGAGTTAAAAAGACCTTTTAGCATAAATATTATTAAACGGGGACCAGAAAATTATTGTGAGTTACCCAGTGTTTGGGGGTTATCCATTTTTGAGTTAGCAGGAATCCACTGTACAGTTTTATTTGAGCTTTGGCGCCAGGGGGGGTTTTAAGCTAAAAGTGTACAGTGTACTAAGAAAAAATGTTGAGTCTGTGACCACGTGGCAAATTAAAGGCTGGACGGAATCGGACACCCCGGCTACCTCCGGTCATTAGAGGGAGAAGGGAGGGGGGGGGGGGGGGGGTAAGGGGAGAAGAAGGAAGGGGGGGGGGAGGGACTGGGGACGCATGGGGTGGGGGGTGTTAGGGTCGTGGGAAAAGGTCAGAGAATGACCTGAGGGGTCACTGACTGCCGCTCCACCTGTCGGACACCATCACCCAAACACACGACTCTCTCTCTCTCTCTCTCTCTCTCTCTCTCTCTCTCTCTCTCTCTCTCTCTCATTATCTCGGCTATCATTCATGTGTGTTTGGAAAAAGTTGGGAGGGGTTGGGGTGGGGGTAGGACGCGTGGACGTACCCCCGTGGATGTGAGGGTGGGGGTGGGGGTGGGGAGCATTCAATCTTCCTCATTAATATGAAATAGGCTTATAAATGCATTTTGGAAAACCATTTTTGCGGGAAGATTTCTTGAATGAGGGATCAGAGCTTCAGATTGTCAACGGGCCCGGGTCATTGTACTGACGGTGATTTGGCCCCTCATTTTGTGCAACAAGGGGTCATCTGACTCCTAAAGTCTGCAAGTGCAATCGAAATTTAAGTGTAATACTACACAGTGACACATTACTGGCCCATTATTTTGGAAATTGACCCATCATTTTCTGTAATCAGGGGTCATGTGACCCATGAAGTTTGAAAACAATCTGAAGGTCTGAGGGATGGGACATCCTTGACACATTATTACAGGAGAGAGACTTCGGAAAGTCAGACTACTGATTTGAAGTTAATTCATAATTAGTCTGCTAATTATGCCCATGGCAAAGACACAAAACTAAGGCAATAAAGAATGGAAGAGTGGTTCAAATTTAAAGTAAAATAATTTTTAAAACATTATAGAAGAAAAAGAAGAAAACCGAGGGATTGAGAGACAAATACCTAACCACAATGATCATACATACATTTGACTGGCTGGCTGAAAGCTGCTAATTTGGTCACTTTTAAAAGTTATGTTTTTCTTGCACCCCCCTCCCCTTCCCCCCCCCCTATTTTCTCACTTGATATATTTACTAAAGTAAATGCTACTTTTTGCCTTTCTCGGGTAAGGGATAGGGTTAGGTTAGGATTAGTTGTTATTAAACATGTGTGTTAAGTCCTCTCGTGGACTATTTGTCCTTATGTGCACATTAGTCTAAAATGACCCTGTTTCTGCTTTTTGGGGTATTTATTGCAAGTATTTATTTCACTACTCGCCATATTACATTTATACCACACAAAATTTGAAGCCATTCTACACACTGGTTCATGAGATACAGCTCGGACATGAAGGAAGAACATTTCGGTTTTGTGAGTCTTCCTTGGCGGAGGTTTGCACTGGTGGTTCAAAATTCTAACCTCTTAGTAAGCTCATATGAATAGGTTGTGGCATGCAGATCAAGAATATGGTTGTGGGAGACCCTAGGCTTGTTGTAGATCATGGTATCCGCGAGAGGACAAATGTTCGCGAAAAGACTTAACACACCTGTGCAAGTGACTGAAGTGGCCCTTTATTTAGTGTTTGACACAATCAAATTGTGTATGATCACTGCGCTTAGCTCTGTGTGTTGAGAGGGGGGCAAGAGGGGGGTTTGTGGGTTGCTGAAATAGGCCTACGATTCTGAAATCTTTGCGTGAGCTCACAAATATACAGTTTATTTTGTACTTGTTTCCCTGATTTTTTTGTACCAGGATCATCATCACATAATAAAATAGTACTTACTGCTAATAGATTTAAAACACTTCTTAAATAAATTAAACTTATTGTTAAAAAGTTGGTCGAAAACCCCCACCTTACTTATATGAATTGTCACTTAGTAAGGTCTAATTTTATTGCGCCTGTTTTGCACAACGAAAATGTAGGCCTAAAGCCAGTAAAGGACGAATCTTAGCGCACTATGATCAATTTCAGAATTAAACTAAAACTCTAAGCACTTTAGAATCACTCGTAATTACGTCATATCAACGTAATAATTGATGGTAAAACCGGTCTAAATTCTTCCTAGTTCTATTTTTGTTTTGTATTTGCGTTCTCGCGTGCATTTTCGTTTGGGTTAAGATGTAGATCAACACCCCCCCTCAACGTCTTGGTTCATTGCGGTTTTTTCAGTCGCTCCTTTGTATTTTAATATTAGCAAACGCGTATTCTTAATTGTGTAAATGGATGAACATTAACGTGCGTTAAATATAGAAAACGATTGAAGTTTAAGTACTCGATCTGCAGTATGAAAGGCAAGACTGAAAAAACCGGACCGTGGCCTTGACGGATGTGAAGTCATCAGCTAAGCTTCAATACTACTTCAAATCGTGTTGTAATACTATGATAATTTTGTTGTTTGTTTGAGGCGTTTCTGATTGTTTATGAATGATTGTTAATCGAATGAAAAAATGGTGTTTTACGTCCTCTCGGTCACAGACACATATGGGACATTTGTAAATACAAAGATGGTGGGAACAATACTGGTTGCAATGCCCGGAGGCAGTGCAACACCAGTAAAGTCCCGAGTTTTTATCAATATAGATATGTGTAGCGGTAAATTTTTCATTACATTAATCAGTAAAAAAATTAGATAATTTCGATTTTTAAAACATGTTTTATTTAAATACATTGGTATAAATGTTCTTCAAGCTACTTTTGTAGATTGACAAAAACATGCAAAACAGAAGAAATAAGCAGTCAACCACACAAATAATGAAATAAACAAAATTGATTTATTACTTAGCATTTTAATTCCAATAAATTTAAAATTACTGAAACGAATTGATTTAAATAATTAATGTTTCAGGATAAGAGTAGAGAGATTAATAAGGGCAAACATGTAGATTCGTCCCCCCCCCCCCCCCCCTCTCATGTTTACTACCCTCAATCTCAAAGTCAAAGTCTGCTTCTTTCAGTTTATGGAAATAATCCTTGGGATATATTCTATATCTATCCTATTCTCAAAAATGACCAAATGCTGCTTGTCAGTGAAACTTTTAAATGCAAACAACAAGAGAGACAGATAGACAGACATTAACACTCGTCTCATGGGCAAAATTTGACTGAAATTTGCTTCATTTCATGACATAATTGGCATGGGCTTCTTACCCGCCCATGAGCTTTTTACCCCGTCTTCCCCTACACGTAGTCAGGGCGAAGCGGACCAAAATATATATATAAACATCTGTCAATGTCCCACGTGTTACTCGTACAATATAATATCTTTAGTGTTAAAAATTCGGGACTTTCCTGGTGCTGCACTGCCTCCGGGCATTGCCTCCAGGATCGTTCCCACCATCTGTATGTCTACTAATGTCCCATATATGTGTCTGTTTCAGACCGGAGGACGTTAAACAGATTTTTCTTCTTCTTTCTTCCACGAACATGACAGACCGCCTTTTCCACACCGCGTGGTTTGGCCGACTTTAAATACATCCAACTTAATTAAGGAACCTCAATAAAACACATTAACTAATTTCGAAACACTTTTACCTGTAAAAAACCCCGAATGACTCCAGTCCTTTCCCAGTCATTTACTATAATACTGATGAAGTAGCAACGAAGACGGGAACTTTTGAGGAACAAGTCATTCACAACATTACTTCACACCAGTCTACTAGGCCTATTCAACGGTTTTTACCTCAGTGCTACAAGGCTGTTACTTTCCCCACGGTAGCTCAACTTCTCTCAAACGTGTCTAGACTTGCCCCAACTAGGCCGACGTCTCGCCTGCACGAGCGAACAGGAGGTGACCAATCAGCATCGTCTTACTATTGAATATTCATACGAGAGGGAGGAGTTTGAAACATGCTTCATCTTCCATTCAGTTATAGACTTAGCTACCGCGTGTGCGATTTCGGACCGCGAGATAGTTGCTCTCTCTCAAAAGCTTGGCGTGCGAATGCGCGCGCGTGCATCCACACGATAAGGCCTACTGCGCGCACACGTGTTTCTGTGCATGCGCGCACACGTGTGTGTGCGCGTGCGCCAAGAGTATCAGTTTGTTTGTGTGTGTGTGTGTGTGTGTGTGTGTGTGTGTGTGTGTGTGTGTGTATTTCTTTTTTTTTCTTCTTCTTCTTCTTCTTCTTCTAAATCACCACCGGAAACCCGCCCGACAATAGCTTGCTAATGGACACTGTCCACGACGAATGAATGAAAAATTGAGTTTAACGTCCGCTTAGCTACAAAGACTGAC
Organism: Phymorhynchus buccinoides; assembly: GCA_017654935.2. Lineage (NCBI taxonomy): Eukaryota > Metazoa > Mollusca > Gastropoda > Neogastropoda > Raphitomidae > Phymorhynchus > Phymorhynchus buccinoides. The sequence goes on along the minus strand of CM065701.1, from coordinate 7,527,768 downwards.
ACTGTCCGAACGAAATTAGAAATTTAACGTCCTCTTGGCCCTTAGGGCACGTATGAGACATTGTTAACTATGAATATGGGGGTTAACACTGTCCAAGCAGAGAGAGACCTTTTATAATAGGAGACAGTGGACACTTCGGGGCGAGGAAGCGACAACCACTACTAGCTAGGGTCATTGTCTGACGTCCTGGGAAATTCCCAGGACCCCGGCTTGGCTCTTGACACCCTCCTTAGACTGGGCTCACGCAAGGGCTCGTGTACACACACGCACGAACACACACACACACACACACACACGCACGAACACACACACACACACACACACACACACACACACACACACACATACACACCTGACAAACCCTCCCCACCCTCCCAAAACTCACCCCACCCCACCCCATCCCCCACCCCTTCTCCCATCTCTGCAAGCCAGGTGAAAGTTGAGAGGTTAACAGGGGTCAAATCCAATGCTATAATGGACAGAAGAACATAAAAGAAAACGAATTGAAGAGCAGTAGCAGAAAATACCAACGGCAGAAGATTGAATTAAAGGAAAGAAAGGAAAAAAGCATTGGTTCAGGAAAAATAACCAATGGGACGGGAAGGGGTGGGGTGGGGGTGGGGGGCGAGGCATGTGGATTGAAATAAAAATAATGTTAAATGTTAAATGACATAGGGGAAGACGGGGTAAAAAGCGCATGGGCGGGTAAGAAGCCCACCCCAATTATCTCATGAAATGAAGCAAATTTCAGTCTCATTTTGCCCATGAGACGAGCCTTAATGTCTAGCATTCGTCTCATGGGCAAATTTGACTGAAAGTTTCTTTTATTTCATGAGATAATTTGGGTGGGCTTCTTACCCGCCCATGCGCTTTTTACCCCGTCTTCCCCTACAGGTGAAGGTTTAAAAAGAGCCATGCGTATTGAAAAGAGGGGGTTCGGAGGGATGGGTGAGGAGGACGGGGGGTTGAAACGATAAGGGGGTGGAGGGTAGGGTAGGGTAGGGCGGGGTAGGGAGGAAGGTGGCTTTCAAGGAAGAATGGTGCTTATTATAGCATCCTGGGCCCTCGCCGTTGACATCCATTGTAAAGGGGGACAATTACCGGACAGGAAGGAAGTCATCGTGTGGGTTTTTTCCCCGCTCTTTGCTTCTCTTTCTTGCACTACAATGAAGAGAAGGGGGGAAATGAAGATGCTAGTTTCGGCATACACGCGAACATTAATTTTGTCCTCTCGCGGATAAGCCTAAGGTCTCCCATGACCATATTATATTCTTGATCAGCATGTCACAACCTATTCAGATTCTGAATTTTGAGCCGCCAGTGCAAACCTCCGCCAAAAAAGACTCACAAAACCGAAATTTCCTTTCTTCATGTCCGAGCTGTATCTCATGAACCAGTGGCTTCACATGTTGTGTGGTAATGCAACATGGCGAGTAATAAAATAAATACTTGCAATAAATACCCCCAAAAAGCAGAAACAGGGCCATTTTAAACTAATGTGCACGTAAGGACAAAAAGTCAACGAGAGGACTTAACACACGTGCGTGCGCTCGTGTGTTTCATCTTTTCCTCCTCACACATTACTCTGAATCTGAATGGTAACTGACGCTGTGCTATCCAACTGGATAATTATACAGCGTGGTGTGGAGCAACAGGAAGGGGGGAAAACAGAAGCCGAACTGAAAAAAAGATGGAACCAAAATAAAATAGAGATCTCTACAGCGTTTCATGGCTCCAGTCAGACCAATACGGCTACCGTAGCGGTCCCCGGGGACAAACCCCGACCGGCACAGCCCCGACCTTCTTGACCACTTTTTGGTGAGGAGAGAGTGACCGATTTACAATTGGAGATTGTTGAGCTTCTGCTCGAAGAATACCAAGCCTGGCAGCGGGAGTTGGGAGAGAATTCCAGATAGGGACCGTTCTAGTAGGGAAGAAGCTATAATTTGAAACTGTTGGTGTTTTGATGAAATTGTCGGAATTTGTTCTTGTGGTTAGTTCTTGTCTGAGCTGGCATGCTGGTCAGATATTGGTCGCTATTGATGTCCACAAGGCTGTTGATGATCTTATACAGCATGGTGAGTTGACCGGATCTTCTGCCTTCTGGATTCACGTGTCTCCCATCCTAGTTCATCCAGCATTGTTGACATGCTGCTGGTGTTGTGGTAGCGGTTGGTTGCGTACCTGGCTGCTCTGCGCTGTACCATTTCGATCGTGTTTGTCTGGTCCTGGTGGTGTGGACTCCAGACTGAGCAGCAATATGAACACTCAAGGTGGGGACGAACAAGGGTCTTGTAGGCATTAGCTTTCAACTCGCTGTTGGAGGTCCTTAGATTTTGCCTCAGGAGGCCTAGAACACTCTTCACTCGCCTGGGACATAGGCTAGAACACTAAGGCTACATCAAAATGTTGCTACGCTCTGCATAGTTATACGGGGATTGTCTTCAACCACCACAAGCTCTTAGCAGATCATCAGTCTCCCAAATCCTCCGATGTCGGAGTGTGGCTGCCGTGCCCACATGGCGGGGTAATCAAAAACTGTAACACACGCAATGTTCTCATCCTTAGCTGGTGCATATTATACCATAGTGTTCAAGTGCTCCGGCTGTTGGGATGATCCCTGGAGTCTTGTAGCCAGGGTACAACAACACTAAGAACAACAACAACTCTCTTTGCAAAAACAATATCACCACAGTATTCTTCTTCTTCTTCTACTTCTATTTTGATGTAGCCTTGGTGTTCTAGGCTATGTTCATTGGTCTGACACAGCCTTAAGACAAGGCGATGATTCTCTCATATCTGATAGGCCTATGCCATTCGTAGAAGTCGATACACGAACTGTCTCTCTTGGTCATAATAATGACAAAGTGTTTAGTACACCTGTTATGGGTTAAAGTCCTCTTGTTCTACTCTTTAATATAAAAAGCGTCTAGACTACACTGCCCTGTCCTCAAAAGTGGAGTCTCCTTGAAGTCATTCTATGCTGATGAAGTACCATTTTATTCTAGCGGTTGTGACTCCACCTGTGCCCTCTCTGTCTCTGTCTGTCCGTCTATCTGTCTCTCTCTCTCTCTCTCTCTCTCTCTCTCTCTCTCTCTCTCTCTCTCTCTCTCTCTCTCTCTCTCTCTCTCTCTCTCTCTCTCTCTCTCTCTCTCTCTCTCTCTCTCTCTCTCTCTTCTCTCGCTAAGAGAACACTCAGGCGGTAGGGGTAGGGGCAATATATCAATAGCCGGGTGGACAACAAGGAACTGCCCTCCCCTATAAGGATCAAAGAGCTGAAATGGACAGTTCGAGTGTCCCTGTATGATGATGGTATGGCACACACACACACACACACACACACACACACACACACACACACACACACCTGTAGACAAAGACACTGAGACAAGAAAAACCGGGGAAGAGGCTTAGGAGATGATTTATTGCTTTCTTGTTGTTTTTCTTAGCAAGTGATTTTGGTAAAATATGAACAAAAAAAGGAGGAAGAGGAGGAGGAGGAGGAGGAGGAAGAAGAAGAGGAAGAAGAAGAAAGGGGAGGGGGATAGAGTAGATTGTTATTTTGGTAAAATATGAACAAAAAAAGAAGGAGGAAGATTAGGAGGAGGAGGAAGAAGAAGAGGAAGAAGAAGAAGAAGAAAGAGGAGGGGGGTAGGAAAAATTGTCATTATTATTATTATTATTATTATTATTATTATTAGAAGAAGAAGAAGAAGAAGAAGAAGAAGAAGAAGAATGGGGAGGGGGATAGAGTAGATTGTTATTAGAAGAAGAAGAAGAAGAAGAAGAAGAAGAAGAAGAAGAAGAAGAAGAAGAAGAAGAAGAAGAAGAAGAAGAAGAAGAAGAAGAAGAAGAAAAGGGAGATTGTTATTATGAGTCTGAGCATCCATTTGAATGAAGACTGGAAGAAGAAAAAGAAGAAGAAGAAGAAGAAAAAGAAGAAGAAGAGAGGAAACGTGGTGATTGTTTAGCTGTACTTGCATTTAACATTAAACAAGTTTTAGTGATAGCAGGCTTTTGGGTGAAAGCTTCAATCAGGTAGATTTAAAAATGTCCGTTTTCCACTTTGTGAACATACTGGCAAATAAACTGAATAACCTGGAAGGCGTTACGAATATTGGGTTATACAGACTTCTTTTTAATTGCTGTAACTGCACAAGTTCATTAGTTCCCGAGCGAAGCTTCGGGAAGTATTGTTTTTTTGTTTTATCCATCCGTGCGTGCGTCCGTCCGTCCGTGCGTGCGTCCGTCCTGCCAGCTGTTCTGTCTATTTCAATCACTTTTAGTATACAAGTTTTAGCGGATATTACCTATCGACTCAAACCCCAAAACACTTAATCGAACACTTAATCGAACTTATGCACGTATTTCAATGCGGGTTTTTTTCTTTATAAAAACGTTTTTTCTTATGAAAGGCCTATAACATTATAATCATGAATTTCTGGACTTACAATGTTCGAGTTTGGTGTGCAGATCCATTGGCTTATGGTAGTTCCAAATATTTAGTACATGAAAGGTCAAGGTCAAGGTCACAGCGGTTATAGTATGCCGATAAAACCATCTGTAACAACCAGTCAATTCAAACCACACTTTTTTTTTTATTAGACATTTATTATGCATCAATTTGTTTGGCAATTACTCAGTTTCTTGTCATTGGAGCGCAGATGCGTCATGCTGTTGTCATGTGCCCAAGTTCAGCCGCTCGGGAACTTATCTGCCGCTCGGCGACACACTTGTTTTGTTTCTATTTTTCGAAAAA
>CM065701.1:7513009-7518009 GCA_017654935.2 Phymorhynchus buccinoides | reverse complement strand
ATTTTGGAGCTGCTTCCTTTTTTGTGAGCGAAACTCCTTTAGATAACTGAATTTGTATAAATAAATACAAAATTAAAAAAAGGCTTGTATTGAGAAAATGTCGTGCAAACGATTTGGTCTAAACGCAGGCGGCCATGAGAAAAGAGACGGTACACGCCTTCTCTTTGGGTGAAATAATTTGACTTCCAGCACCTCCGCCAAGGAGGAATCGCCGATTTGATGGTTTGATTTATAGGACTCTAACCAGAGCAAAGTGAGTGTTGCAATCTCTGCAAAGGGTGTTTTCCTGGTAATCTGGACGTGTTTCTTACAAAAACGCATCCGTCAGGGTGGCCCTTTAACCTTTCAAATTCAAATTCAAAACAACTGTATTAATCCCTGTGGAAATTAAATTGTGCAAAAATCACAGGCTCGATAAACAATATTAAAAACATGATTACATAAATCGAAACACCACAGTTAAGACGATAAGATGCATATAACATCATTGGTATAAATAGTTCCGCCACCTTCTGGAAGTTATGTGCTTGTAACTTCCTCTAAACTGTCAATCTCTTTGACTGTGCCTTTTTCTTTTGCTCATTGTCATCTACTATATGTCTGCCTTACCGGTCCATTCTCCTGCCTTTTTTTCACGAAACACTTTCAAAAAGATTTCCTCCTGACGAAGTCGGACATGCTGGGCCTAATAATTTCTTACTTAGGCGCATAACGGCAGCATGATGCAGCTGCGCTCATAATTGTCAGGAAACTGTATGAGTGATCGAAGAAGAAGAATATAACATCGTCAAGGAATTAAAAGATGGAGAGAATTTGATTAAAAGTATCTGAAAAAAACAACCCTATAACTTAGTAGTAAACTTACCATACCCAGTTTTTAAAATAATAACTAGCGCAACGCCTAGTACTGGTAATGCCCAGTACTGGTAACGCCACGTACTGGTAACGCTGAGTATTGGTTTCGCTGGGTCCGCGAAATATTATTATTACTTTTGTCTCTCTCCTTCCTTCCATCTTCTTTACTCATCCCGTTCTACTGGCTCATATCGCGCGCGTTTGTGAACGGATGCTGTTGACATTTTGCATCAAGATAGTCACTATCCTTGGTCATGCACGTTCGAAATTTGGAGTGAATGGAGGGTCTTGTTTCGCCGCGGTGTGTGAAAAGGTGAAGCGGCATATATCGCGCGCGTTTATGAATCGATTCGCTTTCAGTTTGGCACACAGATAATCACCGGCCCCGGTCATCTACCTTCCAGAAATACCGGAGATACGGGCGCCAAGAGGCCGGTGGATACGCATTTCGCGCATTTGCCAAACCGCGCAAATGACACGGCCGCCTCGGTTGCCGTTGCCATTGCCCCGTTAGGGCTCGTAGCAAATTTGAAGCGATTCGGTCGAGAAGCGGCGGAGTTATAAGGCCCGTTTTGTGTTTCAGACAGACAGACAGACACACACTTGTCTTTTTATGATATGACAGATTGGTACATGACATGATGATGGCAGTTTCCTCGCACACGAGAATCTGTGGGAACATTTTAATCACGTTTGTTATCATCACGTGCAACCCACCTGGGGCTAACATTAATTAACTGGTTTAATTAGACCAAAGATGTTCGCCTAAATCAGTGCAAGACATAATGAGGCTTTCGGTGAGATACACAAACACGCGCGCTCGTGCGCGCACACATACACACATGCGCACAAGCGCACGCAAACACACACACATACATGCAAACACCATATAGAAACACACACACACACATACACACATGCACGCACGCACACACACACACACACACACACACACATGCAAACACCAGTTAGAAACACAGAGAGAGAGAGAGAGAGAGAGAGAGAGTCCAGGGCCGGATCCAGGGGGGGTGGGGGTACCTGGGTTCCGTAACCCCCCCCCCCCCCACACACAAAAAAAAGAAGAGAAAGAGAGAAAAAAAGAACAAGGGCGTCGCTGAGCGGCAGACATTTCCGTCACCAACAATGCCACGCACTTGTGACACCCCGTAGCAGTCACACCCTGACACAAAATTGGAAGGGATTTTGTCTTCTAGTTCACGAGATACAGCTTGAAGAAGAAACATATAGTGCAAAGAAGGAAATTTCAGTTTTCAAGGTCACACTTCAAGGGTATACAGTACCACACACAATCTGAAGAGCTTCTGTCAACCTTGATCGGTATGCCACTATCAGAACGGGCATAAGCCAAAGTACCTACATGCCAAATTTGAAGACTCTAACACTAACGGTGTGGGAGTTATGGCCCCTGAAAGATTTTCGGTTTTCAAGGTCGTACGCCAAGGTCAAGGTGACGAGGGCAAAATATTTTGCGCGGATGCCTTCCTCTCATGGTGACACACCAGCACACAAAATTTGACGTGATTCGGTCAACCCGTTCGAAAGATATCCTTGGGACAGACAGAAGGAGAAAAAATGACCCTCTGATTTTCAAAGGCTCAGCGATCTTTTTGACCTTGACCTTGACCTTGATCGGTATGCCATCATCAGAACGGGCATAAACCAAACCACCTTCATACCAAGTTTCAACATCCTATGTCAATCGGTGCCCGAGATATGGCTAAAAATAGATTTTCGGTTTTCAAGGTCGTACGTCAAGGTCAAGATCACGACGGCAAAATGGTTTGCGCGAATCTCTTCCTATTAAGGTGGCACACCTTCACACAAAATTTGACGCGATCCGGTCAAGCGGTTCGGGAGATATCCTTGGGACAGACAGAAAAAACCCAGAAAAAAAACCCCCATACAAACCAGCCCATCGCAATAGTCCGATCACCTTTGGTGACGGACTAAAAACAGTCATAGGCCTACATACTGTTTAGTTGTTCTAAGGTACAGTCTAAAAGGACTTTGGGCACTTTATTTTGTTGGAAAAAGCTTCAAGCTTCAGGGGGCTTTGCCCCCTGACCTCCACCAGGGGCGTTGTCCATGGACCCCACTGGGCGCCCAGGCCGGCCCCCAGACCCCCGACCTTGTTTGTAGCCCCCCCCCCCCCCCCCCCCCTCTAATGTGTCCCAGGTCCGGCCTGCTCACACACACACACACACACACACACACATGTACGCAAAAGCAGAAACATTAGCATCAACAGCTGGGTAAAAACATTGTACATGTACCTGTATAGATACTAAGATAGGCATGCTGTTTTCTTCCATCACCCCCCCCCCTCCCCCTCTTCACTACATATACCCCCCCCCCCCCCCCCCCCTTATTAAAAAGCGTGGGAATTTCTACTAGCACCGTTCCCACCTTTTACTCTCTGTGTAGTTGTGCAATGCATCCCGCTCTGTTTGGTTCTGTTGCGCTGTGAGTAACAGATTGCACGTGCTTTATGAACAGTCCTGCAGGATTGCCGACACTGTACATTACATACGATTCGTTGTCAATGCGATGCGATTGTGACACTAGGCGTTCAAGACTGCACTTGGTCATCTCCAAACACGGAACACTCAATTTTTAGTAAAGTGGGTGTTTTTTTAATTTGACGGTTTAAGGTTTTGGTTAGGGTTAGGGTTAGGGCTAGAGTCAGCTTAATTTCAGATTGAATGGTTAAAAGATACACATTGTAAAGTTTCGCTGAAAACCGACATTGTCACGCGAATGGCGTCACTTTCCATATTTGGAGATGACCAAGTGCAGCATTGAACGTCTTGTACGATTCCCTGTCAATGCGATGCGATTGTGACGATGCGAGTCATGATTCACGTGAAATACTCCCACGTCTAAAAATAATTCTACTACTTTCGTCGCTCTTTATACTCAACTACACCCAATACACGAATTCCACGTGAATCGTGACTCACATCGTCACAGTCGCATCGCATTTACAGCGAACCGTATTTACAGCATGCCGTTTAGGGGAGAACGGGACTGGTCCGCCGATTTGTTCAGCTTTTCTCCTTATAAATGGCAAGCTAACTGAAGTAGAAGCTCCAAAAATGTTAGACCAATAAATAGGTAAATCACATAGGGTAAGTAAATGTATGGACAACATAGGCCTACTTATATAGAACATTCAGTTAAAGCGCGAAAGGGATTTGTTTTGCGTGCTGCACGAAATATACCCACTTTTACGTAGGCGTTCTTGCTCCAGGGCGAGGCAAGTCCACCTACAGGCTGGGGCAAGACTGCCCCCCCCCCCCCCCCCCCCTCTCTCCCCCTCATGACTATGCCTAGAAATGCTAAATAAATCCAAGAATCACACAGAATCTTCAATTAGACTCTACCAAGCGTCCTTTCTGTTTCATGCAAAACCAAGAACCAAAAACATGTTTTCATATTATACAAAGCATGAAAACGGAAATTAAGTTATGGATTCATTTGCTAAAACAAACAAAAATCACATTTTTTGCTCTCAATATTTTCTCACATTGTTGCACACCCTCAAAACTTACTGTGAGGACATACCGGAGGAATAGCATGTGGCTATCACAATCATGCTCAACTTGCCAATGTGGCGGTACCATAGCCGATGAGGTTTAACCGAGGCATGGTTACCGCTACACCTATCTATATTGTTAAATGAGAATGCAATGCATTCTCTAATATGTATTCTTTTTTTTTTCATTTCTTTTTTCCATAGAGATGTACGGTGAGGATGCGTGGGCCAGTTTGTTAGAAATGTCTGTACGAATGGTGAGTGAAAAGCGCATTGAGTTGCTTTGCAAGATTATGCGCTATATAAGCATTATTAATTTATTTATTTATTTATTAAAAACTCGGGACTTTACTGGTGTTACACTGCCTCCGGGCATTGCAGCCAGTATTGTTCCCAACATCTTTGTATTTACAAATGTCCCATATGTGTCTATGACCGAGAGGACGTAAAACATCATTTTCATCACAATCATGCTCAAAATGATTATATCGTATAAAAGCATTTTTAACACACTCTGGATCTGGAACAACAGCAAACTTTGAAGGACAGAAACAAAGCTTGGCGCCAAAACCAGTCACTTGACCTACAT
>CM065701.1:7438009-7508009 GCA_017654935.2 Phymorhynchus buccinoides | reverse complement strand
CACAAATCAACCAAACAAGGTGTGGAAATAGGAAAACCAACAAAATTACGCACTGAGACTGAGAGTAACTATAATAAAACAAAAACAAAAAACAAGTGCAACGCCGAGCGGCTGCAAAGTCGCAGCATCGCCGAGCTACTCCGAAATCGGAATCTGTCGGCTGTACACATACATAAAAACGCATCAAAATAGCACGTAACTACATAAAAACGCATAAACACTGCACGTAACTGAATAGTTTTTTTTATATATAGCCTTGGGGTTCGGACCCGTGATTTGAGCGCGCGCGATCATGCGCACACGAGCGCACAGAAAAATTCATGACAACTGTGTTATAAGTTATAGACCATTCATCAAGAAATGTGAAAAAAACTGCATTGAAATACATGCAAAACTTCGCGATATATTAGCGATTATGTTGTTTTGGGGTTTGAACCCCGTAACTGGCGCGACCGTGACCTTAATGTAAAACTAAATACATCAGTGGATAGCTTGCATCTTGGCAAACTAGATGGGGAAGACGGGGTAAAAAGCGCATGGGCGGGTAAGAAGCCCACCCCAATTATCTCATGAAATGAAGCAAATTTCAGTCTCATTTTGCCCATCAGTGAGACGAGCGTTAATGTCTAGCATTCGTCTCATGGGCAAATTTGACTGAAATTTTCTTTATTTCATGAGATAATTGGGGTGGGCTTCTTACCCGCCCATGCGCTTTTTACCCCGTCTTCCGGCCCTACACTTGAGACTGCACTGTCTGGATTTATGGGCTATAGGGTACAATGATGATGGTGTCGTGCAATAAATTGTTTATATTTTTCTTTTTTCCCCTTCAGGTTGTTTGTTTGTAAAATAAATACATGTAGGATGTTATTGACGTGTTCAGTGATGCTTACTGTGGTGAATCCTCTATAAGCAATGTAAAAAACCAAACAATTGTCATTGTCAGAGTCACGCCGCACACATCACAGCATACAAGGGACTTGGTCGTGACTAGGAATCGAAATCAAACGGGGCCAAGAGACTCGTAATAAAATAACAACCCAATAAAGCCTTCGATGCTGTAAAAGAGTGACTGTAAACACGGATTTGGGTATTGGTGTCTGGCTCCAGCGTGTCGCCCTACTTTGCATTTCTCCCATTCTTTTATTTCACGCGCGCTCGTGCCGTAGGGTATCATCGTATGTGTGCAAACAACAGTGATCTTTGTAAGGAGAGGGACAAAGGGGGGATAGGGGAAGGGAAGGTGGGAATAAGAGGGCGACGGCGAAAATGGTGTTTTACGTCCTCTTAGTCTGAATCAGACACATATGGGACATTTGTAAATACAAATATGGTGGGAACAATACTGGAGGCAATGCCCGGAGGCAGTATGAAACCAGTAAAGTCCCGATTTTTTAAATTAATACAGATAGGTGTAGCGGTAACCACGCCTCGGTTAAACCTCATCGGCTATGGTACCGCCACAAGTATATAACTTAGTACAAAGTATATATATCTACAGTCCTGGGAATAAGAGTGCATCACAGACTTGCCTATTATACTTACCCAAGAGCCCTCTCTCTCTCTCTGTGTTTTGCCCGTCATTGACGCTCACTCACTTTCTCTTTCCCTTTATGTCTTATTCTCAAACGTGTGTGTGTCTCAGTGTTATCGTCTTGTTCGTCTTTGAGGGGTTTTGTTTTGCTTGAAAGCGTTATGAATGCCTAATGTGTGTGTGTGTGTGCGCTTCGATTTGATTTATATCAAGATTTAGCGCCGTGTAGATATTGTTGATGTTGTTGCTGGTGTGTGTGTGTGTGCGCGCGTGCGTGTGCGCCAGGCATCAGAATTGTGCGAGGTCCCTTCCTCTGAAAACCGCAGTACAATGGCCACCAAAGCCCATCAAGATTAAAATTATAGCCTCGTCGACAACTAAGGCCATGTCAGGGCTGTCACCACATTAAATCTTTAAGCCCAAGAGAGTTGAGGAACAACACTTAAAGTTAATTACCAACATGACCAAAAAGGAAGCCACTCGTTTAGAAATTACCTGAAAATGCAATCTTCTTCTTCTGCGTTCAACATGAGAAAATTACGCTCAGAAACAGGCAAATGTCTGCCGCTGCAGACAAATCCTCTGCCAATAAGGAAGTATTCGTTTAGAAATTACTTGAAAATGCGATCTGACAGAGAAAATTACGCTCAGAAACAGGCAAATCCTCTGCCAAAAAGGAAGTATTCGTTTAGAAATTACTTGAAAATGCGAGCTGACAGAGAAAATTACGCTCAGAAACAGGCAAATCCTCTGCCAATAAGGAAGTATTCGTTTAGAAATTACTTGAAAATGCGAGCTGACAGAGAATATTACGCTCAGAAACAGGCAAATCCTCTGCCAATAAGTAAGTATTCGTTTAGAAATTACTTGAAAATGCGAGCTGACAGAGAATATTACACTCAGAAACAGAGTCATCTAAGCATGTTTTAGATACTTGTACAGAGGAGAAGGACCTAGGGGTTATATTTGATTCAAAACTCAAATTTGATAAGCACATCACAACAGCGATAAATAAAGCCAGTAGGATGCTGGGCTTGATCAGAAGGAGTTTTAAAAACTTAAATAAAGAGGTGTTCATAAATCTTTACAAATGTTTAATACGGCCTCATCTTGAGTATGGCAATATAATTTGGAATCCCTTTCTTAAACGACAGTCCAGTGCAATTGAGAAGGTACAGAGGAGAGCAACCAAACTGATAAAATCCATGAAAAATTTGGATTATGAGGACAGGCTAAGTAAATTAGACTTGCCATCTTTAAAATACAGAAGACTAAGGGGAGATTTGATAAATGTTTACAAGATTCTTCAAGGCACTGACAATACTAACAAAGGCTTGTTTCACTTGTCTAACGAAATAAGAACCCGTAATAGTGAACTTAAGATCCTAACCAGGTACAGCAGAACTAACATTAGAAAAAACTTTTTTTCTAACAGAGTCACCCAATATTGGAACAACCTCCCTGCACATACTAAACTGGCCTCAGATACTAACAAATTCAAAAACCTCCTAGACAGTGATCCAAAAATTGCCCTGTTAAAGTACATCCATGATTAGTCACAATAGTGCATCAATATGGATGCTAAAAACCGCCACAGCAATTGCCAAACTCTAACCAAAAGGACGCATTGAGAGGCTGCAAGGCCTGGTCGTCCAAATACCTGACCTGACCTGACCAGAGGCAAATCTGTGTCACTGCAGACAAATCCTCTGCCAAAAAGGAAGTATTCGTTTAGAAATTACTTGAAAATGCGAGCTGACAGAGAATATTACACTCAGAAACAGAGGCAAATCTGTGTCACTGCAGACAAATCCTCTGCCCAAAAGTAAGTATTCGTTTAGAAATTACTTGAAAATGCGATCTGACAGAGAAAATTCCACTCAGAAACAGAGGCAAATCTTCTGCCAAAAGGAAGTATTCGTTTAGAAATTACTTGAAAATGCGAACTGCCAGAATCTTCCGCTCAGAAACAAGAGGCAAGTCGCTGCCACTGCTTACAAATCCTCTGCCACAAACCTTTGATCCTCTGAAATTTGCAAATCCCCTGACAATTCTGATGCCTGGTGTGTGTGTGTGTGTGTGTGGATTTGTCTGCAGTGACACAGACTTAGGTCTAGTTCTAACCACACAGCGATTCATACTAACACAAATCTCTCTCTCTCTCTCTCTCTCTCTCTCTCACACACACACACAAACATATAGGGAGAGAGAGAGCTAGACACACACATGGCATCTTTTGTGTTTTTTATTTTATATCATGAGTCATTAATAATTTCATAAATGCAGCAACTATAATAATATACATAAAATGTTAGTCACATCCTCACTGGGCACACATAGATGAAAGTATTCAAGCACACACACACACATACGCACGCACACACACACTTAAAACATTATTCAGCATATTAATACACTCAGCATTCAAATCCATTCAGCATTTTAATTCATTCTGCGTTGTATTTACTTTCATGTAAGTTTCAATCCTTAAAAATGTCCCTGAACAAAAATATTTAAAGAAAGCCCCCCCCCCCTCTCATCAACCACCCTCACACTCCTCTCCATATCTCACTTTTATTCAACTCACTTCTTTTCAACAAACAAAATATTCAGATCTGCCATTTTTTAAATTTTATTATATACTCAAGTATACACAATTGTTTTCACCACAAAATATCATCCAAGGATTGCTCATGCCCTACACATGTCATTAAAGTCGTTTCATTATTTAAAAAATGTACACGAGAGTTTAACTCTCAACTGAAAAAGTAAAAGCCAGCTGTCAACCATTTAACTCCAACAACGGTGGTGGATACAAAATGAGTGATGTAGTTTTATTATATTATATACACACAGCCAGCACGATTGTGAACTGATGCTGTTACTTTTACAGACAAAATCAAAGTTGCACCGTTGTGGCTCGCAGTAAAACATACCAACAAATTCAGTCGTTTTTTGTTGTCCCCCCCTATAGCGCTTTTTCAAAATTCGGTCTTTTGGGGGTTATCTTTCCCTACTGTCTCGTCTTGAAGTCCGTTTGGAGTCGTTCCGGTTCAAAAATAGAATTAAAAAATTGAAGTTACTTACCTTTAACAAAAACTATATTTTGTTCTTGTCTTCATATTTATGCGGTCGTATCAAGTAAACAAATAAGAACATAACCGTTTATAGTCAACATATATAAACACTTTAATGAAGAAACATGAAACAGGACATATTGTTAAATCTTCAAACTGATAACTGAGCAATTACACACCCATCTGTTTCAGTTACGGAGCAGCCATGCCGTGTTTACAGCTGCAGATGATGTTTTTCTAACCGGAACTAAGTGTCCTAACGGGCACACAACGTCTGTTACTTCCTTTTTCATTTCAAATAAGTGCTATGTTGTCAATGCACGCAAAACAACCATTTTCATTGTCGTAGTTTACATGGAACAATAAAATAATGTACACTGTTGAATTTATTTACACACATGCATGCGCACGCACACTCAGTAGTGATTGTTCACTATTGTAATATATTTACACACACAAACTCTCTTACACACGCACACATACATACACACACTCAGTAGTGATTGTTCACTATTGTCATTTTTATTTACACACACACAAACCATCTCTTGCACACACACACAGTCAGTCACACACACATACAAACACGTCACACAGTCAGTCACACACACACAGTCAGTCACACACACACACACACAGACACACACTCACACAGTCAGTCACACAGTCGGTCACACACACACAAAGTCAGTCACACACACACACACACACTATTCTTGCCCTGAGCAAAACTGCTGTGGGGATGGATTCAAGAAATGCACACTGAAAGACATTTTGTCACTGTCACTTTTCTTTGGGGGTGGGGGTGGGGGTGGGGGTGGGAGAGGTTAGGGGGAGCGGGGAGGGGGAGGGGCACAGAAAGAACGGATCAACGGTCAGAAAAACACATCAGAGGAAGTGAAAAAGAGACAGAAAGATGCAAGACAAATGAAACTCCCCCATGGGGATACAGGGGGTCTTTCGCATAAATAGTTCCCCAACCTTCTGGAAGTTCTGTGCTTGTAACTTCCTCTAATCTGTCACTCTCTTTGACTCAGCCTTTTCCCTTTGCTTACTGTATATCTACTATCTTACTGCCTTACCGGCCCATTCTCCTGTCTTTTTTCATGAAAACACTTTCCAAAACATTTCCTCCCGCCGAAGTCGGACTTGCTGGGCCTAACTATTTCTTAGTTAGGCGCAATACGGCAGCATGATGCATCTGCGCTCATAATTGACATGAAGAAGATAAATGAAACTGGGGGGAAAAAAGCAACCAACAAAATAGAGACACAGCATTTATAAAATAAACAAACAGGCAAATACTGTGACAAAAACCAGACTTCATCAGCTGCCAACAATACAAAATCATGGCACTCCTACTCATGATCACTGATGTAACACAGAAAACAAAACAAAGGAAAAAACAAACAAAAAACTACCGATTAAACTTTTTAAGGCCCAAGTTATTTCAGCAGGTTAAAAAGATGACAGTTGTGAGGTCTCAACCACTTTAATTAACATTTTCCATGTGGCTTAAACACATGCACATTTGCATGCACATTTTTTATATTTTAAATGGGGTGGCGCGCCTCTGGCTGCGACATGCTCTCCAGGTGGGAGCAGCCCGAATTTCACAGAGACGCCTCTGTGACTATAAAGTACCTAATAATAATAATACAGAACGACTCAACAGTGACTGTGGACTGTGGTTACTTTGCGAAAAGCAGGGTGCACATGTATATATTTAGTTGCAGGTTTGCTGGTAGTTGTTTTTTTATCATGTTTCTTTCTTTTTTGTTTGTTTGTTGCTTTTATTTCTTCTTCCAATAGTTCAAACATCTTCGATCGTTGACTGAAAGACTTTTCCAACTGCATTTCCAGCACTGTTAACTCATTCGCATCGCAAAGATTTTGAATTATTCAAAAAACTCACAAATCATTTCAGCCATACACACAAACAAAACATACATAAACAAAAGGAGAAATGAAAGAAGATTACAGGTTTTTACTTCAGGTTTAGACATAGGGAAGTGGTAGATCAGAGAGTTTATATAGAAAAAACTCTACACCGATTGGATACCTCACAACAAACCACTACAAAAGCAAAGTCAGAGGCAAAATTGTGGTCTACGGGGGCGAAGCGAGTTAAGATGTAACCAAGGTATGATGTGCACACACTTACTTCCCTTAAAGCACATGCATCAAATGGACAGCTATCTATTACTTCCGCACATATATGGCCGGAACGACTTGAATGAGTTAAGGCAGAACTTACGGCCGGCAGCAGACACATACGACGTTTCCTCTCTCTCTCTCTCTCCGTGTAACGCACAAACCGAAGGCCATCTTTGCTAGACAGATCTTGAGTTCAATTCAAAGCTTTGCAAGGAAGGAAGGGAGAGAAAAAAAGGAAAAACTATGCAGACCAAAAAAAACCTGCCACAGGAGAAAGAGTGGAAGAAAAAAACAACTATCGGAGTGCAGGCGGGGTTGGGGGTTGGGAGGCAATCAGGGTTCGGGTGATTTGCATAAGATCAGTGGGATAAATGGCCATGGGATTAATTAACCCTTTCACCGCCAATGTCGCATTTTAGCACCACAATGGTTTAACACCCATGTCATGAAAAAGCCTCAAACCAGGGTCTGTTATTTTAAAGAGCCTATTTTCATAATTTTGGGAGGTAAGGATAGGGCCTTACTTTATGCATGTCAGAGGAATCCCCACTATTGCAGACAGGTAAGTTTAATAGAAATGTTTTGCTGAAAAATGGCCAAAAATACCATTAAGCTTAACTGGGTAGAGAAAATAAACTGTCTGCAATATTGCGAATTCCTCTGTGACATATATAACATTAGGCCTATCCTTACCTCCCAAAATTAAGAAAATAGGGTCTTTGGATAACAGGTCCTGATTTGATGCCTTTTAGTGACATGGGTGTTAAACCATTGTGGTGCATAAAATGCGACATTGGTGGTGAAAGGGTTAAAACTTAAATTAAGACTACTTTCGCACACTACAAGCTGCTTCCATGGAGTACACGTATATCTCAAATGCCCATCAACAGCTCAATAAAGACCAAGTGTAAATGATTGCCACGATAAATAAAACAAATCAACACAACAATGAGGCTTTATACCGAAAATTATCCGCCCCTGTCTCGCGACTTCAAATGCGAACGCCACCTACTTAAGATTATCGCCCTTGCCTGTCAGGAACTAGTAGTATGTAGCCACAGAAGATGATCTGCTCCTGACTTGTCACCAGGGGGCATCGGCAGTTCGGCCCTAAAATTATCGCCCCTTCGTCTCGGCAAGGAGTAGTATAACGCCTCATTCATGAGGAGGAAATGGGTCTGGATGAAAAAACAAATTCCCCAACAAAATGTGGTAACCCAACACACAATGGTCAACCTATGGCGATATTTTTCACGCCAGATGGCAGTCAATGCACTAGGGGCTTATCACGCGATTTTCTTACTTGGGCGTAGTGAGAGAGAGTGATGGTAGGACCACTCACTGTCTCTCTCTCTTTCTTTATCCCCAACTAATAATATAGAGAGGATTAGCCCCACACGAGCGTCATGCCCTCTGGCGTGAGAAAAATCGCACTAAGTCTCTCATTGGGACAATTCATCTCGGAAGTTCATTCTCATCCCCTCTGAGAGTTCACAGGATTTCTCGGTTAAAATCCTCAGCAAGTCTTGTCTATTGCCCTGCCGACAACGGAAGCCATGTCAGGGCTGTCACCGCGTTAAAAATTCTGCAGCCTGAAGACAGCACACACATAATATATAGTAAACACCTCTACAATCACAAAGGGCCTTTGTTGAAGATGGAAGTAGAGTCACAGGAAGTGCGGTACAAAATTCGGTCAACTTCTCGGAAATTTGCTTTGCCCTCCTCTGAAAGCTCATAGGATTTCTCTGTAAAAATCCCTGGATTGAAGAACACATCGGCACTCTGAAGACACCACACCACACACCTACAAACTACTTCCACCCTAAGGCTGGGTCCACATTAGATGCATAAGTTCCATACTGAAAACACTAAATAAGTGGAAGAAAGAAGGATAAAAATTTACGCATATGGGGGGGAAATTCGGACACGTGCGCAAATCTTTTTCCTTCTTTGTTTCACTTATTTATTGATTGCACACGGGTTTCCGCATGGAATATCCGCTTATGTGAGTACACAGCCTTAGGCTCTCAAAGGGCCGTTGTTCAAACTGGAAGGTTGAATCGGGTAAGGCGGATGCGGCGTGGCCAAAAATTCCTGTCAACAAGTCTTTCTGAAAGTTTGGCAGGATTTTGTCAAATCCTCGGATCCAGGAAGAATTCTGCAGTCTAGCATAGCACCCCCATGGGAATACCGGGGGGGGTCTTTCGTACAAATAGTCCCCCCACCTTCTGGATGTTCTGTGCTTGTTGCTGCTGTACCCTGGCTTAAAGACTCCAGGGATCATCCCAACAGCTGAAACACTTGAACACCCAAGGTACAAATGCACCAGCTAGGGATAAGAATATTACGTGTGTGACCGTTTTTGATTACCCCGCCACGTGCTCAGCCACACTCCGACTTCGGAGGAGTTCTGTGCTTGTAACTTCCTCTAATATCTGTCGCTCTCTTTCACTCTGCCTTTTTCCCTTCGCTCACTATCATACTATCTTTCTGCCTAGTTACTGTTCCATTCTCCCCTCCCCTCCCCCCCCCCCCCTAAACTCTTTCAAAGATTTCTTTACCTAAAGTCGAACGCGCTGGGCCTAAACTATCTCTTAGGCGCATAACGGCATCTGCGCTCGCATGACAGGAAACTGTCTGAGCGATCAACGAGGAAGAAGTGAAGCACAAAACCGTTTCAACACCTAGGGTGGTTCTGAGTGATCGACGAGGAAGAAGTGAAGCACAAAACCGTTTCAACACCTAGGGTGGTTCTGAGTGATCGACGAGGAAGAAGTGAAGCACAAAACCGTTTCAACACCTAGGGTGGTTCTGAGTGATCGACGAGGAAGAAGTGAAGCACAAAACCGTTTCAACACCTAGGGTGGTTCTGAGTGATCGACGAGGAAGAAGTGAAGCACAAAACCGTTTCAACACCTAGGGTGGTTCTGAGTGATCGACGAGGAAGAAGTGAAGCACAAAACCGTCTCAACACCTAGGGTGGTGGGTCACAAGGGGCCGTTGTGGAAGGAGGTGGAGTCAGGGGAGGCGGGGGCCGCGTGGCCCAGAATGCGGTCCACATCCCTGCAGTGCTGCCGCGGGCCGGGCTCCGGTGTGTAGGTGAAGGTCAGGCCCGTGGAGTAGATGATGCCGTCGCTGCGAACCAACGACACAGGCACCTGAAAAATAACATTATTTCATTTAACTGAAATCCAATCCTCTGAAAACCGTGGTAAAAGGGCCATCAAGGCCCTAGACGAAACAAGGACAACACTGAAATGAGTTCCCAATATGACCAAATTGGCTTAATATAGTGAGAAATCACTACAGAATATTTAACAGAAAAGATAACACTGAAAAAAGGCAAAACCTCTGACAAGAGAAGCCAATCCTCTGTCAGAAATTCTCAATCCTCTGAAATTAGCAGATCCTCTGACAATTCTGATGCCTGAAGGTGGAATCCTGCTGGGGAAATGCTCGTAAAAAGATTATTTCCTCTTCTCATGGAAGAGAGGTGGAGTAGGGGTCAGGGGGTTGCAGATATCTTTGACCACCACAGTTACCTGCAGGGGCTGTCTAACCCAGCGCCACCCGTTCCTGAAGGCAGAGATGTCCGGCACCACACACATCATGCTCTCATCAGACCTGAAAACCACAAAAACAAACAGGTGATGGTTATCAGGCATGAGACAGAGAAATTATGACTAAGGATGAAAAGCGGTTGAAAAATAATAATAATGAGGAAAATTTATATAGCGCCCATCCTACTATGTAGCTTTACACAGAATTGAAATGGAATAAAAACATGGACAAAAATCCAATAACATGAGTAGACAAAACAATACCGGTCAGACTTCGTTTGGCCGGTAAAAATGCACATAGCAATCAGCAGCAACAACTGCTGTGACTACTACTACTACTACAGCTACTATTTCTACTACTACTACTACTTATAATAGGCCTAATACACGTATGCATTATTTTTAGGCTGAAGCCCCCTGAAATTTAAGCTTTTTTTATAATCTAATCCTTAATTCATTCAAGTTATATGTCCGGAATTAATAGATAACTGTCAATTTGATGCATTTGCTTCAAGGGAAGTAAATCTGTGAACACACAATACCTTGGTCACTTCTAAATTTGCTTCGCTCCCTTAGACCACAATTTTGCCTCTAACTTTGCTTTTGTAGTGGTTTGTTTATCTAAAAAATGGCCTTTGGTGGCCATGAAAAAGCCTCAAATCATCCTAAAGGCTGAACATTTTCACGCCTGGAACGTGTATCAGACCTGGTTACCCCCTACACAAGTCTGGAGTAGTCTGGATAGCTGAAATCAGTAGTTTTGGTGTGAAGTGAGTAGTCTTATTCATTAAAACAATCAAACACTGTTCACTGAAAATGAGTAGTAATCAAGAATTAAAGAGCATTATCATCAATGTTGATGAGTAGTAGAGGTCTAAAATGAGTAGAATACTACAAGAAAAGAATAGAGTAAACAGGTCTGGTATATCTTGCAAGGAAGATAATTTGAACTAAAAATCACACAGCAGCAGGATCTGAGAGACCCCTCACTTGAGTGACCCATGACCCAGGGGACATAAATCTGGCTCTCTTGCTCATTTCCCTGATGTTATCAGGCCAGGTTATTTCCCCTGCATAAAGCAAGTATGAATGGGAAGTCTTTTTTTCTCTTTTTATTCCTTCTTGTCTTTTTTTCATGGTAATCCTTCAAAATTGAATGTTAAATAATAACAGTCTTTCTTTTTCTTGGTAAAGGTAAAGATGTGCCACCCCCCTACATTTCTCGGTTAATTCCATTTTTGCCTTTCTTACCAAACATAAAGCTGTATTTTATTAACCTTTTCAGCTAATTATCTTTTTGGAATACTAACCCTAACCCCCCCTCTATAAGACGGAAAAACGCAATGAACCACAACTGTGACAAATGCGGCGGTGTACTGCACTACATAGGGGGAGTTCCTATTAGATAATGGCCTTTATCATGACTGCAATTAATTATTGAACAAAGATAATTAGCTGAAAATAATCATAAAATACAGCTTCATGTTTGGTAAGAAAGGCAAAAACGGAAAAATGGAATTAATCGAGAAATGTAGGGGGTGGCACATCTTGACCTATACCTTTTTCTTTAACCCCTTCAGTGCCAGAGGAAAACAGAGAAATCATCGATTTTCTTATAAATTTTAAAGGGGATCTGTTAAGTCTCAATTTAAGAAAATGGTATATATCTTTCCTGACTTGTCTAAACCAAAAACCATCAATCCAGGACTATGACATCAAAGTTATGACATCATCAATGACATCACACACCACATCGTAGACACAGGACTGGGGCAGGGAAGGGGTCAATCTTTAGCACACCGCATTTTTTCTGACATTCCGTACTCTGCCACTTCATTCTTTTTGAGGCAGTGAAAAACGCCTACACCCACTTGATTAAAAATGCTATAATTTTCTCTGTGTCTTGTGTGCAGACTTGATTATTGGAATACCAATAAAGAAAATGATTGAGGAAAGTGTTGATACTTAGCATTTTGTTGTCCGTGCATGTTTGTTGTTGAAGAAAAACAACCAAAAATAATCGAAGCGTTGGTTTTGAGTACCCCTCTCTGGGCGACACAGGGCGCCTGTAGTTGTAGGGGAGAGTATCTACTCGGCGATACAGTGTGCCTGCAGCGTGCTAAAGGTTAAACATGCTTCAGTAACGTGCAGATAAATGACAATAAATTGGCTCTATGGACCACAGAATTTATAACTCATAGTCGAAAGCTTTCAGAAAGGGAGTTTGATGGTTGGTTGTAGGTCAGGTCCCATCCCACTAAAAAACATCTTTCCAGAATAGCAGCTGGCTGGCCTGCGGTGATCCTGGTCTCACCTGAACATGGTCTCGGCCTCCACATCCCCAAACCACACCCTGAGGTTGGACGCAAAGTTCTCCCCCATCAGCTCCAGCATGGCCACGTCTCCCCCTCCGTTCAGCTGGAAACAGTTGATCAATCAATCAATGAAAACAACAGTCAATCAATCAATTGATCAATCAATCAAAGAATCATTAAACCGATCAATCTGATTATCAAACCATTAATCAATTCACAGCTGCAAAGTTCTCCCCCATCAGTTCTAGCATGGCTGCATCTCCCCCTCCGTTCAACCGAAAATGAACAATCAGTAAATCAATCCATTACCTAATCAAATGATCAATTCATCCATCAATGAATAATGGAAGAGAAGTTCTTCCCCATCAGCTGCACCATCCTTTTAGTTAAGAGTTCAGCTGAAAACATCCAACCACTCTTCTTCTTCTTTTGCGCTCCCAGGTCATATGGCCATAATGAGTAAGGTACAATGTACTGTACTCACATGCAGACTGTTGACGACCGGCACAGGACTGACAGGGGTCGGCACAGGCCTCATAGAAGGTGTACTCTGCCTTGTGTACTATGTACAATGCACTGTACTCACATGCACACTGTTGACGACCGGCACAGGACTGACAGGGGTCTGCACAGGCCTCATGCCCTCATAGAAGGTGTACTCTGCCTTGTGTACTATGTACAATGTACTGTACTCACATGCAGACTGTTGACGACCGGCACAGGACTGACAGGGGTCTGCACAGGCCTCATGCCCTCATAGAAGGTGTACTCTGCCTTGTGTACTATGTACAATGTACTGTACTCACACGCAGACTGTTGACGACCGGCACAGGACTGACAGGGGTCTGCACAGGCCTCATGCCCTCATAGGTGTACTCTGCCTTGTGTACTATGTACAATGCACTGTACTCACATGCACACTGTTGACGACCGGCACAGGACTGACAGGGGTCTGCACAGGCCACATGCCCTCATAGAAGGTGTACTCTGCCTTGTGTACTATGTACAATGCACTGTACTCACATGCAGACTGTTGACGACCGGCACAGGACTGACAGGGGTCTGCACAGGCCCCATGCCCTCGTAAAAGGTGTACTCTGCCTTGTCGGTGCTGATGATGGTCCAGGAGGCGCCGTCGTTGATCATCTCCTTGTTGGGCTCCTTGGGACATGGTGTCGCCTGCAAAACCCATCAACGTCCAGCATTGCGCAAAACACTCAAAGGGAGGGCTGGACAACAGAAGGTCTTCAAAGAAGAGATACCCCCCAAAAAAAAATGGTGACCTTATACATGGAGAAAGGCTCAACAAAGGCTTCATAGCAGCCAACCTTGGACAAATGGATAAATGAAATTCCTCACAAAGTGTGGGGGGAGTGGCCACACTGGCCCCCGGTGAGATCCAGCAGCAATGCCACTGGTGGGGGTCAGGGAAGAGGCAACGTAGAAAAGAAACCGCAAAGAGGGATTTTGTTTTGTTTTTAACCTACAAGTTAATATATACAAATTTGTGTCAATATTTTTTTTTTAGGTATTAGGTATTAGGTACTTTATAGTCACAGAGGCGTAAATTTTGACCAAATGACAACTTTTTTCGTTGCCACTGGGTTTAACGTATGCTAAGTGCATGGGCACACGGGACCTCGGTTTATCGTCTCATCCGAAAGACTCCACGTTCAGACCGTTAAGGCCTAGTGCAGAATGAGAGGAAAAAATCCCCTGTACCCAGGTTCGAACTCGGGTTTACTTGACACGAAGCGAACGCGATACCACTGTGCCACTCTACACCAGTCAGAAGTTGAGGCGTCTGTACTCAGGAATGGGAATTAGAGAAGACAAAAAAGTGTCAATATTTTGTATAAAGTTAAAGAAATATTCAATCGATATCTCCACCGACTGATATAAATCAAACCTCAGGTTGACGACTTCCAAAAAAGCCAGGAAAATTCTGTTGTTGCACTGAACAATGCAGCATTGAATGGCATTGTGTTGCGTTCCGGGGAGAGGCAGAGGTACACGTATGCACTCCATGTCCCTCAGGCAGAAGGCACACTTGTGTGCGCGCGCACACACACACTCTCACTCTGACACACACACACTGAACGTCGAACTGAACGTCGAGTCCTTCAGATGGGGACTTAAAGCTAGTCTGACCCGTGCGCTTTACGCACGTAAAAATCCCAAGACAGTTGAAAGTCGGTAATAGCAGGGAGAAATCCCGCTGCCTGGTATAGCCAAATTAATAGCTAGGTTTTCCAAGTATGTCCACACCCACCCTGAGTCCCTCCCCCCCAATATTTTTACATTTTTGCAAAAAATTGGGTAGGCGCTGCACTTGCGATGACGCGCTCTCCAGGGGAGAGCAGCCCGGATTTCACAGAAATAAGTCTCTGTGACTAGAATATACCAAATACCAAAAAAAACAAAATACACACACACTACCTGAAACTGTATGATGCGTTCCTGAGATAGGCAGAGGTACATGCGCTCCGTGTCTTTCAGGTAGAAAGAACACTTGTGTAGCTGCGACACGGGGTCGTCCGCATCTAATAGCGACGTCTGCTTATCCACCTTACGAATTACCTGCATCAAAACAATAAACCACACACTAAAGTCACAACTCAGAACATGACTCATATCTCCACGCATATAAGAGAGAAAAAAACCATACAAGAATCATACAGAAAATAAACAGAGAAACACATTCAAGAATGATATCTGCTTATCTACCTTATACTTTAAAAAAAAATAAAAAATATAAACTAAACCTCAAAATTGTTACTATTCAGTGCAAAGAAAACAACTCAAAATTGAAAATAATAATTTTCATGTACAATTGGAGAGTCAGAAGTTGAGGCATCTGTACTCAGGAATGGGAATTAGAGAAGACAAAAAAGACTGAAAATTGGGGTTTGGAAGCAGGCATAGGAACAAGGAATACAAAAAAACAACTGAAAACCGTGTATGTTGGGATACAGCCCCCAGAAAATGAAGCTTCTTCTGTTATCTAAGCCTTAAAAACAGTATTATAGATAAGACTGATATATTTAGTTTATTTTGCATTCATTTATAACCAATAACTTAAGTTTTACTCATTGGGCTTTTTTTTTTTTTAATCTCATAAATGTTCTCTTGGACCATCAAAAAAGCTGAAACTTGAAAAAAAAGACTGAAGAGGACCATCAAAAAAGCTAAAATCAGCCAAAAAACTGACAATTCCCATGCCTGGTACTGTTCAGTCTTTCAATTTGTTTCTTCTTCTTCTGCGTTCAAAGGCCATATGGGTAAGGTACGTAAGTGTCCATTTTTAGTTTTCACTGGTCTCCCCGCTGCGTACAGCTGACTCATTCCGATTTCAGGGGAGAATTTGTTTCAATATTTTAATTGCAGAATCAAGCTTTATCTAATAGGACTGCTTCCCCTAATCCACTCTTAGTTGTGTTTGCAAACACAAAGAAGGCAGAGGTCTGAACTTTTAATGTGCCTCGATAGAGTCCATGGATGACGCTTATCGAGACAAAATAGTATGTCTTCTGGTCTAGTCCACAATTCTCGAGATTAAAACAGAATGAAAGGCATCACACAGTCAACTTTGATTTATAACAGAAAGCATACACAATGTTCCTCCAGTCCACAATTCTCGAGATTAAAACAGAATGAAAGGCATCACACAGTCAACTTTGATTTATAACAGAAAGCATACACAATGTTCCTCCAGTCCACAATTCTCGAGATTAAAACAGAATGAAAGGCATCACACAGTCAACTTTGATTTATAACAGAAAGCATACACAATGTTCCTCCAGTCCACAATTCTCGAGATTAAAACAGAATGAAAGGCATCACACAGTCAACTTTGATTTATAACGGAAAGCATACACAATGTTCCTCCAGTCCACAACTCTCGAGATTAAAACAGAATGAAAGGCATCACACAGTCAACTTTGATTTATAACGGAAAGCATACACAATGTTCCTCCATAAAACAGACAATTAAGCAGCGAGTACAAAAATCACCAAAGCACAGAAATAACTAAATTGCTGAAATTCTGCTCAACGTCCTCCGGTCTGGAATAGACACACATGGGACATTAGTAGACATGAAAGATGGTGGGAACGATCCTGGAGGCAATGCCCGGAGGCAGTGCAACACCAGGAAAGTCCCGAATATTTAACAATCCAGATGTGTATAATTATAGCTGAAGAACTTACCAGTCTCAAGTCACTTATAGTCTGCTTAGACGGCGTGACCAAAAACTATTGAAGATTGAGGCAGAGCAGACTAGTTTGACAGTGGAGCTCTGTATGTATGTGTGTTTGTGTATGTGTGTGTTTGGGGGTGGGGGTGTGCGTGTGTGTGTGTGTGTGTGTGTGTATGTGTGTTTGGGTGTGTGTGTGTGTGCGTGTGCGTGCGTGCATGCACTGACCAGTCTAGGGAGGGCCATGCCGATGACGGAGCAGACCAGTTTGACAGTGGAGCTGTGTGTGTGTGTGTGTGTGTGTCTGTGTGCGTGCGTGCGTGCACTGACCAGTCTGGGGAGGGCCATGCCGGTGACGGAGCAGACCAGTTTGACCGTGGCCCCATAGTGAATGTAGCCGTCCCGGACCGTGAACTCCTCAGACTCCCCTTCATTGTCGTCCACTGGAAAACAACACAAACACTTTGATTACACCTCATTTAACACTTCCGTGACGGGAACCTCCGATCGTAGGTTCAGCAGAACATCTCTATCTGCCGGGAACCTCTGATCGTAGGTAGAACGGACTAAGGTACAAAACTCCCTATTATACCAGCGGACCTTTCAGTTACTTCCCCTGAATACTGAAATGGAAATTGCTCATTCGTCTGCTGTCGAAAATTGAGGAGATTTTTGCACGAAAATTGTCAAAAATTAGAGGTCTGAGTGGCGAGGAGATTGTTTGGTTGCTCGAACTTGATGAAGATGAAAGTAATGCTGGCAATCAGTCTAGTCGTGTTTTAAGGATGAAAGTAGTGAAAATAATGTAAGTACTGATTAAATTGAACAGTGAGTGCCCAGTACGGGTACTCTAGAGTGAGAATGTGACAACAAAAAGTGTTGTTATGGGCAGAATCGTTCGATCTCGTCGCGAAGTTCTATCTCGAAGGCCAGCAGCATGTTGGCTGTAAATCGTTCATGCAATATTTTCACAAAGCATTTTCATCATCATCATTACTCACACAGGTGGATGGAGAAGGCCCCACACTGGGAAGAACTGGCGTGGAAGTTGTTGTTCTCCACGTGGAGGTAGCGAGTGCTGACTATCATCATCATCATTACTCACACAGGTGGATGGAGAAGGCCCCACACTGGGTGGAACTGGCATGGAAGAAGTTGTTCTATTCTGATGCCTGACTATCATCATCATTACTCACACAGGTGGATGGAGAAGGCCCCCCACTGGGTGGAACTGGCGTGGAAGTTGTTGTTCTCCACGTGGAGGTAACGAGTGCTGACTGTCTGGGACCGAAGGCGGTTGAACAGGGCTACTTTGGTGCCAGAGGCAATGCACACTGCAACAAGTTATCATACAGCAATCATAGGACTGTAAATACGAACTGTCCGGAAATAATTAACCCTTTCAACGCCAACCATTTTTCAGCCAAAATTATCCATGAAACTTACCTGGATACAGAAAAGATTTTGTCTGCAATATTAGGAATTCCTATGTGAGATGCATAAAACAGGGCTTATCCTTCCCTCCCAAAATTAAGAACATTAATTGGGTAACAGACCCACATTTGATGCCTTTTAGTGACATGGGTATCAAATCATTGTGGTGCCAAGAGGCGATGAAAGCGTTAAGGGGAATAATTTAATGGTGTGTGGGAGTGATCTTGCCTAATTCAATCGGTCAAACAGGTGAAGTTACTCTACCATCAGGCAGATCCCCAGCTCTCACCTCATGTGTTTGAGCAGACATACAGCACTTCGAACATATTGCATCATTCTAAAATTTGTCATTTATATTTTTACGTCACATTTTGCAAATTCTTTGTGGATTTTTCTAACAAATGTTTTTCGCAAGTCGCTGGCTCCACTTGCTGTAGGACACCCCTGGATCCTTCTCTCTTTGTCTCTCTCTCTCTCTCATTCGCTCTCTCTCTCTCTCCCATTCCTTATCTCTCTCTCCCCTTCCTTCTCTCCGACACTTACAATCAGCGTTTTTCAGGGACTGTTTTTTCTTGGAGGGCTTGGAGATGACCTTGATGCGCTTGCTGAGGAACAGGCCCAGGTCCTGGCCCCCTCCGTAGAACATCTTCACCGACAGCATGAAGTGCTTCCGCTTGTCAGAGTCCGAGATGAACAGCGTCTTGGCCGCACAGTAGCACTGCGAAAAAGGAAAAAAAGATTATCTTATTTAACCGACTATAAGGCTATTACAAGAGGCAATTTCATGTTAAATTCTGATATTTGTTATTATTGTTTCCTACAATATTGTCACGCCCTGACATGGCCTTAGTTGTCGACGGGGCTATAATTTTAATCTTAATGGCAGATTAAAACAAGATGATAGATCTATGCAATTTTAACACTATCCCCATCCATCCTGTATTAACAGTTACTGACAGACGCACGCACATTGTTTCTAACTCTTCTAGCGCCATGGGTGAATACATTCACCCTCGCATCACACTTCACATTCACCAAATGCAAAGACATTCACTGCCAAGCACCCTGACATGTGTTTGTCTACTATCAGTGCTTATGTCAGTGATTTTTTCCATTAAAGCAACACATTCACATTCGAAAAAAATAGTTACCATCCTCTTGTCGGTTGAGATGCAATGAACCACCAAGAACGCCCAAAATACATGGCGCTAGAAGAGCTAATGTGGTCACCATTCCAGGAATGGGAAGATTTAAACAACACTGAAATGTGTCATTTCAGGATTGACTCATTGAGAGAATGTTTTACTTCCACCCATGCTGGGCGTTGGCTTGGGAATTTACGGTAATAGCCATGGACCTGGCAGGGAAGAAGAGGCCACTGTATTTTAGACTATAAAGCAATGCTTTTCCCCAGACTGAACCCCCTGTGGCTTATCACGTGACTAACAATATTGTAGGAAACAATAATAAGATTAAGATTTTTAACAGATGTAGCCTCTAGAGCTGAAAGGGAGTCAGTGCAAACTAGAATTTTTTTTATTCTCGGACTGCTTGATCAATTTGAGAGCGATGACAAAAGCAGTCAGTACAGCAGTATACACATAACTTTTTGTAGGAATATGCTTTGAAGAGCTTTGGCGCAATAATGGAATAAACGCAGCAGAAGCAACACCTTTGTCAGATTTGGAGCCTGTCTGTGAAAATTATTTGACGATTGGGAATTTTGGAACACATCTCTAAAACCAGCTGTTTGTAAGCAAGCGAACTGGTGGAATTTTTCCGCAGAGTAGCGAGGTCAAATCTGATATCTGGAGTACACAAGAGTCCAGGGTGGCTGATCAGAAAATTTTGATTCATCACATATAACACCAGCGTCAATATCTGCCTCTTCCAAATGACGAAGGATGCGAATGCCCAGAGGTGGAATACTGGATGGATTATCTTCATATTTTTCTGGAAAGGTGGGTTCATCACACAGTCATAAGTCGGGTTTTCTGGTTCAGAGTGCAGCTGTAAATAGTAATATAACCCTTTCGCCGCCAGCCATTTTTCAGCCAAAAACTACCATTAAACTAACTGAGAAGAGATACAAAAAAAAGTGCAATATTGGGAATTCCTCTGTGACATATTTAACATGAGGCCTATCCTTACCTCAAAAATAAAGAAAATAGGGTCTTTGGATAACAGACCCTGGCTTGATGACTTTTAGTGACACGGGTATTAAACCATTGTGGTGCATAAATGCGACATTGGCGGTGAAACAGTTAAGGAAAGCTTGAGTCTGCTGTGAGTAAAAGATGGTTCACCTGCTTCAGCATACAGACTATGTACAGGTGTGGTGCGGAAGGCACCGAGACAAAGACAGAGACCTTGATGGTGAATTGGGTCCAACACTTTCAGATATGAAGGTCTTGCAGCGCCATAAATCATGCAGCCATAATCTAATTTGGATCGGATCAGCGCTCTATTGGTCACTGCAAAGAAAACCTTTTGCAAGAGTGAATGCCCTTGGTGGGTGGGGGAAGATGGTTGAGTACTGACCAAACAAGGGCGTAACTCGCCAATAACCCTATTTGAAGCCACTGAATGGCTGCCTTTTGAAAGAGTGAATGCCCTTTTGGATACTAACAAGGGCTTAACTCTTGCTGTCAAAGGTGTTAAAAACCCTAGCTGCAGTAGCCAATACAGCACTCTCTCTCTCCCTCCCCCCTACCTTTCCATCGAGGCTGAGCTGCACCATGTCCTGGTCAGAGTTGCCGATGCCCATGAAGGCGCACACCTGGCTGTCCTGATCCGAGGCACCCTCCCTCTCCATCTCCTCCCTCTTCCTCTTCCACCCGCCGCCAAACAGGTAGATGCACGGCGGGGGGCAGAAAAACCTGCACACACACGCGCGCGCATATGTTGTTGTTTTGTTGTTGTTGTTTTCGTTCCCCAGCTTAATCACTCTGGGGGGCACACCCAGTGCCATGTGAACATTTCGCATGGCCTTGGGTGGGAAGATTACGTGTATGGCTGCTTTTAAAGGGCCCCGTCACATGGGCGGCCATACTCCGACTTCAGGGGACTTCTCTCCATTCATGGAGCCACCCACACATTCACTCCACCCGTGGAGTGACAACAACAAACAATTCTTTATGGCGTGTAGGGAGAACTGCCACTGGTAAAGACAGCTTCCATTGGGCACAGCCACATCATTTTAATATTGGACATGGGTCAATTTCACTTCCATCACATGTACAGACACAGTGAATAGCCAAGAACCCTTGGCCGTGTGCATATATATATGTGCGTTACGCCGTTCTTCTTCTTCTGCGTTCCCAGGCCATATGGCCATAATGGTTAAGGTACATATGTGTCCGGTTTTCAGTTTTCACTGGTCTCCCCGCTGCGTTAACAGCCGACACATTCAGATTTCGGAGGAGCTCAAAGGAGAACAAATTATTTGGAAGATTTTTTTTGTTGAAAAAAGGCAGGAGAATGGGCCAATAAGTCAGAAAGATATCAGATGATAAAAAGCAAACAGAAAAGGCAGAGTCAAAGAGAGGGGCAGATTAGAGGAAGTTACAAGCACAGAACTTCCAGGTGGGGGAACTATTTTTACAAAGTACCATAGTGTCAAGTGCTTCCGCTGTGGTGATGATCCCTGGAGTCTTTTAGCCAGTGTAAGCCAACGATTCACTTGAAATCTGTCAAAGCGAACTAACCTTTTCTCATTGCCATAGGATTTCTGAGCGACTTTGGCATGTAATATCACGAGTATCTGATCATCCCGATCGCGAAGGTATTTCTTCATTGCCTCCCTGTGAATATAACAAACAAACAAAAAAAGCACAAGTTAATTTAACCATCCAATCAATCAAACAACACTTATCTTCATTGTACACAAACATAGTAATGTACTGAGGATCGAAAAGCAATAGGACAAACTGTCACGTGATAAGAGAAATCAATAGGACAATGTCTTTCCTGGCTCTTGCAGAAATCAATAAGACAAAGCGTACCAGTGTTAAAAATGTAATCAGATGTAATTGGTCCTGACAGAGAACACAAAATGACATTTTCAATGTTAATAGGTCAATGGCCTATGGCCGGGGCCTCAGGACATCACTGCAAACGCTGCATCTCATCCGACAAGAAGGGTGTAACTATTTTTTTCTGAGTGCGCATGCATTGCTTTAATGGAGGAAACTGTCACATAACATCTAAATATAAAGGCAGGGTGCTTGGCAGAGACTGTCTTTGCTTTTGATGGGAGTGTATAGTGATGTCCAGGGTGAATGTATTCACCTATGGCGCCAGAAGAGTTCAGATAAACTGTTGCTATTGAAGAGAAAAATGCTCAACACAGCTAGTTGGGCGAGGTTTTGATGCGGTCGGTGTGTGTGTGCGTGTGTGTGTGTGTATTCTGCTGCTGTAAGCACACTCGTAAGAGCCAAGGCAGATGTTTGTGCTGACGCATACCTCCTTCCGCATGTGAGCATGCATGCACAGAATGATATATAGTGTGTGTGTGCGTGCGGTGCACGAGTGGCAACTACTATATATCATTCTGTGCATACATGCTCACATGCCTAAGGAGGTATGCATCAGCACAAACATCTGCCTTCGCTCCTACGAGTGTGCTTACAGCGACAGAATAGTCCAAAGTGACTGTGGGCGCTCTACGGAAGCAACAACACCTGCCATCACTCTAACTGCTCCCCATCCATGCTCTTTTCTACCTCCCTCCTAAAAGAATGTCATGAAAATTCAGCTTCTATGACCATGTTGCTTAACCCTTTCACCACCAACGTCGCATTTTTGCACCACAATGATTTAACACCCGTGTCACTAAAAGGCATCAAATCAGGGTCTGTTATCCAAAGACCCTATTCTCTTAATTTTGGGACGTAAGGATAGGCCCTAATTTAAATATGTCATAGAGGAATTCCCAATATTACAAACAGATGTTTTTCTCTACCCGGGTAAGCTTCATGGAAATTCATTGCTGAAAAATGGATAGTGGCAAAAGGGTTAAAAAAAATAAAATAAAAATAAACCAACAAGCAGCAAACAAAAAAATTCACTTTAAAAGAAGCTAGGTCCTGGTTAGCTACTTTCAATTATGCTTCCTAGCATCTGAGTAAAAAAAAAGAAGACAAGATACCGCACTCAATAGTTGATGTTTCCGTTTCCTATTACAGTGGAACCTCCCTTACAAGCCCTTAAATCAACCAAAATGAGGTCTTATAAGGGAGGGGTCTCATAAGGGGGGCGATTTTAATACGTACAAAGAAGGGCAATGTCTCAGAGAAGTATTTTTTTAAAACTCACCTGGTTAATCTTTTTTCCTGAAACAACCTGAAACAATAAAATAGAGAAAAATGTGGTAAAAGTCAATACATCAAAATCTTGTACAGGTTTTGTCAATCTAAACAATATTGCATGAGACATTTTTAAAAAAAAACAGGTTGTTGGTGCATGAATTCCTTGAGCTATGCGTATGTGCATGCATGTGTGTGGGTAATAGACTGTGTGTGAATGGCTGCGTGGGTGTACGTACATGGTGCGGCGTGCATGCACACAGACTGCTACAAGTACAAGCTGAGAATACAGACAGTATGGGGAGTCGTTTGCACAAAACCCTAGATAAGAGATATCAGTTTCAAAACACTTGCTAAGAGACATCAACAGTTTTAAAACCCTAGATAAGAGATATCAACAGTTTCAAACCCTCACTAAGAGATATCAACAGTTTAAAACACTGACTAAGAGATATCAACAGTTTCTACCGTGAAACATCCCCAACTGGAAGAAGAAGAAGAAGACTACGCAGAGACAAACACAGATCGAAAGGCAGACAGAAACAGTCTCACCAGAGGATCAACGCCAATTTTCATTGGATGATATTAATAGAAGTTTCGGAAGGGGCAAAAGTGAAAATTCATTTGCATATTGGGCCAAGGTATCGTCTGCTCCAAACTGCACAAGCGAACATTTTATGACAAGCTTTTTGCAAATATTCGACGCGAAGGCTGAAAAAATAATATTGTTCTTGTTTTATTAGACATCGGCCTTTCTGTTTCAGTCGTGTGATGGTAGGTAGCGTGTTTTCTGATAATTTTCTGATGGTATTCACATTTGATAACAGACTAGGGTGGAGGGTGTCGCAAGCGACAAACTGTCGATATATCTATGGTTTTGAAACTGTTGATATCTCTTATCTATAGTTTTGAAACTGTTGATATATCTTATCTAGGGTTTTGTGCAAACGGCTCCCCATAAGAGAGTTCAGATCATCATCTTCTTCTTCTATGATCGCTCAGTTTCATAGAAAACTAAGCCTTTAAAAATAGTATTAGAAGTAGAATTGATAAATTTTGTTCATATTTATTCACTCATAAGAAGTATTTATATACTCGGCTGGTCTCTTTTTTATTTAAAAAAAAAATATTACCTCTGTGGCCATCCATCAAAAAGCCCGAGAAATCAGCCTAAAGACTGAACTCTCATGCCTGAACTGTATTAATTATTATGTGACTTAACCCTTTCACCGCCAATGTCGCATTTATGCACCACAGTGGTTTTACACCAATGTCACTAAAAGGCATCAAATCAGGGCTTGTTATCCAAAGACCCTATTTTCTTAATTTTGGGAGGTAAGGATAGGCCTAATGTTATACATGTCACAGAGGAATTCCTTATAATTATTGCAGATTAAAAAAATTCTCGACCCAGTTAACCCCTTGACTGCCAGAGAAAATAAAAGAAAAAATCACTGGGCAAATCATGCCATGAAAAAGACAACTGATACTAGTGATAGACAATCTGGCAAAATGGTCTGGGGATATAACTCTCTTGACTGTGTTAGAGATAAAGCCAGCATATCAGAGTTATTCCTCTTCGTCTGATGACATCATCACTGATGTCATCAGGTCAGTACGTGATACGTTGGTGGCAGTCAAGGGGTTAAGCTTAATGGTATATTTTGGCTGAAAAATGGCTGGCAGTGAAAAGGACAAAGCTGACCAGCACTCACTCGCTGTGCACGGCTTCGTAGCTTCTCCTCGCCTCCTCCAGACTGGCCAAGCTTCGCATGTCGGAGGGAGGGGAGGGGGTGGGGAGGGGGCTGGGAGGGGCCTGCATGGTGCAGGCCAAAGTCCCCAGGGTCAAAGGGTCAGCGGAGGTGGAGGTCGTTGTCATGCCGACCATGCCGCCCCCCCCACCCCCGCTCGTCTTGTCTGGCAGGGTGAGGGAGCCGAGGTGGTGATGGTGGTGCATCATGGGGTGGGCTGCTGCCGCGTCTGGTGAGAAATGCACGCAGCTACATCAAAGCAAGTTAGTCAACGTTTATTTCTGAAACACGATGATGCTCGAGTATATATACAAAAAATAAAGCAAGTTATCGTATTTTTCTGACTATAACAGTATAAGGCGCACCTGATTATAAGCCGCACCCCCCAAATTTAACACCAAATTCAGATTTTGTTACTCTATTTTCTTACTGTATTATTAGTCATATTATAAGGCGCAAGGGTCTCAGTCTGGGGAAAAAAAAGTATCGCCTTATAGTCCGAAAAGTATGGTACTTGCTGTCATTCAAACAAGGATGATGCTTGAAAGTTTGAAACTGAACAAACATAAGCCTGTGGTATCTAATTCGACCGATTATTTTTTTTTATTTGTATCTTCATTTTTAAAAAAATGTATGCACATAGTTACATATTTGTATTTACTATTTATCATCAATGTATTTATTTATTCATTCATTTGTTCTATTTGGGATTCCCCTCTATCAATTTCGATAGATCACTGATGGGAATCCTAATTTTCTTTCTATTTTCAATCTGTCTCACAGACTGACTGACTGTCTGTGTATTACGTCTGTCCATTTGTCCCACAAGACCATTCTAACTGAATATATCCTAAACCAGCTTGAGATATGGACTCTTAGAGACGCAACAGATTGAAAAGTTCTTCAGCTCTTTCGGCCCGGTTTGCAATATATCAGCGCTTTCAATTTGTGGTACAGTGGAACCTCCCTTATAAGGCCTCCCATTATAAGACTCCCTCCCACATAAGACCTACTTCTCTGAGACATTGCCTTTCTTTGTATTATAATTACCTCCCTTAGAAGACCCCTCCCTTATAAGACCTCATTTTGGATGATTTTTGAAGGTCTTATAAGGGAGGTTCCACTTCCACTGTATTAATTTTAATTTGTAATTAACAAACAATACAGATAACAACGACAAGTAAATCCTTACCTTCTGCCATGAACTGGCCATAATAACCAGCAGCAGTAAAATCACAGAACTCGGACATCATAATTACAAGAAATGACTGAACACTGTGTTTCCACAAAACCTTTTCGCAAACTTGCTGTTCCTCTCTGAAAAACAAAAGTCTAACTCTATCATACCCCAAAAGCCTGCTGCTTTTTTTTTTTTACACACTTTTACCCCACCACCATACATGTACCAAAACCTTAGAGCTCTTGAAACAGATTTTTTGCTATAATAAAACGGTTCTCACATCAATGACTTGTTTCTCCTTAAAAACTTTCCCAATACGCAGTTCACTATCCACTAGGTCTAATCTTTTCCCTCTCTGTCTACCAGTACCACGTAAACACACATCACAAGCTTCTTCATTGTGGACGAAGCTTCGATTTTTGGTGGGCGGACCAGCGTGGTGGGAAAGGGGCTTTCTGGCACCAGACGAAATGAAATGCAATGTAATGAAAGATAGCCAGCAGCCAGAGGGCTGATGCTTTATCGGCGACTATTGATAACTTCTCCACACAGGGGCAGCACATGGCGCGACCTGCACATTTTCCCACGCCTCTTAGCTCCTGGAAGTGAATTTCAGCCAATGGCAGTTGATGCTTGCTGCCTCGCTTCCTGACACACACCCTCCCCTTCCCCAATCCTCCCAGCCCCTTCTCCTTTGCCCACCAGTCAGCAAGCAAAGAGTGGGGGAAATCAATGGGTTGCCTTGGCAACCAAGAAACAAAAACCAAAGGCTCTTTGAGTTTGATTGATTGAAACGCTGTCTAAAACTAAAAGGCGACTATGTCCGACAAACGTTTGCAGAAAGGTTTTGGAAGCCAAAAAAAAAAAAAAGAGGAAAAGAAATCAAAACTTTACATTTTCCGCCCCAAAAAATCAAACTACTCTGATAATTTGAAAAGTTCTTTTCAATGATAATTTGTGTAAAAAAAGAAAGATGAGTGAGTGGAGAGAGGGGATAAAAAAAAATGCAGAGCATGAATATTATGTTCAGGAAGAGTTTGAAGTTAACTTAGTTTCCTGATTTAAAAAAAATTAATTTAAGCAGGGAAAAAAAGAAAGAAAATATGGAGTGAATCAAAGTAGAGTGCATGAACTGAAGGGTAAACTAAAGGGTGAGATTACTTCTTCTAGTTCTCTCTTCTTCCTGAAAACTACAACTCCTGCTTTTGAGCAAAGTACCTCAGACAGTCAAAAAGAAACTGAATCAATTATTCATCATATTCACTGCTATTTTTGTGCTGGGGCAAACACTCCAGCCAGGATCAATACCACTTTTCAGCCCCAGAGGCTTAATGCATCCCTCCACCCTCTCTTTCTGGTTGGCTTAACGTCTAGTTAGGCATAGCCTCAGGGCTCCCAGGGACCCCCATTTGGGGGTCTATGAAGCACTAAAATTCTAAAGGACCCTCTAAAAGAATGTGCAGGGGGTCCCAGGGATGCACTAGAAAAATTATTTTTAGCATTCGCAATGCCACTGGGACCCTCTATCCCGCCTCTAGGACCCTCTATACTGTAAGTGAAGGAGTCCCTTGGACCCCTTGTTTTGCGGGACGATTGGGAGCCCTGAGCCTCTTATAGACAGAACCTCACCCTTACCTTTCCCCTTCTTCTACCTCCCTGGTCCCCCGTGGGGATACCAGGGGGTCTCGTACAAACAGCTCCCCCACCTTCTGAAAGTTCTAAGCTTGCAACTTCCTCTAACTCTCTTTGACTCTGCCTTTTCCCTTTGCTTACTGTCACCTACTGTCTTTCTGCCTTACTGGTCCATTCTCCAGCCTTTTTTCAAGAAAAATCCTAACAAAAATTTCCCCCCCAGATGGAGACGGACATGCTGGGCCTATTTCTTAGCTAGGCCCATAACGGCAGCATGACACATCTGCGCTCATATGACACTGAGAGATCCAAGAAGAAGATACCTCCCTTGAGGGGGCAGACATGTTAAGTGGCAGCCTGATGGGAAAACAAGGGACAGAAGAAGACAAATCGGGGGGAAATCTTAGATGGGCGCAGATGCAATTGCTCGATTAATTCAGTAATTATAAGGTGCTCTGCCCTTCACGACATGACAGTGCGCAGAAGAAAAAATAGGAAAGGCAGGGATAGCTCAGTGTACTATTAGATGCAAATTTTGAGATTCGATGGTCACTGGTTCGAATCTCTTAGCGAGTACAGTGGAACCTCACTGTTTTAAGACCTTGAAAAATAATCCAAAATAAGGTATAAAGTGGGAGGGAGTTATATCAAATAAGGGAGGTAATTTATTACTTACAAAGAAGGGCAATGTCTCAGCGAAGGGAAGTTTTGTAAGGGGGGTCTTATAAGGGAGGTTCCACTGTTTGTATTCTTGAAACGTGTTTTTTTAATTCTGGATTGAACTGGTTCTGACTCCTATCAATTACATTGGAACCTTCCTTATAAGATCTTCCAAAATCATCAAAAATGAGGTCTTATAAGGGAGGTAATTTTAATACTTACAAAGAAGGGCAATGTCTCAGAGAAGTAGGTCTTATGTGGGAGGGGGTCTTATAATGGGAGGTCTTATAAGGGAGGTTCCACTGTATCACTAATTAAAACAGTGATTCATCAACATCTTTGTCTTTTCATTGTTAACAAAGTGTGGAGAGAGTGGTTGAGAAAGAAAACAACAACAAAAACACCACACCACACACACTCACACTAAGCAACCAATCAGCACAAGGGAACACCCAACCCCCCCCCCCCAAAAAAAAAAACACCCCCAAAAAACATAGATACCGGTAATTACCATGAGACTGGTCTGGAATTCCCATAGTGACTCCTCCTCTGTGAGGATACGTCCCAGCCATCACATCCATGGGCGAGTAATGCTGCTGTTCCTCCCCTTCTCCCCCCCCTCCTTTCTGCCCGCAGGCTAGACCCATCCTGTGGCGGGGGTCTGACAAATCCACGGGCGAAGACTCCTTCACACCGCCCTGAGCCATCATCCCGGTTGAGCCCCCGAAGAAGAAGGGTTTCAGGTCTGCCGGCTGGGAAGCGGTAGCGAAGCGGGGGGATGCCGGGGGTGGGTGGTCAGTATCGACCCGGTGCAGTGACCGTCCAGCCTGGGACACGACGAAGTTGGGCCCGCCCTGGACGGAGAGGTACGGGAGGGCATGGTGCGTCAGGGAGGGGCCGCCCCCATAGCCGCTCAGCTTCAGGCCATACTGCTCCTGGAAATTGAGGTGGTTTTTGTTGTTGTATTAATCAATGATGATGATGATGATGATGACGAAGATATGATAAGTTTGATGATGACGATATCATGATTAGTTCATGATAATGATGATGATGACATGATGATTAGTTCATGATAATGATGTGGTGATATGATGATGATAATGAAAATGATGATATGAGGATGATGATCAATGCTGATCTCTACAAAGGATCTCCGGATAGCAGAGAAGGCAACTGCTATTCCCAGAAATCTAGGCTGATTCTTTTTTTAATGTGGAGATTTTCTTTCCCCAAATTCGGCACATTTTGATTCTTTTAGTTTGGAAGTTTGGAAGACAACTATCTTTCAAATGGAACGGTCTCCAGACCAACTAATTCCCAAAGCCATTACACTAACACTAGTAACAGCCAATGCAGTGTTATAGTTTGAGACTCACATTACAGTGGAACCTCCCTTATAAGACCTCCCATTATAAGACTCCCTCCCACATAAGACCTACTTCTCTGAGACATTGCCCTTCTTTGTAAGTATAAGACCCCTTCCCTTATAAGACCTCATTTGGGATTATTTTTTAAGGTCTTATAAGGGAGGTTCCACTGTATTTCACATTCTTTTTCAGTGCTAAGCAAATGACAGCTTTCCCTCCATCAAGCAAAGGTGGAAATCTTACACTTCAAAACAAAATCCACCATCGTCCTGAAACGACACGTTTCAATGTTCTCTGAATCTTCCCAGTCCTGAAGTGGTGACCACATTAAAAATAATTTCCAATGTGTGTGTGTGTCCGTTTATAGAGGATGGGTGGGGATGGTGTTAGAATTGCATATCTATCATCGTGTTTTAATCTGCCATCAATTAGGCTGAAATGCTTTATTTTATAAGACCGTACTTCCAGATGACAAGATGGCTAATCTTGAAGACTCTTTCTATCAGTTTTTTCAATGCTGGTTTCAGGAGCATGCCTGCTGAAAAACAAATTTCTTCACTTGTTTGGAGACAATAAAATTGATGAATTGAATTGAATTGAATTGAATTACTTTCACCCATGTAACACAGACATGCATTTAGCAACAACAACAAATGTTCTCAACAGCATTATGAATGATTATGCGTTTTAAGCCA
This sequence comes from Phymorhynchus buccinoides, assembly GCA_017654935.2. NCBI lineage: Eukaryota > Metazoa > Mollusca > Gastropoda > Neogastropoda > Raphitomidae > Phymorhynchus > Phymorhynchus buccinoides. The sequence continues at coordinate 7,477,139 of CM065701.1, read as the reverse complement.
TGTACTATGTAATGTGTGTGCATGCGAGTGCGTGTGTGTATCTTTCCAACTTTTTCTTAATTTTGTTTCTATTAATCACAATGCCTTTTTAATTGATGGTGTTTTTTAAGACCATATATTATCAGGCATCATAATATTCTGAAGTCCAATCCGCTGAAAACTGCAGTAAAAGATCCATGAAGGCCCTAAACTGAAGAGGGACAACACTGTAATGAGTTCCCAACATCACCAAAAAGGCTTAATATATTGATAAATCACTTTAAAGTGCTATTTAACACACAAGATAACACTGAATAAAACGGCAAAACCTCTGACAAGAGACGCCAATCCTCTGTCAGAAATTCTCAATCCTCTGATCCTCTGACAATTCTGATGCCTGATTATATTTAGTTCGCTTTCTTTTTCATGTTTGTTTATGTTAACGGCAAGTATGAAAAATGTCTCTCTATCAGTCTATGTCAATACTTTTACCGCTACAAAATAAAGGTTCATTATCATTATTAAAACACAATATACTCTACACATTGTTTTGGTGTGTTTTTAATCTGACCTCCCCTTTCCACTATTCAGTATTCCCTTTTTCTTTCCTCCTCTATATCATTCTTCAGTAAATCACTCTCACATTTTTTTCTTTCACACTCCAAATTGTCTACTTTCAAGCTGAAGCTCTTCTCCTTTAGAGTTTTTAGTTTTTGTTTTTAATATTTGGTTGTGCTCAGAAAAATAAAAAGCCAAAAATAAGAAAATAATAACTAGCACACACTAACACACACAAAGCCAAACAGAAGAAAATAATAACACACACCACACAGAAGAAAATAATACCACACACCACACGCACAATGTCAGGAACAAAGGGAGATAGTCATAGAGACAAAGAGAAACTTAATTATATGTACTGACCATAACAAAATAGTTGATATTTTGATCCTTTCTTCCAATAACAACCCCCCCCCCCCCCCCCCCCCCCCCCCCCGACTATGACTATGAAAATACAGCAATAAAAATAATGACATAAAAATTCAATAATTCAAACCCCCAAAATAAAAATGGTGAAAACATCACACAAATTTCTCTTTAATATACCACTTTCCAATATATGTTTCAGCCACTCAGTCACTCTTTTTATCTTTTTCAAACTTCATCTCTTATTCCCACACTCCCCTTCTCTTATCTTATTGATCTTATCCTCCCTCTTAACTTAAATCTCTCACACACACACCCCCCTCCCTCTGCTCCCCAACTCACCCACTGAAACGCACATACCCAGTCTCTGTTTTACTCTTTATCAAATGTTAAATACTTGTCTATCTCCGTCAATCACAAAGTTTTTGGCACCTGCCAATACAGTTGACTCAAACTAAGTTCTCTTAATCCCTAACATTCACACAGCCCATATGCCCCATTATTATGCAAACAGTAAAATGTCTATAATCTAGATAGTTTCTCTCTCTCTCTCTCTCTCTCTCTCTCTCTCTCTCTCTCTCTCTCACACACACACAAATACGCACGCACACACACATATACACACGCACACAAACACACATACTTGCACATACACACACACACACACACACACACACACACGCACGCACGCACACACACACACACACATACTGGCACATGCACACACACACACATATTAACTAACCTGACACAACTGATCCCCTCTCCCAATAGAAAAGTAGCTTTCACTGAAACATCAACCCAGTCCACTTTCCCACGGGACCTTAGTCTCCACCCCCACCCACCCTACTTTCTTTCTACTAGATAGGGAAAGAGGGGGATAATGATAATGGCCTTGTAGACCTATCAAGTTGTAAACCCCATACATAGTCACAGTCCAACCCACTACAGTCAGCATAGCATGAAAATGTCCTCAAGCTGATTTCTCCACTTCCACAAACCCCCACCCCTCCTCCTTTTAACACAATTACAATCAAGTTTCCCACCCCTCATTTTATCCCCCCCCCCCCCCTACAGACTGTCCCATTGAACTGCCTTAGTGCTAATACTATTACAACCACAGACTTGTGAGTATCACTTGACCGAGTATTGTCACAGAGGATTGGTGAATGAATACTGCCTCAGAACTCAGAAAAACTTTATATAATCTTATAGAGAAAACTATTAGCAGCCTGTTAAGTCCCTGTGAAATACACCAACACCTGACTCCAGTGGCTACCCCACTAAAGTAAGATATGGCTTTTACTGCTGAGTATGCTAGCCGATCTTCTTTCTCTTCTGCGTTCCCAGGCCATGAAGGGCAAGGTACGTCGTAAGCGTCCGGTTTTCAGTTTTCACTGGTCTCCCAGCTGCATTCATCAGACACATTCCGATTTCGGAGGAGCTCAAAGGAGAAAATTATTTGGAAGATTGGGGGGGGGGGGGGGGGGGGGGGGGGGGGGGGGCAAAAAGGACAGGAGAAATTAGTCAATCATGTCTGACAATGATCTCCAGCTGCTATTCCGGCAGGCTGGACTAACATTTGTTATATTGGAGGAGCCTTGCCCATGGTACATGCCCACTCTCTCAGCCAAAGGGATTTGAGGACAAGAGTTGACGTAGGGGAAGGTCCCCCAACAGGCATGAGATTGAGAAATTGTGATTTAGGCTGAAAAGCGGCCTAAAAAGGCTGAAGCCCCCTGAAACTAAAGCCTTTTAGTAATCTAAGCCAGCATTAAAAGTGGAATTGGTATATTTAGTTCATTTTTAATCACTTATGAGGTATTTCTATTCTCATTTGGTCTCTTTTTTCCCCTAAAAAATGACATCTGGGGCCATCAAAAAGGCTGAAATCAGCCTAAAGGCTGAAAAATCTCATGCCTGCCCAAAGCCAACAAATCCCATTGGCTGCAGCACTAGAGCCAGTGCCCCCTAGTTAGAGAGTCATAGTCTTCCATGAAAGACTAAGCTGTACCATGACATTCCAATACTGCAGAATATCATTTATACTAGTACAGCTCTCATTTACTATTGGCCCTTTCTACAGGTCAACCAGTGATAAAAGCCATTTGAGCAAAGGGTCCACTACAGCACCTAATAAAGAGTGAAACTTACACCTTCAACGTTAAAAATCATAGCCAACCACAAAAGGCTAGATTGTTAACACCCTTAGGCCATCAGTTTGAAAAATAGGGTAGGTAGGTACTAGGCTTCTTTTTTCTTTTTTTTCTTTTTTAAACTTGTGTTCGGTCCATGTGTGTGAATATATTTATATGTTTTAATAAAACAAAACAGTGTATACTAAATTGCACTATGATGTTTTAGGTTTCTGTTTGCTCACTTACTTTCCTTTTCTTTTTTCCCATTTGTCCAAAAAAAGCTTAGGGTCAGCGGCCAAAAACTAGGGTAGGTCGGGAAACAGGAAACCAACCTTCTTTTTTGGGGGTGCCTTATCAAGCTCAGAAACACAGAAAGAGGCAGAGACAGAAAAAGAAACAAACAGACTTTACTAGCCTAATACTGGTCAGTTATTCTCTAGTTTTATGCAACCAGTACCGTGGAACCTCCCTTATAAGACCTTCAAAAACCATCCAAAACGAGGTCTTATAAGGGAGGAGTCTTATAAGGGAGGTAATTTTAATACAAAGGAGGGCAATGTCTCAGAGAAGTAGGTCTTATGTGGGAGGAAGTCTTATAAATGGAGGTCTTATAAGGGAGGTTCCACTGTACTTACTGTTGTCTAAGCAGCATGGTGGGGACTGCGCAGCAACAACGACAATGCAAGAACATTTCCCTTCACCGGGAATCATGTAGATTATCACCCCCCACTCCTTAATTTCTTGGTTCTTTCCGGGGGGGGGGGGGGGGGGGGGGGGGGGGGGGGGGGTGTTCAGTCATGCCTTTCTTAGCAAACATTAAGCAGTACTTTTAGTGCTCAACTTTTTTAGCTAATTATTTCAATAATCATTGTGACTAATAATAAATTCAATTACAGTGGAATCCTGAAAACTCAAAAACCGGATAATTCCAAAACACTGGATAACTCACAGTAATGTTCTGGTCCCAGTTTAACAATCTTTATGCTAAAACGTCTTCTTAACTCAAAATATTGGCTATCTCAAAATAACATTTCGGTCCCTTCAATTTTGACTTAAGCGATTTTAACTGTATAATGTTATTTAGTTGAAAAGATGGAACAGCCTTTATTGGACATTCCCGATTGTGACGTCACTCTCATATGTTGACAAATACAGCTCTTTGTCCTAGTGGATATACTGAATAGGAAAAATCCATTGGATGTTCCTATTCGCGAATGCATATTTTTTAATTGTTTAAATGGATGAAAATTATCGTTAAATACAGAAAACTTTAGAGGCTGATGTGCTCAATCAGCAATACCAAAAGCAAGACTGAAAAAGTGGAAATAACCGAGAAACTGAGGAGAGGGGGTGGGGGTGTTAAACTGCATATTTGCCCCCTTCACCCCACACCCTCCCCTTGAGAAAAAGATGCAAAAAGTAGGGTGGGAATAAGAAGGCAACCATCAGTAGATCATTGCTACCTATTAGGCCTAGTTGTGACATTGTCAACGTATGGTTGTCAGTACTGTACAGTGGAATCTCCATATTAAGACTGAAAAATCAGCCAGAGGTCCTATTGGGAGGGGTCTTAATAGGGAGGTAGACACTCAGTAGTCCGGATATGAAGGGGGAGGGGATGATCTGATGTGTGGGTCACATCATAGAGGGAGTCTTATAGAGAAGGTCTTAACAGGGAGGTCCCACTGTAGCAGATAAATTTAGTCTCTGTGGTTTGATACAGTGGAACATGGTGGGAACCAAACAGAAATGTAGTACAGTGGAACCTCCCTTATAAGACCTCCCATTATAAAACTCCCTCCCATATAAGACCTACTTCTCTGACTCTGAGACATTGCCCTTCTTTGTAAGCATCAAAATTACCTCCCTTATAAGACCCTTCCCTTATAAGACCGCATTTTGGATGATTTTTGAAGGTCTTAACCCCTTGACTGCCACCAACGTATTACGTACTGACCTGATGACATCACTGATGATGTCATCAAATGAAGAGGAAGAACCCCGATATGCTGGCGTTTGCTCTAACACAGTCAAGAGAGTTATATCCCCATACCATTTTCTCAGATTGGCTCTATCAGTTGTCTCTTTCATGTCATGATTTCCCAACGATTTTTTCTTTAATTTTCTCTGGCAGTCAAGGGGTTAAAGGGAGGTTCCACTGTAGAAAGTATACACCTACATTTATCTACCATCACTACTCTTGTGGGAAGGCCACCACATGACTGACAAACAATATAAAGCTGAAAATAAGTCAGAGAGTGGTAAAGTGAGCTAAACTCCTAATCACTGCCCTGGTTCTCACACTACTGTGACCCCAGAGGCAGCCGACCCTTGAACCCTGACCCCCCACGGCCTTATCGTTACCCTGACACAGCAACAGGTTGCAGGAAACAACCCCTTTCCTCTCCTTCCTTCCCCACAGCCCATTCCACACACACATGTATACCTCTCTTACTTCTCTATTTCAAGCCCCAAAGCAGCCTCCCACGCTCCATCTCCTCCCATTTATCTGACTCTTTTTCTTGTCTGCAAAGTCTGCTAGTATATCTACAAATAGAAATCAGTTTGGTGCCTCTGTGTGTGTGTGTGTGTGTGTGTGTGTGTGTGTGTGTGTGTGTGTGTGTGTGTGTGTGTGTGTGTGCGTGCGTGCGTGGGTGCATGCGTGGGTGTGTGCATGCGCGCATGTGTGTGTGTGTGTGACTGACTGTGTGTGTGTGTGTGTGTGTGTATATGAGTTGTGTGTGACAGACAGGATTCAGACAGGATTATGTTGCTCTGTGTGTGTGTGTGTGTGTGTGTGTGTGTGTGTGTGTGTGTGTGTGTGTGTGTGTGTGTGTGTGTGTGTGTGTGTGTGTGTGTGTGTGTGTGTGTCTTTCAAGGGCAATCATGCACTTAGACACCCCCTCTACTTAACACCCCCACACAGTGGAGAACTGATAACTCAAAAACACTGGATAACTCCAAATATTTTTTGGGTCCCAATATAATACAGTAGTAATCTCTATGTTGAAAAGTCTTTTTCAAAATATTGGCTATCTCAAAATAAATTTTCAGTACCTTCAATTTTGACTTAAGCGATTTGTTACTGTATTTACGACTCTCAATCTCAAAGTCTGCTTCTTTAAGTTTTATTAAAACAATCATAGGCTGATTCTAACACTATCCCTTTCTCAAGAATGGCAGAATAATCATCTCAGTAAACATTTTCAATGCAAACATTTGAGGGGCGGGTGTGTGTGGGTGTGTGTAAAGTACCCGGTAGTTTAATAACTATACAAGCACAAGAGTATTTTAGAATTATATAAGTCTGGTCAAGGTCAAGATGTGCCCCCCCCCCCCCCCACCTTACATTTCTCAGCTCTCCCCGCATTTTCACACTTGCCTTTCTTACCAAACATTAAGCTGTATTTTATTCACCTTTTCAGCTAATAACTACCGTATTATTCGGACAATAAGGCGCACACCCCAAAATTTTAGATTTTGTTTTCTTACCAATACTATTTCTTTAGTCACATTATAAAGCGCAGGGGTCTGAGTCTGGGGAAAAAAAGTATTGCCTCATAGTCAAAAAAACATGGTAATTGAAATCCCCTTGGCTGAAGCACCACGAGTTAGTGAAAATTAGGTATTTGGTATTTTGGTGCTTTATATGTACGCCACCCTCTTTTTATTTTGGCATGCAATTTTTGTGACTGATGGAGTGATGAGGAAGGAAAAGGGGGGGGGGGGGGGGAGGGAGTAAATTTTGACCAAATGACACCTTATACGCTGCCACTGGGTTTAACATGTGCTAAGTGCATGGGCACACGGGACCTCGGTTTATCGTCTCATCCGAAAGACTCCACATTCAGACCATGAGGCCTAGTGCAGAATGAGAGGAAAAGTCCCCTGTAGCCAGGTTCGAACTCGGGTTTATTGCGCACGAGGCGAACCTCTGTGCCACTCTACACCTACATTATTGCTGAACTTTAGCAGTGTTGCACTGAGAATCGAAAAAAAAGATAGGACAAAAACTGTCCTGAGACAACAGAAATCAATAGGACAATGTCCCGCCTCTTGCAGAAATCAATAAGACAAAGCGTGCCAGTCTGGTGTTAAAAATGTAATCAGACGTCTGTCCTGACAATGGATAACACAAGAGGACATTTACAATTTTAATAATTAATGTCCTATGACCGGGGCCTCTGGACATCACTGACTTAGTAAGTTTGTAGCATATCTTAAAAATAAAATTAAACAAATTAAAGGTGGTGCTGCACTGGCGGTGACACGCTCTCCAGAAGGGAGCAGCCCGAGTTTCAGAGACTTGAGTAGAATATATATACCAAAATTAAGAAATAAAGCATACAAGATTAATGTACATGTAGTTGTCATCACTAACTTAATTATTAGTCTGAAGTTAAATTTTAACCCTTTCGCCGCCAGCCATTTTTCAGCCAAAAAATACCATTAAACTTAACTGGGTAGAGAAAATAAAATATCTGCAGTATTGTGAATTTCTCTGTGACATATATAACATTAGGCCCATCCTTACCTCCCAAAATTAAGAAAATATGGTCTTTGGGTACAGGTCCTGATTTGATGCCTTTTAGTGACATGGGTGTTAAACCATTGTGGTGCTAAAATGCGACATTGGCGGTGAAAGGGTTAAATTAAAATGCAATGAGAAAACCAGATTTTGAACAAACTGATTTTTTTCCTTTTTTAAATGAAGCAAAGACACAGGCTAAGATATATATGCAGAAGCACACACACACACACACTTTTTTTCTTCTTCTAGGTTTAATATACAGCCGTTTGGAGTTCAACATCCACTGTACAATCATTTGCAGAAATTTGGCATAAAAAGTTGTATTAGGAGAGCGTTTCAGCTCTATGTCTCTTACTCTTCTTAGCTTTCCATTGGCTTAATCTTTAAAAATAATAAATAATTAAAGATAGAAATTGTTCAAATATTGATTTTATACTATGGATATAGATAGAATACATAAAAAATATAACATAAATGTGCCTTAAACAGAAATTTGCTGATTTTAGAATTGTTATTTCTTGCTTTTAAGTTTTAATCAAAAGTATACTATGCACTTACGTAGGGTATTTGTCACGCACTATTGTAGTAATGCACTATCACAAATTTTTAAACATAATATAAAACTAAGGCAAGCTAAAAAATAAAATGGAAATAACTTCAATTTACATTAATACGAAATTTTAACCAAAATTAAGCTGACAGCTTAAAGAAAAATGAAAACTGATTCAATGAATACATGTAGTACAGTAGAAACTGGAATCTAACTCTAAGATGTGACCCAAAAAAAATCACTGATTTTCCCCACTTCATATCCAGACTACCGAGTGTCCACCTCCAATAGACGATTTTCGGAGAGAAAAAAACTAGGGGAGAGAACTTTGTGAAAATCAGAGTTGGCTACCTCGACCATAGAGGGACAAAACCATAGCGTCAGAGAAATAAACCAGGATGGGAGTGAGCGACTTGCAAACATTTTTTTTTTTTTTAGAAATGAGGGGCCACAACTGATCGAACTTTGCAAAATATAAATGACGACAACTTTAGAATGATGCAGTGTTCTTTGTTATGTCTATCTACTCAAACATACTAGGCGACGACTAATGAAGCCAGCGTAACTTCCCCTGTTTGTCCCCACTCGGTTAGGCGCGATCATTCACACACACATTGAAATTACTCCCCTTAATAGGAATTGTTCGGAAATAATTAAGGGGAGTAATTTAATGGGTGTGTGGGACTGGGAGTGATCTTGCCTAATTCCATCGGTCAAACAGGGGAAGTCACTACCATCAGCTCTTGTTGCCTATCGACTCGTGTGCTTGAGCAGACATACAGCACTTAGAACACCGTCATTCTAAAAATTGATGTCATTCATATTTTTACGTCACATTTTCTTGATTTTGCAAGTTTTATCAATTTTTTTAAAAATGGGACAGAGTATAGGAAAACCAGGCTAAAGTCGGAAATTATCACTTTTGACGTTTTTTTATAATCTGAAAGATTAAATTCTACAGACTGAAAAGCAAAAAAACAGAATCGATCTATCTGGCATAGTCTTTTTTCTATAATTTTTCAAAAGTTGACAAAATACACAGAATCAATTATAACTAAGCTGCCTGTTTTTGTGCATTGCTAAGAATGTCTCTCAGCGACTTTAGCCGGGTTTTCCTATACTCTGTCACAAATTGTTTGCAAGTCGCTGACTCGCATCCTGCAGTTTCAAGCTTCGACGCCATTGTTGCATTGTTGCTATGGTATTTGACCGAGTAATGGAGGTAAACAATTCGAATTTTCACAAAGTGCTCTCCCCTAGTTTTTTTTCCGAAAATCGTCTATTATTTCCTAACAATTCCTATTAAGACCTTGGTTGTTGGGGTTTTTGGGGGGGTGATTTTTTAAGGTTTTAATAGGGAGGTTCCAGTTCCACTGTAATAGTAATATTAATAATAATAATAATAATAAAGAAAGCTTATATATCGCCGTCCGCATGCAATACAGACGTAACTCAAAATTGGTCGTCTTCGATGTGTTGGACTTACCAGTTGATCTAGACAAGCTGCATCATCTAAGAAAGCTGTAAAACAACAATTTGCAAAGATAAAACACCGATGGTGATGCTAAAGGAACAAAAAATGACGTTATGTGGCCTGAAATGACCACAATATTGAGTTTTCCATTCCTCATGTGAAGTGACGTCATTCGACTTACGTCTGTATTGCATGTGGGCGGCGATATATAAGTTCAAAAAGCGCACATTCCAGGCTAGCTGCTCATGGCGCTTTACAAAAAATACATTTAACCAAATCACATCAATACCCACGCTCGCACACACACAAGCACACACACTGACGAACACAGCATATTATTTACATGCACATACACACATACGTGTATACGTGCGTGCGTACATATACAAAGACACAAGCACACACCAGACCTGTCTACCCCCTACACAAGTCTTGAGTAGTCTGGTTAGCTGAAATGAGTAGTTTTGGTGCGAAATGTGGTTTTATTCATTAAACCATCAAACAATGTTCACTGAAAGTGAATAGTTAGAGCATTATTTTCAATTTTGAAGAGTAGTAGAGGTCCAAATTGAGTAGAATACTACTCGAAAAGAGTAGAGTAAACAGGTCTGACACACATACATACATACATACTTATGCCTACACACGCACGAGCGTATATTAATACAGTGTGTATACATTTGATTTATATATGATCTGAACTTGAACAAATCTATTAAATCATGCTATTTAAATCGCAATGAGTTTGTTGGCTTAGGCCGAATGACAGGAGCACATAATGCTCAGATTAGAGATATGTGAGACTGTTATATAGTGAGACGTTTTTTCTGTTTTTTAAGATATAGGCAACTACACAGTAGAAAAAGAATCAGATACAAGAATGGTAGGAAGTACACAAAAATAAACGCAAAGAACAGGAATGGGGTGGTTGTGGGAGAGGCAGGGGTGGGGGTCATTATTTCCCAGCAATTGTGTCCCTTTTTTTCTTCTTCTTTTTTTTTCTTTTTTTTTGGAAGGGGGGGTTGTAATATGCTGTTTTTGTTTTTGTTTTGTTGGCTTTAACTCTAACTTACAAAAAAGTTTTTGTTGTTGTTACTGTTGTTGTGGCTTGTGAGTTAGGTTAGGTTACTAGGGACTAAAAAAACATAGCCGTTAGGCTTTCAAGCGTCCCGTCCTTAATAATGATTTATAATGTTTGCTCTCAGGTTTTAGATAATCGTTCATCATATTCATAAGTCAAATTTTTATAATATTCCCAGTTACTTAATAGATTTTTGAAAATGTTAGTATTAGGTGCTTGTTTAATATTAGTTGGTAACTTGTTCCACAAAGGTGCAGTTCTGTTAGTGTTAGTAAAACAGTATTTTCTAAGAATAGTAAGATTAGTCTTGATATATTCAATAAATATCTTGTCAACACTGTTTCTAGTTTTGTCAACATTTGATAATTTAAAGAAATCTTATATGCTTAGGTCATCAATATTGTTAAATATTTTGAATCATTGAATTAAATCACCCCCGACTCTTCTAGCCTTTAAAGAAGGTAATTTAAGGAGCTCTAGTCTTTCCCTGTTGGAATAATTTTGGAATCCTCTTATTAATTTTGTAGCCCTTCTTTGCACTCTCTCTATCACTGATTGTCTTTTCAAATGTGGAGACCACACAACATTTCCAGACTATAAATTAATATCATTTTCATCCAGTATGAATACTATGATATGTGTGTGTGTGTGTGTGTGTGTGTGTGTATGTGTAAACACTTTGTTTTATTTATAGACAACAAAGAAACACATCAACACCATTATTATAACCTAGCCTTTTTTTCTTATTTCTTTTTTTTGGTGTTATATCCAAGCCTACAAAATGGTGAACTGGTACTGTATGCAATAAAATTATATGAACATTGAAGGGGGTCCTTCAACTTAATAAATCCGAAACTGATGATTGTGGATACTCAACGGGAGAAGAAGAGAAGAAATCATTGCCGTTATTTTTTCTTCTTTTACTTTCGATTTTTTATTGCCATTTTTATTTGATATGAATTTATTTATTTATTTATTTATTAAGACAACTTTTATAGCGCCTAATCTTTAAGCTCTAAGCGCTTTACAGAAATCACTAAAAATGAATAACAAACACAATGAACAAAAAGTATACATCAAACATTGACCAACACCCCCCTTCCCTGATCCCTCAGTCAATTTCTCAATCACGCCCAAATAATGAATGACATAATCTACAGTACACTTTCGCAACCAACTTGAAACACTCACACTGATGGACACTTAAAGACGCCCAGGCCACACTATTAACAAATCACACTCACACTTATAACGATAGAGAGAGAAAGAGAACGAGAGAGAGAAAGAGAAAGAGACAGACATACAGACAGACAGACAGAGAAAGACAGAGACGGAGACACAGAGAGTCAGACAGAGGGACAGACAGAGAAAGAGAGAAGAGAGAGACACACAAACAGAGACAGAGATATATTATAGGACTGAAATACAGTTGCATGCATCATAAAATAACAACTTACTATCATTTGTACATACAATAGTCACAAAAAGGCACATTATATTCAATATTAATAAACATTCACACACACACACACACACACACACACACACACACACACACCGACACGCACGCACACACGCGCACACACACAGACACACACGATTAGTGGAAAAACATTAAATGAATGACACTCACACACATACTAATAAAATAGCATTTTAAAACACTTATAATGTAAAATCATTTTAAAACAGTGAGACAAAATGGATAAATAAATAAAAATACACAAGTACATAAAATGTTCACAATATTAAAATACACCCATCCAGCCCATCCTTTCACACACACACACACACACGCACGCACGCACGCACGCACGCACAATTCTCCAAGCTGTGGCCAAAGAGTGAAAGACAATAACTTGAATAAGGGAGAGCCAACAAAGTTGGGAAAACGACATGTTTCGTGGTCTCCTGCTGGTAGTGAGCCAACAAGCACTGTGAAGTTCAAACAAAGGCCAGTACAAGCCGCGGTCCTACTGGAAAAGTTCCCACGCCTCCTCTGCCTCGTTACCAATGTTTCGAAACCGAGAGGATTGTCAGTTAGGCCTATACCAAACTACCATGTTTGAGACAAAAAGCTTCACGGCTTGTTTTGTCCCTACCTACTACCTGCTTCACCAAACAAACAAACAAATTCAATAAAAAATCATTCCTCGTGCATTTTAAATTCTACTCGGCTTAGGATTGACTCAAGAGACCCACCTGCGCATTGAAGAGTTGGTCATTCATGACGGGTACTCAAACTTGTCACACCACTTGCTAACAACGATCTCAAAATCTTTTTTCTTCTTTGCCTTTCCTCTCGTCTCAACGAAGCAGTGTGTTACACAATCTTTGAAGCAGAACTCTAAACTCAGCAAGAGACAAGTCTGGAGCAATGAGCGCCGTTGGTATGACCGGTGTCGTCAAGTTACAAGCGATTAAGTTGTGCAAACCACCAGTCTGTGGTAGCGATTCGAAACGCACACTCGTGGGAAAAATAACATTTTGCATCCCGACATCGTGAGAACGAACCCGAGGCGTAACCGTTACGTCAAACGTACTCGTCCCACCAACTCGTCGCGAAAAATCGAGCGGGCCAAAGATAAAGTTTCTTCACACCAACACTAAAAACAACAAAATAGAAATACTTCGATTCTGTATCGCGATATGTATTTTGCTTAAACACACACCGTAAAAACACTAACATACAAGTTTGCAGTCAGTTCACACTATTTCTGTTCAGTTAATGGAACAGCCATTTTCCAGGCTTTCAGCGAAGCTCATTGGTAACTTCCTTATACGGAAAGCAGGTGTTCCCACGGCCCAAGACGAGGGTAATGGAGGGAAGGGGAGTAGGGGGGGGGGGTATACGGATATCTTATGGACCTGACACACCAGATAAGTGTGTCCAATAAGTGATTAAATAATAATCTATTTCCATCTTGTCATTATCATTTTATGTTCATAAAGAAGCCTGTTAATTGTCACGATAAAATTGCATCTCTGGGTCACATCAGCACCTTCGGGTGTTTCTTGTTCTATGACATTATTGGTATGACAAACAGACCCGTCCCTTCAGAAGCGAATTTAGTCTATAGTCTAACTTGGGCTGCCCAACCCTAACAAATCGTGTGTTGATAAGCGCATAGCCTTGGCCTACCATCGGCCTAATTAGTTTAAAATGTTATCAATGTGGATGAAGATCACAGAGGCGTGGTGAAGATGATGGAGGTAGCGGTTATGAGGATATTAGAAGATGGTAATGGGATGAGGATCAGATGGGGGCAAAAGTGGTGGGAAGATGGGGTGGGGTGGTGGAGAGGGTGTGTGTGTATGGGGGTGGTGGTACAGTGAGAACTGTGATAGAGTTGGTTGTGGACACACACACATACACACGCACACAAGATAATAAAGAATTTTTGACTTTGACACACACACACAGTTAATTTACTGAAAAGAAAAGAGAGAAAAAACGGAAAAAAACTAACATATTGCAGGGCCTCCGGGGACCCTCATTTGGGGGTCTTCTTCTTCTTGCTAAATGCATTCTCCATCAGCATAGTGATGATTCTGGTGTTGTACAAAAATGGGTTTATACTTTATGAGGCACTATCATTTTATAAGCAATAAGGGCCATCTAAGAGAATGTGTAGACAAGGTCCAAGGGATGCACTAACATAGGCAGAATAACAAACCAGTCTTGACATCCCAAGTTATGACCTATCTAGGACCTTTTCAGGGCTCCCAGGGGCCCCCATTTGGAGATCTATGAAGTACTATAATCCTAAAGGACCCTCTAAAAGAATGTACCAAGAAAATGGCTCAAATTTCGCTTTAATAATCACTAAATTGCAAACTTTTCTGGGGGCTTTGACCCCTGGACTCCAAGAAGGTCACTGCACCTTAACCCAGGACCTATGCAACTCCCTGGACTCCCCACGGAAACCCCCCACTTACAAATCATTTGGTTCGCCCCTGGTGTGTGTGTGTGTGCGAGTGTGTGCACACATTTGACACACACACGTGCACGCACGTGCGCACACACACACATACACACACAAAGTCTTCTGCTAGACTGTCTGAGGCCCTAAGAATCAAACCTTTAGGCCATATCGCTAATATCAGCTGTGCAGCGAGTTCTTGATGAACAAAATCTCTAATCTTGATACAGTGGAACCTCCCTTTCAATAAGACCTTAAAAAAATCATCCAAAATGAGGTCTTATAAGGGAGGGGTCTTTAAGGGAGGTAATTTTAATACTTACAAAGAAGGGTAATGTCTCAGAGAAGTAGGTCTTATGTGGGAGGGAGTTTTTAGTTATATTATAATGGGAGGTCTTATAAGGAGAACGGGTTCCACTGTAGTGTGTGATCATCAACTTATATTACCATGACAACAAATTTAATAATAATGCAATGCAGAAAGAATCTTCTTTTCTTAATGACTGGTGGTCAAGACCTGCCAAATAGGGCAATATCGTGATTGAGCACCCCAAGTTCTCCAACAAGATCAACTCGCCACCTGAATGCTGAAGCATACTGCCAGCATGTAGGACCCTGTACTGCCAGCACTCTTTTTTCCCTCAGACTATTTCCGAATGGAACCTGCTCCCATCCGTGGCAATGTCCTCAGCCACAGTGGAAGCCTTCAAAAACCAGATCTAACCCCCTCCTTCTCCCTCCCACCCAGCCCCCTGACATATCCCCCTCCCCCCATCTCTTCCACACCCTCCAAACCCCTCCCTTACCCCTACTGCTTCCCTGCTAATCCAAGATCATTAATCTCAGCCAGTCTTATTCTAGCACAGAACCTCTTTTTAGCGAAGAAGAAGAAGAGTACCGTAGCCCTTTGGTTTGTTCTCAAACAGCACTATGTTGTTCTATCCACCATCTTGGACCGTTTGGGAACAAACCAATGCCTACGGTGCTCGATGAAGGCCCAAGGGCCAAAGAGATCCATGCCAGAGAGCAATCGCAGCAGGCCCTGCCAGCGCAGCACCATCAGCGCCAGGCGGTTCACCACCAGGCAGGGTTCCCACCCTTCAGATCTTTTACAATATAAGGACCTTATAAGCACCATTTCACTTCTCATAAGGATGTAAACCGTTTTGCTTTCTTCATGAGAACGCGGCAACGTTGTCGACCGGTTACTTCTGGTCAGGCTCATTGAGCGAGTTTGGTGATTTACCTCCCTTGTTATGTAGTCTGCTCCACTTCCACTTCATTCTGAACGCGATTGGATGCAAATGCGGTCAAAATCTGTCATTTTTCAAAGGTTTAAGACATCAGATTTTTTTTCATCCTTTGCAGAAAACTGATGACTTTTTGTTATCCATAAGGACCTAAGTACTTTCTGTAAGGACCGATAGGTTAAATATAAGCTTATGAGGCCCATCCACAAATATAAAAACCTATAAGCACCTGTAACTGTGTAAGGACAGTGGGAACCCTGCTAGGGCCTGCACCAACCAAAGATTAAATGTAGGGGTTAGGGGCCATAGCCCCATAGGTCAAAGTAGTGGTAAATGAAGGGCAGGAGCTGTGTCGATCGGGGTTCGTCCCTGGTGAGCGCTTCACTAACCGGAGTGGTCCAGTCTGGATACTCTGAAAAGGCCTATGGTCTTCTTTTTTTTAAAGACTGTAAACAACACCAGACAGTAATTGAGTAAAGAATCTTTATTTTTATTTTTTTAAGTACTTTATTTCCAACTCTCTAACTCTAAGGGCTGAGCTCATCCTTTTTTTGCCATGTATATTAACAGTATATATATATATAGCCTTCATGGGCTCCAGTGACGTAACAGAACCAGAACCAGATCGCCTAGTGAGTCAGAGCTCCCAATCGTCCCGCAATACAAGGGGTCCCTGGGACTCCTTCACTTACAGCAAGCTCATACTAGTCATACACTCTATGATAGAGGACCCTAGAGGCGGGATAGAGGGTCCCAGTCAGGCCAGTGGCATAGCCATAGGCGAATGCTAAAAAGATTTTTTCTAGTGCATCCCTGGGACCCCCTGCACATTCTTTTAGAGGGTCCTGTAGAATGTTAGTGCTTCATAGACCACCAAATGGGGGGCCCTGTGATCCCTGTGAGTACTCTAGTCGTCTAGTTTCATCCCACCAACTGCTGTACCAACTGTGACCAATACAAGGCCTTGCCAAACTTATTATGAAAAACTCAGAGGGGTCGTCCGCCGATTCAGATATACTGAGACAAATACAAGCCATATAAAGCATGATATGGGCTATGTTTTGAAATGAAACATACAATATAAAGGAGAACTATCAAACAAAAGGAACGTCAGATTCTAAATATCTATCTAAAAAACAAATAATGTAAAAGAATGAAAGGTATTCATACTTGCCAGCCTGAAAGTTGTCAAGATGGCGAGCAAAACAACTTCTGCACATGCGCTTGTTTGAGGACAGACACTTCCGCTATCACTAGTCAGCACAGTCAGCAGAGAAGTTGTGTTTTGGATAGATCCACTCCTAAAACAAGTTTACTGGGATTCTGGGACGTTTATTTGTTTCAGAAGATTGTATCATATTTTAACGACCCTTTATGATAACCTGACTGCTATCTAAAAAGATGAATATCAATAATTGACACTGTGTGGTGTGTCAAATTTTGGTGGATCGCTGGCCACCCTTCTCTACAACTTTCAAGTTCACATCCAGACCAGCAGCTGTGACCAGAGTTTCTACTAATTCTAGTCCTAGTGTGTCACGAGCTGGTGTGTCAAATTCTCTCTTTAGAACAAGCGTGACTGGCCTCTCAGTTGGATGATCCGAAGGAAACACAGGACACAATGTCAGATAAAACGGACACAGGTAAAGCTCAGTTTCTGCTGCTAATGTTTTCAGTTGTGTTTGGAATAACCATTTTTAGATGGCAGGAATGAAAGTCGCCTGCAGGCCTGCGTTAGTGTATTGTTGTTAGTAATTTATGTTCAATTTATTTACAATTATATGTACTGACGCGTACACATGCTCACATAATATGAGAATGTCACGAATGTAACAAACATTTTGATATAATATTGTACCGCGGGCAGTTTTATACAGTGGAATCCTGCTAATTCAAAAACCGATCAATCAAAAAGACTGGGTGATAATAACTTTTGGCCCCTGTTTAATCATTTTGGACCATCATTTTTATCTCAAAATAAATTTTGGGTCCCTCCAATTTTGACAGCCGATGCAGACCTGTTTACTCTACTCTTTTCGAGTTGTAATAGTAGTAGTATTCTACTCAATTTGGACCTCTACTACTCTTCAAAATTGAAAACAATGCTCTAATTACTCATTTTTAGTGAACATTGTGGTTTAATGAATAAAACTATACATTTTGAGCCAAAGCTACTCATTTCAGCTATCCAGACTACTCAATACTTGTGTAGGGGGTAAACAGGTCTGCTGATGTAAAAATTAACACCAAACCGCCCCAAAAAAACCCAACAAAAAAGATTATTCATGCTTTGCTTTCTCGCTTTCTGTTTTGGATTGACAATAGGTTCTTCAGATGTTACAACATCGTCCAAAGCTGACAATAGCCAGACTCAGGCAGAAGAAGCAAAGCCAGGAAACAGCAGCAGGGACAATGGGTCAGACAACCAACGCTCTTCACTGACACAAGACGAGAAGGTAACTGAACAGGTTGATACATCCAAACAAGCACCAAATTCCTCGGCTGAAAACCCTGAAGAGATGGACTCTGACACTTCCTTCGTCGTGCTGGAGAAAAGTGCCAGTACAGATGCCGCTACCTTGTCTAATCGCCAGTCTGATGATGTAAATAAAGAGACTGCGACCACCTCCGACCAAGCAGCATCAACAGAAGTTATAATCAAAGGAGACCCGATCGATACGTCGGAGCAAATGAAGATCGGCGAAATAACAACCGCAGCTTCAGCATCGCTTGCAGAACCAGAGTCATCTTCGCTCACCAGAGAAACCGGGGAGGGAAGACCTGACACGCTACCAGTCACACCCACAACCGCAGCAGAATCTGGAAGCGTAGAAGAAGGAGGGGCGGTAGGGGGTGGTAGCAAAACGGGTGGAGCGGCTACTGCAGCAGCTTCTACGTCCGCCGCTAGTCAAGGAGAGAGCGTGTACTACGTGAAGTGGATCGTGTTCAACGGCAACAAGGTGCCCGTCATCACGCAGAACGAGAACGGGCCCTGCCCCCTGCTGGCCATCATGAACGTGCTGCTGCTCAAGGGCAAGGTGCGGTTAGCTCCCCTGGTGGAGATGATCACCTCGGAGCAGCTCATGGCTCACCTGGGGGACTGCGTGGTGGAGAGCAGGCCCAAGGTAAGGCCATAGGGATTTATTATGTGTGTCACTGGCAGGGCTACCAATCATCCCACAAAACAAGGGGTCCCAGGGACTCCACCTACAGCATAGAGGGTCCTAGAGGAGGTATAGAGGGTCCCAGTCACATTGTGAACGCTAACAATATTTGTTCTAGTGCATCCCTGGGACCCCCTGCACATTCTCTTAGACTGTTAGAGGGTCCTTTAGAATAATAGTACTTCATAGACCCCCAAATGGGGGTCCCTGGGAGCCCTGTGTGTACATGCACAGTGGAATACACTTAACACAAAGTTGGATAACACAAAATATTGGTTAACACACAAAACTCTGTTTGAACAGACAGAGCCCCTCTTTATTATTACTTTAAAAGATTATTTATCACACAGACTTGTACTGCATGGTTAACATACAAACAAAAACTCTGTCTGATTGTTATTTATCGTACTACAGTTCACATTGATAGCACCAAATGAAGCTGGAGCCACCAACTATTTCCTTACAAACTTGGCAAAAGCCATCACAAAGCTCAAATGTTCATCTACTGTGCCATGTGCTAGTCAGGAAGTTGTAAGTCGGAAAGTATGAACTGTGCATGCATGTTCTCGAGTCCTGCACAAAGTGTGTTGTCTGCAGCACTACTGCTCGTTCAGTAGCAGAACTTCAGTTTCACATTTTTTTGCCACAATGTTGCACTTGTATAGAATATGCTTAACACAAATAATGGTTAACACAAAAAAACCTTTGTCCCCTGAATTTCGTGTTAAGAGTACTCCGCTGTACACTCAAGTTCTGTGCGGAAACCCATGCACAATCCGTAAAAAAAGTCTGGAAGTAAGAAATGTGAAAGTGTGCCCATTACGGCATTAATATGATTACACATGGAAACCCATGCACAATCCCATCTGCTTATTTCTTATATAACTTATAAGTGTATGGGGTTTCCGTACAGAACTTGTGGATTGCAGATCTAATGAACCTTGTACTTCTTGGCCATTGTCTTTGAAAGTTTTTCAGAAATGGAGTGCCATTTTCAAGTCTTTCAAAATTGGTTTTGGTCTGTGAAAATTGTGAAATGGTTTGTGAAAGTCATTGATTCGTGGGAAAAAAGTCATTGATGGCGTTCCAAAAAATTTTTGCTTCCATAATTGATAATGAAGCAATTTGAAACACTTAGGAGAATAAGGAGAATAAGCGCTATAAAATAAAAATGGTCATTATTATTATTATTATTAATTTAATTTGGCTTATTTTCCAATATCCGCTTTTCGACAATATAGTTCCATCTAGCAGATGTCCTCGATTTGCTGAGAGTTACTTCCCTTTGCTATGTCTGGGTCTTTTCGCTACACAGGTACAACTTAAGTGATCGTAATCGAAGCAATCATCAAATAGATAAAAATGTTGTTTTTATCAGTTTATAAACTTTATGATTGCGTGTCGTGAGAGGACTTTGAAAACAGGATAAAGTGTCTTTGAAAAGGTCTTTGAAAGTTTGTGAATTTTAGAGTGAAAAAGATGTATGAACCCTGAATGGTATGGTTAAATTGAGGTCATACAGAATAAATGGTGAGGTTTAACCGAGGCGTGGTCACCGCTACAGCTATCTGTATTAATTTTTAAAATCGGGACTTTACTGGTTTCGTACTGCCTCCGGGCATTGCCTCCAGTATTGTTCCCACCATATTTGTATTTACAAATGTCCCATATGTGTCTGATTCAGACCAAGAGGACGTAAAACACCATTTTCGCCGTCGTCGCAGGTCATACAGAAGTTTTGCAAACTTCATTCTTTATTTTTAGCTTCGTTGTTTGTTTTTGTTGATTAGATGTAACCTTTTTATTCCCTTCAGAACTTGGATGAGGCGCATCGTGTTAACTACGAACAGAACATGCAGGATGCAATGAACCTGATGTACAAGCTGCAGACCGGGCTGGACGTCAATGTTAAATTCACTGGGTAAGTTGAAATATATGCATGTACGCTGACAAGAAAAAAATCTAGCAAATAATGAAGTGTAGCTGTTTATTTGACCTGATGTACAAACTACAGGCGTGGCTGGATCAGTGGATGTTTAACCCTTTCACCGCCAGCCGTATTTCAGCTAAAAATTTCCATTATATTTACCTGGGTAGAGAACAAAATCCATGTGCAGTATTGGGGATTCTTCTGTGACATATATAAAATAAGGTCTAACTTTACTTCGCAAAACTAAGACAATAGGGTCTTTGGATAATGGACCCCAATGTGATGCCTTTTAGTGACATAGGTGTTAAATCACTGTGGTGCTAAAATGCGACTTTGGCGGTGAAAGGGTTAATGTCAAATTTACTGGGTAAGTTAGAAAAATGTATGACTTCGTAAAAACTTCAGCTGAGATCCCTCATAGTCGTAGATATGCAGAAAACAGAATTTGAATAATCCTAATAATTTGCGAGTTAAGAGTTTAAAGTTTGATGTTCTACTTCGAGATATACCATTTATTTTTTAGATAATTGAAACTTAATGGGAGATGTCAGGGCTCCCAATCACCCCGCAAAACAAGGGGTCCCAGGGACTCCTTCACTTACAGTATAGAGGGTCCTAGAGGTGAGATAGAGGGTCCCAGTGGCATGGCGAATGCTGAAAAGAATTTTTGGTGTTGATCCCTGGGACCCCCTGCACATTCTTTTTGAGGGTCCTTTAGAATGTTAGTACTTCATAGACCCCTAAATGGGGGTCCTTGGGAGCCCTGGATGTTTAGCTTTTGGTTTCTGTTTTAGTATAATGAAAATGGTTCAGTTTTTAAATTCATATTTTGAGTTTGTGTTTTGATACGTAGCAATAAAGGTAACTTCATCTTCATAATAAGATCAAGAATTTGTAAATGTGCTTCTCGATTTATGTACCGTATTTTACGGACTATAACTAAGGCAAGACTTTTTTCTCCTGAGTGAGACCCCTGTGCCTTATAATGTGACTAATGATATAGTAAGAAAATATAGTAACAACATTCATGGGTGAAAGTAATTCAGGTGTCATGAGAAATAAGTACATCCCATGAAATAAGTACCCTTCGCATGTGAACTATAGTATAACCATTATTATTTCATGTGAGAAATAAGTCAACTATTATTCAAAATATTGACATTTTAAGTGCTCAATCTACACGGAAAGAACCAAGAAATAGAGCAGTGGGGTGTAAATCTACATTTCTGCCGAGAAATCGATGTACAAAGCCATGTAACTTAGTTTCATAAAATTCAAAACGGCGGACGTTATAAACAACCACCCATGCAAACAAAAATAAATAATAATAAATATTAGAAAAATATCCCTAACTTCTCAATTATTTAATGATGAATCCTCTGTTCTTCCTGCATGCCACAAGACGCCTCTGAATGTATTTAGGGGCGAATCTTTCCCAAACAGCAAACAATTTGAATGAAGAAAGGGTAATTATTTCATGGGTTAGATATTTTATGCAACACAGGCATGCTCCTGAAATCAGGATTGAAAAAGCTGATAGAGAGAGTCTTCAGGATTGGCCATCTTGTCATCAGGAACCACGCTCTCATAAAATCAGACATTTCTGCCAAATTTGATGGCAGATTAAAACAAGAGATGATAGATCATAAAAATCATCCCCACCCATCCTGTATGCAAAGACACATACACATTGGAAGTTATTTTTAATGCGGTCACCACTTCAGGATTGGGAAGATTCAGAGAACATTGAAACGTGTCATTTCAGGATTGAGAAAATGTTTTACTTTTACCCATTCATCTCAATTTTGTGTAAACTTGAGGGGTTGCGCTACTTTGTTAAGCATCATTGATGTGTGTTTTGTTATACGTGGTCGAACTTTACGCGGTGACAGTCCTGAGATAACCATAGCTGTTGACGGGACTATTTATAAAGGACTAACTTACTAACTAACTAGCCTTATCAGGGCTCCCAGGGACCCCCATTTGGGGGTCTATGAAGTACTGAAATCCTAAAGGACCCTCTAAAAGAATATGCAGGGGGCCCCAGGGATGCACTAGAAAAATTCTTTTTAGCATTCGCAATGCCACTGGGACCCTCTATCCCGCTCTAGGACCCTCTATGCTGTAAGTGAAGGAGTCCCTGGGACCCCTTGTTTTACAGGATGATTAGGAACCCTGACTTTCACCCATTCATCTCAATTTTGTGAAAAAAAATTGGGGGTTGCGCCTTATACTTATAGTCCGAAAAATACAGTACGTTCATTTGGGTTTGTCCGCGCAGGGTGTCCGACTTTGAGTACACCTCTGAGTGCATCATCTTCGACCTGCTGGAGATCGGGCTGTACCACGGGTGGCTGGTGGACCCTCAGGACTCCCAGAACGTGGGCGCCGTGGGCAAGTGCAGCTACAACCAGCTGGTGGAGAGGGTCATCCACAACAAGCAGTCACCAGACGACCACATGGTGCAGGAAGGTTGGTGATGACGATTGTGGTGATGGTGATGATAGTGAAGTGCAGCTACAACCAGCTGGTGGAGAGGGTCATCCACAACAAGCAGTCACCAGACGACCACATGGTGCAGGAAGGTTGGTGATGATGATGGTGGTGATGATAGTGGTGATGGTGATGATGGTGAAGTGCAGCTACAACCAGCTGGTGGAGAGGGTCATCCACAACAAGCAATCACCGGACGACCGCATGGTGCAGGAAGGTTGGTGATGATGATGATAGTGGTGATAGAAATGATGATGATGATGGTGATAATGATGAAGTGCAGCTACAACCAGTTGGTGGAGAGGGTCGTCCACAACAAACAGTCACAGGACAACTGCATGGTGCAGGAAGGTTGGTGATGATGTGTAGAGCTCTACAACGCCATATCTTTGTTTCAGCGTTGATAGCGGAGCAGTTTCTGGACAGTACAGCCTCTCAGCTGACCTACCATGGGTTGTGTGAGCTGTCTATTGTGATAGTTTAATAAAAGTACATGGGAACCTCTCTTATAAGCCCTTCAAAAATCATCCAAAATGAGGTCTTTTAAGGGAGGGATCTTGTAAGGAGGTAATTTTAATACTTACAAAGAAGGGCTGAGAAGTAGGCCTTATATGGGAGGGAGTCTTATAATGGGAGGTCTTATAAAGAAGGTTCTACTGTATACATTGTATAAACGCCATATCTTTGTTTCTGCCTTGATAGCTGAGCAGTTTCTGGACAGCACAGCCTCTCAGCTGACCTACCGTGGGTTGTGTGAGCTGTCTATTGTGATAGTTTAATAAAGTATACATGGTATAAACGCCATATCTTTGTTTCCCCCTGTGGGGATACCGGGGGTCTTTTGTATAAATAGTTCCCCCACCTTCTGGAAGTTCTGTGCTTGTAACTTCCTCTAATCTGCCACTCTATTTGACTCTGCCTTTTCCCTTTGCCTACTGTCATCTACTATCGTTTCTGCCTTACCAGTCCATTGCCCTGTCTTTTTTCAAGAAACACTTTCAAAAAGTTTCCCCCAGCCCAAGTCGGACTTGCTGGGCCTAACTATTTGTTAGTTAGGTGCATAACAGCAGCATGTCACATCTGCGCTCATAATTGACAGGAAGCTGTCTGAGTGATCGAAGAAGAAGAAGAATATCTTTGTTTCAGCGTTGATAGCGGATCAGTTTCTGGACAGCACGGCCTCTCAGCTGACCTACCACGGGCTGTGTGAGCTGTCCTCTGTGATAGTTTAATAAAGTATACATTGTATGAACGCCATGTCTGTTTCAGCGTTGATAGCGGAGCAGTTCCTGGACAGCACGGCCTCTCAGCTGACCTACCACGGGCTGTGTGAGCTGTCCTCTGTGATAGTTTAATAAAGTATGCATTGTATGAACGCCATATCTTTGTTTCAGCGTTGATAGCGGAGCAGTTTCTGGACAGCACGGCCTCTCAGCTGACCTACCACGGGCTGTGTGAGCTGTCCTCCACCATCAAGGACCAGGAGCTGTGCGTGTTCTTCCGCAACAACCACTTCAGCACCCTGCACAGACATGACGTAGGTCGTAATGTACAGACACAGAGTGATTCAAAATGTACAGTCACAGTGTGATTCATAATGTACAGACACAGAGTGATTCATAATGTACAGACACAGTGTGATTCATAATGTACAGACACAGTGTGATTCATAATGTACAGACACAGAGTGATTCATAATGTACAGACACAGTGTGATTCATAATGTACAGACACAGTGTGATTCATAATGTACAGACACAGAGTGATTCATAAGTCATAAGTCACTTTATTGTCCATTGGCATTGTACAACGCACATGGAAACTTGTCTTCCACCATCTAAAATAAAAATATTAAATAAAAGTATGAAACGTAAATTTACATTAACAAATATGTAACTCTCACACCACACCCAATCATTCATCCGCTCTCCGCTACCTTGCTCACTCATCATGCATTCCAATCATTCATCCGCTCTCCGCTACCTTGCTCACTCATCATGCATTCCAATCATTCATCCGCTCTCCGCTGTCTTGCTCACTCATCATGCATTCCAATCATTCATCCGCTCTCCGCTGTCTTGCTCACTCATCATGCATTCCAATCATTCATCCGCTCTCCGCTGTCTTGCTCACTCATCATGCATTCCAATCATTCATCCGCTCTCCGCTGTCTTGCTCACTCATCATGCATTCCAATCATTCATCCGCTCTCCGCTGTCTTGCTCACTCATCATGCATTCCAATCATTCATCCGCTCTCCGCTGTCTTGCTCACTCATCATGCATTCCAATCATTCATCCGCTCTCCGCTGTCTTGCTCACTCATCATGCATTCCAATCATTCATCCGCTCTCCGCTGTCTTGCTCACTCATCATGCATTCCAATCATTCATCCGCTCTCCGCTGTCTTGCTCACTCATCATGCATTCCAATCATTCATCCGCTCTCCGCTGTCTTGCTCACTCATCATGCATTCCAATCATTCATCCGCTCTCCGCTGTCTTGCTCACTCATCATGCATTCCAATCATTCATCCGCTCTCCGCTGTCTTGCTCACTCATCATGCATTCCAATCATTCATCCGCTCTCCGCTGTCTTGCTCACTCATCATGCATTCCAATCATTCATCCGCTCTCCGCTGTCTTGCTCACTCATCATGCATTCCAATCATTCATCCGCTCTCCGCTGTCTTGCTCACTCATCATGCATTCCAATCATTCATCCGCTCTCCGCTGTCTTGCTCACTCATCATGCATTCCAATCATTCATCCGCTCTCCGCTGTCTTGCTCACTCATCATGCATTCCAATCATTCATCCGCTCTCCGCTGTCTTGCTCACTCATCATGCATTCCAATCATTCATCCGCTCTCCGCTGTCTTGCTCACTCATCATGCATTCCAATCATTCATCCGCTCTCCGCTGTCTTGCTCACTCATCATGCATTCCAATCATTCATCCGCTCTCCGCTGTCTTGCTCACTCATCATGCATTCCAATCATTCATCCGCTCTCCGCTGTCTTGCTCACTCATCATGCATTCCAATCATTCATCCGCTCTCCGCTGTCTTGCTCACTCATCATGCATTCCAATCATTCATCCGCTCTCCGCTGTCTTGCTCACTCATCATGCATTCCAATCATTCATCCGCTCTCCGCTGTCTTGCTCACTCATCATGCATTCCAATCATTCATCCGCTCTCCGCTGTCTTGCTCACTCATCATGCATTCCAATCATTCATCCGCTCTCCGCTGTCTTGCTCACTCATCATGCATTCCAATCATTCATCCGCTCTCCGCTGTCTTGCTCACTCATCATGCATTCCAAATCATTCATCAATCGCTCTCCGCTCCGCTGTCTTGCTCACTCATCATGCATTCCAATCATTCATCCGCTCTCCGCTGTCTTGCTCACTCATCATGCATTCCAATCATTCATCCGCTCTCCGCTGTCTTGCTCACTCATCATGCATTCCAATCATTCATCCGCTCTCCGCTGTCTTGCTCACTCATCATGCATTCCAATCATTCATCCGCTCTCCGCTGTCTTGCTCACTCATCATGCATTCCAATCATTCATCCGCTCTCCGCTGTCTTGCTCACTCATCATGCATTCCAATCATTCATCCGCTCTCCGCTGTCTTGCTCACTCATCATGCATTCCAATCATTCATCCGCTCTCCGCTGTCTTGCTCACTCATCATGCATTCCAATCATTCATCCGCTCTCCGCTGTCTTGCTCACTCATCATGCATTCCAATCATTCATCCGCTCTCCGCTGTCTTGCTCACTCATCATGCATTCCAATCATTCATCCGCTCTCCGCTGTCTTGCTCACTCATCATGCATTCCAATCATTCATCCGCTCTCCGCTGTCTTGCTCACTCATCATGCATTCCAATCATTCATCCGCTCTCCGCTGTCTTGCTCACTCATCATGCATTCCAATCATTCATCCGCTCTCCGCTGTCTTGCTCACTCATCATGCATTCCAATCATTCATCCGCTCTCCGCTGTCTTGCTCACTCATCATGCATTCCAATCATTCATCCGCTCTCCGCTACCTTGCTCACTCATCATGCATTCCAATCATTCATCCGCTCTCCGCTGTCTTGCTCACTCATCATGCATTCCAATCATTCATCCGCTCTCCGCTACCCTGCTCACTCATCATGCATTCCAATCATTCATCCGCTCTCCGCTACCCTTGCTCACTCATCATGCATTCCAATCATTCATCCGCTCTCCGCTACCTTGCTCACTCATCATGCATTCCAATCATTCATCCGCTCTCCGCTACCTTGCTCACTCATCATGCATTCCAATCATTCATCCGCTCTCCGCTACCTTGCTCACTCATCATGCATTCCAATCATTCATCCGCTCTCCGCTACCTTGCTCACTCATCATGCATTCCAATCATTCATCCGCTCTCCGCTACCTTGCTCACTCATCATGCATTCCAATCATTCATCCGCTCTCCCGCTGTCTTGCTCACTCATCATGCATTCCAATCATTCATCCGCTCTCCGCTGTCTTGCTCACTCATCATGCATTCCAATCATTCATCCGCTCTCCGCTGTCTTGCTCACTCATCATGCATTCCAATCATTCATCCGCTCTCCGCTACCTTGCTCACTCATCATGCATTCCAATCATTCATCCGCTCTCCGCTACCTTGCTCACTCATCATGCATTCCAATCATTCATCCGCTCTCCGCTACCTTGCTCACTCATCATGCATTCCAATCATTCATCCGCTCACTCCGCATTCCAATCTCACCTTGCTCACTCATCATGCATTCCAATCATTCATCCGCTCTCCGCTACCTTGCTCACTCATCATGCATTCCAATCATTCATCCGCTCTCCGCTACCTTGCTCACTCATCATGCATTCCAATCATTCATCCGCTCTCCGCTACCTTGCTCACTCATCATGCATTCCAATCATTCATCCGCTCTCCGCTACCTTGCTCACTCATCATGCATTCCAATCATTCATCCGCTCTCCGCTACCTTGCTCACTCATCATGCATTCCAATCATTCATCCGCTCTCCGCTACCTTGCTCACTCATCATGCATTCCAATCATTCATCCGCTCTCCGCTACCTTGCTCACTCATCATGCATTCCAATCATTCATCCGCTCTCCGCTACCTTGCTCACTCATCATGCATTCCAATCATTCATCCGCTCTCCGCTACCTTGCTCACTCATCATGCATTCCAATCATTCATCCGCTCTCCGCTACCTTGCTCACTCATCATGCATTCCAATCATTCATCCGCTCTCCGCTACCTTGCTCACTCATCATGCATTCCAATCATTCATCCGCTCTCCGCTACCTTGCTCACTCATCATGCATTCCAATCATTCATCCGCTCTCCGCTACCTTGCTCACTCATCATGCATTCCAATCATTCATCCGCTCTCCGCTACCTTGCTCACTCATCATGCATTCCAATCATTCATCCGCTCTCCGCTACCTTGCTCACTCATCATGCATTCCAATCATTCATCCGCTCTCCGCTACCTTGCTCACTCATCATGCCGCTACCTTGCTCACTCCAATCATTCATCCGCTCTCCGCTACCTTGCTCACTCATCATGCATTCCAATCATTCATCCGCTCTCCGCTACCTTGCTCACTCATCATGCATTCCAATCATTCATCCGCTCTCCGCTACCTTGCTCACTCATCATGCATTCCAATCATTCATCCGCTCTCCGCTACCTTGCTCACTCATCATGCATTCCAATCATTCATCCGCTCTCCGCTACCTTGCTCACTCATCATGCATTCCAATCATTCATCCGCTCTCCGCTACCTTGCTCACTCATCATGCATTCCAATCATTCATCCGCTCTCCGCTACCTTGCTCACTCATCATGCATTCCAATCATTCATCCGCTCTCCGCTACCTTGCTCACTCATCATGCATTCCAATCATTCATCCGCTCTCCGCTACCTTGCTCACTCATCATGCATTCCAATCATTCATCCGCTCTCCGCTACCTTGCTCACTCATCATGCATTCCAATCATTCATCCGCTCTACCTACCTTGCTCACTCATCATGCATTCCAATCATTCATCCGCTCTCCGCTACCTTGCTCACTCATCATGCATTCCAATCATTCATCCGCTCTCCGCTACCTTCTCACTCATCATGCATTCCAATCATTCATCCGCTCCGCTACCTTGCTCACTCATCATGCATTCCAATCATTTCCGCTCTCCGCTACCTTGCTCACTGCATTCCAATCATGCTACCTTGCTCACTCATTCCAATCATTCTCCGCTACCTTGCTCACTACTCATCATGCATTCCAACCATTCATCATGCATTTTTGATTCATTGCTCACTCATCTCCTTGCATTCATAATTTTACAGACACCTTTGAAAAAAAATGTACAGTGATTCAGTGTGATTCAGTGTGATTACAGCTTTTTTGTGATTCATAATGTACAGACACAGTGTGATTCATAATGTACATTCAGTAATTCATAATGTACAGACACAGTGTGATTCATAATGTACAGACACAGTGTGATTCATAATGTACAGACACAGTGTGATTCATAATGTACAGACACAGTGTGATTCATAATGTACAGACACAGTGTGATTCATAATGTACAGACACAGTGTGATTCATAATGTACAGACACAGTGTGATTCATAATGTACAGACACAGTGTGATTCATAATGTACAGACACAGTGTGATTCATAATGTACAGACACAGTGTGATTCATAATGTACAGACACAGTGTGATTCATAATGTACAGACACAGTGTGATTCATAATGTACAGACACAGTGTGATTCATAATGTACAGACACAGTGTGATTCATAATGTACAGACACAGTGTGATTCATAATGTACAGACACAGTGTGATTCATAATGTACAGACACAGTGTGATTCATAATGTACAGACACAGTGTGATTCATAATGTACAGACACAGTGTGATTCATAATGTACAGACACAGTGTGATTCATAATGTACAGACACAGTGTGATTCATAATGTACAGACACAGTGTGATTCATAATGTACAGACACAGTGTGATTCATAATGTACAGACACAGTGTGATTCATAATGTACAGACACAGTGTGATTCATAATGTACAGACACAGTGTGATTCATAATGTACAGACACAGTGTGATTCATAATGTACAGACACAGTGTGATTCATAATGTACAGACACAGTGTGATTCATAATGTACAGACACAGTGTGATTCATAATGTACAGACACAGTGTGATTCATAATGTACAGACACAGTGTGATTCATAATGTACAGACACAGTGTGATTCATAATGTACAGACACAGTGTGATTCATAATGTACAGACACAGTGTGATTCATAATGTACAGACACAGTGTGATTCATAATGTACAGACACAGTGTGATTCATAATGTACAGACACAGTGTGATTCATAATGTACAGACACAGTGTGATTCATAATGTACAGACACAGTGTGATTCATAATGTACAGACACAGTGTGATTCATAATGTACAGACACAGTGTGATTCATAATGTACAGACACAGTGTGATTCATAATGTACAGACACAGTGTGATTCATAATGTACAGACACAGTGTGATTCATAATGTACAGACACAGTGTGATTCATAATGTACAGACACAGTGTGATTCATAATGTACAGACACAGTGTGATTCATAATGTACAGACACAGTGTGATTCATAATGTACAGACACAGTGTGATTCATAATGTACAGACACAGTGTGATTCATAATGTACAGACACAGTGTGATTCATAATGTACAGACACAGTGTGATTCATAATGTACAGACACAGTGTGATTCATAATGTACAGACACAGTGTGATTCATAATGTACAGACACAGTGTGATTCATAATGTACAGACACAGTGTGATTCATAATGTACAGACACAGTGTGATTCATAATGTACAGACACAGTGTGATTCATAATGTACAGACACAGTGTGATTCATAATGTACAGACACAGTGTGATTCATAATGTACAGACACAGTGTGATTCATAATGTACAGACACAGTGTGATTCATAATGTACAGACAGTGTGATTCATAATGTACAGACACAGTGTGATTCATAATGTACAGACACAGTGTGATTCATAATGTACAGACACAGTGTGATTCATAATGTACAGACACAGTGTGATTCATAATGTACAGACACAGTGTGATTCATAATGTACAGACACAGTGTGATTCATAATGTACAGACACAGTGTGATTCATAATGTACAGACACAGTGTGATTCATAATGTACAGACACAGTGTGATTCATAATGTACAGACACAGTGTGATTCATAATGTACAGACACAGTGTGATTCATAATGTACAGACACAGTGTGATTCATAATGTACAGACACAGTGTGATTCATAATGTACAGACACAGTGTGATTCATAATGTACAGACACAGTGTGATTCATAATGTACAGACACAGTGTGATTCATAATGTACAGACACAGTGTGATTCATAATGTACAGACACAGTGTGATTCATAATGTACAGACACAGTGTGATTCATAATGTACAGACACAGTGTGATTCATAATGTACAGACACAGTGTGATTCATAATGTACAGACACAGTGTGATTCATAATGTACAGACACAGTGTGATTCATAATGTACAGACACAGTGTGATTCATAATGTACAGACACAGTGTGATTCATAATGTACAGACACAGTGTGATTCATAATGTACAGACACAGTGTGATTCATAATGTACAGACACAGTGTGATTCATAATGTACAGACACAGTGTGATTCATAATGTACAGACACAGTGTGATTCATAATGTACAGACACAGTGTGATTCATAATGTACAGACACAGTGTGATTCATTCATAATGTACAGACACAGTGTGATTCATAATGTACAGACACAGTGTGATTCATAATGTACAGACACAGTGTGATTCATAATGTACAGACACAGTGTGATTCATAATGTACAGACACAGTGTGATTCATAATGTACAGACACAGTGTGATTCATAATGTACAGACACAGTGTGATTCATAATGTACAGACACAGTGTGATTCATAATGTACAGACACAGTGTGATTCATAATGTACAGACACAGTGTGATTCATAATGTACAGACACAGTGTGATTCATAATGTACAGACACAGTGTGATTCATAATGTACAGACACAGTGTGATTCATAATGTACAGACACAGTGTGATTCATAATGTACAGACACAGTGTGATTCATAATGTACAGACACAGTGTGATTCATAATGTACAGACACAGTGTGTACAGATTCATAATGTACAGACACAGTGTGATTCATAATGTACAGACACAGTGTGATTCATAATGTACAGACACAGTGTGATTCATAATGTACAGACACAGTGTGATTCATAATGTACAGACACAGTGTGATTCATAATGTACAGACACAGTGTGATTCATAATGTACAGACACAGTGTGATTCATAATGTACAGACACAGTGTGATTCATAATGTACAGACACAGTGTGATTCATAATGTACAGACACAGTGTGATTCATAATGTACAGACACAGTGTGATTCATAATGTACAGACACAGTGTGATTCATAATGTACAGACACAGTGTGATTCATAATGTACAGACACAGTGTGATTCATAATGTACAGACACAGTGTGATTCATAATGTACAGACACAGTGTGATTCATAATGTACAGACACAGTGTGATTCATAATGTACAGACACAGTGTGATTCATAATGTACAGACACAGTGTGATTCATAATGTACAGACACAGTGTGATTCATAATGTACAGACACAGTGTGATTCATAATGTACAGACACAGTGTGATTCATAATGTACAGACACAGTGTGATTCATAATGTACAGACACAGTGTGATTCATAATGTACAGACACAGTGTGATTCATAATGTACAGACACAGTGTGATTCATAATGTACAGACACAGTGTGATTCATAATGTACAGACACAGTGTGATTCATAATGTACAGACACAGTGTGATTCATAATGTACAGACACAGTGTGATTCATAATGTACAGACACAGTGTGATTCATAATGTACAGACACAGTGTGATTCATAATGTACAGACACAGTGTGATTCATAATGTACAGACACAGTGTGATTCATAATGTACAGACACATGTGATTCATAATGTACAGACACAGTGTGATTCATAATGTACAGACACAGTGTGATTCATAATGTACAGACACAGTGTGATTCATAATGTACAGACACAGTGTGATTCATAATGTACAGACACAGTGTGATTCATAATGTACAGACACAGTGTGATTCATAATGTACAGACACAGTGTGATAATTCACAATGATTCACAGTACAGACACAGTGTGATTCATAATGTACAGACACAGTGTGATTCATAATGTACAGACACAGTGTGATTCATAATGTACAGACACAGTGTGATTCATAATGTACAGACACAGTGTGATTCATAATGTACAGACACAGTGTGATTCATAATGTACAGACACAGTGTGATTCATAATGTACAGACACAGTGTGATTCATAATGTACAGACACATGTACAGACACAGTGTGATTCATAATGTACAGACACAGTGTGATTCATAATGTACAGACACAGTGTGATTCATAATGTACAGACACAGTGTGATTCATAATGTACAGACACAGTGTGATTCATAATGTACAGACACAGTGTGATTCATAATGTACAGACACAGTGTGATTCATAATGTACAGACACAGTGTGATTCATAATGTACAGACACAGTGTGATTCATAATGTACAGACACAGTGTGATTCATAATGTACAGACACAGTGTGATTCATAATGTACAGACACAGTGTGATTCATAATGTACAGACACAGTGTGATTCATAATGTGATTCAGACACAGTGTGATTCATAATGTACAGACACAGTGTGATTCATAATGTACAGACACAGTGTGATTCATAATGTACAGACACAGTGTGATTCATAATGTACAGACACAGTGTGATTCATAATGTACAGACACAGTGTGATTCATAATGTACAGACACAGTACAGACACAGTGTGATTCATAATGTACAGACACAGTGTGATTCATAATGTACAGACACAGTGTGATTCATAATGTACAGACACAGTGTGATTCATAATGTACAGACACAGTGTGATTCATAATGTACAGACACAGTGTGATTCATAATGTACAGACACAGTGTGATTCATAATGTACAGACACAGTGTGATTCATAATGTACAGACACAGTGTGATTCATAATGTACAGACACAGTGTGATTCATAATGTACAGACACAGTGTGATTCATAATGTACAGACACAGTGTGATTCATAATGTACAGACACAGTGTGATTCATAATGTACAGACACAGTGTGATTCATAATGTACAGACACAGTGTGATTCATAATGTACAGACACAGTGTGATTCATAATGTACAGACACAGTGTGATTCATAATGTACAGACACAGTGTGATTCATAATGTACAGACACAGTGTGATTCATAATGTACAGACACAGTGTGATTCATAATGTACAGACACAGTGTGATTCATAATGTACAGACACAGTGTGATTCATAATGTACAGACACAGTGTGATTCATAATGTACAGATTCATAATGTACAGACACAGTGTGATTCATAATGTACAGACACAGTGTGATTCATAATGTACAGACACAGTGTGATTCATAATGTACAGACACAGTGTGATTCATAATGTACAGACACAGTGTGATTCATAATGTACAGACACAGTGTGATTCATAATGTACAGACACAGTGTGATTCATAATGTACAGACACAGTGTGATTCATAATGTACAGACACAGTGTGATTCATAATGTACAGACACAGTGTGATTCATAATGTACAGACACAGTGTGATTCATAATGTACAGACACAGTGTGATTCATAATGTACAGACACAGTGTGATTCATAATGTACAGACACAGTGTGATTCATAATGTACAGACACAGTGTGATTCATAATGTACAGACACAGTGTGATTCATAATGTACAGACACAGTGTGATTCATAATGTACAGACACAGTGTGATTCATAATGTACAGACACAGTGTGATTCATAATGTACAGACACAGTGTGATTCATAATGTACAGACACAGTGTGATTCATAATGTACAGACACAGTGTGATTCATAATGTACAGACACAGTGTGATTCATAATGTACAGACACAGTGTGATTCATAATGTACAGACACAGTGTGATTCATAATGTACAGACACAGTGTGATTCATAATGTACAGACACAGTGTGATTCATAATGTACAGACACAGTGTGATTCATAATGTACAGACACAGTGTGATTCATAATGTACAGACACAGTGTGATTCATAATGTACAGACACAGTGTGATTCATAATGTACAGACACAGTGTGATTCATAATGTACAGACACAGTGTGATTCATAATGTACAGACACAGTGTGATTCATAATGTACAGACACAGTGTGATTCATAATGTACAGACACAGTGTGATTCATAATGTACAGACACAGTGTGATTCATAATGTACAGACACAGTGTGATTCATAATGTACAGACACAGTGTGATTCATAATGTACAGACACAGTGTGATTCATAATGTACAGACACAGTGTGATTCATAATGTACAGACACAGTGTGATTCAAAATGTACAGACACTGAGCAGTTTATGATCAAAGTTTGAACTGAAACAGTCGCGACCGTGTCAATCTTTGCAAACTCTGTGCACACGAAAATGCTAAGTTAACTTCCAAGTTGAAACTAGGTGATCGGTCACACTCCACAAGCTGGAACTAAGTGAATGGTCTCACTTTATAAAAAAGAAGTTGAAAAGCAGCTCCTTTGCGTTATCAAACTGATAAATCAGCGTTAGTGTGTGCACTGAAACACTTGCTGAATGCAAACAACTCACAAAATCCAATAAATTAAAGCAGCTGGCGCATAAGCGCTTGCAATGATTTCGTATCTGCGGAGTGCGCTGCGCCATTTTGACAGCTGAGTTGTATGCGTGGTAAAAGATTCGTGTGTGCAAGCTGTGACTGAAAATGAACTGCCAGTGCGTTACTTTGTCGTGTGTTGTGTTGTGTTGTGTCGTTGTGCATAATCCAGTATTTAGTAGGTCCGTTATGGTGAAGATTAGGTCTGCACTGTGTAAGTTTGTGTGCAAGTGCAACACAGGCCATCAAAGTTGTCATGGCTTTCGATCATTCGTTCCTCGTCGGCTCAGGTTCGTTTTATCTTTTTCAGTCTCTTGCGGCTTAGACACTGAATGCAGCTTTATCGTTGGTTTTTACCATAATTTTAGTGAAATTCAGGGGGTGAGGCTTAGACAACGGTGCACTTTGTAGACCGGAAAATACGGTACTCTCTTACAGAATGAATTGTCTCTATTGATGGTGATTACAATTGACTTTACTGTCTTGCAGAATGAGCTGTTCCTGCTGGTGACAGACCAGGGGTTCCTGACGGAGAGCAACGTTGTCTGGGAGACGCTGTCCACCGTGGATGGGGACTGTCACTTCGTGGATGCCAACTTCCTCACCTACACCAAGCCCCCGCCCTCCACCGACCCCATCCCCACTAGCCCCTACCTCTCCGGGGACGAGCAGATCAACTCTGAGTAAGTCCGCAGGGTTTTTGATACAATACACTGTAGTCTATGGTACCAATCTATCTGAAGGTAAAGAGGAGCAAACCTAGAAACTTTGCAGACGCCAACTTCCTCACCTCCACCCACCCCATCCCCACCAGCCCCTACCTCTCCGGGGACGAGCAGATCAACTCTGAGTAAGTCCGCAGGGTTTTTGATACAATACACTGTAGTCTATGGTACCAATCTATCTGAAGATAAAGAGGAGCAAACCTAGAAACTTTGCGGACGCCATCTTCCTCACCTCCACCCACCCCATCCCCACTAGCCCCTACCTCTCCGGGGATGAGCAGATCAACTCCGAGTAAGACAAGCAGGGTTTTTGATACAGTATGCTGTAGTCTATGGTACCAATCTATCTGAAGGTAAAGGGGAGCAAACCTAGAAACTTTGCAGCCAACTTCCTCACCTTTCCCCGGCCCCCACCCTCCACCCACCCCATCCCTACAAGCCCCATTATCTCCGGCAGCGAACAGATCACTATCCTATCTTTTTATTTTGCTGTCACATCTTCATTGGCCTTACAGTGGCGTCGCTCCCACGCCGCTCATTCCGAATCTCAACTCGCAACCACACCCTGGTTTATCAGGTCACAGAATCCGAAACCAGCAGTACAAGGGGGGCAAATCTATGTTAGGCCGTCAGGGAGCAACTAACCGAGGAGACACTGCACTGCTGCTGAGTCATTTCGGTGGAGTTCGGCGGAGCCTGTTCTGAGCTAATATACGCAGGACACCGCCTACTAAGATCCCTACTGACGACAATAATGTCTTAGTTGCGGAGCCAGCGTGAGTGAAGTCCTCCTCCGAGGGCGCCACCATGACTATCCACCAAACAGCTCCCCAGAACATACCGATCCACATGACTTTGACCCAAACTCTCCAAGAATCGAAACTGAAGTCACCATGAGAGCAGGGCATGTAAAGCCACAGAATTTGACTTTTTTTTCTGTTGTGATAATTGATGGAAATGAGGCGGATGACTATGATGATGATGCCATCAGACCTGCCAACCTTTCCGCTTTGGGTGGAATTTCTTCCGCTCAGACGATAATTATTCCACCCTTCCGCTCGATTCCGTAAAATTCCGCTTTCAAAAATCTTCAAAAAACGAAAGTAAACCTAACGCAGAGCAGTACAACTGCCGTGCGTATATTCGATCTTCTAACCCGAACAGTATTTCCGGTCACCAACTTCCTTTCCCGCCAATCGAAGTCTGCAAGATGGCGAAGCATGGAGGGGATTGTATTGATTTGGCCGATGGGAAAAGAAAGAGAACTGAACAGAAATTTCGCAAGGCATACACTGAAAAGTGTCCGTGTATTAGGAGCTCTAGTAAAGGTGTGTATTACGCCCGATGCATACCGTGCGCGAAGGACTTTACAGTGTCTCATGGAGGGATGAGAGATGTGAAGCGCCATGTTACGTCTCAAAAACACACAGATACGTCATTTGCTAAGTCAGTCGAAGAGGAGGAGACTAAGGATCCTCATGAGGTAATTCGGGCAGACACACTTTTTGCTGGATTTTTGGTGGAGCATAGCATTGCGCTGAGCGCGGACGATCATTCTGGACTCTTGTTCAGAACAGTACAAGTTAACAAGGATAAGAGTTAATTGCATCAAATCGTGTTTGTTTGCGAAAGGTAAGGTTCTGCACCGAAATTCCTCTTAACTCCCTAAAATTCCTCTTTTCTGCTTCAAATATTCCTCTTTGGTCTGTTAGGGGGTTGGCATCAGTATCAGTATGACGAATAGTCTACCAAAACCGTCACAGCTGTGCCAACCCACCAAAAAAAGGAAAAGAAAAGAAAAAAAAAGACGCTTGAGAGGCTGCGAGGCCTAGTCGTCTTAATCTACCTGACCTGACCTGACCTGGTAGGTCTGTGCCATGGAGTTCCATATCGATCTGAGAATACTTGACAGGGCTGTACTCTACGCTTCCTTT